>WOAB01000481.1:0-1200000 GCA_027886185.1 Rheum nobile
CTCTCTCTCTCTCTCTCTCTCTCTCTCTCTCTCTCTCTCTCTCTCTCAAAATTTTCCCCCTTCTAGAAATCCATAAATGTGTAGATCTATAAATCTCTGTGTCTTAATCTCTCTATAAAATTTCTCGTTGTATATACCCAATTTCCTCATGTTTGAAAGCCTAAAACCTAATAATTTAATGAAGTGCGAAAAATGTAGCTTTAATCATTTTCTTCTTGTTTCATACTGTTAGTACTTTGGATACTGATATCAGTTTAGGTAAATGAAGAATGTTAATCTATGAAAACAATGATATTATATGAAACCGGAATGAATTATGCTAATTGTTTAATTTTATAATTTATAATCTTAATACTATAATATTTAAAATCAGATATATAATTGTAGCAAAAAAAGAAATTAAATGTTTAATGAAACTAAACTTGTTAAACTTGAATATTATTCTCTGAAAACATCGATTTGTTTTTACATGGGCCGGCCCAAATTTGACTTTAGGCCGAGTTAGTTATAAATGAAATTCTATCTTAGATAGACTTCGTGGCCCAAGGTTAAACTTATATCTGCTTATTATTTAACTATATATTTATCTACCTATATCTCATATATATGCAACTGGTCTCTCTCTCTCTCTCTCTCTCTCTCTCTCTCTCTCTCTCTCTCTCTCTCTCTCTCTCTCTCTCTCTCTCTCTCTCTCTCTCTCTCTCTCTCTCCAACTTGTCAGTATATAATTATTTTTTAGATAATTTACAAAACCATATCCGAGACTTCTTACTTCGATTACAACCAATATCCTGCAAACTAACCTTGTGTTTGTATTTATCTTTGTTAGCATTCAAACAGCATCAAACTCCCTGATGAGGATCCATGGCAGATAATAGAATGAGATCCAAAGCACATAAATGTAAGAAGTCTAACTCTATTTCTCCCAACCTCCTTCTCTCTCACTCTCTACACATATTTCAATTTCTTTTTCTCCTTTTTCTATGTGTCAATGAATTTACACATCTCATTGTATTCTATTTTTTTTTGTTTTCGAGGATTCAATCAAATGCAATTTCCACAACCAAACAATGTCAGATACAAAAAATATAAGCTTCAAGAAAGTTGTTATGCAGATATGTCCCTAACATAATCAACTAAAAAAAAGTGTTATAAATTCTGTTTCATGGATTATACAAAACATATTTTAGAAAGATAATCATGTTTGCTGTTCAAGTTGTTCATTTGTTTGATTGATTTTTTACTGGAAATGAAATATGTTTTTTTGATCAAATGCAATATTGATAGTGAATGTGAAATGTATTAAATCAATCTGTGCTAACTGTAATAGATTTAATACTGATATTTATGATTTATATTTCAAGTAAATTTGAAATGCTATAATCATTAATTTGTACTATACACCTATTCATACATAAAGATTCAGAACAATATTATATATAAATGACCCTTTTGAGTAGAGATTAGATATGTTGTAATATAGTTTGTGAGACTAATATTGAATTTGTTTTTCACTGTTTGATTGCATAAGATGCCTTCACCTAGAGATGATAAGCAAAATGACTACAATGCTTATTAAATACACAGATAGTAAACTTTAATTTCATTCATACTGCATGGTAAATGCTTATAACATTTTTTTTGTAGTTTTTATGTTTTAATTGCTATTATGTTTACTGAATTCAATTTTTTTTGCAATTACAACCATCAACACTAAAACAACAACATATCAGGGTATCAATAGTATTTGTAATAACAAATGTATCTAACCTTTGCAAATATTTTCCAATCTATGATTCCATGTTTGCACTCCAACTGTAATTGATAAGAGAATTAAAATTAATATCAGGAAATAGAATAATTAAATAGCTTCATAGTCTGAAAGGTCAATATTTTATATTACCAACCATACAGTTTACATAGTGTATTTATCATATTTGAACTCCTATTCTGTGTACAAAATTTCTAATTCTCTTACATGCATTAAATACAACATATTAGCTCCAATGTAGATTATTATGATATGAGATTCAAAAACCTTATATTATGATTATCCTAAGGATGAAAACCCTTTAAAGGCCTGTGTAATTTTGCACTTACAAGTGTAATATATAAAAAACATGATATCATGGTATCATCTCAAGAGGTTATATTTACATGTTATGCACACAGTCATGTAATGTTTTTCTGTTTCATAGTTTTGAATTGGATATTAAACAATTGAGTACATTTTTTCCAAACTATTACTGATGTATTTTGTATCAGTAATGCAGAATGTAAATTTGGATGACAGAAACAACATTGTCATATCCTAGGATCATTCATACAGTATAAGTAAAGGTATGAGTACAATATTTAAATAATTCTTGGTTAATACTGTTATTATTTTGATTTTGCTGATTTACTTTTGTACTCATTATATAAATTCTTTTTCTTACAGCTAAACATGGGAGCTGAGCTTATGGATATCTCATCAGGAAGAGTGGATAATATATATAGAGAAAAAAGAAGAACTAAAGGTATGCTTTATACACTAACTTTTAGTGTAGTAATCAAATTTAACCCATCCTGAAATTCTAGGTTTAGTTATTATGACTTGCACATTTTTCTTCAAAGCATGCAAAAAAACTTTAAGCAAAACCCATCCTGAAATTCTAGGTTTAAAAATATATACAACTTATGAACTAATCTGATTTCTTTACCTATAAACAAACACAACAAATCATAATAAATAACACAAGTTAAACATATAGTATACCTGTAACAAAACTCAGCAATACATCTGACATTCACGATGAACAGCATCTTAGGGTTCTCATATAACCACATCCATCACTTTACATTAACGATGAACAACACCTTTAGGTTTTCTCATAAAACAACAACCCTCAGTCTTTCTCAAATCTCACAGGATAAATAGAAGTTATAATTATTCAGCTTATATATCTTTGTAATATATGTTAATAAATGATCTTCCATATATTTACATATACAGACCTCTTATAATACATAGAAGTTTTATATACTATCCTTGTATATGTTTTTGAATGATTCTAATTGAAATATATATGCTAAAAAAACGTACAGATTTATTAATATGCTATATTTTTTTCCTACTTACAATTTACATCATTATATAATATCCTTACCCGAATTCAGACAAATAATAACCTAAGTCATTTTCAGTTTTACTAATATTCATAATGACTTGTCAGTTTTAGTTTTATTCATAATTGTATACCACAGAATAACCTACTTCATTTTCCATTACAAAGTTATGCAATATGTTTTGATGAGTACAACATAATTGCATAACACTGTTTTTAATGAATTCTGATATACTTAAGATAATAATAGGTTTTTTTGATTATTGGGCCAATAAAATTCATTTTAAATTGGATATGAAATGACCTTCATAATGTTTAATATATCTAGTTGCCTTACCCGAATTCAGACAAATAATAACCTAAGTAATTTCCAATTTTAGTTTTACTCATAATGAATTTCAGTTTTAGTTTTATTCATAATTTGTATACCACAGAATAACCTAATTAATTTTCAATTAAACAGTTATGCAATTTATTTTGACAAGTACAACATAATTACATAAAACTGTTTTTCATGAATTCTGCTATACTTATAATATATTTTTTGTTTATTGGGCCAAAAAAATCAATTTAAATTGGATATGAAACAATCTTCATAATGTTTAATATATCTAGATTATAATTTTGCACTGCTTTAGATTAGTGTAAATAAATGTTAACTCTGTTTCTAAATATTATCATGATTGGATTAATAACAAAACTAATTGGTTTAGTAAATGTATTTAAGAAATGCTATATAACAAACAATCACTTGTCCTCAAAACAAAATAAAATATAATGATTCTAAATATTCCCAATAATTTAAACTAATTCCAAACATGACAAGAAATGGCATAGAATAATTCTAAATAGTCATTAACTTTAAAATAATATAAAACATGACAAATTCTTAGCAATTTATTATTCATCTTCTTCAAAAGGCTCCTCTTCATCTCCTCCTCCTCCTTCTTCATCTGACAAATTAATAACAACCTGCCTCCCATTTAAGTGTTTCCAAGGTAGACGATTAATCTTTGCAAATTCATCCAATACAACCCAAAGTTAAAGTCCAGATATTTCATACTCCATATCATAAATACACGAAAGTTGCCATGCTAACACGCATTTACTACTGAATTTCAGCAAATACTCTCTCCCTTCACCTTCAATCCATATATTTACATCACTGTTGCGCCATGTGATGTAATTATGTTCTTCATTAGACAATGAATCGATACGTAAATAACGATCATGGCCATATTGTATAAACATTTCTTCAAGCCTAGTTTCATTCAATTCAGCCTGTGTAAGAACAATAATCATAGGATTGTAGGAACTAAACTTTGAATGAAAATCAGCCTCTTCAATTGGACCGAAATAGCCAGCGACATTCTTGACTGCACAGTTTAGCTGTTTGTTCGGGAATAAAATAGGGTCTCTCTCATATATGAAGGGACAAAATCGCTTATTAACTTCGTCTAAAGCATGTTTAAACCTGTAACAAATACATTGAATACATTGATAGGATATGAAAAAATGGCTTAACTTCATCTAAATAATGTTAAAAACATTGTATTGAAGTTACACATGAATACGGATTTTTTTTATAGGAATAATGTATTAAAACTATATTAAATAAAATAGTACCTTTCTGTAGCAATTGCAAGACCAATTGGCATAGAGATCGAACACTTGATGTACTTCACCTCGTCAGATAGATCAATAGGTAACGAAAGTCTCATGTGGAAGTTATTAGCCATACGTGGAAATCTGAAATAGTGGCTTTCGGGTAACATGTCGGAAAGAAAAACAACATCAGTATGAACTGAGATGTCATGAGCAATAGGATGAACCATAACTGATTCTTAGAAAGCAAATAAATGGTAAAATGAGATGCTAAACGTTATGTGTGAAACAAAGTAAGAGGCTATGTTTTATAGAGTACTCGTATTCATTTTTTAGAAATAATTAAAAGATCTTATCACATTTATAGATACATTATACTTGTGGTTGTAAATTTGAGAAAGAATTAAAAGATCTTATCACAATTATAGACACATGTAGCAAAATGTATACTTTAAATAATAATTATAAAAGTTCGTACATGTGCATATTGAAAAGATATACTTTAATTAAAGATACAGTTTTTTTAAGTTTTCTGGCATGAAATCAAATTTAAGGAGATATATTGGCCATATGTATATACTGATATACAATTTATTTCCATATTCTGTAATATTTTATCACATTAATTTAATACATTCCTTAAAGAATTTTACAAACAACCCTAAGGTCTTTCATAAGAACAGCTGCCTGTTAAAACAACCTAAGCATATTATGCAGAGTCTTCTCACTGCAGAGTATGCTCTTCGAGGGTATTAAGAGCAACCACTCTTCTACTACCATCTCAAAGCATATTCTGCATCGAGTTATTTCAGCCTAATCATTTTTCCTGAATACTTATGTAATGTTCAATAACTGAATGTTATTAATAATATTGCATAAATGCTATATAATTTAATGTGAATACTCAGCATGAAAAAGTGTTTAATTTTATCCATATTCAGTTATGTTTTTCGATAATCAAAGTGTTTAAAAAATAACTGAATGTTAATAAAAAATTTCAGAACTGATTCATAACAGATTGTTAATCAATTTTTCTCAATACCTTAGGTATTTATGAGACTGAATTGAATTTCATTCAATGGTTTAGCACGAAACACATTCACCACACAAAAGTATAACACGATGAAAGGAAAAATCCAACATAAATTCATTCAATGGTTTAGCAACATCATACCAATGTAAAAACTGAAACAAAACACATTAATTCTCTGACAAACTAAATAGTGTATTGGCTCAAATAATAGAAAAAACAACACAAGTTAGTCTAACTTTTCCTTCTTCACTTTCTTTAGAGTAACCCTCCTCTTTGTGGTTGATGCATTGCCATGATTCGTAATATGACTATCTTCAGATTTAGCACTCTCCTCCTCAGATTTGCTATTTTCTTCCTCATCATTAATGTTTATATACTCGCGTTTATGGGGTGTCGCCATTTCATTTGATGACACTTTTGACACCTCATCAGTCTCCACATCGAGTGATGCCTGATTTTCCTATAATAAGCAAAAAAACTTGGATCAATTCAAGAACCCAAATTTGAAAATAACAACAAATAAAATGAAGAATGCATACCTCTGATTCTAAACTGCATTGTTCAAACTTTTCAATCAAAGTCAAATCATCCGTCATGTTTGTTACCGTGTATGCTGTAGCAGATGGAAGTCTACTAATATTAAATTGGGAAATCAGAACCCTAAACAACATTTTTTTTATTTAACAACACATTTAGATCGTTTGGGATGATACTAATGTCCTCATCCTGAAAATAAAAATGAAAACAAATGAATTAATGAAGTCAGAATCATTTTAGACTTATCACTTCACATTTTATAAACTTAATTTAAAACCAAAAAATTTACCTTATCTATTGACTCAATAATGCTTGTGACGGATTTCTTTAAAAAATGAGTAGCTTATCTGTCAAAGATAGTCAGTTGAGCAGTCCCAGATCCATCTATAACATTAACTTGAATACAAAATCTGCACAGAATAAAACATATATAAATAACTCAATAAACAAAAATCAGTAAAATTCATTTTATCATAAATTCATTACCTAGGAATTGCATATTTCACTAATGCATCACATTTCCTGCACCAAAATTGTTCTTCTTGTGCTTGCACTTTGCTTTTACACCGTTTGCATGAATTATAGTACCATTTAAATGAATCTTCAATATGGTCAATGGTGGCAAGAACAATAGCATGGAGAACCTGTAGTAATGATCAATGTAATAAAAATTAAATAACCTTAAAAAGTAAGTAATCCAGAAAACCTAGTATTTATATATAAAATGTTTAAAAAATAAACTATTCTTAACTTACCGTTCGACGCTCATGAAGATGTTCATAAAGTTCATCCAAGGTTTTTCTTGCACTCACATCCAAGAAAATATCAGCAGAAGAATATGATCGCTCACTTGATAGTTGTACACAACTATTACCACCTTTTGAAGCAGATTGTTTTGATATACTAAAGTTTAAGAAACAATATAGTAAATTATTTACAATTAATATAACAAAATATCAAAACAATTTCAGAAACAGATATGTAAAAATAAAAAATCAGAATATACCTTTCCTTGAACTTTGAAATCTCGCTAATACTTTCATCGTCAAAATACACCCTTGTGCCATAATATCCATTTGACACATTAGGTGAATTTATCCATTTCCCAAGCTTCGCGAACTGAACTATAACAACGACCGTATTTTGATTTGATGCGCCAATAAATGGATGACATAAATCAGCAAAATCATCCCATAGAGTACAATTAATGATATTGTTACTGTGATATGAACAAAATAAAAGTTAGAAA
Source organism: Rheum nobile (assembly GCA_027886185.1). NCBI lineage: Eukaryota > Viridiplantae > Streptophyta > Magnoliopsida > Caryophyllales > Polygonaceae > Rheum > Rheum nobile. Next base: position 7,532 of record WOAB01000481.1, read on the forward strand.
TCATCATTTTGATTAACAGAAAATGTTTATTGTGTGTAATGATATTAAAAATTAATAAAAAATGATAACTATTTAATACCTTGCATCCATTAATTGCAAATTAATTCTTTTACCATCTTTGCCATTGCTTTTAGTAAAGGTCACTATTTGATCACCGATTCCAACCAATTGACCAATAACATCTACATATAAAATGTACAATATTAATGAAGCATATTATACACATAAAAACAAAATAATTGAATGATTTTAATATGAAAATATTCAAAAACAACTTACCATAAAGAAATCCTTTATCCAATGACTCGTCGAGGATTTTTTCAAATGCAGTAAAGTTGAATCCATGAACAGGAACAGAAATGGTCGAACATAGTTTAACGGTAGTGTTGCGATAAAATATGACCTTATACTTGTGATCAGAAAACTTAAATGGTATATCATATAGGGCAACTCCGAAATTTGAAATCAAATAAGCACCTCCTTCTTTTAATAAAGATAAGCTAACCATGAAAGCTTCTTTAATTACTGCATGGATTTTGTCACCCTGAAAAATGATATCACAGAATTAAAATCACAATTGAATTTAATTGCAAGATTAGGCACACAATTTTGTAAATACACAAAGCAATATGTTAACATATAAACTGCTAATCAGTACATGCTCATCCATTAGAATTAGTTCAGTCGTTCCGTATTGAGTTGGATCGTCTTTCTTTGGAACTTTAAATAAACGGATTACACGAACCTTAAGTTCATGATTACCTCGGGTACCTGTAATATCCTTCACGTGCTGTATAATTTTTGACATCTACAATTCAGAATAAACAATTCAGTATTTATATTAACATCAACATAAAATATGAATTACAACAAAAAATGAATTTATGAAAAAGAATCAGTTTTCAATACAACAAAATTTAAACCCTATTTGAATATAATTGGTATACTTTCAGTTTTAACCTTTGTATATGATTTCTGCATTTACTGGAAAATACTGAATTCTTTAAAAAAATGGTGTGTTGTAGACTATTTTGTCATGGTGTAAATATCTGGAGATTGGTGAGGATTGCACATATCTATTTGTCTATATACATACCCTCATCAAAGAAAGAATAAACGTAAGTTCTTTGTCTATATATCTATTTTGCTCTTGGCTCCGATGTATATATGAAAGACATCTTTTTCAAATGACATTGTTGAAAATAGAGGGTGTATTATTAGTCGGTGTAGAATATGCTCCGAGAGAGTATTTGTTTCATTGGTAAAAGTACTAATGTAATAGTCTCTCGGAGCATATTCTGCACCGACTTAGGTAAACATGCCTCATTAAAGAACAAAAACAGTAATTTATTTCATTGTTGAAAATAGAGGGTGTATTATTAGTCGGTGTAGAATATGCTTAGAGAGAGTATTTGTTTCATTGGAAAAATGACTAATGTAATAGTCTCTCTAAGCATATTCTACACCGACTTAGGTAAACATGCCTCATTAAAGAACATAAACAGTAATTTATTTCCTACTTATGCATGATCTATTTCTCTGTCTCTCTCTTTTAATCTACTGTCTTTTTCTGAAAACATTTTTGTTTTATTTTTTTCTCTTGATGAGGATGTCTGGAGGTTGAGCACAAATATGGAAGAAAGATGTCCTGCCCAGTTCCAAAGTGATCAATGTAAGCATAATCTATGTCTTTCTGTATCTATCTCTTTCTATCTGTACCACTTTCTATGCAGATATGCAGTTTAATATATGTCATGGAGCATTACTTTGTAGATAAACTGAGACAATTATTTTCATATGAACAGATCTGCAGTTTGGTGAAGAGATATGGAAATGGGATGATGTTCTGGCAACTCGTGGGATTCAAAGATCTAAAAAAGAAAACCTAAAGGTAAGGATACTATACTAACATTGATATGAACATGAAAAATACATATTCAATGTTGCACAGAGTATAGTAGATGAATTATTACCTTGTTACTGAGTTCTGGATATCCTGAATACAACTGAAACAAAGTCAAAAAAAATCAAAATCAGTTCGGTTTGCAATGACATAACAATTACTTAAATGAATGAGTTCTGCTTTAGTTCAGCATTACCTCTTGAATGTATATATTCTGCTGTGGTTTAGGGTTTTACAATAAATGAGATGGTATATATTTATAGTCGACTATGTGAAAGAGATGCAGTATTGTATTTTTGGAATACAGAGATCTTATAATAAGTTTTGCTTTTTTATGGATATTTTATGATATGCCAAATATCTGTCACTGGGAAACAGAAAACACATATTATTTTTCTCAAATTATAAGATATGGCGAATTTCTGTCCTTGGGAAATAGAAATCACATCTTTTTGTATCTTTCATATATCATGAAATATAGTTTATGTGATTTCATTTAATATGATTCACGCAACCAATGCAAATATTTTAAATGATAAAATATTATGTAATGTCTGTTTATGAACATGTTCATAGGATTGGGTTGCAGAATTTGGGCATCAAGGCAGCAATTGCATAATTTATGTATTATTGTCAGTTTTATTGTGCTGTGTGTCTGGTTCAGGTTTAGCCTTGCAGGTTCAATTTTGTGCAATGTGTAACTTTTTTGTGTTGGTCATTAGTTAATTTCAGTTTGTGCCCATTATTTGTATTTGTGTATTATTTGTGTTGTTCAATTTTGCAGGTTCAATTTTTGTGTTGGTCATTATTTGTGTTGGTCATTAGTCAGCAATTGTCAATTTTCTGTAGGTGTATTAAGTTTTTGCATTTGTATTTGGTCATTAGTTAATTTCAGTTTGTGCCCATTTAATTGCACAGGTTCAGTTTTGTGCACTGTCTTATTTTTTTATGTGTTGCAAGTTTTCTGCAGGTGTATTGAGTTTTTGCCTTTGTATTTGGTCATAGTTAATTTCAGTTTGTGGGCATTTAATTGCACAGGTTCAGTTTGTACAATGTGTTATTTTTAGATATTTTTTTCTAGGCAGTTTTGTGATCATATTCTATTATTTTTCTTATGGTTTATCATAATTATTATATTGTTTTGTATAAATCATATATTGAAAAAATCAGCTGTTTTATTGATTGCACCTTTTTCAACTATATTCGGAATCGAAATTGTATGCAATATTCACAAAAGAGATCGGTTTATTCGAAAAAAATGTAGATCTTAGGGGTTTTTTGGAAAGATGAAGATATAAAAAAAATCGTACAAAAAGTAAATCTCTGAACAATTAGGTCAGAAAATTAGGCCAGAATCGCTCAGAATCATAGCTTGTTACAAAAATAACACCAGTGAGTGTAATGGTGACTCGTGTGCAAATTATCTCCGCTGTGACACGTGGCAGCGAAAAACACGGGTTAAATCTGGGGGCGCGTGCTGCTCAACCGCCATGTTGCTTTAGTTATTATATAGTAGATTAAAGATACCATATCAAAATTTGCAGTTAGAATTGATATTAATGCTCCGTGTACAACACCAATTTTAGCTGTAGTGAGAATTGCATAAAACATATGATATATGTTACCAAGGTAATTAAATCCATTTGACCCCAAAAAGATAATTAAGGCCATGTTTGTTTCCCCGGTTAAAATGACACGATTTTGAAAAAAAAGAAGAGAGAAAAACATCTTAAAACTCCCAAACACAAGCTTAGCTTGCATTAGAAAAGGGCTCAACTATTCGACGCATAGGCATTTTTGCCTTTTGGCGCATAGGGCCGCGCGTAACGTGGGAATAAACTTTCCACGTTACGCGTCGATACTGACCCATTCAAGACCCACACGTAACGTGTGAATTGATCCCACACGTTACGTATGGGATCGGTTCACACGTTACGTGTGACATTGTATCACACGTAACGTGTGGGAATCTGGCTATAAAAGCCAGATTCGGCTCCTCCTCTTCATTCATAACCAGCACTCAGCCGCTGCGCCTCCTTGCCCCTCCCGCGTAACGTCTCCTTGCCCCTCCCGCGTAACGCCTCCTCGCCCCTCCCGCGTAAGGTTAGTTCCTAGAAATAATTATTTGATTTTGTTTTTAATAAATTTAAAGTGTTTGGTTAGGAAATGTAGATCCACACATAGTATTTGGTTAGGTAGATCTAGGTTTGGATGGTAGATCTACGATGTGGAGATGATTTGGATGGTAGATCTAGGTTTTGTAGAAGTTTTTGTGATGTTTAGGGTTTTGGCTAGGTAGATCTAGGTTTGTTGACATTTTGTGTGGAAAAATGAAAGTGGAAGTGATGATATTGTTAGATTGGTAAAAATTGTGGATTTGTTGTTGAATTTTGGGTATATTTGAAAAAAAAAAAAAAAAATTCGGACTGTCTCGCCGGAGAAGACGACCGGAATATCGCCGGAAAGTCGCCGGCGATATGCCGGTGAAATTGGAATGTGCACATTCACACGTAACGTGTGAATGTGCACCACGCGTTACGTGTGAGAGCAAGTCACATGTAACGTGTGAATGTGCACCACGCGTTACGTGTGAGAACAAGTCACACGTAACGTGTGAATTTGCATTTTTTTTGATATCTGAAACGTTGATTTTTGATATCATTGAGGGAGATATTGTTTAACCCCTCGTATAAATGATAGTTCGTCTGCATACACGAAATTATGTCATCAATTAGTGCACTGATTATAAAAAAACACGTTTACTGTCAAACCGTGCCATATTACAGAATGAAACCTGGTTTCAGGTGGTGATTACACACGTAACGTGTGAAGAGTGTCCACACGTTACGTGTGAAACACACCCACACGTAACGTGTTGAACACCTTCACACATTATGTGTGAACATTCTTCACACGTAACGTGTGAAACTGTTCTTCAATGTAACAGCAAATTCGTAGCCCTAAACCCTAAACAACGCTCAATCTTTGTTTCTAATACCCTAAACAATAAAATGAGATCTTTAATATTAAACAATAAGTATCAAAAATAGCTTTCCTAAATCCTAAACAACAAATATAATGGGCCATCAAAAATAACTTCTCTAAACCCTAACCATGAAGCTAAGAACTTTAAACATTTTCAAAACAAGAAATAAAAAAGACAACTTTAGGGTTACTTATAGAAATTACCTCGTTCCAAAGTGGAATATCTTCCCCATTGTTGCTCCAATACTCGTTGTTGTTCGGATTGTCCATTTTTTGTACAAAAAATATGAGTGAAAATCAAGATTTTGGGAGTGTTTAGGATGAGGGTTTAGGTTCGAAATGGATTCGAAATGGGTTGTTAGCGGAAAAAGAAGATGGGTCATTATTACAGTTAGGTGGGGACAAGACGGTTAATTCAATGCGTTTTGCAACAGACTGAACCACACGTTACGTGTCAAACCGTGCCACACGTTACGAGTGAAGTAGATTGGCACGTTACGTGTGAAACACACTAACACGTAACATGTGATTACTAGGGTTTAGGGTTTAGGCGTATGTAGGGTAGGGTAGGATAGGATGGATAGGGGTAGGGTTTAGGTTTTTTGTGGTATATGGTTATGGCATTTCGGTAGAGTTTAGAATAATGAGTTTTAAGTTTAGGGTTTAGGGTTAGGGTTTAGGTCTTAGGGTTAGTGTTATGATTAAGGTTTGAGTTTAGAGTTTATCTTTAATTATTAAGGGTGAATTTGGGTATGCGAGTTACATTGTTTATGAGAGTGGTTGACGTTTAGGGTTATTAGGGTAAGAGTGGTTGAGGTCCTTAATGCTAGTGGTTGAGGTTTTTAATGCTAGTGGTTGAGGTCTTTAATTCTTGTGGTTGTGGTCTTTAATTACTACAACTGTATATATCATTTCACTATATAAGAGGCATTAGGGTTGTTTGTTCACTATAACACTTCCAACACAAGCGAGATTGAAGATTCATTTGTGGGTAAGCTTCTTCTTCCAGTTTCTTTCGATTTAGTAACCCTAATTGGCCTTTTCATATTAATGGATTTGTAGGAAACCAAGCACTACATCAAATAATGACATCTTCATCCGAATCATCATCAAACCTAAATAGGCACCATCAACAAATAAGTGCTCCACAATGCGAGTATAATTTGAAAACCATTGTCCGTACTTGGGATTTGCAGTGGAACTACGGAAGGAGGTATTGGGGATGCCCAAGACTAGGGTGTTTATACAGGAATTGGATTGATCCTGTGTACGAGGAGAGGGCACATGCGGTTATTCGACAACAATGGCGGGAAAAACAAGATCTTATTAAGGTGAATCAAGATGTTGTTAAGCAAGAACTTTTACAAGATATGGATAAGATGCGTATGTATAACCTCAATCTATATAATGATGTACATCATATAATGCCTTGATGTCGTATCTTTTGTGTAATGTTGTTTACGTACTATCAACCTTTGTAGGGAGCAAGCAATTTTATCAAAGCAGAGACATGATATGTCGCGAAGTTTTACAAGAGACTATCCTAATTTTTTCAAACGCAACTAGACGATGTCATTTATTTTGTGCTAGGTTTTCTAAGTTTATGAAGAACTTGTATTATTTCTTGTATGTGATTGTATTCATCCAACGTAATGAACAATTCTATTCTATCTTCTATGTTGATTATTTTGGGGTGTTTTTTGTAGGGTTTTAGATAAACAAATAAATACTACAAATAAACATTCTAAACCCTATTGACTAACCCACACGTAGCGTGAGGGTACAAACCACACGTAACGTGTGAAATTGTCCCACACGTAACGTGTGGAGCACTGTCACACGTAACGTGTGGTTTGTACCCTCACGTTACGTGCGAGTCTATGCGCCAAACGGCAAAATGCCTATGCGCCGAAAAGTAATCGTGTTAGAAAAAGCTGAATGTTTCCATTGAATTCAAATAAAATCAACGGTGTAAATATTAATATTAAATATATTAGAGAAATTTAGAGTTTCTTTAGTGTAAAATAAAAAAAGACAATAAATAATTAAAAATGTATGTCGGAAATTTCAGAAGTGTCCATCTCTTTTTCAAAAGACTCTCTCTAATAATGACAGTTTTTTAGCTATATAAATATAATAGATTTCTTTACAATAGTACAAAAATTCTAAAAAACCGTATCTGAATTTGCTAGCTAAAAGTTGTTTTTCCCCTATTTTAGTCATTTTGATTCCGAATTTATTTTTTTTATTTAAAAAAATATATGTAATGTTCATAATTAATTTTTATTTATCCATATGCATTTATTTTATATATGTTATTCAAAAAAACTTATAGAATTAAAAAATCTGAATAAAAAAATCATAGATATGAAAAAATAGAGTTTTTAAAATGATGTGATGGACAAAGAAAGTTGAAAAAACTGGTTAAAAAACCATTGTACATAAGTGAAGAAACTTCAATCTAAAAAAATCACACAAAACCTGATCCCCTCCTTTTTCGAGAAATTCGCACCCCATTTTTCTAGATTTGCTGCCTGTTTAGTTTAAAATTGGATCAATCATAATTCAAATAATACCATTGAAAATAATTTAGGTGTTATCTGAAAAATTGTTTAGTTTTTGACATGACAAACATGCATAGACTGTGCATTGACTGCAACACAATGCATAACTTTCCTTGCACAATGGTACTACCCATAAATTCTTACATCATAAAGTATAAAGAGACGCTTCTCACAGACTTTTTACTACCCATAGATTTTATACTACCCATACATTTTTACACAATTGTACTTTATTTCCTTTACAAAAACAATTATAGGTGTTTACAAGAATAACATTAACTTTTAAAACCAAAGATTAAAAGTACATGAAGAATTATGTTGTATATGTTAGACTTTATGTTTGTAAATTCTGATTTTATATTGCTATTATAGGCAAAGGATATAAATTCAATTAGTGTAGAATCTGTATCCTGTACAGGTAAGCATAATTTAAAAAATCACTAATAATTATTTGTTATTTAATAAAATTAAAGGATTTATTTAATTATTTTTTAGTAAAAATAAACCTTATTAATATTTCTTTAAAAGATGTATCATATAATATGTATAAATGCAAGATTAAAATATTTAAGTAGTTAATTTAGCAATGTGTTTAACATTATATTCTTAATCATATAACTGATGTAAATATATTATATTTCATTCATACCCATTGTCGTACAATTCTTCTTTTGATATATAATCATGTGCCTTTAATATATTTTCAACTTTAATTTGCCAATATTTCTATATGTTGCTAAACGAAAGTATCTAGAATTTGAAGAGGAGAGTAAGATTTTGAGCTAAAAGATTACCATTGGTAAGGAGTAAGTGATATCTACACACAGGGGCGGGCGCAAGATTGTAGTCCAGTGAGAGCTAAAATATTGAAGAGTAAAATATTACCGTCTACCTTATACAAAATCCTAAATCGTAATTTTTAATTCTACCATCTATTTTACACAAACAATCTCAATTTCAAACAACAAACTCTATATCCAAACTTCAAATGAAATTTTACTCAAAATTGACAAAAAATTACACAAATTAAACAAATTTCATTGCGTAATCTCAACAAATTTGTATATAAATTAATTTGTAAAATTTACAAATCCATAAACCCTAAATTTTGAAAGTTTTAACACAAATAACGATAAATATAGTGAAAATATTACATATCTTATTGAAAAATTGTGTGCAAATTTGGATAAATTTTAGTATTTTTGAGAATTATACATAATAAATCCTATGTAAAAAATATTTTTAAAATTGGAAAACTACAAAAATTAGTTTGAAAATTTTAAAGAAATATTTTGGGAAAAAAATATTAAAAACTTTGGGTGAGGGAAAAGAAATCCCGTATAAATTTTATTTTTATTTTTTTCAAAATTCCAGTGGGGGCTATAGCCCCCACTGGGCCCCACCTACGTCCGCCCCTGTCTACACACAAGATTTTGAGCTAAAAATTACCACTAATAAGGCAAAATTATTTATTAGATAGATTTTTTTAGTAACTTCTATCTATCACTAAAACTTAAAAACATGTTTATGTAATTGATACACATAATTTTTGAACCCATTTATATCGTAATCAAATATGAAGGAAATAGAAAGAAAAAAACACATTCGTAAAAGAAACTTTCAATTTATCGCAAAATCACCATTGATCAAAACGAAACTTATTAGACACTTTCAATACCTCAAACAGATTAACAAAAATCATGAGAAAATTGTAAATTTAATCATACCATGATTAACATAAAAATGCAATCTTTAATAGAAGTTCGATCAATACTCACTTTGCAAATATTAAGCAAAATCAAAACAAGGCATATTAAGGTTTTAGATCGAGAATAAAAATTATAATGCACATATCTACACATAGATTGTGTAGATATGTACATCTTGGGTCTATTAAAAATCCAAAATATGAGAGATTGGGGCATGGAATTAAAACATTAGAACCGCAATTAAGAAAAAAAATGATCAAACTTTAAACTTTTTTGTACTAAATATAGGGTTGAAGGAGCACACTCTAGTTTGAAAGACTTCTTGACTATTCCACATGACAGTCTAGACATGATATTCGGTCAATATCATTCAAAGATGGGTAACCAAGTGAAGGAAATCAAGGGGACCTTCAACGAGAGTGCACAGAACATGATGACGCTTGTGACTGAGGCTGATGTTTTCAAGCTGTTGAAGTACAAAGTATCTAAGGTTGCACTTGACCACTTGACTGAGACATACAGAAAAGGAGAAAATCCATTTTATGACAGTACCTGCACATGCCAGATGAGTGTGAGAGATGGATTGCCATGTGTGCATGATATCGCTAGATATGTGACGAGTTCAATCCCTATTAAGCTTTCAAGGTTGCATCCGTTTTGGAGACGATTGAGTTTGTCAGAAGGGCAAGACGAAGGTGAGGCTGAGGTGAAGCGCAAAGTCGCGAGATCTTTGATGGATCAATTTTATACGGATGAGTTCCCCAATCTGTTAGCAGATGATCAAGAAAAATGTGTCTCGTGACTTTACGACATTGCTCGCCCCGAGAGGACCAGTTTGCAAGAGCCGGCTATTGTGAGGCATAAGGGACGGCCAATGGGAGCTCCAAACAAAGATAGCACTAAAAGACATCCTTCTTCATGGGAGTATACAGACAAAGAGATGGAAGGGATACCTCCCAAGAAGCAATGAGGTTGACCACCAAAGCCCACTAGTACACCTTCACCAAGCCCTACAGCTCCTATCACTCCTTTGAGGCCATCTCAGGTTAGAGCTCCCAAGAATCCAGTGGTTCAAATGTTTCCACCACTTTTTCATGCTCCACAGTCCTTCATTAAGGACTTTGAACCGTATATGGATATAGTTTCGTCGTGTATGCACGAACACATAAACAGTTACTTTGATATTGTTGGTGATAGGAACTGTGGATACAGAGCCGTTGCAGATCAAATAGGCATCGGGCAGGAACAATGGAGGATCGTCCGACAATCCATGATTGATAAGGTGAAAGAAATTATGCCATTGTATGCTCAGACTTGCCTCTTTCCGACGACGCTAGATATAGTACTAGAACAACTTACATGGTTTGACGATGGGATGGCCCCAGAGAATACCTGGATGGTGCTTCCAGATATGGGTTGTCTGGTCGCTTCTGCATTCAATTGTGCAGTTGTCGTGGTGGGTGGTATAAATGCTACTTTCTTGCCTTTGCAAGCGGTTCCACATCATCCCAAGGGGGTGCTAAGCTAAGACGATATGCATCTGTCATGTTCAGAATGAGAGTCATTTTATTTTGGTATGTTACTAATCATTTAATCATTATTTAAACTCATTAACTAGGCAAGTGAATACGTTCTCCATTCTTTTGTAGGTGGCCCTATCAGAGGCGTCACCGTTGCCTCCAGTATTTCTCATGTGGGAGCATGCAAAGGATGCCTCTGCTGCTTGTCTGTATGATCCATTCACTACTCAGCTGATGGCGTATGGACCTTCCAGAAGAAAGAGACGAGGTCGCAATCCGACTTAAATTATATTGTAATCGCACATTGTAAAGATATTGTTAGCCCAACTTAATACTCTATTTTGTGTACGTTTTTTTAGAAGTATAACTTTTTTTACGGAATCCCGAATTGGTTTTTTTAGAAGTCAACTATAAATTTCATCGCGTTTGGACCAGGGAATCAAACATTATGACAATTCCAAAATCGTGTCGTAGTTCTGTAAAGTTGCACCATTTGCAACAAACCGTGTCCTAGACCGTGCTCCCTTAATGAGACGTAGATTTAGCTTCTGTAAAGAGGCACGGTTTATGACAATTTGTATGTGACGACCGGGTTGCAACCGACTGTGACAGACCAATATGTTCCGAGCGTGACAGACCACGATGTTCCATCCGTGATGGACCAATATGTTCCGCGGGTTGCAACCGACCGTGACGGACCAATATGTTCCGAGCGTGACGGATCACGATGTTCCATCCATGATGGACCAATATGTTCCATACATGACGGACCACTATGTTCCATCCGTGACGGACCACGATGTTCCATCCGTGACGGACCAATATATGTATGAACCATAAGATTGTTTCTTTATAAGAACAATACAAAATGATCATCAACCTAGAAGACAATACAAATTGTTCATTACGCTGGTTTAGCGTTTGAAGAAATTAAAAAAAAATTAGCACACAATACAGAAAGCAATACAAAGGTTGATAGAGAAAAGATACGACATTGCTTTAGCGTTTGAAGAAATTAGGGTAGTCTCTGGTGAACATTCGCTTCATATGATATCTCTGCTTTGCTAAATTTGCTTGCTCCCTACAAAGGTTGATAGTACATAAACAACATTACACAAAAGATACGACATGAATCACCTACGATGTACATCATTTAGTAGATTGAAGTTATACCTATGAATGTTATCAAGATCTTTAACAAGATCTTGATTTTCCTTAACAAGATCTTGTTTTTCCTGCCATTGTTTTCGAATAACCGCGTGTGCCCTCTCCTCGTACATTGGATCAATCCACTCCCTGAAACGACACCCCACTTCTGGGCATCCCCAATACCTTCTTCCGTAGTTCCACTGTAAATCCCAAGTTCGGACAACGGCTTTCAAATTACAGTAGCATAGCCTATCTGCGTTTGTTGATGATTTTGATGAAGATGGCATTATTTGTTGTAGTGTTTGGCTTCTTACAGTAGCCCTAATGCTTTTATATAGTGAAAAAAATAGGCAATGTGTTTGACAACTAATAACCAGGTGTTTGACAATTATTGTATATAGCTGTATACAGCTGTTTGAAGGCAACCGGCCATGATGGACGAAGCCAAACCACGCGTGACGGACCACTATGTGCCACCCTCATCATTGCCATGTTTGAAGGGTATTTGTGGAGATCTATTGCATCGACCAACAATTACCAACAAAGTATCAAATGTGCGATATAAAAGTTATGGCAAATACATGCAAATTAGTTTGATTATCATCATAAAACTAGTCAAGAAACTACAATTCCATAAACGGTGCGACACTCCCTAAAATACAACCAAAGTACCAAACGAAAACATATGCATCTTAATATTCGTCGTCCTCCTCATCATTGCCATGTTCGAAGGGTCTGAAGTCTTGAATGCAGTGTTGCACAACGTCGCGCATGTTGTAGAATTGCTCTTCCTCCGCATCATGGAAAAGATTTAGACGATGCAATGCTTGTCCAATGACCTATATAAATACGTATAAATTAAAAAGAATCGGTTTAATTGTATATGTAAATTAAAAACAAATATCCAACACATATTTTTACCTGGATAGGATCTCTGATGCCAGCATCCTGAGGCCTGACACATGGGTGTGTACGAGGTATGTACCACTCCATGTAGTCGGCACTGCACTCATATCCATCTAAAGCAGAAGAGCCCATATGTGTGATCCAGATGGAGTGTTCATTTCTTGCATCCCAACTCCAGTTTGAAGCAGGGTCATACTGTACTATATAACTCCTGATGCTGGGATATCTGTGCGCTTTGATGGGCTCTATAACCGGTCGGGGAATCCCCTGTACCACTCTAAATTGCCTCGATACCCGATCCGGTATATATGGCTCGATAATTCTCAAAAATGAGATGACTCCATGAAAAAAGGCAGGAGCCAACTCCGAGATATTGTAATTAACATAGCCATAGGGCTGCTAGTCAACCTACACAAAAAAGGATACAATTAACACAATAGTAAGTAGCTTTACACAAATGTAATACTTTAATATGAGAAATAAACCACATCGTATGATACTTACATGCCAAGCTTGCATTAAATCCAGCTCTTCCCTGTAGTTTCTTCTCTGCCTACTACGAGTCTGCACAGGGTTCCATCGGCTCGCATATGGCACAACGTCTCCAAAGTAAGGATTTTGTTATGGACGAAAGCTAGGGAAGTATAGATAGATCCAAGCCTGTACATAAATATGTTTTATAAACATATCAACCTATACCTTAAATTTAATTAAATAATATAAAAACAATATGCAACACAATCCTTACCAGCAACAACGTGTAACAGGTCGACATCTGACGACACTCATGCCTTGAACACTCGCCCAATGACCGATACAGGAATGCCAATGTGCCAGAACCCCAAGAAAGATTGCAAGTATCACCAATGTCACTCACGTAGGTCAGATAAGGCATGGGCAACATGTGTTGGGACTTGTCTGGAAAGAGGGTCGAACCCATCAGGTACAACAGATAACCCGACGCGATCTGCTCATCATCTAGCTCTGAGGTCAAGTAGTGATTTTTCAGATTGTCTGCAGTGAGCCCACGTGTAGTCATTTCGTCTGTCAAGGAAAATAAATGCATTGCCCTCAACGCTTGTTCATTGTACAATTCATTTTTGCCCTTGCTGCGATCCTGGAGAGGAAGTCCCATTCCGTACCTATTGAGCCCAACATGTTCCAATGGAGCCGATGCAAGTGAATTAGGCCAAACTCAAGTGAAGGAGTAGGCCGAGAAGACTAAAGAGAGGCGTCAGACGTTCCTCGAACGCGTGGGATCCGACCAACCCCGAGAATTTCGCCCAGAGCATTAACTACTCGGTCCAAGGCAAACGGTAACCCAATCAAGCATAAGATTAGGATGCCATTAAAGGGGAATCCCGGATATCACGTACATCAATAAATGGAGAATCTCATGAAGACAGTAACGGACGAAGGGAAGAATACCATAAATAGACCATGAAAGAATGATCGACAGAACACATGTCTCCGAACAACACTCATCAACTCAGCTCTCGAAAAAGCTTACTAGTATACTGGTTCTCTCTTAGCTCCCTTGATACATCATCCGACTACAGACGGTCGAACCATCAGAATAGCCGGTCGGACAAGACCTGATCTCTTTTTCCTTAAGGATAAGTTGTATTTCGATTCATTTCCGTTATCGCTTGATCAATACATCATAATTCAATCTTGCTTCTATTTTATACGTGGTTGATTGTTTATTTGGTTTGGATTTATTCTATACTGTCCGATCGACTCGTTACCCCGTCTAAGGCAATTTAGGTTGATTGATCTTTTCGCCCCAAAATAATTTGGCGCCCACCGTGGGGCAACTTGCCGATCACCATCTCAAAAATCCTCCAACCACGATTGTCAATAAAAGAAAGTCTAACGTTTTTACATCCATGCGACCCGCGATGATGGACGGGTCGCCAAAACATGTTGTCTGCTTACACACATGTAGGACTTCAAGCATTCTTAAAAAACAAAACATATTCTGCGACCCGCGATGGTAGACGGGTCACCAAACCATAAAATATTCTACCCATATGCAGGTGGGACCACAAGTCATTCACAAAGAAATCAAGAGTCAGGGGTCGCAGTGTTACCCTCATTAGGAGTCAGGCCGGAAGAAGGCTGGAGCTCGATCGGCACGGTGTCACCAGAGTGGACCTCATCCTCACCGGCGCTTTCGTCTGGGGACTCTTCTCCGACACCGGCCAGCTGGAACAACTCCGAACCAGGATTCCCCTTCGGAAACAGGGTATCCATGGTCTCCTTTTATGCCTTCAGGTTCCAATCCTCGTGTTTGCCCTCCTCAAACTCTTCAATCATTTCGACACGCGACTTCAACGCATAAAAAGCGCCTACGTCACCTGCAACCCGACCGACATCAATTCTGGCCTGCTTAACCCTGTCTTCAACATTAGTCTGATTCTCGCTAAGTTCCCTCTGACAAACATCCAACTCGCACTAGTAGAAAAAACCCTTTTAGAGGCGGGCGTTTTGACACTTATTGAGGCGGATATCGTACGCAGTAAGTGAGGGGGCTACAACAAGTAGGGACCCTTTTTGAGGCGGGCAATATACGCCTCTAAAAGTCACTTTTTGAGGCGGGCGTCTATAGGCCCGCCTCAACAAGTGCCTCACTTTGGCGCCGAAGTGAGGCACTTTTAGAGGCGTATAAATGGAGGCCCGCCTCTAAAAGCCACTTGTTGAGGCGGGCCTCCATAGGCCCGCCTCTAAAAGTGCCTCATTGGCGCCGAAGTGAGGCACTTTTAGAGGCGTATATATTAAGGCCCGCCTCTAAAAGCCACTTGTTGAGGCGGACCTCCATAGGCCCGCCTCAAAAAGTCTATTTAAAAAAAAAAAAAAACCGGACCCCGGTTTTTTGTAATACCGGGGTCCCATTGCTGATTTTTTTTAAAAAAAATCAGCTGGCCCCGAATCTTCAGCAGATTATCAGCTTCCAGATTCAAAATTGTATACACAACAAGTGTACTTATTAAATGGTCAAAGAAGCAACTACAATTATGATTACATTTCTCACATCAGTAATATGAAGTGAAGAAAAATTGAACATCAAACAGAACAGAGTAGAGCAACTGAAGAAGGGTGCTTTGGTCATAATTTATATAGGTAAAACTACAAACAAGCTAGTTTTTGATGATGACTACAACCTTTTCTCAAGGAAAACAGAACTCATAAATTGTTACGCCCTTGACTGCCCTCCATTGCTTGTTTTGGAGTCTGAAATCAAGGCCTTGATATTAAGTTTCGGCTTCATGGAGACTAGCGACTGAGGGAGGACCGATACATCAACTACTAATGAGTTCCGTGGAACTCGAAAAAGGGATATACATTCAATCAGAATGCAGACCTGTGAATGTATTCGAGTCAGCGTACAAGAAACTTGAAATATCTTAAAAGAGGGAGAGGTGACATGGGAAGAAGAGGCAAGAGCATTGCACCTCTGGAGATTTTAGGTCAACAACTACATCAGGTACGACACCCTTAACTGCTGCGGCCACAATCGCAAAGCACTTGTCACGCTCTAGTATGGCTGGAGCATTGGGATCACTGGAACTGGTTTTCACTAATTTCATCTCTGTCTGGTCAATCCCTCTTCTATTGTAGCCAACTGCAAACTAAAACCATAGATTAAAGGCAATATTGACAGATGACTATCCTAAAGCTATTATCATGATTCATGAACAATATGACATCATTTCAACTGAGAATCTAAATCCTGAAGAACACAACACAAAATAAACAAGATGTATGTCTGATCTTGCAAATGGATGCGTTTACAGTGTCTCGAAACAGGAAAAAAAGATGTAGAAGGCAGGTATTCCACAAGAAACAAATTGCATCTTTGCCAGGAATACTAGAATTTGCATCACATATTATACAGGAAGTTACTTTTTAATTTATATTACCTTGAGAGGTGTTGAAAACTTGATTGCTTGGCTATTGACATATGCACAAACAAGACTCGACACAACAGAGCCTTTCGCTTCTTTTTCTCAGCCTGCACATGCCATGAAAAATGTATAACAACACTTCCATAAACCTGAAGAAGCAGAGCATCATCTATAGCTGCACTCATACAAAAAAGCCTATCATATACAAGCTCATGAAAAAGAGTTGATAACTAAGCAACTAGCATTCATGATGTTTGAGATTTGACAGCTTTGGACTAATTTCATCAATATCTTTGGACTAATTTCTTTGGACTAATTTCATCACAAACTTCATAATGTTTGAGATTTGACAGCTTAAATCTGAACCTCATAAAGCAACTAGCATTCATGATTTACACCCATAAGATTAAGATTGTCAATAACATTAACCAGCTGCTCAGTAATGCTAAAACCACCCCTCCTAAAATGGCCACTCTCAATTCAAATTGAGAAAGAATAGATTCCAGTCTAGAAACACTCACCAGAATAAACTCACGGCGTTGTCTACGGCGCTTCTTTTCATTCCGGAGCTTCATGCTCCCTTGATTCGGCTGGCTCAGAAGCACAGGCTCTCCAGGAACATGGGTAACCCAAGCATAAGGCCCTAAAATCACACCAAAACCCCAAAAGTCATTTAATTTCAAACTCGCTTAAACACTAAACCTCAGTAGACTGACTCCCTTTCCTTCCTTTTGACTTGTCTTCAAACAATCAAGCTCAGCTAGAATCCGTAACCCCAAATGTAATCACTTCAAACTACAAAGTGAGGAATTCTCCAAAACCTAACAGAAAATTACCTTAAAACTATAAACAAAGAAGCAGTAGTATGTATAGACAGTGGCATACACATAAATCGATTCACCGCCTCTTCCAGTTCCCGTGGGATCCCCTCCTTGCACAATAAAATCATGTTCTCCACAAATTTGACAAACAATATCAGAGTTTCAGAAATTTAACAACAATCGCTCAATTGAACTTGCTAAGTACGCAGAGATAGCAGGGATGGGAATCACTCAATTCCAACATTACATACACGCAATCAATCCAACTTATTAAAAAACAAATCTAAGACTAGAGAACCCTACAAATTCAATCAAACCACGCAAATCAAATGCTGTAATCACGGCCTCCAGGAATATGAAGATCTAACTCCGTAGAAAAACGCACAAATTAAGCAGGAAAATATTTCCCCCCTAATTCTAACAGAAACATAGATCAATTACCTCTCTCTTCTCTCCTGCATGTTCTTCATCTGGGATCTGTAGTGATTCTCGATGAATTTCTTCGCGGCTTTCACTTTTTCCATTGTCAAGCTCGATCCAAGCACCTCATCATCCCCTTCATCCCGATTTTCCATCGGCGAACAGGTGGTGTGGGTTCGCGAGCAGGCAGGGACTGACTCCTTCAACGACGTTCGCGATTACCGGGTGAGCTTGCAGGGATTTGAAGCAATCGAAGGGCTCGATCCCGCGGAATTGGGGAGATTGCGATTTGACGAAGAAGCTGTAATTAGGGTTAGGGTTAGTAGAGGGGCGGGAGGAGAAGAATAAGAGAGTGAGAGCGAGGAAAGGGAGAAAGAGGAGTAAGAGTGACTTGGAGGTGAGGAATTTGGTAGATTTGTCTCTTCTCCACGCATTGGCCATGGGAAAAGATTTCTCAGAGGAAGGAATTTGGGAGACGCAGGGTGAAGAAAGCGCAGCTGTGTTTTTTTTTTAAATTAGGGTTAGCTTATAGAGGCGGGCCTAATACGCCCGCCTCTATAAGTGAGGCAATAGAGGCAGGCCTCTTTACGCCCGCCTCTATTGGGTACGTTTGTTGAGGCGGTCTGTAAGAGGCCCGCCTCAACTGAAGTTAATAGAGGCGGGCTTTTTTGCCCGCCTCAATTATATACCATTAGAGGCGAGCCTAACTTTGGCCCGCCTCTAATACTTTAGCGGGAATATTTTTTCGGAAATTTTTTGAGGCGTATAATTTTTTGCCCGCCTCAATAGATTTTTTTGAGGCGTATAAAATAATTATCCGCCTCAAAAACCCGAAAAACTGATTGCAGAGGTCGTTGTTGAGGCGTTTTGAAATATGTACGCCTCTAAAAGGGAGCCTCAAAAAGTGTTTTTTCCACTAGTGTCGTCTTGGCAATTCTTCAACTCTCTAGCGAAGCGGCGCTCAACGTCCCTGAAACGGCTTTCGGCCCCTTCCACCTTGGTCTTTAAGGACGCCAGGTCGGACTCTGACTTAGCAGCTCTGTCCTCGGCCTTAGCAACCATCTTCTTAACCCCAGAATACGCACCCAAGAGAAATTGAAAAGTCTGGAAAAAATGAGACAAAACAAAAACTCAAAACCAACCAACCTTTCAAAAGAGAAAACATGTATACTTAAGATTCGATGAAATAACTTACCTTCCACACAGAGCAACCCGCCTCGCCGATGCAATCCAAAGGAGAGACGCCATCAACTTCAGACTTTAAAGTCGGATCCTGAGCATGGAACAAGTCGGCAATCGACCGATCGACCGAATCGATCTTCTCAATTCCATGAGCGACCACCGACCTCTTCTTTAAAGTGTCCGCCACAACCTTCCCGACGTCAGGAGAAACACCCGTCTTCCTTTTCGAGCCGACTTTGACTGGAAGAGACGACTCGGCCGGCGTCGATTTACTCAACGAGGCCCTAGCCGCTGCCAATCTCTGCTCAATCAGGCCCTTCCCAGACACTCCCTTCAAGCGAGCGCTTGATCGACCAACAGGAGACGCTGGCACACCAGACAAGACATAAGATACAAACTGCAAACACACGACGGAAGACACACAAACTCGAAACAAAAGACTTACACTTAACCCGGGATAATGAGAGAGTCGACATGATGTCTTGAGTGGTAGGGGCGACAGACAACAAATTGACGTTCACAAATTTCCACTTCGATAAAGGGATTCCAAGAATTATATTGGTCAAACCTTCCGACTGAGCATCCACTTCCAAATCTTCGGCTTCAGGGACTACAAAAAATAAGAGGTAAGCAAAAGGTTAAAACACACAACTGGGCAAACAGAATTCAAATACATACTCTCGACCCGCCACTCCGACAACAAAAACGAATAGTCACCCCCCTTCTCTAGAGACGATCGCTCGATGAAGAAAAACTTCGACCCCCATCTACGGTCGTTTACGTCAAGGTTAGCCACCAAAGGCTTTCAACCCGGACGAATGCGCAACTGGACCCGAGAGGAACTTTTTGACCCCAAAGAGTAGTTATACCATAGAGCGTCAAAATTAAAACCGGCCCCAGACTGTGAGTTCAACAGATCCAAAACCCTGAGGATCTGCCACGCTTGTGGCATGACCTGACACGGCGCAAGCGCCAGAGTCGCCAGAAAATCCCTGACAAAAGAAGAAAATGGAAATGTATGACCTATCCGAAATGGATAGGCATAAAAGCAAATTCACCCCTCATAACGAGCGTCATCCCTCTCGTCCGGATGCGGCAACCTCGCGACCGTCTCAGGAGAAAAACCTCCAACTTGGAGGATCTGCTCCAGTTCTGCCTCAGTTAGCATCCCCGTCAGAGCATCGGCCTCCTTCAGTAGGAAAGGGGGGGGGGGGGGGGCTCGTTCTTGCCCGAGTTCGAGTGAGTAGCAGACGACTCAGAAGAATCACTGGAAACCATATCCAGAAAAGAAAAAGAGGGAAATCGGAAAGCAGTTTTCTGAAAGAACTTAGAAAACCTACCAAAGCAAGAAGCAAAGAAAGAAGATGAATTGAAACCGTCAGAACCTGCTTCGGATTTATGGAGGGAATCATCAAGGTGCAGAGACGTCCCATCACGCCGCGAGATCGTCGCCACGTTAGCCCTCGCCTGTCGCGCCCAGATCGGAGGGTGGAGATCGTGCAAAGTGAAAGTTGCTTGGGCTCTCGGTTCATGGCAGCCTTTAGCCCAAAAAACTTGGGGCTATTGTTGGGTCCAACATGTTCCAATGGAGCCGATGCAAGCGAATTGGGCCAAACTCAAGTGAAGGAGTAGGCCGAGAAGACTAAAGAGAGACGTCAGACGTTCCTCGAACGCGTGGGATCCGACCAACCCCGAGAATTTCGCCCAGAGCATTAACTACTCGATCCAAGGCAAACGGTAACTCAATCAAGCACAAGATTAGGATGCCATTAAAGGGGAATCCCGGAGATCACGTACAACAATAAATGGAGAATCTCATGAAGATAGTAACAGACGAAGGGAAGAATACCATAAATAGACCATGAAAGAATGATCGGCAGAACACACGTCTCCGAACAACACTCATCAACTCAGCTCTCGAAAAAGCTTACTAGTATACTAGTTCTCTCTTAGCTCCCTTGATACATCATCCGACTACAGACGGTCGAACCATCAGAATAGCCGGTCGGACAAGACCTGATCTCTTTTTCCTTAAGGATAAGTTGTATTTCGATTCATTTCCGTTATCGCTTGATCAATACATCATAATTCAATCTTGCTTCTAATTTATACGTGGTTGATTGTTTATTTGGTTTGGATTTATTCTATACTGTCCGATCGACTCGTTACCCCGTCTAAGGTAATTTAGGTTGATTGATCTTTTCGCCCCAAAACAGTGCCCATCAATCTTGAGGCCCAAAATCATGTAGACATCCAAGAGAGTGATCGTCATCTCTCCAAATGGCATATGAAATGAATTGGTCTCCGGCTGCCATCGCTCCACAAATGCAGAAATCAAAGGCTGATCTACATAAGTGTAGATCAGGTCCTGCAAATGTGTGATGCCACTGTTTCAGGCAAGATGGCACCATGGAGAGCGATTGTCAAGCCTCCATTTCTTTAGCTGCTCATGTCTGAGCTGAAACGTTAGACTTTCGCGCTCCTATAAAAAGAACATGTTAGATACAAAAAAAAAAGGAAATAGTTTATTAGCAGCATCAATATTAAATAACTTACAATGCCCTGATAAATGAAATATGCTTTGTGGGCAGTGAAACTAAACAGCAGGTCTGGGATCTCTAGACCTCCCGGTACAGGTCCTATCAACTTTGGATCGATAGCATTCCGACCTCCAGCCTGCCTAGGCTGTCTACGTTGTCTAGGAGCAGCCGGTTCCTCCGCCGGTTCCTCGAAATGAGGTTGTTGAGCGGGCCAATATGCTTGCCCATTCATACCTCTTGGCCACATGGGCCAACCACTAGGCTCCTGAGGTGCAAGAGGTACATACCAACCATTAGGCTCCTCAGATGCAGGAGGTACATACCATGTCGGATCCTATAAAACAAATTATTAGAAAAATATTAAATAACCGACAAGTTATTCTCTAAGAATATGTATAGTTACTTACCACATTAGGGTCATTCTGGTATATAGGTGGATCGTTAAAGCCATGTTGTCGAGTGACGGGTCTGCATACACCGATACAGCAGGAGGGTCACATACCGTACTTGGTCCTGCTTCGTCGTCTTTTCTTGATTTCTTTTGATGCCTCCTTCGATAGACTATACGCTCCTCTTCTTGTTCCTGTCCTTCACGGACAACGTTCCACCTTCTGTGACGGGCAGATCTTGTTTGGTTTTCCATCTGAAATAGGAAAAAAACAAGACTTTAGGTGGAGCAACAACAACAACAACAACAACAACAACAACAACAACAACAACAACAACAACAACAACAACAACAACAACAACCGCAACAACAGCAACAACAACAACAACAACAACAACAATAATAGCAACAACAGTAACAACAACAACAACAGCAACAACAACAACAACAACAACACCACCACCAACAACAACAACACCAACAACAACACCACCAACACCAACAACAACAACAACAACACCAACACCAATACCAACACCAACACCAACAACAACACCACCACCACCACCACCACCACCACCACCACCACCACCACCAACAACAACAACAACAACAACAACAACAACAACAACAACAACCCGTACGCAAATCGAGATGGATGAAGAAGCACCAACTTTGAGGCTGTTGACTGCCCCAAATCTAGAGCAGCAGCCACTTGCTGTGCAGTTTCTAGAGTTGGTGGATGGCATGAATTTCGAGCTAAAATCTGGGTTGATCCACTTATTACCCCACTTCCATGGGATGAGTGGAGAAGACCCCAATAAACATCTGTCTGAATTCCACGTTGTTTGCAGCAGTATGAAGCCACGGAACATTACTGAGGACCAGATCAAGTTGAGGGCCTTTCCTTTCTCTCTGAAGGATTCGGCCAATGATTGGTTCTACTATTTGGCCCCAAGAAGCATAGATACATGGGCTAAGATGAAGAAAGCTTTCATGGAGAAGTATTTTCCTGCAACGAAGCTCAATAGCCTGAAGAGGAACATTAGCAACATGCTACTGAGACGTTGTACGAGTACTACGAGAGGTTAAAGAGGTTGATTTCTAGTTGTCCCTACCATGGGTATTCTGACCAAGACCTCGTACTTTATTTGTATGGTGGACTTCTTGACGACGAGCGTCGGATGGTGAACGCAGCCTGTGGCGGTAATATTCTGAACAAGACGCCAGCTGCAACATTTGAGATTTTCTGTATGCTATCTGAGGGCTCAAGACAGTTTAGCAAGAGAGCGAGCGCTCACACAGTCTAGGCTGCAGAATCTCAGCCATCGTCCTCACTACTTTCTGAGATGGCTGAGATGAAGGAGATGATGAGGAGATTTATGACGAAGGGCAACCTACAACAAGTCAAATCCTACGGACTATGCTATGACACGATGCACCCTACATATGCATGTCCAACGCTGCAGGAACCCACTACTGAAGTATATGCTATTGGAGGTTTTGACCCTCCAAGGCCAAGACATGACCCATACTCTAACACCTACAATCCAAGGTGGAGAGATCACCCAAATTTGAGGTACGAGAACCAGCAGAATCCTCCTCAGGGTCGTGATGAGAACGAATTTCACCAGAGGACACCACAGATCGTACAGCAGCAACAACAATTTCAGCGGCCTGGAGGTCAACAACAACAACAATTCAGAGCTCCATATGACCCTAGACCTCAAGGCCAAAGCACAAGTTCATTTATGTCCAGTGATGACATGATCAAGTCTCTCGCTTAGAGCGTATCGACGTTGGCAAACAATATGGTCCAACAACATAGTGCTCTTGCTCAGAGCGTATCGACGTTGGCAAACACTATGGTCCAACAGAATCAAGAGATGAAGTCTAGTATTCAGAACCTGGAGAAGCAGGTAGGGCAAATTTCTCTCACAGTGAGCAAGCTGGAAGCCCGGGATTCGAGGAAACTACCATCTCAAATGGTAGCAAACCCGAGGGATAATGTGTGTGCAATGACGCTGAGGAGCGGAATCCAAACGAAGGAACTGACAGAAGCAACAGAGGACTTTCCGCGACCGCGAAACCAAATCTGCGACCGCGGAAACGAACCTGAAGACGGTGTTTTTTTCGAAGAATTTCCGCGACCGCGGACGGATTTCCGCGACCGCGGACGGATTTCCGCGACCGCGGAAAAGTTTCTGGAGAAGGTGAGCTTTCTGACGAAATTCCGCGACCGCAGAATGACATCCACGACCGCGGAAAAGTTGTTGGCACCCCCAATTGCCCAGATGTTGATCCGCGACGGCGGGTCCCAATCCGCGATCGCGTTTTTCCTGATGAAGCCCATGACACTTATGTTCATTCGAATTTTCCTTCGCTCGGTTCGTTGAAGCCACCCGCGCCTTTTCCCGAGGCACTGAAGGATACTAGAAGGTTGGATAACGACAAGGAACTCTTTGAGACCTTCAGCAACTGCGAGGTAAACATTCCTTTGATCAAGCTGATTAAGAGCATCCCTCGCTATGCAAAATTTTTGAAGGAATTGTGCAAGATAAAGAGAAAGAAAGCTGTGAAAGCGAAGAAGAAGGTCCTGGTGAGTGAGAATGTCTCCGCTATTCTGCAAAAGCGGTTACCCAAGAAGTGTAGTGACCCAGGCAAGTTCAGTATTCCTTGCAAGATAGGTGACACCACGTTCGATAAAGCCATGCTGGATTTGGGTGCATCTATAAACGTACTGCCTCTCTTGCTGTACGAATCCTTGGAGCTTGGGCCATTAAAGAAGACATGGACAATGATTCAATTAGCGGATATGTCCTATGTGTATCCCAAGGGAGTCGTGCATGATGTTCTGGTAGAAGTAGACAAGCTTATTTTCCCTGCGGATTTCTTTGTGATGGATACGGGGCAAGACAAACATGCAGCCCATGTGATGCTAGGTAGGCCGTTTATGAAGACAGCAAATACAAAGATTGACGTGAGCAGTGGTTCACTCACAATGGATTTTGATGGGGTGAGGGTCGAGCACAACATAGACGATGCAAAGAGACACCCTCCTAATGGTAATCCTAAGTGTTCAGTTAATGTAAGCAACCCAAGCTGAATTGAAGGGCACCATGTCGAGCCACGACAATACCCAAGGTGCTGCTCGGGAGGCAACCCGAGGTATGTAATTCTTTTCATGTCTTTTTGTTTCAAGTTTTTATTTGTTTTGTTTTTAGACTAAAATGCAGGAAGGAGACCCGAAGCCAAACTTAGAAGACGGTGTTCAACTCGCACCAGAAGCTTTTCCGCGACCGCGGTTTTGCCACTATAAGTCCCCTTATTTGATTAAAAAAAAACCGAAAAAAAAAGTTCGGCGTTTTTCCGCGACCGCGGCCTTATTTCCGCGATCGCGGACCAGCTTTCCGAGTTTTAATTTGAGAGACGGTGTGCATCATGTTGCCAAGGAGGAGACATTAGCCCCATATTTGTATTTATCACCAATGATGGCCCGACATTCGACAACTGACGAGGAGGAACATCATAGCCCACAACACGATTACATTCGGGCTTCATTCTGTGTTCGTTGAAGTCCCGTGCAACCCCGTTTGTTTGATGTACCACTACACCTTACAGTGGATCTATTTGGGTGCATGTGGAGTTTGCTTGAGGAGGACCGCCGCAACACCAGCGACATGTGTTTTCAATGATTTACCGCCAGCCCCAACATCCACATCCAGTCCACCTCGGCGACGGTGTGAGTACTTTTTTGCTTTTCCATGTGCTTCATCTTTTTGTCTTTCATTACATTACGGACAATGCAATGTTTAAGCATGGGGGAGTGATCTATACTTGCTAGTCGTCTGAATAAAGAAAAAAATAATGAAATTGAAAAAGTCAAAAATATGAAAAAAGACAAAAAGAAAATCATGGGATAAGTCGAAAACCCAAAAGGGCGGCTTAGGTAATAAGCAGGTGGCTTGGACCAGCATTAGGCTGGGGTAACAATTGGTCAAGAGTGATGTGAGTTTTTATGAGCCCATCTATTGAAAAATGAAATGAGTGGCTTGGTGAAAACCCGAGAGAGCGCCTTGGCAAAATGAGTGAAAAGAAGAAGAGTGATTATTAGGATTCCTCATTTTTCCTGGCGTGGTGACATAAGAAGAGATGATATAAGGAGGATTCGGGTAGGTCACTCTGGGAGGTATAAGAAGATAGATGGAGGCTAGGATTAGATGGTTAATTTCACTCTATGGTGTTCGGGATAAGCTTGGGGGAAGTACTTTGCTTTCCGTTAAGCTTGTGTGTTGTGTTGATGTGTTGGTACTGTGGAGATTCATGTTTTAGTGCAGGTCTTAGTAGAGATAGTTTTGCTGTGCTTCCTAAGACCTTGGGTATTTCATTAAAGGAGTAGGTTTCTATTAGCTTACTCGAGGACGAGCAAGGTTTAAGCATGGAAGAATTTGATCAGCGCTACTTTGTAGTGCTTAACTAGGAGATGTTACCAGAGTTTTGGGTGCCATTCGTATGGGTTTAGAGCATAAGTTAGGAGAATGGAGTTGTGGAGAAGAAGTGTTGATTTGGTGGTTTCAAGTACTTAAATGAAGACATATTGAAGATGGAGTCGAAGCCACAAGAGAAGACCGAAGACAGAAGTTGAAGACGCTACAACAACATTTCCGCAGGCGCGGAATTGCCAGCCGCAGTCGCGGAAACACACAAGCAGCGAATGTCTCCAGGAAGTTTTCCGCGGTCGCGGATATCTTGTCGCGAACACTGTTCATACGCGCGATCCGGATTTCATTTCGTCCGATACTTCATTTTATTTTATTTCTTTTCTTTTATTTCTTTTATTTCCGTTAGTTTATTTTATTTCCTTTTAGATGTTATTTCTTATCTTTTTAGTATTAGGTTTTGCTAGGGTTATAACCTAGTTAGCATTAGCAGCGTTTTCAATTATTCACATTATCGTTCAGTTTTTCCCTTAAGAGTTTTACGCTTTGAAGACTATGAAGAACTAAGCAACTATTGCTTAGTTCGGCGATTGAAGCCTTCGTTTGTATTTGGTTGTGAGATTATAATTCTATTTCTTTTCCTTTGAATGTATTGATTCTCTTGTGCTTAATCCCATTGATTATTGCTGATTTGACTGGCCTGATCATCTAGTTGATATTAGTAATTATCTATTGATAGGGTTTGGTTATTTCTGTTTGAAATATCTAATTCAGAGTAGCAACTGCGATATTCTAAGAACTGTTTGGACTGGTTTATTATAGAGAGAATTGATTGCATGCATAGTAAGACTGTTTGTTGCACTTGCATGTATCTATTGAAATTCCTGTGCTTATTGCTGTCATTGAATTGAATCTGGAGGTTTTCTTGGTTATTTGATAGTTAGTATTTTCAGGGTCTGTTTGTCCTGTTTATAACTTAAGAAAAGGAATATGAACATTCATTGGTAGGAATTTGAGATAATCTAGGATAAACCAATCAAACTGAATGGTGGATATTTGTCTGGATAAGTTAATTCTCATCCATAGATTACACCTTTTGCTTTGATTTACTTTGTTACTTATTTACAAACCAAAACCCCCATTTGTTACCATTGGCATACAACCTTTTGCACTTAGAAATATTGCTTACCTCCCTGTGGGATTCGACCCTTGCTTGCCTACTATACTTAGTTAGGTTTTTAAGGATTACTTTGATAGGCATCACGACTTTAGCCTCACCAAATTTGGCGCCGTTGCCGGGGAGGCAAGTTTTAATTTTTATTTGTGTGTGTTTGTGTGCCAACTTTTGTGTGGACCTATCTTATGGTCCACACCCGTGCTACTGACTCTCCACTTTTAGATTTTGATACAGAGATCGAACGAACACTATCCAGAAATCGTCTAGTAGCCCGTACGCAAATCAAGATGGCTGAAGAAGCACCAACTTTGAGGCAGTTGACTATCCCGAATCTAGAGCAGCAGCCGCTTGTTGTGCAGTTTCCAGAGTTGGGGGATGGCGTGAATTTCGAGCTAAAATCTGGGTTGATCCACTTATTACGACACTTCCATGGGATGAGTGGAGAAGACCCCAATAAACATCTGTCTGAATTCCATGCTGTCTGCAGCAGTATGAAGCCAAGGAACATTACTGAGGACCAGATCAAGCTGAGGGCCTTTCCTTTCTCTCTGAAGTATTCGGCCAATGATTGGTTCTACTATTTGGCCCCAGGAAGCATAGATATATGGGCTAAGATGAAGAAAGCTTTCCTGGAGAAGTATTTTCTTGCAACGAAGCTCAATAGCTTAAAGAGGAACATTAACAACATTGATCAACATGCTACTGAGACGTTGTACGAGTACTACGAGAGGTTCAAGAGGTTGATTTCTAGCTGTCCCTACCATGGGTAATCTGACCAAGACCTCGTACTTTATTTGTATGGTGGACTTCTTTACGACGAGCGTCAGATGGTGAACGCAGCCTGTGGCTGTAATATTCTAAACAAGACGCCAGCTGTAGCATTTGAGATTTTCTTTGAGCTATCTGAGGGCTCAAGACAGTTTAGCAAGAGACCGAGCGCTCACACAGTCAAGGCTGCAGAATCTCAGCCATCGTCCTCACTACTTTCTGAGATGGCTGAGATGAAGGAGATGACGAGGAGATTTATGACGAAGGGCAACCTGCAACAAGTCAAATCCTACGGACTATTCTATGACACGATGCACCCTACATATGAATGTCCAATGCTACAGGAACCCACTGTTGAAGTGAATGCTATTGGAGGTTTCGGCCCTCCAAGGCCAAGACATGACCCGTACTCTAACACCTATAATCCAGGGTGGAGAGATCACCCAAATTTGGGGTACGGGAACCAACAGAATCCTCCTCTGGGTCATGATGAGCACGAATTTCACCAGAGGATGCCACAGTTCGTACAGCAGCAACAACAATTTCAGCGGCCTGAAGGTCAACAACAACAACAATTCAGAGCTCCTTATGACCCTAGACCTCAAGGCCAAAGCACAAGTTCATCTATGTCCAGTGATGACATGATCAAGTCTCTCGCTCAGAGCGTATCGACGTTGGCAAACAATATGGTCCAACAACATAATGCTCTTACTCAGAGCGTATCGACGTTGGCAAACACTATGGTCCAATAGAATCAAGAGATGAAGTCTAGTATTCAAAACCTGGAGAAGCAGGTGGGGAAAATTTCTCTCGCAATGAGCAAGATAGAAGCCTAGGATTCGAGGAAACTACCATCTCAAACGGTAGCAAACCCGAGGGAGAATGTGTGTGCAATGATGCTGAGGAGCGGAATCCAAATGAAGGAATTGACGGACGCAACAGAGGAATTTCCGCGACCGCGGCACCAAATCCGCGACTGCGGAAACGAACCTGAAGACGGTGTTTTTTTTGAAGAATTTCCGCGACCGTGGACGGATTTCCGCGACCGCGGAAAAGTTTCTTGAGAAGGTAAGCTTTCTGACGAAATTCCGCGACCGCGGAAAAGTCGCTGGCACCCCCGATTGCCCAGATGTTGATCCGCGACCGCAGGTCCCAATCCGCGATCGCGTTTTTCCTGATGAAGCCCACGACATATATGTTCGTTTGAATTTTCCTCCGCTCGGTTCGTTGAAGCCACCCGTGCCCTTTCCCGAGGCACTGAAGGATACTAGAAGGTTGGATAACGACAAGGAACTCTTTGAGACCTTCAGCAACTGTGAGGTAAACATTTCTTTGATCAAGTTGATTAAGAGCATCCCTCGCTATGCCAAATTTTTGAAGGAATTGTATAAAGAGAAAGAAAGCTGTGAAAGCGAAGAAGAAGGTCCTGGTGAGTGAGAATGTCTCCGCTATGCTGCAAAAGTGGTTACCCAAGAAGTGTAGTGACCCAGGCATGTTCAGTATTCCTTGCAAGATAGGTGACACCACGTTCGATAAAGCCATGCTGGATTTGGATGTGTCTATAAACGTACTGCCTCTCTCGCTGTACGAATCCTTGGAGCTTGGGCCATTACAGAAGACATGGACAGTGATTCAATTAGCGAATATGTCCTATGTGTATCCTAAGGGAGTCGTGCAGGATGTTCTGGTAGAAGTAGACAAGCTTATTTTCCCTGCGGATTTCTTTGTGATGGATACGGGGCAAGACAAACATACAACCCCTGTGATGCTAGGTAGGCCATTTATAAAGATGGAAAATACGAAGATTGACGTGAGCAGTGGTTCGCTCACAATGGAGTTTGATGGGGTGAGGGTCGAGCATAACATAGACGATGCAAAGAGACACCCTCCTGATGGTAATCCTAAGTGTTCAGTTAATGTAAGCAACCCAAGCTGAATTGAAGGGCACCATGTCGAGCCACGACAATACCCAAGGCGCTGCTCGGGAGGCAACCCGAGGTATGTAATTCTTTTCATGTCTTTTTGTTTCAAGTTTTTATTTGTTTTGTTGTTAGACTAAAATGCAGGAAGGAGACCCGAAGCCAAACTTAGAAGACGGTGTTCAACTCGCACCAGAAGCTTTTCCACGACCGCGGTTTCGCCACTGTAAGTCCCCTTATTTGATTAAAAAAAATCGAAAAAATCGAAAAAAAAAAGTTCGGCATTTTTCCACGACCGTGGCCTTATTTCCGCGATCGCGGACCAGCTGTCCGAGTTTTAATTTGAGAGACGGTGCGCATCATGCTGCCAAGGAGGAGACATTAGCCCCACATTTGTATTTGGCACCGATGATGGCCCGACATTCGACAACTGACGAGGAGGAACATCAGAGCCCACAACACGATTACATTCGGGCTTCATTCTGTGTTCGTTGAAGGCCCGTGCAACCCCGTTTGTTTGATGTACCACTATACCTTACAGTGGATCTATTTGGGTGCACTTGGAGTTTGCTTGAGGAGGACCATGCAACACCAGCGACATGTGTTTTCAATGATTTACCGCCAGCCCCAACATCCACATCCAGGCCACCTCGGCGACGGTGTGAGTACTTTTCTGCTTTTCCTTGTGCTTCATCTTTTTGTCTTTCATTACATTGCGGACAATGTAATGTTTAAGCATGGGGGAGTGATCTATACTTGCTAGTCGTCTGAATAAAGAAAAAAATAATGAAATTGAAAAAGTCAAAAATATGAAAAAAGACAAAAAGAAAATCCTGGGATAAGTCAAAAACCCGAAAGGGCGGCTTAGGTAATAAGCAGGTGGCTTGGACCAGCATTAGGCTGGGGTAACAATTGGTCAAGAGTGTTGTGAGTTTTTATGAGCCCATCTATTGAAAAATGAAATGAATGGCTTGGTGAAAACCCGAGAGGGCGCCTTGGCAAAATGAGTGAAAAAAAGAAGAGTGATTATTAGGATTCCTCATTTTTCCTAGTGTGGTGACATAAGAAGAGGTGATATAAGGAGGATTCAGGTAGGTCACTCTGGGAGGTATAAGAAGATAGATGGAGGCTAGGATTAGATGGTTACTTTCACTCTATGCTGTTCGGGATAAGCTTGGAGGAAGTACTCTACTTTCCGTTAAGCTTGTATGTTGTGTTGATGTGTTGGTACTGTGGAGATTCATGTTTTGGTGCAGTTCTTAGTGGAGATAGTTTTGCTGTGCTTCCTGAGACCTTGGGTATTTCATTGAAGGAGTAGGTTTCTATTAGCTTACTCGAGGACGAGCAAGGTTTAAGCATGGGGGAATTTGATCAGCGCTACTTTGTAGTGCTTAACTAGGAGTTGTTACCGGAGTTTTGGGTGCCATTCGTATGGGTTTAGAGCATAAGTTAGGAGAATGGAGTTGTGGAGAAAAAGTGTTGATTTGGTGGTTTCAAGTACTTAAATGAAGACATATTGAAGATGGAGTTGATGCCACAAGAGAAGACCGAAGACAGAAGCTGAAGACGCTACAGCAACATTTCCGCGGGCGCGGAATTGCCAGCCGCGGTCGCGGAAACACACAAGCAGCGAATGTCTCCAGGAAGTTTTCCGCGGTCGCGGACACTGTTCATACGCGCGATTTGGATTTCGTTTCGTCCGATACTTCGTTTTATTTTATTTCTTTTCTTTTATTTCCGTTAGTTTATTTTATTTCCTTTTAGATGTTATTTCTTATCTTTTTAGTATTAGGTTTTGCTAGGGTTATAACCTAGTTAGCATTAGCGGCCTTTTCAATTATTCACATTATCGTTCAGTTTTCCCCTTAGAGTTTTACGCTTTGAAGACTATGAATAACTAAGCAACTATTGCTTAGTTCGACGATTGAAGCCTTCGTTTGTATTTGGTTGTGAGATTATAATTCTATTTCTTTTCCTTTGAATGTATTGATTCTCTTGTGCTTAATCTCATTGATTATTGTTGATTTGACTAGCCTGATCATCTAGTTGATATTAGTAATTATCTATTGCTAGGGTTTGGTTATTTCTGTTTGAAATATCTAATTTAGAGTAGCAACTGCGATATTCTAAGAACTGTTTGGACCAGTTTATTGTAGAGAGAATTGATTGCATGCATAGTAAGACTGTTTGTTGCACTTGCATGTATCTATTGAAATTCATGTGCTTATTGCTGCCATTAAATTGAATCTGGAGGTTTTCCTGGTTATTTGATAGTTAGTATTCTCAGGGTATGTTTGTCCTGTTTATAACTTAAGAAAAGGAATAGGAACATTCATTGGTAGGAATTTGAGATAATCTAGGATAAACCAATCAAACTGAATGATGGATATTTGTCTGGCTAAGTTACTTCTCATCCATAGATTACACCTTTTGCTTTGATTTACTTTGTTACTTATTTACAAACCAAAACCCCCCTTTGTTACCATTGGCATACAACATGTTGCACTTAGAAATATTGCTTACCTCCCTGTGGGATTCGACCCTTGCTTGCCTACTATACTTAGTTAGGTTTTTAAGTATTACTTTGATAGGCATCACGACTTTAGCCTCAACAATATTACGGCTCAGGATTATGAAAAAAAGTAAAAAGCCCCATATCGGATTTGTTGTTTATTTTTTTAAAGGAAAAAAGGAAACAACCGTATAATATAAGGATAATACATCCTAATAGTTATAAAGTTGAACATCTTTTCATTATAATGATAAATGATAAGAGAAGTTGTCTATTGAATCACCAAATATTCCTATTTTTTTCAATTATTCCAAACGAAATCCATTGGAAAGATTAAAAATCAGCAAATAAAAAGGGAAAAGTAAGTGGACCTGGCCTATTGAATCAGGACTATATCTGCTATTCTGATGATCAAATTAGATAGAGATGAAATTGGAATGGCAAAAAATATAAACATAATATAATAAAATTCTATATTAGTAATTAAATAATCTTAACGATACCTCCGTATGGGTATAAAAAGTATTATGAAGATTAGGTTCAATATTTACATTTTTTCTCCTTAGAATATATAATTTAAATACATGATTGTTAAATAGCGTCCAAGTGCTTTTATGTTTTAGTGCATGGGTTCCGTCCGTCCGTGACGACGACGCATCTCAGTTCGTGATGGACGAAGCACTTCCGTGTAATATCCCCGATTTTGGTTGAAATTTTATTGGTTAGAATGATTTTGAAATTCGGATTTGAAAAGTGGATTATAAATTATGATCTAATTATTGCTTGTATCATTGGAGATAGTACTTTGGATCTTGGGTTGCAGTTGAGAGTTTATAGAATCGAGCTAAACATCCTTTATGGAGATTGTTACTCTTGTGTTGGGTAAGAGAAATCGTATCTATTTCGAGAATTAAGTGTACTAGTTTGAATTGAATGTCGTATTGTGGAATTGTGAAAATTATTAGTTAGTCTTTAAGTTTGTATAATACTTTGGGTTATAGTTTATATATATATATCATGCTAGGATACTACATTTGGAAGGTTGAGTATTTAGCAATTGTAGAAAATTAATGGATATTATTTATAGATAATAGTATTTAAGTTTCTAATAATTTATATGTTTAATTGGTATTTGGATTAACCTAATTAACTATTCTAACCTAATCCACTAGATCTATATATAGAAAATAAACCCTTGCCGTCACTTAGCTGCATAACAACTTCGGCACTACTTTAATATGCACATCATATTAAGCTATCTTCCGTTTGAGTTCTTAAGCTCAAATTCAATGTTGTCCTTTTCATGTAAGGTAAGTTTAAATTCTATCTTTTAGTTGTTTGTGTAGATAATTATATTGTATAGAAATTTATTAAGCTATATACGTATAATTTGGATGATTAGGAATTGATTAGTTGGTCTTGGGACATTAGGGAGTTTGTCATGAATTCGCAGCCTGTCATGGGTGTCATTCAGAGTATGTTTTTGAACTCGAATATTTATGAAAAAATCTTGGATGATAGTTTAAATATTAGAAAAAATGCATGTAAAATTTCATGATGTTTGGATCTATATTGAAGGAGATAAAAATCTATAAATGATGGTCGGTATCCATGGAAAACTGGGTAGAATGCGGTACTTTGGAAATTCATTATAAATTGATTATAGATCGGAATTATATGTATGATATGTTGATGGAATTGTATTGAAGTCAAGTTTCTGTATATATAATTTAATGTTTTTTGAGGAAAGGTTAGGTTATGATTTTGTATTAAAACCGAGTTAGGGTTCGATTATGAAAAGTAATGGATAACAATGCAATATATTAATGATATCTCTCTCGTCGTTTGAAGTTCGATGAAGGTGATTCTTGGGGCATTGGATATATAACGTTCAAGGCTAATGTTCTTGTAATTTTGAGGATTTTAGGACATCGTTTGATTTGGTTTTTATATTTTACAAGTTGACTTTTAGATTCTGAAAATTGGGGATTTTCATTTATAAGTGTGTTTTCAATGGTTTTTGTTAATATGTGGTGTTGTACTTCTATGGCTTGTTTAGGCCGGGTTATGACTGACGACCGCTCTTCATTGGATATTGTTTGCTTGGTTTCGAGGTAAGTCTCCAAAGACTTATTTAGTTGATGGCCTTGGCTTGGCATGCACGAAGATTGCATTTCTGAGTTCTATATGCAATTCTTGTGTTTCCTTGTTCTGTGACTTAGTTGAAGTGTGTGAATAGTTTTTGTGGTTACCTTTTTGTTAGTCTTAGTTGTGGCACATAATGTGTTAGGATTGTGGTTTAGCCTCTCATGGCAGAACATATATTGCTTGTATGTATGGCATTGTTGTGATCAGACAGTCAATGTTGTGTTGTGTGTGTGCGTGCATGTGTTGTGTTGTGTTGTGTTGTGTTGTGTTGTGTTGTGTTGTGTTGTGTTGTGTTGTGTTGTGTTGTGTTGTGTTGTGTTGTGTTGTGTTGTGTTGTGTTGTGTTGTGTTGTGTTGTGTTGTGTTGTGTTGTGTTGTGTTGTGTTGTGTTGTGTTGTGTTGTGTTGTGTTGTGTTGTGTTGTGTTGTGTTGTGTTGTGTTGTGTTGTGTTGTGTTGTGTTGTGTTGTGTTGTGTTGTGTTGTGTGTGTTATCTTGTGTGTTGTTACTAGGTCGTGATTTTGTTGTGTTCATTTGATTATCTTAGTAATCTACTCTGATGTGCGTTTAAGCTTTGCTTAAACTTTGTTTGTAATTTTGTCTGTTTAGTTTTCAGATTTGTGATTTGATTGTGGGTTCATTGCTGAGATCTCAATTACTAGCTCAAGTTACTCTGGGATTTTCTGTTTGGTTTCGTTTTCTTTCAATTACAGGTTTTATCCTTGCACAATTTGAAAATCTACATGGAGGAGTTGGAGGCACTAGTGGAAAAAACACTTTTTGAGGCTCCCTTTTAGAGGCGTACATAGTACAAAACGCCTCAATAACGACTTAGGCAATCACTTTTTTTTGGTTTTTGAGGCGGATAATTAATTTATACGCCTCAAAAATATTTTTTGAGGCGGGTAAATTAATATACGCCTCAACAAGTATCCGAAAAAAATTTTCTCGCTAAAGTATTAGAGGCGGGCCAAGGTAAGGCCCGCCTCTAATACTTTCTAATTGAGGCGGGCCAAGTAGCCCACCTCAATTAAATCTTGTTGAGGCGGGCCTCTTAAAGCCCGCCTCAACAAGTATGTCCAGTAGAGGCGGGCATGTAAGGCCCGCCTCTATTAGACCATTATCGTAATACTTATAGAGGCGGGCATGTTAGGCCCGCCTCTATAAGCTCAACCCTAATTAAAAAAAAAATTGTTGCTGCTTTCCTTCATTTTCCTCTTCGTATCCTCCTCTTCTCGTCCCGAGCTCCGACGGCGATCTCCGACTTCATCAATCTCCTCCGTCTTCCCTACTTCATCGATCTCCTTCTTCCCGACTTCATCGATCTCCTCCGTCTTCGCCGAGCTCCGTCTTCCCAAGCTCCGACTTCATCTCCCTTTGCCGAGCTCCCTCCCTTCGCCGAGCTCCCTCTAATACTTCAACGCACTCGAATCCAAGTCAGGTATCAACATCCTTTGCGCCCTCGACGTTCACATCCCCTTTCCTTGTCCGTTCGCTTCTCAATGCTTTAGTTTTTCAGTTTTAGGTTCTTACTTCAGTATTTGAAATGATGGATGCATGCTTCTTTTGCTTTGAACTGATGCAAACGAGTATGACTGTTCTGGCGATCTTGCTAATTTTGCATGTGAAGTAGTTTCAATGATGGTAGAGTTTTGGGAAGACTGATTGTATTTGGACATGCTCTTGTGGTTTTGGATATTTATGATAGTCGGGTAGGCAATAAAAGTAAATGAATAAGGCTACAATAATATCCAGTTAGGGTGACATGGATTAATATTTTTTAGCTCTTACAAATACATAGCAGTTTTGATGAGTGAAGCTTCTTACTAGTCTTAGAAAAGCTATATAAATAAAGCAAAAGTGAAAAGAATCACATTCTTTATTTAATTGGTGAAATGACATTCTGCAGGCTGATAAGGGCATTGACTTGAAGGATCGATATTGGGTCAAGGTAATACTTCTACCCTAATTCCTTAGGCCCTTGGCGGGATAGAATTCATAATTTAGGCCCTTGGCGGGATAGAATTCATAATTTAGGCCCTTGGCGGGATAGTTGAGTTTGTATTTTTTCTTGCTTGGTTGCGTATTATTATCTATTTAGGCCCTTGGCGGGATAGTTACTAGAAATGAGTATTTAATCTTAATTCCTTGCATGTTATTTTGCATTTATTACTAGAAATGAGTCGTCCTTGGATGTACAGTGACCATACTACGACACAATACTTGAGTGGGGTTGAGGAGTTCATTAGATATGCTTTAGCACACCAACGGAGTACGAAAGCCAAAAAAATCTATTGTCCATGCCGTGATTGTAAGAATATAAGGCGGTTTGCTGATATTGATGAGATTGAGGATCATTTATTTCGTCGTGGTTTCAAAGAAGATTACCATGTTTGGTTTTGGCATGGTGAGAAAATACCTGATCGTCCAAGTTCTAGTGTCAACGAGTTTGATGTTCGGGTAGACATTGATGATAGTGATGATGAGATTGCTGAGAATAATGAGATGGATGATGATGATGACCAAGAAGATGATGAAATGAATGAGATGATGGATGGGGTGAGAGATCACTTGAACGAATGACCTCAGATGTTCGAACAGGTATCAAAGGCTGCAGAGACTCCCTTGTATCCCGGGTGTACAAAATTTAGCAAGTTAGAGGGTGTGTCAATACTTTACAACTTGAAATGTGCTTCTGGTTGGACTGATGGAAGTTTCAACACCTTATTGGAATGGTTAGGTGAATTTTTACCAGAAGGCAATGAGATGCCTATCTCTACTTATTATGCCAAGAAATTGATGTGTCCCTTAGGCTTAGAGGCTGTCAAGATAGATGCTTGCCCAATTGATTGTATGCTTTACAGAAACGAACATGAAAATTTGGATGAGTGTCCAAAGTGCGGTGCATCTCATTACAAGCGTAAAGGGGTAAATTCGGCTAAGAGGGGCCCATCAGCTAAGGTTATGTGGTATCTTCCGATAATACCTAGGTTTCAGCGTTTGTTTTCGATAAAGAAGGAAGCAAAAAGTCTGAGGTGGCATGCGGAAGGGAGGAAGAAAGATGGACTCCTTAGACATCCTGCTGATTCTCCTCAATGGAGAAATATTGATAAGAAATATTCTGAATTTGGTGAGGAGGTTAGGAATCTGAGACTTGCTTTATGTACAGATGGTGTGAATCCGTATGACACTCTAAGCAGTCAACATAGCACATGGCCGGTTCTTCTAGCGATTTATAATCTTCCTTCATGGTTGTGTATGAAGCGCAAGTATATCATGTTATCACTCCTCATCTCCGGGCCTAAGCAACCTGGGAATGACATAGATGTGTATCTGGCTCCACTTGTTGCTGATTTGAAATTACTGTGGAATGAAGGTGTTCCAATGTTCGATGCATACACCAACTCAAACTTTATCTTGCGAGCTATGGTTTTTTGTACCATAAATGATTTCCCGGCATATGGAAACTTGTCTGGGTACAAAACCAAAGGAGAACAAGCATGCCCTATATGTGAAGAAGACATGAAACCTGCCTACTTGAAAAATTACAGGAAAAATGTGTATCTAGGGTACCGGAAGTTCCTTAGTCGATATCACCCTTACCGTAAAAAGAAGGAGTTCAATGGGTACACCGAGGAAGGAGTAGCTCGTACACCTTTGACAGGATCACAAGTTTATGAACGGATTAAAAATGTTGACACCAAATATGGCAAGGGCTTCAAGTCCGTCTCTAAAAAGGGTGTTTTATGGAAGAAAGTGTCTATACTATGGGATCTTCCTTATTGGAAAGATTTGTCGGTTAAGCATTGTCTCGATGTGATGCACATTGAAAAAAATGTTTGTGATGCTATAATTGGGACTTTGCTAAATATACCCGGAAAGACGAAAGACAATCAGAAAGTTCGTTTTGAAATGAAAGAGAGGAATATTCGACCAGATTTGTGGCCCGTGGTAAAACCGGATGGTAAAAAGACTTTTCTGCCTCCGGCGTGTTACACAATGTCAAGAAAGGAGAAAAATGTGTTTTGTGAGTGCTTACATGGCATTAAGGTTCCATCGGGATATTCGTCAAATGTAAAACGTCTAGTTTCTCTTTCGGACCTTCGGTTGATTGGTATGAAGTCTCATGATTGTCATGTATTGATTAATGTTTTCTTGCCGATCGCACTTCGTGGGATATTGCTGAAACACGTGAGACATGTTATAACAAAACATTGCGTGTTTTTCAGTTCCATATGTGCTAAGGTTATTGATCCAGAAATATTGGATGCTCTCCAATATGATATTGTTGAAACTTTGTGTCGATTTGAAATGTACTTTCCGCCGTCTTTCTTTGACATAATGGTGCACTTAATTGTTCATTTGGTTCGAGAAATCAAGTTATGTGGTCCGGTGTTCTTAAGATGGATGTATCCTTTTGAGAGATTTTTTGGCAGTTTAAAGGACAAAGCAAAGAATCGGGCGAATCCAGAGGGTAGTATCATTCGTGGAGTCCTTCATGAAGAGATATCTCAATACACAGCTGAGTTTTTGTCAAGGCTTCATCCAATAGGTCTTCTAAAATCTCGTCATGTAGGGAGGCTTGAAGGAGAGGGAGTAATTGGTAAAAATGTGATATCTCCTCCATCTGAAAGGAAGATTAAGGCACATCTTTGTGTGTTGCAGCATCTTACAGAGGTCAATCCTTACATAGAAAAGCATTGCCTTGAATTGCAACACAATAATCCTAAATTGAATGAAAGAGCTTTGATGCGGGAACATAATCGCACATTTGTTGATTGGTTTAAGAAGGAAGTAGCTGAGGAACTAAGGAAAGAACATGACGTTTCTGATATGGTCAAGTGGTTATCTCGAGGTCCTCGACTATGTGTTCGGTCTTACGAAGGGTATGATATCAATGGGTTCACATTCTACACTAGAAGACAAGATGAAAAGAGTGTGGTGCAGAATAGTGGAGTGAAGGTAGTTGCATCATCTAGGGTCTATGCGAGCGATAAGGACAAAAGACCGGTTGATGCGACACAATCGTATTATGGTGTTATCGAAGAAATATGGGAGCTTGATTATAACAATTTTACAATCCCTGTTTTCCGGTGCAAGTGGGTCAACAACCCTAACGGGGTGAAGCAAGATGAAATTTATCCGGGTTTGACATTGGTAAACTTTGACCAATTAAGTGATAGTGACGAGCCATTCATCCTAGCATCACAAGCTAAGCAGATTTTTTATGTGGTAGACGATGTTGATCCTAGATGGCGTGCAGTTGCCCAAGGCAAAAGACATATTCTGGGTATTGATGATGTTATGGATGAAGATGAGTATGACGAGTATGATGACACACCCTTGTTATCAACTGTTGTTCAACCATTACCGGAGGAGGAAGATACAAATAATACTAATCATTTCCGTACAGATCATAGGGAAGGAATATGGGTTACAAATCATAAATGAATAAGATGAGGTAAGTTATTTTGCTTACGAATTAGTTTTTTTTGGAATATTAACAATATCAGTTTCATGAGTGTATTATGTTGATTTTCTAGGGCATTTCAAGTGTACAAGTATCAAGGTGGGAAGTATTTGTGTTTCATGACCGACTAGATATCAGTTTCATGACCGACTAGATAAGGTATGTAACTTAACTAACTATATATTGATAGTATTTGTGTTTTTTGTCAATAATTTCTGTGTTTTTTATGCAGCTATATCCTAAGAGGAAGACATCGTATACTTATGAAGAAATGGATGTTGTTCGTGAGCAATGAGCACAGTATTTTACATCGAAGTATTTATTATCGGATTGAACTTGTTTTTACTTGTCATGTAAACTGTTGTTGAGAACCTGACTGTACTTTGATGAAATCTATTGTTTTTTTTTGGTCAAATGAAATCTGTTGTTTGTTGTATATTATTCTGTGAATAAAATCAAGAACCTGACTGACTCGGCCGAGAACTCGGGCGAGTTCTGGGCCGAGTCAGCGTCTACTTGTTGAGGCGGGCTTGTATACGCCCGCCTCTATAAGTATATACGCGCGACTTGTTGAGGCGGGCCTATAGAGGCCCGCCTCAACAAGTGTTTACTTATTGAGGCGGGCCTCTTAAGCCCGCCTCAACAAGTCCCTCATTTTGGCACCAAAGTGAGGGACTTGTTGAGGCGGGCTTAGGAGGCCCGCCTCAATAATGTTCTTTTAGAGGCGTAAAATGCCCGCCTCAAAAAGTGTCCCTACTTGTTGCAGCCCCCTTAGTTGAAGCGAACGGTGTTCGCCTCAATAAGTGTCCAAAGGCCCGCCTCTATAAGGATTTTTTCCACTAGTGAGGTGCTTAATGGTGGTACTAGATTAGGCTATGGGGCTTCCTTTTGTATTCCGTTGTGTACTCTGATGTTGTTATTGACTCTAGTTGGCCTTTTTGTTGACATTTATTTCGTAATTGTGATCCTTGTTGTATATTTTATTCATGAGTTTTATTAAGTTCAAGTCTTTTACTCGCTTCCATTGTCGTTGTTATTTCGTTTGTTTTTCCTTTGCTTGGTGGTTCTGGGTAGAATCAACAGCTGTGACACCTCTGGGTTTGGGAGTGTTACATTCCATCCATCACGGACGAGACCATCAACCCGAATAGAATTTAAATGCTACTTGTTCCCACCTAATAGAATTTAATTACCAAAATATCTTCCTATATTACGGCCTCATACATAATAAACCCGAAT
Organism: Rheum nobile; assembly: GCA_027886185.1. Classification (NCBI taxonomy): domain Eukaryota; kingdom Viridiplantae; phylum Streptophyta; class Magnoliopsida; order Caryophyllales; family Polygonaceae; genus Rheum; species Rheum nobile. Next base: position 49,196 of record WOAB01000481.1, read on the forward strand.
CACTCTTTTACTTTCAAACAAAAAACTCTTAAAAAAAATATTTCATATATCATCGCAAATCATGATGATGGTTTGTATAGAATGAGTAGAGGGGATAATTCGATGATTCTTAGTCACAATGAGATATGTTTTTTATGTTTTTATTTCAAACTTTGAGTTTTTATGAAATTGCAAATATGTGTAGATAAAAGTTGTGATATTTACTTTATTTGCAAGTAAAAAATCACAACTTTCATGTTAGTTTGAGTTTTTTTGTCACATAAATATGTTTGATAAGATATGTAGGTAAATGTTAGTGTTTGTAATTTGATAAATTTGCAAGTGTAAATGTTTGATTTGACCGCTCTCGATTTGTAATGAAGAACCATGTCGAGCGACTAGAATGTAGAATCTATTGTTACACCGTTCGTAATGGACGGAGCACTTACAATGTTTAACTTGTTTACCTTGTTTAAATATTTAAGTCCCTTACTTACCTTGATTAACTTTTTGAACAAAAGAATAATTAGATTTATCTTGGTCTTAACGACCTAAGTCTTAATGACTGACTTGTAGAAAATGAGACGCCTTCTTTGTACATGCCACATTCAGAGGGAACGTTTTGCCCAGAATATGTACCTTTTGAAGCAATCCAGATGCCATCTACATTACTCAGTAGGAGTGGATTCACACACACTTGACCGGTTACCATTCTATTCGCCCTGAGAGAAACTGTGGATACAAAGCAATGGCAGAATCTTTAGGTCTTGGGCAAGACCAATGGACATACGTCAGACAAACCATGATTGCTAAAAAACTTTTAGTATTTATACGGTTGAAACCATGCGAGATGCCCTTGATCACTTTGGGTCGATCATTGCCCCAAAGCATACTTGGTTACGAGTTCCAAACATGGGGTGCGTGGTCGCTATTGCATTCAATTGTGCATTTGTCGTGTTGGATGGAGCAAACCAAACTTTCCTTCCTTTGAATGTTCCGATTGGTCAAGACCCCTCCGTATACTATTGTGCATATGTCTTTTGACAAAGGAGGATCATTTCATTTCAGTATACTATTAACCTTTTAATATCTTTGGAGTTTATATTGTGTTTTTTTTTTAAAATACAAGTACATGCTCTATAATTGTGTAGGAGTCTTTGTTCGATGATTCATCATTGCCGAATATATACACCGTGTGGACTCGTCATCATCATGAATATGTGTCTCATTTGATCGATCCGTTTATTTACCATTTGCTCGATTACAAGGTTACCTCCAAAGTCCGACATGGTCGCAAGTCAATTTAGAATTTGTCTAAGTCTGATTAGTGCATTTTCATGCTTTGATGGATATGATATTTCGTACTAATCGTTTCGTAAGACGATTATACTTTTTGTCATGCTCTGCTATTTTTTGGATATTTTGATTTGTATGTCACCTATCAAAACAATTAAGACAACTTTGTAATAACTCTCATTTTATCATAAGGGTATTAATGTTATATCTATATCTATATATTTTTTATTTTGATAATAATAAAAGTTATGAAATATATTTTATTTCTTTTAGAGGAGTAATTTAAATTTTTGTTAACTTAAGTTCAAAAGTTAGGTTAAGATAATTTTTGTACAAATTATCAAATAGATTATAATAATATAGTGTGGAAATAAATAATTAAGTATAACCATGAATGTTGTTTTGGTAATTTTTAGATATAATAATAAAGGTTATAAGAATTGTTATGGTTATCCATGAGAGGATAAAATAATAATTAACCTAAGTAGGTTACCTTTTTAAGTCATGGATTATTTAAATTATATTAACTTATGTTAATATTAATTTAAATAAAATTATCTTATTAAGCTTAAAGTATTTAAAGTAAGAATAATATAATGTTAATTAAAATATGATTAAAAGTCATTTAAGCGTAAAAATAGCTTAATTTAATTTTCCCTTTAACTCAAATTTGGGATAAAATGTATAATCAAACTTAGAATAAGTTATAAATAAGTTTGGGTAAAATTTGTAATTTTTAAGAGTTAAATTAAGGGCTTTTTTGCCACAACTTGAAAAGTTGAACAAAAATGCGTAAATAGGCTGAAATAGGGTGGCCATGATTTGAATTTGGGATGCTTCTTTTACCTCCGGCCAAGGCACAAAAACACACCTCTCAAGCTCAATTCCATGGAGGATTTCGGTGCCAATTTCGCCCGATTCCACCAAATGAACTCATGGGCTTTGAAGAGTAACCAATCCCGAACCTAATCCCCCTAAAATCAAGATTTTAACGCCCCCATTTGATCGAATTTCATCATTAATTTCGAACAACCGGCCAACTCGTTCAACATGTAAAGCTTTCAGCCATTGTCGATTTTGACCCAAAAACGAGTGTGTTTTTGACAATTGAGGCATGTGCTTTTTAGATTGGACAATAACGTGTATAATTACCATAAAATCGAGAAGTATAAACCAAAGATAAGATCAAATTTTTCCCGGAAGGAAAGAAATATACATGAACGCGTCCTTGCATTCTTTGCCAAATTCGATCCGATTCGGGATCGTTTTGTCCCAAATTTTATAACGATATGTAGGGTTTTTAAAGATCTATCAAAGCCCTATATATACTCATTCACCCATGGATTAAATTCATCCAAATTTTCGAGTTAGGGTTCATCATTTCCAAAAAAATTCGTGAGCTTCCAAGGTAAAATTCTCCTTCGTTAGGGCACCTCCAGTTACGGTTCAAGTATCAAAATCTTCGTCTCGAAGTCAAAAATCCAACGACACCAACCACGAGCCATTTGGTGGTAAGACGAGTTCGAATCGAGCCTTTGAATGCACGACTATTCATCCGCGGTTTTGGGTAAATCTCCAATTCGTGTTATTTTTGGGGGTTAATCTTGATTAATTTGCCCAATTAAAATTACTTAGGGATAATTTGAGTTAATATTATTTTTATTGATATTAAAATTTAATTAAACATATGTTTGGGTATTATCTTATATTATGAATTGTTAAATTATAACATTTAATATAGAAATTTTTGGGCGATTGCACCAAAAACTCGAGTTCCTTTTGGATTTCCTTTTTTATCAATAATAACCGCAACATTGTCATCATATTGTATTATCATACCGTTGTTGTGTTTGAGTTCTTTGCGGGTACGCACAATTACAACTCGGATCACTTCGGACCTTTCTAAGGGCATATTTGGCATTGTTTCTTTTATCACAGCAACAATAATGTCGCCAATATAAGCATATCGACAATTGCTAGCTCATATGATTCGAATACACATCAATTCTCGAGCCCCGCTGTTGTCTGCTACATTCAAATGGGTCTGAGGTTGAATCATATCATTTTTGAATCTTTCAATGCAAAGGCGAAAAAAGAAAAATAAATAATATTTGTCCAAAACAAAAGGTGTTTTTTTATCCTAACGTTTGTTTCTACATTCCTATTCTGAATATTTAGAATATACGACCAAATGAATTTTTAGTATCGTATAGATAATCGTATATCATGTAGCCTCGATAATTGATTTATTTAGACTTAAATTAATCCAATTAGAAACCGAGACAAGTATCGTTCAATTTCTATTATTAAATAAATTATCTAATTATAGTTTATTTTTATGTGAATTGGGTACGTCTCGAAAACATCAGGAACAAGTTCGTTGACAAGAATCGATCTTCTTTCGAACGTCGACATGTCGTGTTTTTCGACAAAGCGACTTAAGGCAAGTGGCGGTTCTCTCTTGCAATTTATTCCATATTTTTCTTAATTGACAATTAATCGATATTTTTAATTAGGTTTGGATAAATATTCTTAATTTGTATTTGGGAACTTGTGTGTTAATTTGGTGTGATGATGAATCTTATATATTAGGTTGTATATTTTGCTAGCAATGATCCTCGTATTTATATATTATTATCATAGGGTGCTAGATAAACTTTGGTGTGGATTTGGTGTGAATTTGGTGTGGACTTGTATGCTTAGTTAGCACGAGCATTCGTGGGAACGTTATTTACCTTGCGAGGTTTAGCCATTTCTTTATAACTTGGTATTAGGAGGATTATTGCCCTAATACTTCTTGGTCATGACCTGCCCTTATTCGAATATAAGTGGTGGTGCACTTAGCTACTGCGAGATTGATGTGGATTAAAAGCTTTAATGTAAATGCACGTTTTGGAATTAAATAAGATAAGTGCCGTTTTGCACATAATTAATATACTCTCGGGCGAGAAGTACAACGTGGAACCCGCCAGATCTCTTGTCTAAAGTAAGTCTTTTTTCCAATCTGGATTCGCATTATGCGGTAAGGTTGGTCGAGGACCCAAATATTCAATGAGTTGTTTTCAAAACTTTGTTTGATAAATATAAACGTTCCCAAACGAATTCATTTAATTCTCATAAGAGTCAGTTCGTTGGAGTCTTCTCTTGAAGCATGCCTTTTCTTTTGTTTTAGTAGAAGTATAATACTCATATACTGTTTACTGAGTTTTAATCGAGAAACAAGGGTAGTGACTATATATGACTACAAGAACCATTCTGTTTTTCACCCTTGCACAGTCTTTCATTAGACTGACCAACCTTTCATTTTCCTTGCATGGTTGGATTGTGTCATCCGTCCTATACGGCACATCAATGGTTGATCTCAGACAACATTGAAGTAACAAATCGAAGACGAAGGCTTGCCGTTGAAGTTTGTGATTTAAAGTAATATTGTTTTTAAAGTTGTCTAGTATTGGTTTAATATTCTAAAATAAATGTAATACTTAGATAAGTTAGTCTTGTATTTAGGGTATATTAAAAGGCTTCCGTTGTATTTTAAGTTTGAGTTGTAAAACTCATCTCCTTAATTTACGAGAAAAGATTTAATAAAGATTAAGTATTTGTTTAAAAAGTCTTCTGATACTCTTTTATTCTTCAATGTTTATTTATTTATTTAAGGATAATTGTTTTGATTAAAGCCTAAGGTGGCTTTGGACTTTAAAGTATGGGGTCACTGGCATATGGCACTACCGACATAAGTCGGGGGTGTTACAAACTTATAGACATGTTTTGCAACTCATAGGGTCCGTGCATAAATATTTTGTAAAGAGGTAGTCCGTGCAGTTTCATTTGCACGGACAATATATAATGGTAGGAGTTGCACCATCTGTGACAGACGGTGCATCTCACGTCGGTTCAAAATAAACATTCAACATATAGTTTGTGCCAATTCCAAATAAACATAAACATCCAACAAACAGTTCACGTCGGTTCGAAATAAACATAAACATCCAACACAGAGTTTGTGTCAGTCCAAAAAAACTAAAACATCCACTAATCATCATCAGATCTAGTATTGATGACTACTAGAACCGGCCTGAAAAGTGGATCTAGTGTTACCACCTCTTAGCTCACGTAAGGATCTCCTAATGGCCTTACGCATATCATCAGTACATGTATCAACATTTTCAAATGGGGAGAGCCAATCCACGACACAACCAATGCTATGCACATATTTCAATAATAAATATAGGTATGATATATATTCGTTAATTTAAAACAAGCGTAAAATACATATATTATAACCTTAAAATGGACATCCTTTGGTGAGGATGTGTCTGCGAGGAGGGAATGACATACATGTGTGTGCGAGGCTCGTACCACGCCATGTAATCTTCATTGCACTCATACGTACCCATGTACCGAAGGAGGGCCCATCATCTCGAGGCTAATGGACTGTAAGCTTCTTGTGTCCCAAATCCATCGGGACATATCGTACTCCACTATATAACTCTTTGTCTCGGTGGGTCTAATCGCTTTCAGCGATTCTATCAGCTTTCCAGGCTTCCCCTCCTCACGGCCAAACTGCCTCGCAACACAATCCAACATGTATGGTACTGATCTCCCCAAGAATGATATCTACCCGTGAAAATGAGAAGCGACTAGGTGTGAACTAAAATCAATCTGTCCATATGGTGCCCAATCAACCTAAACAAAAACATGTCAAATTATTAAACTTAACTACGCTTGTGTTTGAACATAAGTGTGATACTTAATTCAGTGAGATACTTATAGTTGTCACATACATTACATCTAGATCTCTTCTGTAATTTCTTCTCTCTGCGTCAGAATTAATTGGTCTAGTTGTACTACTCCACCGCCCAACATATGGAACTCTACCATCCCACAAATCATTCTCTGTAGAATGACAATCTGGAAAATACTGATAGATCCATGCTTGTACATATATACGTGTATAGAATTACCTCTAAATAATTGATATACAAACAATAAAAAACTATGCAGAAGAATTATTACCTGCAATAATGTGATACATGTAGACATCTGACGACAACCGAAGCGCGAACACTCACCCAACGACCGGTACAAATGTGCAAGAGAAGTTGATCCCCAGGAACTAGTTTGAACACTGTCAAGGTCACTTACACAACCCAGATATGACACAGGCAACCGATGTTGGGACTTGTCCAGAAATATCATGGAGCCCATCAGGTATAACAGATATCTTGAAGCGACGATTGCGGGATCCATCTTTAGCCTCATGCAATGATCGTGTGAAGACTGGTGTGTGAGTCCATGCCAAGACAACATATGTGGTGTCATTAATCGCCTTTTGTACTTGGGCTTCGAACAAATGCATCTTGCCTAGACGGCGATCAGATAGAGGCAGTGCCAAATTGTCTCCATCTATGTTGATACCCAGAATAAGATATACATCATGAAGAGTTACTGTCATCTCTCCCCATGGAATATGAAAAGTGTTAGTCTTTGGTTGCCATCTTTCAACAAAAGCAGAAATCAACGACACATTGATATGACTGTACATCATGTCCCGTAGGTGTGTTAGCCCGCTGTTTCGAGCGAGTATACTCCATGAAGCTACACCATCTAGCTTTCATTTTGTCAACTGTTCAACCCTTAGCTGAATCATCATTTTTTTCCGCACCTATAAATCAAATTATTAGTTATATAAGCATTAAAATTAAATAATTTGCGATGAAATCAATTATAGATATATCAATTTACTTACCATGCCATTGTAAACAAAGTATGTTGTATGGGCTTCGAAACTATGAAGAAGCTCTGGGATCCGGGGACCTCCCTCAATACCTACTTCCGAAAAAGGCTCGATCACCGCCCCCTCCTCTAGCTTGTCTACTGCGTGGTGCACAACTTTGTTTTTCTCTTCTACGAGCCGAAGGAGCTGATTCCTCTTCTATGTGCACCCCCTCTCCTAGGATAGGAACCCCGTCTATAACAGGAGGAGCGGGTTCGTAGAAAGTTGGCTCCTCTCTTGTGATACGAAACTCATTTGTCTCAGACGGTGTATGTAGCAGACTCGTATGTCTCGGACGGGTCGTATGTCACCGCCCCCTCCTATTAGATTCGACGGTGTTGCACTGTCGGGATTTGCATTTTTGGCTTTTGACTTACTTGTATGCCGTGTGTAACAGATTTCTCTGTGCACACCCTCGCGCACAACATCTCTCCTACGTACATGCCTAGATGTAGTGTTATCATCCATCTGTAACATAAATAACAAAATACATAAGTTTGTTTCGTACGTCGATGGAGACCGAAAAGAAGAAGGAATTTTTTTTAAAAAAAACATCGGTGACGGACATAACTATTCCATCTGTCAAAGATGGAAGTGTTCAAACCGTCACAGATGGAACTTCGTCTTCTTAGTAGGTTCGTCTTCTCCGCCATGACAATCGTGACAGCCAAAACTCGATTCAATTTTTTTTCGAAAGGAAACCTATCTAAATGATATCCATTACACATGTTATTGTTCTATGAACTTACAAGTTCGAATCTATAACACAAATTTGAGTCTATAATACCCAAAATTCAATATTCAAAACTCAATAAAACCCTAAATACGAAATTAGTAATACTAGATACGAAATTAGTAAACAAACAACAAAACTTACATTCTTAAGGGGATGGTTGATTGATTCTTCAAGTGTGCACCTTCTAGATCCGAATTGATGGCTTTAGTTGGCTGATTTTTAGTGAAGAGGGGGTTGATCTCCAAATAGGGTGGTTGGACAGAGAAAAAAGATAGAGAGGGTGGGAAAGCGAGGAAGAAAATGAGAGTAATATGTTTGTAATTTTGGAACAAATTTCTTATACAGGTGTAAATGAGGCTCCAAATAGTAAATAGAGGGGTGCTCCATATAACAATAACCTTTAAATATTATATTACTACAACTAAAAAGCTACTTGGTATTACTTACCTCAACTTATGTAAATTTCTATTATTTAGATTTTTTCAATTTTTAATCATTATATTATTTTCTAATGTATTCTTTAGTTACTAATATTCCAACTGATTTGCTGATTTCAACTCATCTGAATGCATATATCTTTCAATATATAAGCACACATTTATTCAACAAAATACATAATACCAATCATTTGGTAAGTAAGTGCTAGATTTGGGGAAGTTAATTCATGAATATTTAAATATTATATTACTACAACTAAGTGTTTGCTTGGTTGTCAGTAAAAAACCCATGAATTTGAAAATTTCAGGAAGTTTGTTCCAATATATGTGTTTGGTTGTGTTTTTTTATTAAAAAAACCCAGAAAATTAAATTCCTAGGATTTGTACTTCCTCCAAAATGAAAAAATTGCACTTACCATGATGGGGGTAGATAAGATACACTTCCATCATTTTTATTTCAAATATATTTTTTCTTTTTAGATTACAAATCTCTTATTAATCCATGAGTCAAATTATTGAATTTAATGGATAAGGGTTGTAAGAGAAATTTTATATAAATTCCAATGAATTTTGACTTTCTACCAAACAAAATGTAGTAATTTAATTGCTGAGAATTAAATTTTAACCAAACACATTTGTTAAAATCCTAGGAAATACAATACCATGGAAGTACAATTCTTGGAAATTAATTTCATAAGAATTGTACTTTCTGTGTTCAACCAAACGAGCACTTAGATTAATTAAGTATACGACGATATGATATATTAGATATGTTAATATTGTTAATAGTTTAAATATAGGGAAAATATAAGGTGAGGATGAAGGCTTAGGAAAAGAGTGAGGACACTCCAGGACCGTCAGATCAAGAAAAAGACCGTTCAGATCAGCCAAGGAAAGAATTCGAAAACAATTCGACACAGCCGAATTTTGCGCGAAAAAAAACGCGTTCCGTGTGCACACACATTTTGGTCCGTATGCACACATACATTGTTTTGCATGCACACACACGTTGTTTTCATGTGCACACACAGGTCATTCCGTATGCACACGTAGGTTATTTTTGTTGGTTTTTATATGTATGAACACATGTTATTTCGTACGCGCTTTGAGTCATTTTCGCATGCACACATATGTTATTTTCATGTGCACAAATGCACACCTATGTTGTTTCACATGCATACATGTCTATTTCACATATACACATAACACATAGTGCATTTCGTATGCACAAATAGGTCATTTTCACATGCACATAGTAGTATACTTCGCATGCACTCGATAGTATACTTCGCATGCACACGGTCGTGTTTTCATGTGCACACGTTTTGTTCATTCCATATGAACGCACACGTTTTATGCATGTACACAAAAATAAATTTCACGTGCACAACGTAGTGTATTTGGCATGCACACAACAATGTATTTGGCATACACATAGATTTGCACTTTGTATGCACGTGAATCCGTCTTTTTCGCGAATAATTCGGCCGTGTCGATTTTTTGCCGAATTTTTCCCAAATTTTTGAAAAGCAATCTGGACACTCCGTTTGCTTCTCATCCAACGGCTCTCATGCATCATCATTCCTCTCCTTCCTTCTCATCCTCACGGGATCTCAACCCTTAAATATATATAAAAAGATCATTTGATCATGAAAATATAATTTATGTAAAAGTTCATATAAAATAAGTACAATGGAATTAAGGTTTTGAACTCCATATATTTTATATAAAAAAATATGATTAGAATATGTATCCTAAATTCATAATCTATTTAAGATACGTGAATGAATCTGTATGTTAAAAATTCATTTTTTTAGTTAAAATCCATATAAAGTATGATGAATTAAGCCAGCTTTTAGTTAGTTATATAAGATTTTTACGTAAATGGTTTTTGGTGGTTGAGATTAAAAAAAATGAGAAAATTTAAAATATATTACAATTGTTAATAGTTAAAATGTACAATGATAGTATGATCATGAATAAATAATTTTATGTAAAAGTTTATATAAAAACTGATTTGTGGAATTAAGATTTTGAACTCCATATATATTGACAGTATGATTAAAAAATATATTTAAATCTACATAAGACGCCTGAATGAATCTACCTCTTAAAAATTCTTTTGCGTGATAAAAATCCTTATAAAATATCATGAGTTCAAACTATAGCCTTTAGTTAATTATATAAGATTTTTACGTAAATGTTTTTTTGTTCGTTAATATTTAATGGGTGAGAAAGAAATTTAAAAATATATCTATTTTTATTAAGAATTTTCATCTTAAATTTTGTTAAATCTTTGTATTACAATATAAGAAAAGGAAATTTTTTATGATCTAATGATAATAGGCCAAGTGTATAATTGAACATTCATAAATTTAATAAAATGATTATTTAAATAATTTACAAACTTACTCTTAATGAATAAAATAGATGAGTGAGGATTATATGAGGAGAATGTTTAGAGTATAAAATGAAGATTAATCTTAGCTATTAGATTGTAGGAATTGAGAGTTAAGATTAAAATATATGGATTGACAAACTTGTAAATATAATAACTTTTTTATTTTTTATTTAAAATTATTATTTTTTCAAAATTTTTTCCCCCAAAAATTATTATTTTTCGATATTTTCTTTCAAAAATTTATTTTTTCCAAGAATTTATTTTCCCCAATTTTTTCCCTCAAAAATATTTTTTCGAGAATATTTCCCAAAAAATTAGTACCATGCACTTTTTCAATTTTAATCATGCACTTTAACATACTATTCATGCACTTAAATATATTACATATGTAATTAATTTTATATTACTAAACATACGTACACATATACTTAAGTTATAGAATTCTAATTTTTCACTTTAATATATTTATACATGCACTTAAATTGAAAGATTGAACATCCACTTTAACATAATTATATATAAACTTTTTAGCATATTAAGTATGCACTTTAACATGAGAAATATGCACCTTAACATACTAAAGTGTGCACTTTTGATATACATGTTAAACATGCACATTTACATATTACAATATGCACTTTATCATATTAAAGATGCATTCTAAGTGAGCATTAGAAAATGTGCTTATGTATGCACTTTGAATTCATTATAGATGCACTTTTGATGCTTATTTATGCATTTGATGTAAATTACAATTAAATAAAATAATTTTCAAATAAAATTCTCGAAAAAAAATACTTTTTTGAGAAAAAAATAAAATAAAAAATCGAGAAAAAATATTTTTGAAAACAAAATACCCAAGTTATGATGGAGGATCCTCCTCCTCTAAAACCGCCTGATCCACCATGGACTTGGAAGGAAATGGTAATGGGGGAAAATGGCCAACAACATGCTATTCTTGTCGATGAATTCGTGGACGATAAGATTCAAGTCTCCTTCTCGGGGGGTGTTGATAGTGACTATGTGGTTACAATCTCAACTGAGCTTCTTGAAGTCTTAGCATCGGTTTAGAATGCCTGCGCTAATTGTCAAAGTTCTCGAAGGGTCTGTTGCATTGCCGATCATGGAAAGGAAACTCAGGAAGTTATGAAAACCTAGTGGTAAAATGACGATTGTTGATTTGCCTAAAGGGTATTTCGTGGTCCGTTTTGAGGCTGAAGGAGACTATATGAAAGCTCTTACGAGTGGACCTTAGATGGTGTTTGGGGATTACTTGATTTTTCAGGGATGGATGCCAAACTTTAATCCTCTTATGAATGTAATCACTACGACTCCTTGTTGGATTCAATTCTCGGATTTACCGATTATGCTTTATGAGGAGAAAGTCCTCTTACATTTGGCTGCTGGATTTGGTCGTCCTGTTAAGGTAGACATGAAAACTTTGTTTGCGAATAGATGTCGATTTTCTCGTGTATGTGTTGAGGTGAATTCAACAAGGCCTCTGAAGGGTTCTATCACTGTGAATGGAAGTTGTTTTTGCATTGAGTATGAAGGGCTGAATAGAATTTGAGTGAAGTGTAGCCGTTATGGTCCTCTAAGTTCGCAATGTTCGCTTGCTTCGCCGCTTGCGGCGGCCCCTTCTGCGGAGAATACGGGTGGTTTTGGAACTGTAGGAACGCACATTCGATATGTAAACTGCAAAGAGAAATCGCACAAGAACTAAACGAAATAATACCGAACAAAGATCGGATGCAGAGTCGAGAACGAAATCTCTCTCCTTAATTATGAAAACGCCCCGTATTGCGACGGTTCGATGACGTTCTGAATCCCAGGATACAACTGCAAGACGACTCCGGATTTGCGCAACCAAAATTCCCGAAGGCTACGAACCACTTCTGCTTAGTACTCTCAGACTCGATATTTCGGAAAAAACAGAGAGGGGGAGAAGAGGATTGCTGGTGTGTTGTCTGTCTTCGAATGAGAAGCTAACGACTCCTTATAAGGAGCTTCAGAGGAAGATAACGTTACACATCTTCAGAATAACGTTACAGATCTGCACAAGACCGTTACAGATCTCCAACATTCATAGAGGAGGACGTTACAGATCTCTGGTATTAATGGCGGGAGATTTGGTCTGCAGCCCATATCTCCCCATGTACTAGATCAAGGCCCACTAATGGGCTTCCGGTTTGGCCCAAAAAGATAGGTGACAAGCCCAAGCTCGGCTCGGCTCGACCCGACCCGGCGCTCGCCCGCCCGGCCCGGCCCGGCCCGACGCGGCTCGGCGCGCGTGTGGGCTTGATGAGATAGGTCCTCTCCCCATTGAAAATGGGTAATGACCCAAGGCCACAACCTTAGGTCCATTTTCCCTCTATATATACTAGGAGATTCATCTCCAAACTTCCAATGTGGGACAAGAATTTTGCCCCCACATTTCCCAAGTTTTGCACTTCATGCAAGCTACTTTGGGCCTCCATTTCTCATTCAAACGGAAATCATTTTCGTCGTATGAGTACATTACGAGAATGTGCTCGCGTAGAGGAAGCCAATGCTTCCACTTTCCGGTGTTGACAATGGCCGGAGCCCACCGGAATGGTGCCCGGAAAAGTGCCCGGCTCCACATATAAAAATGAGTTCCAACAATCCCCCACATGAATAGAAATGATTCTAAACATTGGTTTAAAAACTGAAAGACTTTTGAGAGTATAGTCGAAAAATCACTGCATCTGGGCTGGTAGCGTGTTTCAGCCTTGAACCACCCATAGTGAGTAGCTATCGGATTTACTCGACCAAGTAGTGAACATGATGTCTTGAACCACCCGGGCTTTGATGTAAACCGAGACAATAACTATCACACAGTTTCATCTTCTCATAGAACTAGGTTCTTTTGTTGTGTTCATTTTGGCCTTGAACATCCCTGGTTATTCATGAGTGAACTTGGAGAATTTAGCCTTTCTTAATTCTCCTATAAACGGCCCCATTTCACACTCATAAGGTGATTGCCATAAAGAGTATCCTGGCATACCCCACTTTTATTTCAAAGCTATGGAATCATTAAAAGCCAAGCTTAACCTTAACTCATACAGGTAACACTGTTCATCATCTTAGGAACTGGGAGGAGACTTGTGTCTCCCAGTGCTCATATTGATTCAACTTGATTTAGTTGTCCCTTTGAACCTACTTCTTGGGATCTCCAGTCAGGTAGGTAGGGTTCGCCATCAAGCATCCTCTTTAGTCATAGGCTTTAAACCCATTCCTCTTGATGATTTAACAACTTGATCTCGTGACAAACCTTTAGTAAACGGATCCGCTAGGTTGTCAGCCGACTTGATATAATCTATTGAGATTATACCATGCGAGAGTAGTTGTCTAATGGTTTTATGTCGTCTTCTTATATGACGTGACTTACCATTGTACAAACGACTCAGTGCCCGAGCTATAGCCGATTGACTATCACAGTGTACACTTATTGATGGAACTGGTTTTTCCCACATCGGGATATCTTCCAAAAGATTTCGAAGCCATTCAGCTTCCTCTGCTGCTTTGTGTAAAGCAATGAACTCAGACTCCATAGTGGATCTGGCCAATAGTGTTTGTTTGGAAGATTTTCATGATACCGCTGCACCACCAAGTGTAAACACATATCCACTTGTGGACTTTGAGTTTCTGGAATCTGATATCCAGCTTGCATCACTGTATCCTTCTAGAACTGCTGGGTATTTACCATAGTGCAGCCCATAACTTTGAGTATAACGCAAGTAATTTAATACTCTAGTTATCCCTTTCCAGTGTTTGTGTCATGGATTACTTGTGTAGCGACTCAGTACATTGACTGAGTGTGCCAAGTCAGGTCTTGTGCAATTGGTCAAGTACATGAGACTTCCAATCACACGTGCGTACTCCAACTGTGACACTGCATCCCCCGAGTTCTTAGTCAAATGAAGATGAGGATCCACGGGACTCTTTGCAGTCCCGCTTGAGTAGTTCTTGAATCTCTCAAGTACTTTTTCAGCATAATGAGCTTGAGACAAGATAATTCCTTCAGAATGTCTAGTGATTTTGATTCCTAGTATGACATCTGCTTGTCCCAAGTCTTTCATATCAAACTTCCCACTAAGCATGTTCTTAGTTCGGTTGATCATGTCTTTATTGCTTCCAATAATGAGCATGTCATCTACGTACAAACACAACAAAATGTAACCATTTGGGGTGTCTTTGAAGTAGATACATTTGTCACATTCATTGATGCTGAAGCCATTTGACATCATGACATTGTCAAATTTTTCATGCCACTGCTTTGGAGCTTGTTTGAGTCCATATAGAGACTTGACAAGTCTGCACACCTTGTGTTCCTGTCCAGGAACAACATAACCCTCAGGTTGTTTCATATATATCTCCTCTTCTAATTCTCCATTTAGAAATGCAATTTTCACATCCATTTGATGGATTTCGAGGTTTCGCAATGCAGCTATTGCTATTAGCATTCTTATTGAAGTTATTCTCGTAACTGGAGAATAAGTGTCAAAGAAATCCAAGCCCTCTTTTTGTCGGAATCCTTGCACCACAAGCCTCGCCTTGTGCTTATCTACTGAGCCATCGGTTTTCAATTTGGTTTTGAAAATCCATTTGCACCCAAGTGCTTTACACCCTTGTGGCAAATCAACTAACTCCTATGTATGATTTTGCATAATGGAGTCGATTTCGCTTTTAACTGCTTCCTTCCATGAAGGTGCATGAGGTGTAGACATGGCTTCTTTGAAAGTTCTAGGCTCATTCTCCAAAAGAAAGGCCGTTATGAACTCTTGCCCAAAGGTTTTCTCCTTTCGAGCTCTTTTGCTTCGTCTAGGTTCAGCTTCTGGTTCATTTCGAGCTTTCTTGCTCTGTCTAGGTTCATCTTCTGTTTCATTTACAGAAGTACATGCTTCACTTTGTTCACGTGATTGTTTTGGATGTTCTTTATCCTTGCACGGAAACACGTTTTCAAAGAAGGACGCATTCCTTGATTCCATTATTGTATTTACATGTATATATGGTATATCAGATTTATGTACCAGAAACCGATAAGCACTACTGTTATGTGCATATCCTATGAAAATACAATCAACGGTTTTAGGTCCAATTGTGACCTTCTTAGGAGGTGGCACTGCCACTTTTGCTAGGCACCCCTACACTTTGAGGTATTTGTACGAAGGTACGTTACCTTTCCAAAGTTCGTATGGCGTCTTGCCGGTAACTTTATGGGGTATCTTGTTGAGGATATAATTGGTGGTAAGCAGCGCTTCCCCCCACATGTTCTGGGGTAACCCAGATTCCTGCAACATTGCATTCATCATCTCTTTTAGAGTTCGGTTCTTTCGTTCCGCAACTCCGTTGGATTCTGGTGAGTAGGGAGCAGTTGTTTGATGAATAATCCCGTGTTCTCTACAGAACGCATTGAAAGGTTCATCATACTCGCCTCCTCTATCACTTCATATTATTTTTATGGTTTTACTAAGTTGGTTTTCAACCTCCAACTTGTATTCCTTAAACTTTTCCAAGGCCTCATCCTTGCTTTTTAGCAAGTATACATAACAGTATTTTGTGAAATCATCAATAAAGGTTACAAAGTACTTTTTACCGCCTCTAGTTTGCACATATTTTAAATCACACAAATCTGTGTGTATTAAACCTAGAGGTTCGGTTGTTCTCTCGACGTGTGGGGATGGCGTTTTTGTGAGTTTGGCCTGTACGCATACTTCACATTTGTCTTTACTTGATTTGCATTTCGGAATCAGGTTCATGTTCATTAGTCTTTGAATAGACTTGTTATTCACATGCCCTAATCGTTCATGCCAAATATTAAAAGACTCAACAACATAAGCAATAGGATTAGTCTTATTCATTGAAACCTCAGTTACAATAGTTTTTGGGATGACTGTCATTACATTCATTTTGACCAGTCCATCCTTTACATATCCTTTGCCCAAAAATACCCCATTCTTTGAGAGAACCAGCTTGTCAGATACGAAATTCGTTGCGAATCTGTTCTTGCTTAGCAAAGTGCCAGAGATCAGATTCTTCCTTATGTCAGGCACATGCATGACATTGGTGAGAGTCAGCTCATTTCCAGAAGTCAGCTTCAGCACCACTTTCCTGTAACCTTCCACCTTGGATGTGGACGAGTTCCCCATAAACAGATGCTCGTCGCTCTTGCTCTGCTGATAGGTGGTGAAGCATCCCTTGTCAGAGCAGATATGTCTGGTAGCACCTGTATCGTACCACCATTCCCTTGGGTTGCTTCCAACCATGTTGACTTCAGACACTACAGCACACAGATCAGAATCCGAGAGCCTGCCTTCAGTCATGTTGGCTTGGGATTTCCCCTTGGCCTTGCGCGGATCAGCCTTGTGACCCATTTTGCCACACTTGTGGCACTTCCCACTGAACTTCTTAGCTGGTTGCTTCTTGAAGTTGTTGGAGCTTTGGGGCTGAAACTTCCGCTTCTTCCCTTTGTCCTTGTCCTTGTGTTCAGCCAGATTAGCCTTCTGTTCAACAGGCTGAACCCCATCTGCTTTGCGGTTTGTTGACTCAATCCGCAGCCTGACTATCAAGTCTTCCACAGTCATCGCCTTTCGCTTGTGCTTGAGGTAACTCTTGAACTCCTTCCAGCCTGGAGGGAGCTTTTCAATGAAAGCAGCCACCTGGAACGTCTCACAGATAGACATCCCTTCAGCAATGATCTCATGCGTAAGAAGCTGCAGCTCTTCGACCTGTTTCATGATGGGCTTAGTGTCCACCATCTTGAAGTCCAGAAACTTCGCCACTGCGAACTTCTTCGAGCCTGCATCCTCAGACTTGTACTTCTTCTCCAAAGCAGTCCAGAGCTCCTTGGAGGTCTTGATCTTGCTGTACACATTGTACAATGGATCTATCAGGCGGCTTTGAACCCAACCTTTGTACAGAAAGTCTGTGTTAGTCCAGGCCTCAACGCTGGCTAGCAGGTATGCATCTGTATTATGAGGTGACAACACAGGCTTGTCCTCAGTCAGATACTTCTCAAGCTTCAACGTGGTCAGGAAGAAGAACATCTTCTGTTGCCATGTCTTGAAGCCAGTTCCATCGAACTTTTTCGGCATCAAGCCAGCGTTCACAACGCCAGGCATATGGACTGTCGGTACAACAGTCTGAAGAGCAGCTGGGTGGACAGTCTGACGAACCTCAGAAGTTCCGACCATTGCAGCTTGCAGATTAGCTGCTGATAGGTTTGCATCTTGCAGATTCACTGCTTGCACATTCCCTGTTGGCAGATTCACCGCTGGCAGACCACTCCCAAACTGAATTTGGGGCGTCGACTCAGTCGGGTTTCCATTTCCGGCCCCAGCAACCTCAGTGACAGATTTCTCAGTCATATCAGCCATGAATTAGAATCTGTTCACAGAAGCACAAACCGAAAATCAGTACGGAATTTTACGAATGCAATTTTAATACGGAATTAAATTGCAAAACCGAAATAGTATTCAGAAACGATTTCGAAACGAATTCGAAATGGCCAAATCAGATTTTGAAAATTAATTCGAACAAAATCCCGATGCGATTTTTCCTGCAAATACACGTTAGAAAATACAGAAACTGCACAGAAAACACAGAAACTGTACAGAAATACAGAATTGAAATTTTCCTGCACAAAAATTACAGAAACTTCACAGAAAATTCAGAAATACATATGCGAAATTTTCCTGCACATAAATTACACAAAACTGCACAGAATACATATGCGAAATTTTCCTACACAGAAATTACACAAAACGGCACAGAAATACAGATGCAAAATTTTCCTGCACAGAAATTACACAAACCTGCACAGAAATACAGATGTGAAATTTTCCTGCACATAAATTACACAAAACTACACAGAAATACAGAATCGAAAAAATACGAAATAAATCCTGCAGAGACGAAATTAATAAACATAGAGGAATCTGCACAGAAATCAGCACAGAAATTACGACATTTTCCTGTGAATCCGAATAGAAATCTGCACAGAAATTCGTTAGAGCAGATTCAGAGATAATAAAATTTGCACAGAAAACCGAAAGCAGGTTCCGCAAATACATATTCGAAATTTATATAATTTCAATTCGATTTTTTTTTTCCGAAACCCCTGCAAAACAACGTTAGAAATGAACAGGAAATCGAATCTGCGCTCAGGGGAAAACAAATCGTTAGTGCGATTATTGCAGTATAAACGCTTTTCAAAATTAAGACTGTAGGAACGCACATTCGATATGTAAACTGCAAAAAGAAATCGCACAAGAACTAAACGAAATAATACCGAACAAAGATCGGATGCAGAGTCGAGAATGAAATCTCTCCCCTTAATTCTGAAAACTGCCCGTATCGCGACAGTTCAATGACGTTCCGAATCCCAGGATACAACTGCAAGACGACTCCGGATTTGCGCAACCAAAATTCCCGAAGGCTACGAACCACTTCTGCTTAGTACTCTCAGACTCGATATTTCGGAAAAAACAGAGAGGGGGAGAAGAGGATTGCTGGTGTGTTGTCTGTCTTCGAATGAGAAGCTAACGACTCCTTATAAGGAGCTTCGGAGGAAGATAACGTTACACATCTTCAGAATAACATTACAGATCTGCACAAGACCGTTACAGATCTCCAGCATTCATAGAGGAGGACGTTACAGATCTCTGGTATTAATGGCGGGAGATTTGGTCTGCAGCCCATATCTCCCCATATACCAGATCAAGGCCCACTAATGGGCTTCCAGTTTGGCCCAAAAAGATAGGTGACAAGCCCAAGCCCAAGCTCGGCTCGGCTCGACCCGACCCGGCGCTCGCCCGCCCGCCCGGCCCGGCCCGGCCCGACGCGACTCGACTCGGCTCGGCTCGGCGCGCGTGTGGGCTTGATGAGCTAGGTCCTCTCCTCATTGAAAATGGGTAATGACCCAAGGCCACAACCTTAGGTCCATTTTCCCTCTATATATACTAGGAGATTCATCTCCAAACTTCCAATGTGGGACAAGAATTTTCCCCCACATTTCCCAAGTTTTGCACTTCATGCAAGCTACTTTGGGCCTCCATTTCTCATTCAAACGGAAATCATTTTCGTCGTATGAGTACATTACGAGAATGTGCTCGCGTAGAGGAAGCCAATGCTTCCACTTTCCGGTGTTGACAATGGCCGGAGCCAACCGGAATTGTGCCCGGAAAAGTGTCCGGCGCCACATATAAAAATGAGTTCCAACAGGAACTTCGTCGGGTGGGCAAGGGGAATCTCCATCTATTCCCTCCATTGATAGTGACGATGGTCAGGAGTGGGCTGGAGCCTAGATAAAATTCACTCGATGGAACAAGGGAGGAACGCCTGCCAATCGACGGGAAAGGCAGTCGCCGAAGGTGGCAACAGATTTGAGGTGTTGGAGCAGATCACGGTAGTTAATACGATCTCCCCTAAAGATTCGGGAAAGGGAGAGATTCGGAAAGATTGGATCGCGGGGTGATGAAAGATAATATTTGAGGCCCTAATTTTAAGGGAGGAAAAGTTGCTAATTCGGTTAGTAAGGAAATCAAGGGAGATGGTCGGAAAATTCGGGTATTGTTATTAAGGAAGTTTCTAAATATTTGGTTGTGTGCTCGTCTCAAGATTTGAGGAATAATAAGCAGGTAGTTGTTGCTAACCCACAAAAGTATGCTTACGTGGGAAATAAGGAAGCCAAGGGTATGAAGTTAGATGTTCAAGCGGGCTTTGCTAAGGGGTCTGGTGGACCTTCTGCTTCCACGTTGGGCCACTCTTATCCTCATAATGGGCCATGAGGTGATACCCAGAAGTCCAGGAGTAAGGATTCTCGTGGGCCTATGAAGCTGGCCCAAAATTCTAAGGACACTTTTTTCTTGGATCAACCTTCTGTTATAGAAAATGGCAAGTCTCAGGCTAAGGAACCTTTGTTGCTTTTACCTTCTCATCTAGAGGCTCAATTTCGGTCTCTTGATGGAGACTCTTTGCATGAGAAGGATGCTCGTATGGAAGAGTCGATTAATTTGAATGTGGTCTCTCAAGACCATGCTTATTAGGGGACCCGATTCTTCTATCTGTTTGGTTTCATATGAATTGCTTAGTATGGAATTGTTGTGGTGCTGGAAATGTCGGTTTTCGGGGTGCTAACAGATATATGTTTCGTCATCATTCGATTGATGTGGTAGTTTTGCTTGACCCTCGCATTTCGGGGGCTAGGGCTCAACAAGTTTGTGATCGTATGGCCTTTTCCCATTGTGTTCGTGTGGAGGCAGAGGGTTTCAAAGGTGGCATATGGCTTCTTTGGAACCATGAAAAGGCTGCTTTGATCATTGAGGAGTTTCACAATCATTTCATTCATGTCTCCTTTGTTAATAGGGTGTCTAGGGGACATTTTGTGTTTGTGCATGCTCCTCCACGTATCTCGGAAAGGCGAGAGTTTTGGCCTATTTTTTTGGCAACGTTTGAGCATATTTCAGACCCTCTCTATTGGTGGGGATTTTAACTGTATCCTGCATTAGTCAGAATGTATGGGAGGTGTTGGGGCTCTTCATGATCATTCCGCTAATTTTCTTCAATTTGTTAATCACCTTGGTCTTATAAATATGGGTTTTCAGGGACTCCGTTTACTTGGAAGAGGGGTGTTTCTTCATCTACCTATGTGGCTAAATGTCTCGATCGGTTATTCTCCAATGTTGCGGGAAGACTACGTTGGTTGGTTGCGAAGGTTAATCACTTACCACGGTTTTCTTCTGATCATAATCCTCTCCTCTTCACCTTAGTTTCTGTTGAATTCCTTAGGTTTTGATGGTAACAAACACTCAACTAATATGTGTACCAAGTGTTTCAGGGACAAGGGAAGTTATCCCAGGGAGCTGTGCAGCAAAGGATCTCAGAGGGAACAAAGTCCTGTCAAGTGCTTTGTTACCTCTCAAGGAACTGAAGTGACGGACCGGATCAAGGCTGCAAAAGGAAAGAAGAAATCCAACGTGTTGAATTAAGGAAACAAATCAAGAAGCACACGCGGTAAATGATGAAGACTTCGGCTCCAAGGATCAAGCCGGATTGCGCCAAGATATGGAGAGAGAAAACCCGATTGTGTTATCTTAGGAATCTTTCCTAAGATAAGGCAATTGGAGAGAGAAGAAGAACATCCTTCCGATTGGATTAATTAAGGAACTCCTTCCTTAATTAATATAATCGGTTGGGATATTATTCTTCCAACAAAATCATATCTTTTGTAATCCGATTTTAGAATATCCTATCTTGTTATGATTAGGGTTTAGCCGAGTTGTATTTAAGTGAAGTGAGGATTCATTTCTTAGGTACGGCTTTGAACGACGACGGAAAACAGAGAAAACGAAAACGAAAAAGAGAAAGAAAAGAAGTGAGGTGTGTGTAAGTCTTTGAGGGTTGAGTTTGATTCATCGTTGTAGAAGAGGCTTCGAGTCTAGCTGGTTGTTTAGAGGTCGAAGTCCAGGATACAAGTGTAATCGAACAAGAAATCAATAAGACAAGTACACGTTTCAAAATCCTCTCAAGCGGAAGCTTGAAGGTAGTGGTTTTTCCTTGAGAAGCTAGTTTTGCTAATCAGGGTTTCCACTATACATCGTGAGTTCGTTCGTTATCTTTTTTGCTGTTTTTTAATCCGCTGTGCCTTCTGTGGGAACAAAGCCTTTGTTCCCTCAGACGTAACTCTAACGATCCAACAATTGGTATCAGAGCCTGGTGCTCTAGATTGTTTTTGTTACAGAATTTGCAAGAAAGACGTCGTCGTCAAGCAATGCAATCGGAGATTCATTCTGGAAGCCACCGATTCTGAAGGCAGGAGAATATGACTGGTGGGTGGAACAAATTGAGTCCCACATCTGTTCCCTTGATGGACAGATTTGGCGAGTCATCGAAGTTGGACCTTTTGCTATTAAAAATGAGACAGATGCTACTAAGCCAAAACCAAAGGTCGACTACACCGATGATGACTGGAAGAAGTTGGAGAAGAACAACAGGGCTAAGAAGATCCTTCACATGGCTCTTCTTCCCTCGGATCTCAAGAAAATCATGAGCTATAAGACTGCCAAGGAGATATGGGATGCCTTAAAACGCCTTCATCAAGGAAATGAAGATGCCAAGAAGAACATAATTCTCTCTCTGATAAAGGAGTACGACCAAGTCTCTTAGGGAAAAGATGAACACATTCAGGAGTACTACTCCAGATTCCAGGGGCTAATTGGTCAGCTTCAGTTCCTTGGTGAAGCAATACCAGACTGGAAACTGACTCACCACTTCATGTAAGGCCTCAACTCTCAGTGGGATGCCATTGCTCTTGCTCTCTACTCTCAGACAGATGTCAAGACTCTTACCATGGAAGAGGTTATTGCTAAGCTGGAAAGCAACGCCTCCATCTATAATCACAAGCTGAACAAGAAGGGAGAGGAGAAGGCGAAGAGCATTGCCTTAAAGGTGGAAAGGGCATTTGACTTGTCCCAAGTCGAAGATGAAGATGAAGATGGTGATGAAGATGTTGCGCTCATCACAAGAGCCATGAGGAAGATTTGGTCTCGGAACAAGGATTCATCGAGTTCCTCCGAAGGGAACAGAGACCTAAAAGATGTGGTGTGCTACCACTGTCAGAACAAGGGACATATGGACAAAAACTGCTTCAAGAAAAAGGCAAGAATGCCTCCAGCAAATGAAGGAAAGCAGGCAATGGTTGCCATCTGGGGAGACTCAGACTCAGATGACGAAGATTCGTCACACTCCAGGGATGTCTGCTTGATGGCCATTGAAGAACCAAATGAATCAAAGGGAGAGGTACTCAACGATGAGGTAACTGAATCTGATCTAGTATCAAGCTTAAAAAACAAATCTAAAGAGAGCTTGATATCTCTCATTAAGAAACTTGTTCATGAGAATAGTATTTTTAGTGAGCAAATTGAAGAGAAAGATGAATCGATCTCAAGTTTGATCGAAGAAAATCAAGGTTGGGCTGACAAAGTGCTCAATCTTGAGAAAGGTTCATCCTCTCCTTCAAACTCTTGCTCGGAGTGTCCTAAACTCACTGAAAAGATTGTGTCTCTGGAGTCCTCTGTCTCTTCACTCGAGGCCGAGTCATTAATGTTGAAACTAGGAAATGCAAAACTTTCTAGCAATCTAACCAAACTCAGTGAGGAATAGAAGGACAAGCCAAAATGTATTGTCTTTGTTGCATCCAAGAATGAAAAGAAGACTGAGTCAAAGGAAGTACATCGCTTTGGGATTGACTATCAACCCAAACTTCCTGTTGATGGAACCAAGCAAAAAGGCTCTAAAGTCGAAGGAAAATATTCTGTAAAAAAAAAGGGGGACAGTTCCTCCGGAGGGAACAAAGGCAAAGACTGTTCAAACTCGACTGAGGAGGGCAAGGCTTGGTATCATGGACAGAAGGCTCACGCTATCTGGTTGAAGCAATCTCAAAGCAGTAAGTCCAATAATATTGATTTTCATTCAAGGATTGCTAACAAAACAATTTGGCCTGGAAAGAGCAAGTATGCAGATCTGAAGTGCCATAGGGTTTGTTGGTATTGCGGACACTCTGGTCACTACAAGCAAGAGTGCCTTCTGAAGCAGCACAATGAGGTGACTGCTCGTACTACTAGAGAGCAAATGAATGCTGAACCTCCTAAGATTAGATATGTTGCTCCTGTGCCCAGAAAGCATAAGCCTATCTGGGTTCACAAGAACTAACTCTTTCTGTGCAGAATAAATTAAGGTAAGTTCCCGGTATTTCATTCGTACAAGGGTCAATTACTTGACAGGGAACGAAGCGAGTCTCACCTCACTCCTGCAGGAATGGTTGAGACTCAAAGGCCTGGTAACAAAGGTAAAGGAAATGGAGATGTGGATAAAGACTTAATGACTAAATTGTTCCTTGTTTGAATACTCAGGTACCATGTACATCTAGGAAAGACATCACTATGTCGAGAAAGATTGGCATACATGGAAACTTGTGGATCAAAGGATCAAACACCCGTTTTCTCATTAGGACACCTGTTGGGGAACTCTACATTCAGTTCCATACGAAGCCTGGTTTGTTCCCCTAACTACATGTCTATTTGTTGTGTTCCCTCGATGATTGGCTAGATTACGTGGTAAATTGTGAAAGATGAACTTTCATGTCTTGATATGCATTCTCTTCCTTGGGTATTAATTAAACATTGGACTTGAATATGTGCTTTTACTTCCTTGATGTACTGAATGTCGTGCATGATCTTCTATGTCATCATTTGTCACATGAATCAGCTTTATTTCAACCCAAAAGAATCAACTTGATGTTTTGTTCCCTCATCATAAGGCCAAATGATAGTTGATTCTACAGCTTACCTAGACCGCCATGTTTGAAGTCTCCTATGAGCCCCTCTTATCATCCACAACTGGAGACCCCTCAGGCATGATGTAAAAATCAATCGCAAATATAATATATTTTGGTGTGATGGTCTTTTGTACCCTCTCTGGTAACTAACCCCCAGCATCACACCCTACTACTTTTTGGTTTGGCGGGAAAACGATTTGGCCTCTGTGACTTGCAGGTTGAGGTGACGTGTGTTTGCAGGGTGTAATGATGGAAGTCTGTGTTGGGCCGCGTTGATCATTTAGGGCTGATTTGATGGAAAGGAGTTGGGAAGGGTAATTAAGCTGGTTAAGTCGGATTTGGACGAGATTCTGATTTTATTTTGGGAAGTTGGAAGATTGCAATTGTTATCTGTTGGAAACTGAAAAGATTTGAATTTATCTTTGGAAACACTAGAAGATTCGGTGAAGATTATAAATCAGAGTCTCCGGGTAAGTCTCCTCCTCACTGTTTTCTTATCTTCCTCAAGCAATCTCCCCTCTCCTCTCTGTCTCTCGTCTTCCCAGAACTCTCCCTCTCTCAAAGAAATAGCCTCCAACTCAAACCTCCCCAACACCATCGCCCAAGACCTCCAAACCCTCCTCACCAAACTGTCCTCCATGGGAACCGACCCCGCTCTCCTCGCTGCCATTACCCAATCCCTACCTTCCACCTCCACCACCCCAGCAACCACCACTGTTACCCATCCACCATCACCAACCCAGGACCAACTCGCCATGGTCCCCTTCATAGCCCCAAACACAGAGCCCGCTCCATAAAACCCTAACCCCAAAATCTCTCCAGCCGTCCCAACCGCCATCTCCTCTACTGAATTAGAGGAGGTCCATTCCTCTCCAACCCATCCCGACCCCATTGATGAGGAGATGGAGGAGATGCCCCGTCAAGAGACCCCGGTCACAGCTGAGGAGCACTTTGCTGTAAAGGAGAAGATTTAGTCGGTTGTGCGGGACCTCAATAAGGAACTGGTTGAGGAAGTTGATGAGGAGGAGCGCCCAAAGGCTCCTAAGACTTCTGGCAGGGTGAAGACTGCCTGCTCCTCCAAGCGGAAGACACACTCTCAGAGGAAGTATGAGAAGGCGATAACGGTCAGCTCCGATGAGGAGTCAGTACCCCTCTCGGGGAACAAAGCAAAGAAAGCCAAGGTGTCTGCCGCCCCTGTCCGTCAAAGCCAACGTCGTCAGCCGGCCAAAGCCAAAGGAAAGGTGGCGGCTGATGATGTCAAAGACATGAGCCACAAGTCGGTGGTCAAGGAGCTGCGAGTCGTCCCTGAGTTCCTACTGGAGAACCATCTGGAAGGGGTGCATGATCTGTTGGAGACCCAAAAATGGGGCAATCTGTTTGTGGAGGAAGAGGAGATGGATGAGGTGCTGCTAAGGGAGTTCTACTCTACCTACGCGATGGAAGTTCGCCCCCACGCTGTTCTGGGGAGTTACAAGATGGAAGGGCAGGTCCACATATTCTCAAGCATTGAGCTTGGTGTTGCTCTGGGCGTTCCACATGAAGGGTATGGGGAATACCCAAAAGGAAGGTGGCCGAAGGACTTTGCCTACTCAGAGGCTGTGTTGGTTGTTGCTGGTACTGAGCACCCTCAGGGGAGTGCTGATCTCGACATCTCAGAGATGTCCGCTGTCAACAAAGTGCTGTACCACTTCCTCATCAGCAACATCACGCCAAGGGGACAGAAGAGAAACCGACTCCTAATCTTGGACATTGTCCTACTGTCCCTAATGCTGAAGAAGGAGCCCATTAGCCTGCCGAAGATTCTGATGCAGCACATGGCCCACGCCAGGAACACTCTCCAGCACGCTCTTCCCTTCCCACGGGTTGTCAAGAAAATCCTTGAGTACCATAAAGTGTACAACCCGTCGGAGGACGTGAGCATCTTCTCCCGCCCGTTTGACGCCAGTAACCTGCACAAGATGCAGTTCATTCTTCAAGATAATGAAGGCTGGGTGAAGGTTGAGAGTGCCCCTGTAGCTTCTGAGGCAGTAGAGGATTCCGAGGCAATGGAGGTTTTTGAGGCCGACAGCTCTGAGGGGGAACTGAACGAGAATTTGTCTCTGGGGAGGGATGTGAGAAGTCTCTGCAAGGATGTGAGACGTCTCATGGCAGATGTGCGCGCGCTTATCTCTCATCACGCATCGGCTCAACCGGCTGGTCACAGTGATGCCTGATCGCTTACCTGCTGTCCTTACCCCTCTTTTGTTCCCTTGCCCATCTACTCCCTCTTAGTTGTTTTTCTTGTTATCTGGTTTGTGTGCCCGGTGTGGTATTTTGACTATGTTTTGATGTTTTGTCTGTCTTGGTGGTGTTTGCATGTTTTTAAGCTCTTTTTTTAATTAATGACTAGGGGTGTTTATGTTTATCTGGCCTTGAATTTTTCCTCTCTAACTCTTTACTGATGTTTTTGATGATGCCAAAAGGGGGAATATGACAGGTAGTATTGGTTGAGGGGGAACAGAACAGGTAAAACGTATTGCTGAACTAAGGGGGAACTAACAATGTCTTAGTGGGAAACTTTCATGTCATATTTGTCTTTTTCTAGTTGGTATATGCTTTCTTGTTAAGGGTGTTTGTCACCATCAAAAAGGGGGAATTGAATTCCTTAGGTTTTGATGGTAACAAACACTCAACTAATATGTGTACCAAGTGTTTCAGGGACAAAGGAAGTTATCCCAGGGAGCTGTGCAACAAAGGATCTCAGAGGGAACAAAGTCCTATCAAGTGCTTTGTTACCTCTCAAGGAACTGAAGTGACGGACCGGATCAAGGCTGCAAAAGGAAAGAAGAAATCCAGCGTGTTGAATTAAGGAAACAAATCAAGAAGCACACGCGGTAAAGGATGAAGACTTCGGCTCCAAGGATCAAGCCGGATTGCGCGAAGATATGGAGAGAGAAAACCCGATTGTGTTATCTTATGAATCTTTCCTAAGATAAGGCAATTGGAGAGAGAAGAAGAACATCCTTCCGATTGGATTAATTAAGGAACTCTTTCCTTAATTAATATAATCGGTTGGGATATTATTCTTCCAATAAAATCATATCTTTTGTAATCCGATTTTAGAATATCCTATCTTGTTATGATTAGGGTTTAGCCGAGTTGTATTTAAGTGAAGTGAGGATTCATTTCTTAGGTACGGCTTTGAACGACGACGGAAAACAGAGAAAACGAAAACGAAAAAGAGAAAGAAAAGAAGTGAGGTGTGTGTAAGTCTTTGAGGGTTGAGTTTGATTCATCGTTGTAGAAGAGGCTTCGAGTCTAGCTGGTTGTTTAGAGGTCGAAGTCCAGGATACAAGTGTAATCGAACAAGAAATCAATAAGACAAGTACACGTTTCAAAATCCTCTCAAGCGGAAGCTTGAAGGTAGTGGTTTTTCCTTGAGAAGCTAGTTTTGCTAATCAGGGTTTCCACTATACATCATGAGTTCGTTCGTTATCTTTCTTGCTGTTTTTTAATCCGCTGTGCCTTCTGTGGGAACAAAGCCTTTGTTCCCTCAGACGTAACTCTAACGATCCAACAGTTTCTCATGTGGTTAGGGATCGAAGTCGTCGACCTTTTCGATTTGAGGCTGCATGGTTAACACACCCTTATTTTATGAGCTTTGTTGATGAGGTTTGGAACCGAGATGGTCATGCTTCGACTGAGTTGATGCATCTGAAGCGTCATCTTCTTGAGTGGAACCGGGCTGTTTTTGGTAATATTCATACCCGAAAAAAGCATCTTATTGCTCAGCTTGATACTCTCCAACGCATATTGGGGTCTCGGACTCGCTGCTTGATAGGGAAGCAAAAGTCCAAGGGGAGCTCGCTGATGTGCTTCAACAAGAATAAATATTATGGAAGTAAAAGTCATGAGAGTTGTGGCTCTCATCGGGTGACCGTAATACCTTTTTTCCACATGTCTACCGTTACTCTTCGCAAGCATAATAGAGTTGGCAAATTGTTGGGGAGTCTATGCTCGTTGCGGTTTGCCAATTTTTTGCTTCGTCTAGTATTCTGAAAGGACTAAATAATACGCTTATTACCCTTATTGCTAAGGTTGCTAAGCCAGAGTTGATCAATCAGTTTAGACCAATTGCACTTTGTAATGTCTTATATAAGGTGATTACTAAAGTCATTGCCAAGCAGATTTAAAAGCTTATGCCTATGCTTATTGGTCCTATACTGGGTAGTTTTATTCTGGGCTGCTTAATTACGGATAATATTGGCCTTGCTCAGAAGGTGATACACTCTATGCAAAAAAAGATAGGCGTAAGGGGTGTAGTTGAAGTTGGATCTTGAAAAAGCTTATGATAGACTTCGCTGGGATTTTGGGAAGGATTCTCTCTCGGATGTCGGGTTCTCTGATCAGTGGGTTGGTTGGATTAGGGAGTGCATTGCTCCACCTTCTATGCATATTATTTGGAATGGTGAAGTTACTAACTCGTTTCGCCCTTCTCGTGGGATTCGTCAAGGGGGCCCGATTTTGCCTTATCTCTTTGTTCTATGTGTTGAGTGACTCAGTCAACTAATTCATAGGGCAATAAGTTTGGGTGAGTGGAAGCCGGTTAGGTTGGTGCGTGATAGCCCTCCTTTGTGCCACAATTTCTTGGCGAATGATATCATGCTGTTTATAGGGGCTTCTTTGGATCAAATCACTGTTATTCAAGGGGTTTTGAATGATCTATGTCGGGTGTCGGAGTAGCATGTTAATGTCCAAAAATCAAGTATATTTGTTTCACCTAATGAAGCCCGGGCCTTAAACATTGTCTGAGGGATGCAAGTGGTTTCTCACTCTCTAATGATTTGGGTTTGTACTTGGGTACACCTCTTCTTCATAGGCGTGTATGCAAGGATGATTTTGGTCTGTTGTTGGAGCAGATTCAAAGTAAGTTGATGGAATGGAAGGATAGACTTTTGAGCCTCGCAGGGCGTGTGACGTTGGCTCGCTCTATTCTCACTGCTCTCTCTATCTACGCAATGGCTACTGTTGAGATGCCCGCTTATGTTTTCTTGCGCATTGATCAACTGATTGATGCTTTTGTTTGGGGTAGCTGTGGTGAACGCAAGCGGATGCATCTCGTATGAGACAGTGTGCAAACCAAAAGCTATAGGGGGTCTGGGCATGCGTTCAATGCGTCACCAGAATGATGCTATTAGTGGTAAACTCGGTTGGCGTTTCCTAACGGAAGACAATAAACTCTAGGTGGAGGTCATGGAGACTAAGTATATTCAGAATAGTAATCAAAGGGATGTTCCGAGTTCTCATATTTGGAGAAGTTTGATAAAGGGTGTTCAACAAGTTGTCATTCTGGGTATCCGATGGATTCTTGGTGATGGTAAACTCATTCGGTTTTGGGGGGATTTGTAATTAATGGATGGGTGTCTACGGGACCTTACTACTAGGATGCTCAGTGAGGCGGAGAAGAATATGGTGGTGTGTGAATTCTGTTCTCCAAAGGTGGGGTGGAGGTGGGCCCTTAATATTGGGGTCCCTCCCTGCATCAGTTTTGCTAAAGTTGGTGGCAGTTTTTGTGGTTAAGGATGTGTCGACTCCTGATGTTATAAGTTGGAAGGAGTCGTCGTCGGGTTTTTTTGGTTGGTTTAGCTTATGACTTGATCTATAACTCTTATGCGGATGCGATGTCTGATGGGGTTGTATCCTATAGAAGTTGAGGGTCCCGGAGCGGGTCCGATCGTTCATATGGCTTGTGATTCATGGATGAATTTTGATGAACGAAGAGCGGGTCCATCGGCATTTGGCCATTTTGGATGTGTGCACTTCTTGCAATATAGATCGGGAGTCCATGGGGCATTTGTTTCACAACTGTCAACTGGCTCGGAGCTTATGGAACAATCAGTGTTCTAAAAATCCCTGCCTAGGCCCCGTCTAGGAGTTAGGCGGCCATCCCCCGCCTAGGACCCCACCTAGGTGAGATGAAGTCTCAGATGTTGTGGAAACATCAACATCTTAGGAGATGACGAATGGATAGAACATAGTTCTGGGTGAGGCTTTGTAAAATAAGGCATATTATTATAAATCAAACCTCATCCCAACTTAGTTTGATAAATATTAATGGATTTGGAAGAACATAGTCAAATCATCACATGGATCACGCATTAATTTTTAATCCGCCTAGGCCCCCGCCTAGCCGCCTAGGCGCTAGGCCCCCCCTCACCACCAAGCTTCCACCTAGCGACTTTTAGAACATTGGGAACAATACTGATCTCCCATACTCTCCGACAAATTTCTTCTAGGAGAATTACAATACCTAGATCCGGATGAATCTTTGTTGGCGGGGATCTGATGGGGTGAGCTCGCAGTTGCCTGACTTTTTTGCTCTTGCTTTATGGTGGCTCTGGAAGTGGAGGTTGTAGAGGATCTTCCAACAAGATGATTTTATGGGCAATAGGGTTGCGTTTGTTGGGCAGCAGGTGGAGGCTTATTGGTCTGCTATGGATCTTGTTGGGCCGGTTGATGGTGGGCCTAATCGGGTAGAGAAGGCCATCCAGTAGGATATGCCTAGTCATGGGTGGATTAAGGTGAATACTGATGGTGCAATTAATAGTGATGGTTTTGCTACTGTAGCGGGGATTTTAAGGGACTCGAATGGGCATTGGATTTGTGGTTTTTTCCATCATATTGGCCTTTGCAATGTTCCGATGGCTGAACTTTGGGGTATTATTTAGGGTCTTCGTCTTACTTGGGACTGGGGCTTTCGTCATGTGATTATTGAGTCTGACTCTCAACTGGCCATTATTCTTCTCAAGAAGACTTTGGCTAGGTTTCATCCCCTTTCTACCCTGGTTGGTTAATGCCATGGCTTCATTCGTAGAGACTGGTCTGTGCAGTCTCGTCATATTTTCAGGGAGGCAAATGTTGTTGTTGACCATTTAGGTAGTTTTGCTTATTCTATTCTTATAGGTTTCTGTTTTGGGGCAAAAAGATCAACCTAAATCGCCTTAGACGGGGTAACAAGTCGATCGAGTAGAACACAATAAATCCAAACCAAATGGACAATCAACTACGTACGAAATAGGAGCAAGATTATATGATGATATATTGATTAAGTGATGACAAGAATGAGACAAGATACAACTTATCCTCTAGGTGCAGAAGATCAGGTCTTGTCCAACCAGCCACTCTAGTGTTCGATCGTTGGTGGTCGAGTGTTATTGCCAAAATAGCTAAACGAGAACCAGTAGGTTAACAAGGTTTGCAAGAGTTGAGTTGATGAGTATTGCTGTGTCCGTAATTGTAGCCATTTCATGCCTTATTTATCGGATCTTCTCCTTCGTCGGTTTTGTTACCGTTTTCATGAGATCTTTCACTTAATTCCTCTGCAAAATCTTCGGGATCTTGTCTTTAATGAGGCTTCTAATTCGTGTTTTAACTAGCTACCGTTTGCCGAAGATCAAGCCGTTTATGGCTTGAGCGGAATTTTCGGGATCGGTCGGGCTCGTGTGTTGATGAGCATCCGACGCTCTTCTTCAAAGACTTTGGGCCATTTCAAAGGTAAGATGGCCCAATCTGTTAGGCTAATCTTTCTGGGCCCAACAATAGCCCCAAGTCGTCTTGGGCTCAAGGTAGCTAAGGGCGGGAGCCGAGACGACTTCCACTCTGCACACGATCTCCACCATCTATTCTGGCACGACATGTGAGGGCTAACGTGGCGACGATCGCACGGCGTGATGGGATGTCCCGCTCTTTCAGCCTTCCCTCCATAAATTCGAAGCAGGCTTGATGATTTCCCTTCATCTTCTTTCTCCGACTTTCTCTGTTCTTCACTTTGGTAGGTTTTCAAGGTTTCCCAAAATTGCTTTCCGATTTCCTCCTTTCTCTATACTGGACATGGTTTCTAGTAATTCCGCCGAGTCATCCGCCACTCGCTCGAACTCGAGCAAGAAAGAAACCCCCCCTTTTCCTGCTAAAGGAGGGCGACGCTTTGACGGGGACACTAACGGAGGCAGAACTGGAACAAATCCTTCAAGTCGGAGGCTTTCCTCTTGAGACGATTGCGAGGTTGCCGTACCCGGATGAGAGGGCTGATGCTCGATATGAGGGATGGATATGCTTTTATGCTTATCCGTTTCGGATAGGACATAAGTTCCCGTTCACTCCCCTTGTTCAAGATTTCTTGGCAACTCTGGCACTTGCGCCGTGTCAAGTTATGCCACAAGCATGGCGGATCCTTAGAGTTTTGGATCTGCTGAACTTACAGTCTGGGGCTGGTTTCAATTTTGACGCTTTGTGGTATAACTACTCCTTGGGGTCAAAAAGCTCTTCTCGGGTCCAACTACGCATGCGTCAGGGTCGGAAGCCCTTGGTGGCCAATCTTGATGTAAACGACCACGGATGGAGGTCGAAGTTTTTCTTCGTCGAGCGATCGTCTCTGGAGAAGGGGGTGATTGTTCATTTTTGTTGACGGAGTGGCGGGTCGAGAGTATGTATCTTTCTTTGATTTCCGCTTGTCAGACATGTTTTAACTTTTTGCTTACCTCTCCTTTTTTGTAGTCCCTGAAGCTGAAGATTTGGAGGTGGATGCTAAATCGGAGGGCTTGACTAACATCATTCTTGGGATCCCGTTGTCGGAACGGAAGTTTGTGAACGCCAACCTGCTGTCCGTTGCTCCCGCAACTCAAGACGTTATGTCGACTCCATCGTCATCTCATGTTAAGTGTATGTTTTTTGTTTGAATCATGTGTTTTCTGTCATGCGTCATTTTTGTAACTTACGTTTTGTCTGGTATGACAGCGTCTTCCGCTGGTCGGTCGAGTTAAAAAGAGTATTTGGGAAGGGTTTAATTGAGCAGAGGCTGGCGGCGGCCAGGGCCTCGTCGAGCAAATCGACACCGACCGAGTCATTTCCCCCGGCTAAAGTCGGTACGAAGAGGAAGGTGGTTGCCTCTTCTGATGCTGAAAAGGTTGTCGTGGACTCCTCAAAGAAGAGATCGGTGGCCCCCCCTGGTATTGAGAAGATTGATCTGGTCGGACGGTCGATTGCTGACTTGTTCCATGCTCAAGATCCGACTTTGAAGTCTGAGGTTGACGGTGTTTGTCCTTTGGACTGTATTGGCGAGGCGGGCTGCTCTGCATGGAAGGTAAACTGTCTTGTCGAGTCTTATATATATATGTTTTCTCTTTTGAAAATCGGCGGATTGTGTTTTTATTTCTTCTTTTTGCTTCATGTTTTCCATACTTTTCAGTTTCTCTTAGGTGCTTATTCCGGCGTGAAGGAGATGGTCGCTAAAGCCGAGGACAGGGCTGCTAAGTCAGAGTTTGACTTGGCATCTTTGAAGACTAAGGTGAAAGGGGCTGAAAGTCGCTTGAAAGGACGCTGAGCGCCGCTTTGCTAGGGAGTTAAAAACTTGCCAAGATAAGTTGGAGAATTGTCGGAAGGAGCTTAGCGAGAGTCAAGACAGTGTTTAAGAGAGGGTCAAGCAGGCCAAAATCGATGCTGGTCGGGTTGCAAGCGACGTGGGTGCCTTTTATGCGTTGAAGTCGCATGTTGAAATGATTGAGGAGTTCGAGGAGGGTAAACATGAGGCCTGGGATTTGAAGACAGAGAAGGAGAACATGGATACCTTGTTTCCTAAGGCGAATCCAGGTTCGGAGTTATTCCAGGTGGCTGGTATCGAAGAGGAGTCTCCGGACTAGAGTGTCGGTGAAGACGAGGTTCATTCCAGCGATGCCACTCCTAACGTACCAATCGAGCCCCAGCCTTCCTCTGACCCGACTCCTAATAAAGGTAATGATGTGACTCCTGACCCTTGACTTTTTCTCTTTGCGAACGATTTGTGGTCCCACCTGTGTGTGGGTGAAATATTTTTTGGTTTGGCGACCCGTCTACCATTGCGGGTCACAAGAAATGTTGTTTAAGGATGTTTGAAGTCCTACCTGTGTGTAGGCATACAATATTTTTTGGCGACCCGTCCACCATCGCGGGTCGCATGAATGTAAAAAGAATTAGACTTTCTTTATTATTGGCATACTCTGTTTTACAAAGGATTGACCATTTTCTACGTCTAAATGTTTGTCGGACTCTCTTTAGGAAAGATAGTCGCGATGCCTTTGACTTGTTTCGGATTTGCCTGTATACTCAGTTGAGTAGGGCTATCCGTGTCATGATAGAAAAGGGAGGCCTGCAAGTGTGTACGTGTTTGTTTAGTCATGACTTGTATTATGCCGAGGAGGGGAGCAATATGTTTTTATTGCGTAAATGTAATAAGGTGCTGACCTTATGTATTGTATAAGGCATGCGGTGTGCCGGCGTGCCTCTGGTATTCATCTCCTCGTATTCCGATCGATCGTGTAAATGTAATGTAAGCGCTTTTTGTGTGTGACTGGATCCAATTTGTTTTTGTGTTTTCCTATACTCATGGTCATAAGAACGTGTCTTTGCTAGACGTAAGAGTTAGGTTCATGGAATAGAGTTGAGTCGTAACGACAAATAATATGTAAAAAATGAGGGGGTTCTAGTGTCTCACCAGACGAGGTTAGAAGTGATATAGCTTTAGATGTGTGGCATTCCAGCTTCTCGGGATTGGTTGTCCGTCTTTATCTTCTAGTCGATATGCTCCTTGTTCGACTACTTCTTTGATGAGGTAGGGACCTTTCCACTGGGGTGCCAGCTTGCCGTCGGCTGGATCTTTGGTGTTCTGGAATGTCTTTCTGAGGACCCAATCGCCAACTTTGAAGATTTTTGCCCGAACGTTCTTGTTGTAACTTCTCGCGACTTGCTGCTGAAACATGACCATCCTAATTCTAGCTTTTTCCCTAGTCTCGTCGATCGTGTCTAAGTTGTGTGCTAGTTCGACGTCGTTTTCTTCATGCGTCTAGAGACCATAACGAGCTGTCGGGACTAGTAGTTCGGCGGGAATGACCGCTTTCCGTAGACGAGTGAGAACGGTGATTGTCCGGTAGCATTCTTTGGAGTGGTCTTGTCAGACCAGAGGATGAGGGGAAGTTCATCCGCCCATTTTCCCTTAGCCCATGTGAGGCATTTCTTGAGGTTATTGATGATGATTTTGTTACTAGACTCGGCTTGTTCGTTGGATTGCGGGTACCGAGGAGTGGATGTGACCAGCTTGATGTTCCACTGGTCGCAAAAGGCTCGAGTCTTATGACTGATGAATTGGGAGCCATTGTCGCACACAATTTCTGATGGGACGTCAAATCTGCACATGATATTGTGTTTTATAAATGAAATGACATGTTGATCTTTTACCTCTCGATATGCCTCTACTTCGACCCATTTGGAAAAATAGTCTGTCATGGCGAGGAAGAAGACTCGTTGGCCCGATGCAGGTGAGAGCTTTCTGACGAGTCCATTCCCCACCTCATGAAGGGCCACGGTGCTAGAGTCGGATGGAGGAGCTCCGAGGGTTGATGCAGAACTAGTGCGTGTCGTTGACAGGCGTCGCATTTCTTGGTGTACTCCATCGCGTCCTTATTCATTGTGGGCCAGTAATACCCCGTTCGGAGGGCTTTCCCCGAGAGGCTTTGTCCTCCAGCGTGGTTGCCACACTCTCCTTCATGTAATGATTGCAAGATATGTTCGACCTCTGGAGTCTTGAGGCATCGTAAGAGTATCCCTGTGGCAGATCTTTTGAACAAGACATCCCTTATAATGTCGAAGGAGAGAGCTTGTACCTTTAGCCTTTTTGCTTTTGTTTTGTCATTGGGCAGGATGTCGTCTTTTAGCCACTTGACGTAAGGTAGTGTCCAATTGTCATGATTGTTGACGATGTCTTCTTCTGGCCGGTCGCCTACCTCCAATGCGACAAGCTCTTCCAATGGTGTGCTCTAATCCTTGGGTGTTTTCGGGACAGCCGGTGTCGTGATGTGTTCCAATGGGATGTTTGGGAAATCTTTCGGATCCAAGGCGGACCCTAGGTTGGCTAGTGCATCGGCCTGAGTGTTGAGGTCTCTAGGGACCTGTCTGATGTCGAATTTCCGGAATTGGTTGATTAGTTTCTTGACCACGTCCAGATAGGCTATCATTCTATCGTCTTTGGCGTTGAATGACCCTTGAATTTGATTCACGACTAGGAGGGAATCGCAAATGACTTCGATCTCTCAGACTCCTAAGTTGCGCGCCAGGATAAGTCCAAACACAAGTGCCTCGTATTCAACTTCATTGTTGGTCGCGTCCCATTCACATCTTACGGCTTGGGATATCTTGTCTCCCTGTGGCGATCTTAGCACGACCCCCAGTCCTGATCCCCTAGCGTTCGACGCTCTGTCTGTGTGGAGTTCCCATTTACCTGTTTCTTCCATCACGAGCATTTGTGTTGCTTCTCTGCCGGCTTCCTGTTCTAGGGTCGGACTAAAATATGCCACAAAATCAGCCAATTCCTGGGACTTGATCACCGTCTGACGTGGCCTAAGGTCGTTATGCCAAATCAAAGTAAACCTCAACTTCCAAACTAGTATAGTAAGTAAGCAAGGGTCGAAATCCCAAGAGAATCACAAACGTCTGTATTCCTGTCACAAATTAAATACCAATCGAACAATAGTAACAAAGGGGGGATTTTGAGGTTTGGTTTTGCTAATGTCTAAAGATGTCTCAAATAAAAGGGAAAATATTCCTCCTAGCAAATATCCACAATTCACTAAAGATGGTTGATCATAGACTATCTCGAATTCTTCTTCCTTCCTATGGTTGTTCCTGTCCCGATCGTGAGTAGATTAATAGGTCAACCAGACCTAATAACCCTTACCAGTGAATAACCCTAGCACCACTAGTGATTCAACCCAAAGGCAGCTTTGCACATAAGAATTAACCAGGATGCATGCAATACTTCAACCAAAAGCATTCAACATACAATTATCTCTCCCTACGATAAACAATCTCAACTAGGTCATGCAAATCGCAGTTGCTATAGCAGAATAGGACGTTAGCTCAACAGTTTCCTAATCCTAGCAGTCAGAAAATCACCAATAACAACTAGTTGCACATGCTAGTGAAATCAGTAAGATTCAATAAGAATAAGCTTAGAAGAGATAATACAATCCAATAGGAACTCGAATACGAATAACAGTCTCACAACCAAAATCCAATGAATGCTTCAATTGCCAGGCGGAACCAAGAAGGTTAGTTCCTCCTCATGTTCTTCATAAATTAAGAAGTGAAAAGTGAAATGTAAAACTCAACTGAATCTCGATCTGGATAATCAAAACCTAAAACTAAGAGAGTATATATAGGTGGGCTAACAAATGACGTAGCCCAACTGAAAATAGAAAACAAAAACAATTAAAATAAAATAAAGAAATCAGGAAAGATAGATTCGGGAAATCCCGAAATAAGTCTGCCGTGATGACCCGCGATCGCGGGTAATGGACCGTGATCGCGGTTGCTTGTAGCTCCATGCTCTTCGCATTCTTCCGCGCATGCAGAAATATCTCGAACGCCCCGAAGTCCCGCGATCGCGGCACCCTTGCCCGCGGTCGTGGTTAATGCTCGACCTTCTGTGCCTGCACTCTTCTCTTCTACTCGTCTATAGGCCTTCTCTTGGCTGCTTCTTCTTCAATGTCTCTAACAATCTTCAAGTAGGCTCAAACATCTCCAAAAACACCAAGACTTCGCCTCCGAACTCCATGCACATGAATGTGTCTAAAGCTACCCGAATGACACCAATAAATCCTCTAATGACTCTTAGTTAAGCCCTACAAAGTAGTGCTTATCAAACTCCCCCACACTTAGACCTTTGTTCGTCCTCGAATAAACTAACAAAGATTCTATGATAGGTGTCATTTCATGCACCTTAACTGGCAATTATTAGCATTAGTTAGAGGAGTTTATGACTAGATTTAAGGTTAAGTCTGTAATCCAAAAGATATGGAGAGAATTGAAGATATCCAGGGATTTACAGCTTATTTGGAGAAGATGAAGATGGATGAGGATCTGTTGGAAATTATTTGGAGAAGACTACCAAGTTTTGAAGAGCAGAAGAGAAAGGAGTGGGCGAATTAATACCACCCCGCGCCACAGCCACCGCGACCCGGCGGTGGGTCTCAGAGAAGGATGCCGCCCCGCGGTGCATACCCCTTTTCTTTTTTTTTCTTTGCTTTTCATTCTTTGTTTTTGCATTTTTTTAGTGTGTTTTTGTCTTTGTTTTTGTTTTGGTTTTTGTTTCCGACTAACCTGCAGGGAAGAGACCCATGCCTATTGAATAAGGTGTTTCCACACCAGTATAAGTCTTCTTTCCCTGCACTATGTCACTCCCCGAAAAAACCTTAAACGAGGGGGTAAAAAAAAAAAAGTTTTACCGAGCTGTCCTGAGTCACCATGGAGAGCGGTGCGCATCATGTTGTCAAGGAGGAGACATTCGCCCCACATTTTTATTTGACAACGATGATGGTCCTACAATTGACAGCTGAGGAGGAGGAACACTAGAGCCCACACCATGATTATATCTGGGCTCCACCATGTGTTCCTAGAAGGCCGTGCAACCCCGACATCTTTGCTATACCACTATTCACCAAAGTGGTTTTCTTTTGGTTGCACGGTAGGAGAAGACAATAGATTTGATGAAGACACCCGCCCAACACCAGAGACCTGGGCATTTATTGAGAAGACCGTCAGCGACACCTTCAGTGTCCAAGCAGCTTGGCGACGCTTGTGAGTTATTTTTTGCTTTTCCCTATGTTTCTATTCTTTTGTCTTTCATTACATTAAGGAAAATGCAATGTTTAAGCATGAGGGAGGGTTCTATACTTGCTACGTTGTTGAGAAAAATGAATAAAAAAGAGAAAAAGCCAAAAATTGAAAAAGGCATACATTTGAAAATCCTGAGATAGGTCGAAAACCCGAAAGGGCGGCCTAGGTAATAAGCAGGTGGCTTGGACTAGCATTAGGCTGGGGTAATATGTGGTCAAGAGTGATGTGAGCTTATATGAGTACATCTATTGGAAAATGAAATGAGTGGCTTGGTGAAAACCCGAAAGGGCGCCTTGGCAAAATGAGCGAAAAAGAAGAAGAGTGATTTTAGGATTTCTCATTATTCTTGGCGAGGCGTCATAAGAAGAGGAGATATAAGGAGGTTTCGGGTAGGTCACTCTGGAGAGATAAGAAGATAGATGGAGGCTAGGATTAGTGGTGTCACTCTATGGTATTGTGTTGCACTGTGTTGTTGTGTTGTGCATATTATTTAGGTTGTCTGGAGCTGATTGTTGAGATGTTGTAATTGCTGGTGTCATATTTTCTTGTACTTCCTGAGACCTTGGTGTTTGATTGAGAGAGTAGGTTTATCTTTAGCTTACTCGGGACGAGTAAAGGTCTAAGCATGGGGGAATTTGATAGGTGTCATTTCATGCACCTTAACTGGAAATTATTAGCATTACTTAGAGGAGTTTATGACTAGATTTAAGGTTAAGTCTGTAATCCAAAAGATGTGGAGAGAATTGAAGATATCCAGAGATTTACAGCTTATTTGGAGAAGATGAAGATGGATGAGGATCTGCTGGAAATTAATTGGAGAAGACTACCAAGTGTTAAAGAGCAGAAGAGAAAGGAGTGGGCGAATTAATACCGCCCCACGCCAGAGCCACCACGACCCGGCGGTGGGTCTCAGAGAAGGATGTCGCCCCACGGTGAGAAGTGCCGCCCCATGGTGGAACTGGCGCCCCGCGGCCATCTGCTGGGTGAAGTAATTGAATTGAAGCCACGTGCTGATGCTGGAATTGAAGAGATG
Organism: Rheum nobile; assembly: GCA_027886185.1. Lineage (NCBI taxonomy): Eukaryota > Viridiplantae > Streptophyta > Magnoliopsida > Caryophyllales > Polygonaceae > Rheum > Rheum nobile. Next base: position 89,889 of record WOAB01000481.1, read on the forward strand.
GGCCAATGAAGGAAGAAAGGCCCATGAAATCGGCCCAACTGAAGAAAGGCCGCGTAAAGAATTCCCGCGCTGAATTGAAGCTGGAGAAAGCGGACGATGACGGAGGATGACATCAGCGCCTTGATGATTTGTTGGAGTGGGCCGTGTTGATGCTGTGTTGAAGATGGGCCGCTGATGTGAAGAGTGGGCCGATCAGCTGGAATTGGAGATGGGCAGACGAGAGGCTTGCACGAGAATTACGGGATTAATTCCCTATTTCGTTTGTTTAATTTTGGCTATTAGTTTTATTATTATTTCCTTTTATTATTTTTATCAATTTTGGAATTAGGTTAAAAACCCTTTAGTTAACCTAGTTGCCACAAAACACACACAATCTACAATTTAGTTTTAGAAGTTCATTCTTTATTCTACCTCTAGGGTTTCAACCCATGGAGAGCTAAACACCTTTATTTCGCTAGACGATTGAAGCATTGCAATGGATTGGTTGTGAGATTTCTATTCCTTGTTCTATATCGTATAAAGTTGGTTTAATTCTCTTGAGCATATTGTCTATTGGTTTATGTTGATTCTTCTAGCGTAGCTAACTAGGTTTTTCGACATCTATCATAGTGCTAGGGTTTGCATATAGTGGAATACGAGTGCATACCTAGTGGCAAACACAATTGTTACATATAGTGGAATACGAGTGTGCAATCACGAGTGAGAATCATTTGCATGTTAAGTAGTAAGGAAGCACCTTCTATTTGCATGTATCCTATATCCTTGTGTGCATTGCTATTGCTGTGTTAGTGATAAAGTACACCGACAACTGTGAGAATCGGAGGTACTTTCCCATTGACGTAGTAATAAGTCTATCGACAACTGTGAGAATCGATAGTACTTAAGATCAGGGTGGGAACAACTATAAGATTGTGAAAAGAACTTGGAAAAATAGTTATCAGTGATCAACCTGTTTCCTTTGCAGTGTGGATATTTGTCTAGTGGAATATTTCCACCCATCATATTTATTTTCCTTCTAAAGCTTGAATCTTTGTTACTCTGTGTTTGATAATCAAAACCCCTTTCTTGTTACTTTGCATGCTTATAAACACTTAGAAAGATCACTTCCTCCCTGTGGATTAGAACCTTACTTGCCCAGACTACTTGTTTAGGTTTGTTAGGATTATTTTGTTTAGGTGTCACGACAACGCCTTATCAGTCTACTCCTCCAATGCAGCACCCAAGGTCTCAGGAAGCGTGTCATCCAACTAAGAGTCACCTAACCCATGCCAAGCTCCTGGCATCAATCCACATTCACAATACATTCTCCATCAACAAGCTTTAAGGGGCAAGCAGAGTACTTCCCCTAAGCCTAACTCGGACATCCGATAGTGTGAGTAGCCTCTAATCCTAGCCTCCATCTATGACTCCTTATTCCTCCCAGAGTGACCTACCTGACAATCCTTCTTTGTCTCCACTTCTTATGTCGCCCCGTCGGTAAAATGAGATCCTAGAAAAAACACTCCTCTTCTTTTCACTCATTTTGCCTAGGAGCCCTTTCGGGTTTTTATCCTATCCACTCATATTTTTCTCATAGATGTGCTTACATAAGCTCACGCCACTCAGACACCTTATTACCCCAGCCTAGCGATGGTCCGGGCCACCTGCTTATTACCCAAGCCGCCCTTTTGGGTTTTCGACTTGTCCTAGGATTTTCAATTATTAATTTTTTTTTTTTTGAAAATGTTGAATCGACTACTGAATCAAATGTGCTGAAACGAATGCAAAGACTGAATACAAAGATAGAAAGTAAATATAGATTCCTCCCCCACACTAAAAGATCACATTGTCCTCAATGTAGAAAGGACAAAGAAAAAGAATTGGGGGGAAAGAATTATACTCACGTTGGTGGTGTGGATGGTGTCGCGGGACCTTGTCCCTTGAAAAAGGCCTCCTGTCTGTGGCGTAGAAGTGCCACTTGTCCCTCAATATCATCAAAGCATGTGACGGAATACTGGTGTAGGCGGTCTAAGTCCAGCGCAAATGCTTGTACAGCTGCCGTCGTTGTGGTCTGCTGGGTGTAGATCTCCTCCTGCCTAGCCGAAATGCGAGCTAGAAGGTCCAGGATTTGGCTGGGTGAGCCAGACGTTGGGGCCTCCTTTCTCGCGGGTGGTCGGGCAGACGCTGGTAGTACTCTAGGTTCGTCCGAAGGTAGGGCAAAATCCCTTGCTGTCGGACCAAAGGGCATTGGTCGCGGTAGCTTCATCCTGTGGTCCCCTACGGCATGAGATAACCAAATGAATCCGTCCCTACGATCACCATAGTTGAGCTTGGACTTCCTCAATTGGTCAATGTTGTAAATGAAGGAACCAGGGACCGACGCTAGCGTGGTCTCTTCGGGATCAAAGTACTTCAAAGAGATAAGGGTGATCATACCCCCAAAACCAATTCTACCTGCGGCCTTCTTTTGCGTCTTCTGGACGGAATACATGAAAATATCCGCCCAGTCTAGAACTGCCTCACTTTCTGGGGTGAGACACCATAGGATCGCCAGGTCGACACATGAAATCTTGTTTACCTCCCCTTGACCCAAGAATGCAAGTGCAAGCACTTTGTGGATCAGACGTAGGCAAGGGTGGGTAATTTTGTAGTTATACTCTCCTCTAGTGTCGAACTCTTCCCCTGTAGCTTGCAACCATAAGGCCAAGTGTTTTCCATTGGTGGACTCCCAACCAGGTGTAGGTGGGGCGGAGACACCAAAAAGCTCTCTAAGGTCTGCCTTGGTCAAGGTATACTTCTTGTCCCGCAACTGGAAGGAGAAGGCCTTGCCCTTGTCCTGTGGTTCGAAAGTAGCAACGAATTCATAGACTAAAGAGTCATAAGTTGGTACCTTCTTCCACATGAATCCTCCCAGTCCGCCATGATCGAGGAGTTGCTTGGTGCAGTCCCAAAGTTGGAGAACTATTAGGGCTGTAACATCGAAGAACTTTGTTGGGATCACTTGCTTCCTCTGTAGATCCTTCCAGATCTTGATCTGCGGTTTGGACATCTTCCGAGGCATGGGTTGGGCCATGGATACTGTTCGGGTGGCTGGGGAAAATTTTGATAGCCGGTAGGTGCCACGATCGCGGGTGAACAGGGTGCGGTCGCGGTTTGCTTTCGGTAGTCGGGACACGACAGGGGGTCATCTTCGGCGATCGCGGTTTTGATGGGCGCGATCGCGGGGTGTAAAGTCTTGGTACGGCGACGGCGGTGGGTTGGAAGAAAAGAAAAGAATGATGGGAAAGGTGGATGGGTAATGGTTATGAGGGGTGACGGTAGGGTTTGGAAAGATAGAAAGTGGTGAAAAAGTGAAAGGTGGGGATAGGAAAGTTACCAAAGGGAAAATATTTGCTGCCATATTTCCGTTTTTTTTTTTAACCAATAGAGAAGTTGTTGCAACGTCGGATGGGCCACGATCGCGGGTTCAATACCGCAATCGCGGGTTCAATACCGCGATCGCGGTTTGGTCACGGCTGGCTGCAACGGGTTAGTTCACATGGAAAAATATGGCGGGCAAAGAAAAGAAAAACTAAAAGCAATGCGAAAAGAAGATTATAAAGAAGTGTACCTTGGGTTGCCTCCCGAGCAGCGCCTTGTTTAACGTCCTGGCTTGACGTTATCCCCTCGTCTCTAATCTACGTCAGGCGGATCCTCCAGGTTGAGATCTTCCTGCTCTGTGGGGTGTGGTCTTTCGTAGTAAGGTTTCAGGCGTTGACCATTCACCTTGAATGTGGAACCACTAGCTGGGTTGTACAGATCCACCATGCCGTAGGGGTATGCATGAGCGACTGTGTAGGGACCTGTCCAACGAGACCTAAGCTTTCCTGGAAAGAGCCTCAAGCGTGACGTGAAAAGGAGAACCTTGTCCCCGGCCTTGAATTCTATTCGGAGAATGTTCTTATCATGCCACGCCTTGGTCTTTTCTTTGTAGATTACTGCATTGTCGTATGATTCCAGGCATAACTTTTCTAATTCATGTAGCTGCAGCTTCCGGAACGCTCCCACCACATCGATCCTCATATTGCAGTTCCTCACAGCCCAGTGGGCCTTATGCTCTAGCTCCACAGGGAGATGACAAGCCTTTCCAAATACCAATCTGTATGGTGACATTCCAATGGGTGTCTTGTAGGCTGTGCGGTAGGCCCATAGAGCGTCATTCAGCCTCAGGCTCCAATCCTTGCGGTTCGGGGAGACTGTCTTCTCTAAAATGGTTTTGATCTCCCTGTTTGATATCTTTGCTTGGCCATTTGTCTGGGGATGGTATGCTGTGGAGATCTTCTGTGTGACATGGTACTTCATGAGTAATGCACTGACTGTCTTGTTACAGAAATGAGTACCTCTGTCACTGATGAGCGCTCTTGGGATTCCAAAGCGGGCAAAGATGTTTGCTTTGAGGAATTTTTCCACCACTTTGGAATCGTCTGTCCTGGTGGCCTTGGCTTCTACCCATTTTGAGACGTAATCGACGACCAATAATATGTACAGGTTTCCGAAAGAGCTGGGGAAGGGCCCCATGAAGTCGATCCCCCAGACATCGAAGATCTCGCAGAAGATCACGAGTGATTGTGGCATCTCATTTCTTCTGGAAATGTTTCCATGCGCTGACATCTATCACATGCTTTGCAGAAAGAATGCGCATCCCGGAATATATGTGGCCAAAAGAAACCTGAATCTAGCACCTTCCGAGCTGTTTTGGAAGGCCCGAAATGTCCACCACAGGCATGGGAGTGGCAGAATGCTAACACCGATTGCACTTCATCGTCTGGCAAGCATCTTCGAATTACTTGATCGTCACAATGCTTCCAAAGGTATGGGTCATCCCAGACGAAGTGTTTGGCCTCGCTTCACAACTTGTCCCTTTGAGCTTTTGGGAAGCGTGGGGGAAATTCACCCATGGCGAGGAAGTTGACTATGTGGGTGTACCAAGGTTTAGGGCCATTCAGGGCCCACAGAGTCTCGGTGTACTGAACTGGGGTGCCGCGATCGCGGCTATAGACCCGCGATCGCGGTTCCTTCTCGACCACGAGCATGCTACAGACCGATTCCTGCTTCTGGATCGACGCCCCGCGGTCGCGGTTTGCACCCCGCGATCGCGGTTTGTTCTCGACCTGGACGCTGAACAGCGTATCGTCTGGGAAATCTCCCCGAATGGGTGCTTGGTATTTCGGCTTGTCCTCCTCATGCACCAATCGGCTTAGATGATCAGCGACTAGATTTTCCGCTCCCTTCTTGTCTTTAATCTCTATATCAAATTCGCTGAGCAGGAGAATCCATCGAATTAGCCGGGGCTTTGCCTCCTTCTTCGTCATGAGATAACGAAGTGCAGCATGATCAGTGTATATAATCACTTTAGTTCCTAGGAGGTACGGTCGAAACTTCTCCAGTGAAAATACCACGGCCAGCAACTTCTTCTCCGTGGTGGAGTAGTTCCTCTGAGCTCCGTTCAGGGTCATGGATGCGTAATGAATGACATGGGAGACTCTTCCCTCTTTTTGCCCCAGAACTGCTCCAACCGCATAATCACTTGCATTGCACATGATCTCAAAGGGGCGCTTCCAGTCTGGCGCCTGGATGATTGGTGCACTGGTGAGGCGAGCCTTCAGCTCATCAAATGCCTTCCTACACTCCTCGTTGCAATTGAAAGGTATATCCTTCTTCAACAGTTCGCATAAAGGGGATGAGATCTTGGAGAAATCCTTGATAAACCTGCGATAGAACCTTACATGGCCTAAAAAGGACCTCACTAAAGTCTTCTACAAATTCAGAGAAGATTGAATGACATCAACCTTTGCCTTATCGACCTCAATTCCTTTAGCAGAGACAATTTGACCTAAAACTATTCCCTGTTCTACCATGAAATGACACTTTTCAGAATTTAGACACAAATTTGTATCCACACATCTCTGTAGAACACGGGAAAGATGATCTAAACATAGGTCAAAATTGTCTTCATGAACTGTGAAGTCATCAATAAAAACCTCAATAAAGTCTTCTACAAATTCAGAGAAGATACTTACTATACACCGTTGGAAGGTGCCGGGTGCATTGCATAGGCCAAATGGCATTCTGCGATATGCAAATGTTCTAAATGGACAAGTGAACGTGGTCTTCTCCTGGTCTTCTAGTGCAATGGGGACCTGAAAGTAGCTTGAATATCCATCCAGGAAACAGTAGTATGGTCGCCCTGCCAGTCTCTCCAGCATCTGGTCAATGAATAGGAGGGGGAAATGATCTTTCCTGGTTACCGCATTCAGCTTGCGGTAATCTATGCACACCCTCCATCCTGTCTGTGTTTTGGTCGGGACCAGCTCACCGTCCTGGTTTTCGACCACAGTGATGCCGCCTTTCTTTGGTACCACCTGTGTGGGGCTCACCCATTTGCTATCGGAGATGGGGTAGATTATTCCACCTTGTAGGAGTTTCAACACCTCCTTCTTAACGACCTCCATCATTGGTGGGTTGAGCCTCCTTTGGGGTTGCCTAGATGGTTTGGCTTCCCCCTCAAGTAGAATCCTGTGCATGCATGTGGATGGGTTGAGTCCCTTAATGTCTACAAGAGTGCGGTTCCGGTGCGGAGCACTCTTCCCGTGCGGACGTACGGACATGCACTATAGGGCCTTATTTGTGCACTTTAGAGCCTTATTTGTGCACTTTTGTAAAAATTTGGAAAAATGCTTGGAAAACAATTTGTAAAAGAAATTTTTTTTTTGAAAAAGTGCACAAATAAGACATTAAAGTGCACAAATAAGGCCCTAAAGTGCATGCTCCGCACGTCCGCACGGGAAGAGTGCTCCGCATATGATCCAAACTCATGTCTACAATGGTCTATCCTAGGGCCGTCTTATGTTCCTTGAGCACGCCTACCAGCTTGTCTTCCTGCGCATTGGAGAGTTTGCTTGAGATGATGACTGGTAGTGTGTCATTCTCTCCAAGGAACGCGTACTTGAGGTGATCTGGTAGCTGCTTGAGTTCACTTGGGGGTGCCTGCACAATAGAAGGAAGCAGCTTCTCGCTGGGTACGGTTAGTGGAAGGGGGCCATCACCCCATCTACTATGAACGGGACTTCCCCCACACATGTCCACATCTGCTACCTTCTCCTGCATGTTAGTAGACAAAGAAATCTCCGCACAGGGACTAATTGTGTCACTCTCTATCAGGATCAATCACATCAATAGCACAAAGAGAATGTTCATCATTGGGGTGCTTCATAGCTTCATGAATGTTAAATTCTACCTCGTCCCCATCAAATTCCATAGTAAGTGTCCCAGTGCTCACATCAATCTTAGTACATGAGGTTTTCAAGAAAGGCCGTCCTAGAAGAATAGGGGCTCCATGAGGGTCATCCTCCATATCGAGTACATAGAAATCAGCGGGGAAAATCAGCCTGTCTACCATAATTAAGACATCTTCTACTACCTGTTGGGCTTGGCATCCCCGGAGAAGGTGGATCAAGTGAATCGAGCCCAAGCCCGTTGCAGATCGGAAGAACAAAGGAGAACGCCCAGAGGAGGCGACAAGACTTCTCTGGTGGAATGCCCTCCGACAGGATCGCGAGAATCTCGCCATACATTTAATGCCCAGATCACGCAACGTCCACAGCATTCAAACCACTATAATTGCAGCAATTAAATGGCATAATCCTTGCCATTACTCCCGACATTAAAGACGAAGATATTAGAAAAACACAACGGTCACAATGGAAAAGAACTTACCATATTTGGACGACGAAGAAGATAAGAGGATACGAACACATTAAAGCTGGACACACAAGCATCCTGGCTCACAAACGAATCAGAACAACACTTACGCTGCCCGCTTAGCTCTCTAGCAATCATTTGCGCTTACTCTCCACCGGTCGCCACCTAAAAGTCATCGGTCGAGTCCTACACGACCACTCGGTCTAAACTACGATAAGTTGTATCTCGATTCGATCCGACCAATACATTATCTAATAAAATCATCTCACTATTCTACATTTATTCTTTTCTTGTCAATTATCTGCTTGGTTTGGATTGTTCTCTATCACCCGATCGACTAGTTACCCCATCTAAGGCGATTTAGGTCGTCCGATCCTTTCGCCCCAAAACAATTTGGCGCCCACCGTGGGGCAACTTGCCGATCACCCTTCCGAAACTTTCCAACCATGACTATTGACCCACCTACCGACAACTAAGAACCACGTCTCGAAGACGGAACCCAAGATGCAGTAATCACAACCGAAAATCCTACTCCAACCCAGTTCCAAGAACTTTGCCAAAAAATGACCACCCTTCAAGAGGAACTAGCCCAGCAACGCCAAAAGACCGAGGCCCTAGCCGCTTTGTCAACCCAATCCGAAGCCGAGATCGCGCAACTAACCCGTGAAAATGAGTCTCTTAAGTCGCAGGTACAGTCAGTGGCTTCAGGATCTAGGAACGTGCCCGTCCACGGCGGCGTCCGAACACGCCTCGACATGGACAACATCGAGCCGACGCCTCCGAGCATACGACGTCCAGGACACACTGAAGGTACGTCTCGAACTCTTTCGCTAGTCCATTTTCGACTAACCATGTCACCTTTTCCACACCGATCGGGTCTGCTGGGGCCCGAATCGACGAACCGCGGGTTACCAATCCGCCAAATGTCCTGGCTTTTTTCCAGCAGACGCTCGACAGACACATGAAGACGATCGACGATCGCTTCAACAGGCTCCCAGGAGTCCCGCAACCAATCGAGAGGGAAACGTCCAGTGGATTTGAAGAATCCCCGTTCGTCGAAGAAATCGCAAGGGTCGAGATCCCCAAGAAGTTCCATCTCCCCAACATGGCGACGTTCGACGGCACCACCGATCCAGATGACCATATCTCTCTCTATAAACAAAAAATAATGGCCGCATCTGTTTCAAGGGAGAGCCGCGAGGCTGTCATGTGCAAAAGCTTTGGCACAACCCTCACGGGTCCCGCACTAACGTGGTTTATGCGTTTGCCTTAGGGAATGATTACATCCTTTGCGGATCTGGTCAACTCTTTCAAGAGTCAATTTGCTAGCAGTCAAAGGCTCGAAAGACAATCAAGTGACCTCTACCGAGTCACACAAAGGTATAACGAACCCCTTCAGAATTATCTTAACAGGTACAATAAGGAAAAAGTGGCGATCCCCCACTGCGACGTCACAACCTCCATTGAGGCCTTCCGACAAGGTCTGGTCAAAGACAACAATCTCTACGACGAGATTACCAAGTACTCGTGTACACGTTTTGAAGATGTCCAAGCCAAAACCATGGCCGAGGTAAGATTGGAAGAAGACCGAGAGTTGCGTAAAGCCTCACGCGGACCCGATCCATCCGACCGTAAAAATCCCACCGACAACCGTCGAGACAGACAATCTCATCCCTATTCTCGTAATCGAAATGAACCAAATCAGGTAAACTCTTTCCAAGACAGGTCACAGGAATGGAGAGACGGTCCGGCGTTGCCTCCTAGGGTCCAGTCTTATAATTTCAATGTTTCTGTGTCGGAGCTCGTCAAGAGTTTCGACAAATACGGAAAAGAGGTAAGATGGTCCCGAAAGAGCGACCGATCGGATGTCAAGAATGACATGAGTCGATGGTGCGAATTGCACGGCGACCACGGTCATTCGACCGACGAGTGCATCGCCCTGCGGAAGGAAGTCGCTAGGCTGCTCTCACAGGGGCTCCTGTGCGACGTAATCTCGGAGCGGGCAAAGGCCACCATGGAACGTCGAGATCAGGTAAAACAGAACAAACCCCCATCTCCCGTCCATACAAAAGTTGTCAATACCATTTCAGTTGGATCGGATATATGTGGAAACACATACTCCGCGGCTAAGCGACACGCTAGGGAAAGCAAGGGCGACAAGCCCGAGGCATCAGAATTCAAGCCAAGGAGGACATCTGACCTTCCGACGGTCACATTCGACGAATCCGATTCCGACGGGTCGGATAGTCACCACGATGGTCTGGTAATCTCTTTGTCTATTGGTAATTGTTTAATACGGAGAATACTAATCGATACATGGAGTTCGACAAACCTCTTGACCCTTGACGCTCTTAAAGAAATGGGTCTGACTGAGAACGACCTAATCAAGAAGTCGACCCCACTGGTCGGGTTCAGTGGTGAGGTTAAGCATACGACTGGTGAAATCATTCTAACCACATACGCTGGAGGAATCAACCAACAGGTGAAATTCTTAGTCCTAGACTGTCCGCCCCCCTATAATTGTATTCTTGGCAGGCCATGGATACACGCTATGAAGGCAGTACCTTCAATGTATCATCAAGTCATCAAATTCCCCACTGAATGGGGAGTCCAAGAGATCAAAGGAGATCAAAGGACCATAAAAGAATGCTACGTCGCTTCCATGAAGAGCGCAGTCGAACACAAGACCGCATAGCAACCATAGAGCGGCGAAGGGCCTAGTCGGTACGTCGAACCAGAAATGGAAAAACTCGATGAAATCGCACTAGACCCTTCAAAGCCAAACCAAACGGTAAGGGTCGGGTCGGACTTGGACGATTCGACCAGACAACAACTTCTTGACTTTCTTAGGGCCAATGCTGACTGTTTCGCATGGTCGCATGAGGATATGGTCGGAATATCTCCAAACGTTATTACTCATAAATTAAATGTGGATCCATCTCATCCCCCTGTCAAGCAAAAACGCAGGAAGTTCGCCCCCGAGCGGAACAGGATAGTCGACGACGAAGTCAAAAGCTTATTGGAAACAGGAAAGATCAGGGAGGTCCACTATCCTGAATGGCTAGCCAACGTGGTCGTAGTCCAGAAGAAGAACGGCAAATGGAGAGTCTGCATCGACTTCACAGACCTCAACAAGGTTTGTCCCAAGGACTCGTTCCCTCTACCCCATATCGACGCCATGGTCGATGCCACAGCGGGGCACGAAATGCTTACCTTCATGGACGCTTTCAGCGGTTACAATCAAATCCTTATAGAACCCGACGATCAAGAAAAAATAGCGTTCATCACCAGCCAAGGTATCTATTGTTACCGAGTAATGCCCTTTGGTCTGAAAAATGCAGGGGCTACGTATCAACGACTAGTCAACAAAATGTTCAAAGACCAAATCAGAGACACGATGAAAGTCTACATCAACGACATGTTGGCAAGTCCAAAAAGAAAGAAGATCACATAGACCACCTACGCGACAGCTTCGAGGTGCTCAAAAGGTACAACATGAAACTAAACCCTACTAAATACTCTTTCGGAGTGTCGTCAGGGAAGTTCTTAGGATACATGGTGACACAAAGAGGAGTAGAGGCTAGCCCAGAACAGATCAAGGCTCTCATCAACCTTCGATCCCCCCGATGCGTCAAAGATGTACAGAAGCTCACAGGTCGGATAGCAGCTCTAAGCAGATTTATCTTTAAATCATCCGACAAATGCAAACCCTTCCACGACGCACTGAAGAAGAACAAGTCCTTTCAATGGACGGAAGAACACGAAGCAGCGTTCCAAAATCTCAAAGAGTACCTGGCCAGTCCCATGTTACTGACCAAACCTAAAGGCGACGAGCCCTTATTTCTTTATCTTACAGTGTCAAAATCAGCCGTAAGCGCAGTACTGATCAGGGAGGAGGATGGCAAACAGTTGCCAATATATTACGTCAGTCGGACGCTGTTACCTGCCGAAACAAGGTATTCGTCACTTGAAAAGCTCGTGCTATCACTGGTAATGGCTTCGAACAAACTCAAACCATATTTCGAATCCCATACTATTACTGTTCGCACTAATCATCACATGAGAGCTATCATGAGGAAACCTGAGTTCACAGGACGAATGACCAAATGGGCCATACACCTCAGTGGTTACGATATCGAGTATGAGCCCAGGACAACGATCAAGTCGCAAGCCTTAGCCGACTTTGTGGCCGATTTCAGTTCGACCCTAGAGCAAGAAGCAACAGAATTACTCGCGATGGATGAGGCAGGTACATGGGAGCTCCACACAGACAGGGCATCGAATGCCAGAGGATCGGGGCTAGGGGTCGTGCTAAAATCGCCACAAGGGGACAAGATAGCTCAAGCAGTTAGATGTGAGTGGGATGCGACTAACAAGGAAGCTGAATACGAGGCACTCATATTCGTACTCATCCTAGCTCGCGACCTAGGGGTCCGAGAGATCGAAGTCGTTTGCGACTCCCTGCTGGTCGTAAACCAGATACAAGGGTCGTACAGTGCCAAGGATACCAAAATGATAGCCTACCTGGAGGTAGCCAAGAAACTGATCGGACAATTCCGAACATTCAACATCAGACAGGTGCCCAGGGATCTTAACTCCCAAGCTAACGCACTCGCTAATCTGGGATCCATCCTAGACCCGAAGGAATTTCCACACATACCATTGGCCCACATCACCACGCCAGCCGTCCCAAGGACATCCATCGAGTCAACAACATCGCTTGAAGAACTCGTCGCCATGGAAATTAGCGACCGATCAGAAGAAGACATCGTCGACACCAATGACGACTGGATGCTACCTTACATTAGATGGTTAAAAGACGGCATCCTACCCGACGACAAGACGGAAGCAAAAAGGCTCAAGGTACAAGCACTCTCTTACGATATCGTAGATAACATCTTGTACAAAAGATCTGTTACAGGGCTACTCCTACGATGCCTCAAGACTCCAGAAGTCGGACGTATCTTACAATCGTTGCACGAAGGGGAGTGTGGCAATCACACCGGCGGACGAAGCCTCTTGGGAAAAGCCCTACGAAACGGGTACTATTGGCCAACGATGAACAAAGACGCCATGGAATACACCAAGAGATGCGACGCCTGTCAGCGGCACGCACAAGTAAATCAGCATTCGGAGCTCCTCCATCCGACCCTAGCTCCATGGCCCTTTATGAGATGGGGAATGGACATCGTCGGAAAGCTCTCCCCCGCGTCGGGTCAAAGAGTCTTCTTCCTTGCCATGACGGACTACTTCTCTAAATGGATCGAAGCCGAAGCCTACAGAGAGGTAAAAGATCAACACGTCATTTCATTCATAAAACGCAATATCTTGTGCAGATTTGGTGTCCCATCAGAAATTGTGTGTGACAATGGCTCCCAATTCATCAGTCATAAGACTCGAACCTTCTGCGACTAGTGGAACATCAAGTTGGTCACATCCACACCTCGGTATCCACAATCCAACGGACAAGACGAATCCAGCAACAAGATCATTATCAACAACCTCAAGAAATGCCTCACAGGGGCTAAAGGCAAATGGGCAGACGAACTCCCACTTATTATCTGGTCCGACAGGACTACTCCAAAGAATGCGACCGGGCAATTGCCTTTCTTTCTCGTCTATGGGAGTGAGGCGGTCATCCCGGCTAAGTTACTGGTTCCGACCGCTCGCTGGAACCTTCAGACAAATGAACAAAACGACATCGAACTAGCACACAATCTGGACACAACGGACGAAATCAGAGAGAAAGCCCGAATCAGGATGGTCAGGTTCCAACAACAAGTCGCAAGGAGCTACAACAAGAACGTCCGAATCAAGGCATTCAAGGTCGGAGACTGGGTCCTCAGGAAAACTTTCCAGAACACTAAGAACCCATCCGACGGAAAGCTAGCACCACAGTGGGAAGGACCTTACTTGATCACCGAAGTGGTCGGACAGGGAGCATATCAGCTAAAGGAAAAAGACGGACAACCGATCCCGAGGAGTTGGAACGCAGCACATCTAAAACTCTACCATTTCTGAACCAATGGGGTAAAACATCACACAAATCTTATACCTCGGATATACATTGCTATCTGTCGCACACAAATCGCATACAAATCGCATACAAATCGCATGCTATCGCATATACATTGCTATCTGTCGCATACAAATCGCATGCTATCGCATAGACATTGCTACCTGTCGCATACATACCGCATGCTGTCGCATGTACATCGCTATCTCCTTTTACATATCATCATCTGACACTAAGCGAAGACTTTCTCCTTACAAAAACACAAATGCAGAACAGCATTTACATTGGATCCTGTCATCCGCAAAAAAACGCTTATATTACATTACACGATCGATCGGAACACGGGGAGATGACAACACAGGCACGTCGGCACACCGCCTGCCTTACACAAAACATAAGGTATAACACCTTATTACATTTACGCAATAAAACATATTGCTTACCTCCCCGGCATAATGTCATGACTAACACATACACAAACACATCGCAGGCCTGCTCTACATACATACACACGATGAAACCCCACTCGACGGAGCATACGGGTGAAACCAACATACACGAAATACAAAACGTCGTCGACAACTTCCTTGAAGGTCCGACGAACATGTACGAAACGAACTAGCATACGACTCTATATGTAAAAATACAATTTCATCGAAATAAAAGCATCTTTATACAAATACGCGACCCGCGATGGTGGACGGGTCGCCAAAACACATAATATTCGAACCCATACACAGGTGGGGCAAAGAAAGTCATACTACACAGAGAAAACAAATCAAGCGTCGGGAGCAATGGCATTACCTTCCGCAGCGGCTGGCTCCAGAGAAGCTATCTCATCAGTCGGCTCGACATCACCAAGATGGGCCTCGTCCTCATCGGCACCTTCATCCACGGCCTCCTCTCCGACGCCGGCTAAGCAAAATAGCTCCTGACCAGGATCGCCCTTTGGGAACATGGAGTCCAGAGTCTCCTTCTCCGCTTTCAGGTCCCAGAGCTCATGCTTGCCCTCGTTGAACTCCTCGATCATTTCGATGCGCGACTTCACCGCATAAAAGGCCCTAACGTCACCAGCAATTTGGCCATCGGCAATGCGAGCCCGCCTCACCTCCTCCTCAACGCCTGATCGACACTCTTCAAACTCCCTCCGACTTGCGACCAACTCTTCTTGACTGCTCTTCAGCTCCCTGGTGAGGCGACGCTCAGTCTCACGACAGCGACTCTCCGCTCCCTCCAGCTTGGTCCTCAAAGACGCAAGGTCGGACTCTGACCTAGCAGCCCTGTTCTCGGCCTTGACAAGCATCGCCTGAACACCGGAGTAAGCTCCCAAGAAATACTGGAAGGCCTGACAGAAAGACACACGACAACACAAAAACACAATCAAGAAACGCAGTCGAGCAAAAGGAAACATAAAAACAAGAACAAAGGGCAACTCACCCTCCACGCGGAGCATCCCGCTTCACCAATGCAGTCTAGAGGGGAGACATCCTTAACTTCCGACTTAAAAGTCGGGTCCTGAGCGCGAAAAAGGTCGGCGATCAACTGTCCGACGGCACCGATCTTGCCGACCCCCTCAACAGTCGCACTCTTTTTCCTAGGGATATCCTCCACCTTGATGTCTTCAGGGCGAGCGCTCGCCTTCCTCTTAGAGCCAGTCTTGACTGGAACCGTCAGATCCACCAGATCCACCAGATCCGGTTTGCTTGACGCGGCTTTGGCCGCCGCCTTTCTCTGCTCGATCAGACTTTTCCCTGATGCCACCCTCAAACGAGCACTCGATCGACCACCAGGGGAACCTGACACGACAGAACAACAAAAAGGGAGAAATCCTAAAGTATACGACAAAACGAAAAACAGTAAAAGACGCCTGGAGTCAAGAATCTACCTTTTGCACGAGACGATGAGACATTCGACATGTCGTCTTGAGAGGCAGGATTCGTCGACAGTAGGTTGACGTTCACAAACTTTCTTTCAGATGCGGGAATTTCAAGGACAATCTTTGACAAGCCTTCAGACCGGCTACTCACTTCTAGATCTTATGGTTCGGGGACTACAAAAAAGAAAAGTTAAGGCAAGAGTTAAGACACATAAAATACGCGAAAGAGAAGACAAATACATACTATCGATTCGCCACTCCGTCAACAAAAACGGAAACTCTCCCTCCTTCTCCAAAGAAGAACGTTCGACGAAAAAGAACTTCGACCCCCATCCGCGGTCGTTGACATCAGGGCTCTGCACCAAGGGCTTCCGACCATGTCGGATACGCAACTGAACGCGATATGAACTCTTCGACCCAATAAAGTAGTTATACCACAGAGCGTCAAAATCAAAATTGGCCCCATTTTGAACATTCACAAGGTCTAAAACCCTACGAACTCTCCACGCTTGAGGCATTACTTGACATGGCGCCAGCGCCAAAGTGGCTAAAAAATCCCTGACAAGGGGAGAGAAAGGAAATTTCTTCCCTATTCTAAACGGGTATGCATAGAAGCAAATCCATCCTTCGTAACGCGCATCGGCCCTCTCGTCCGGATGAGGCAACCTGGCGACCGTCTCCGGTGGAAAGCCTCCGACTAGGAGAATTTGATCCAGCTCCGCCTGGGACAAAGTGCTAGTCAATGAATCCGACTCCTTCAAAATGAAACGAGGAGGAGTTTCGCCTTTACGAGAATCGGAAAGAGTCTTCGATGACTCGGAAGCCTCGATGGAAACCATTTCGAGAATGGAAAGAGAGAGAGATCAAAGAGCTATGACTAGAGAAATCAGAAAACTATGGCGAAAGAGACCGAGAAGCTTACCAGAAGAAACTTGCAAAGGAAGATGGGATGAAGACTAATCGATTCCCTCTGCTCTGAATTTATGGAGGGAAGTGAAGATTTGCAGAGGCGTCGCATCATGCCCCGATCACGCGCCACGTAGCCCTGAGAAAATGCGCCAAAAAAGGATGGTGAAGATCGTGTCTACAGAAGTTTCCACGGATTCCGTTTTACTTGCCTAAACCGAAAACCCAAGGCAACTTGGGGCTATTGTTGGGCCTGGCATCCCCGGAGAAGGTGGATCAAGTGAATCGAGCCCAAGCCCGTTGCAGATCAGAAGAACAAAGGAGAAGGCCCAGAGGAGGCGACAAGACTTCTCTGGTCGAATGCCCTCTGACAGGATCGCGAGAATCTCGCCATACATTTAATGCCCAGATCACGCAACGTCCACAGCATTCAAACCACTATAATTGCAGCAATTAAATGGCATAATCCTTGCCAGTACTCCCGACATTGAAGACGAAGATATTAGAAAAACACAACGGTCACAATGGAAAAGAACTTACCATATTTGGACGACGAAGAAGATAAGAGGATACGAACACATTAACGTTGGACACACAAGCATCCTGGCTCACAAACGAATCAGAACAACACTTACGCTGCCCGCTTAGCTCTCTAGCAATCATCTGCGCTTACTCTCCACCGATCGCCACCTAAAAGTCATCGGTCGAGTCCTACACGACCACTCGGTCTAAACTACGATAAGTTGTATCTCGATTCGATCCGATCATTACATTATCTAATAAAATTATCTCACTATTCTACATTTATTCTTTGCTTGTCAATTATTTGCTTGGTTTGGATTGTTCTCTATCACCCGATCGACTAGTTACCCCGTCTAAGGCGATTTAGGTCGTCCGATCCTTTCGCCCCAAAACACTACCCCTCTAGGATAAACATTGGACTTATCTGCTAACTGCACTACTATCCCTGTTTCTTGAAGCGGTCCTAATCCCATGGTTTTGTATATAGAATAGGGCAACACATTGATTGATGCACCTAGATCTAACATGTCTTTCTCTACAAGGGTGGATCCTATTGTACAGGGAATAGTGAACATGCCAGGGTCACTGCACTTAGGAGGCATTCGCTGCTGAAAGACTGCAGAAACTCTCTCACTAACCTGAATCTTTTGGTTTCCCTTCAGCTTTTGTCTTCTTTTATTTGTGCACAGTTCTTTCAGGAATTTAGCATAACTAGGCACATACTCTACCAGTTTTAGGAGAGGAATATTTACCTCACATTTGCTGAAGATGTCAAAGATTTCCTGGTTGGTCTTTGGCCTTCTTTTCTCCTTCAATGCCTCGGGAAAGGGTACAGGTGGCTTTTCAGGGTTGAGCGGGGGAAATTCTGGCTGGATATAATCTATGTAGTCCTCCGTGTTCAATACGCAATCGCGGTTCTCACCCCGCGGTCGCGGTTCCTCCTCGCTTTTTCTCGCCCTTTCTGTGATATAACCGCGATTGCGGTTCTCACCCCGCGGTCGCGGTTCTTCCCAGCGTTCATCTCTTATTGGTGTTTCATCCTTTTCCATAGCATAGGGGTCATTCACCCTTTTTCCACTTCGCAAGGTGACGGCATTGGCTTCCTGCTGGTTTTCGCAGTCCTTGTTTTGAGTTTTTGCCAGTGCAGGCATCCAATGCGTTAGCTGTTCCAGTGATGCACCCAAGCTAAACATAGTTTGCTGAGAGGATTGGTGCAGAGTATGATTTTGCTGAGAGAGCTGAGAGAATCCCTCTTTCATTATTTATGCGTTGTTTGCACCAGCTTGAATCACCGCTTGTGTCAACGCTTGAAGTGTCTGGGTGAGAGCCAACAATGTATTCTCACCAGATACCGGCTGTGGTTGCTGAGGTTGGATTTCTGTGATGTTCACTTCTTGCACAACATGCACTTCTGCTTTAGAAATGTTTGTGGTGCTTGCTTTAACTTTTGAGCGGTATTGCCTTGAACTCTCAGAAAGTTCGGAAAAGACTTTGAAGGCTTCTACGGGGGTTTTGTTCAAGATGTTTCCCCCACAGGTAGCATTCACCAATCGACGGTCTTCTTCTAGTAATCCACCGAATAAATAAAGCACCAAGTCTTGATCTGAGTAACCATGAAATGGACAGTTAACTACCAGCCTCCTGAACCTCTCATAATAGTCGTACAACTGCTTGCCCTGAGATTGTTCAATATTGCTGATGCTTATTTTCAGGCTATTGAGCTTTGTTGCCAGAAAGTACTTTTCCAGAAAGGTTTGCTTCATTTTCGCCCAAGTGTCTATGCTGCCTGGGGTCAAGTAATAGAACCATTCATTTGCTGCATCCTTTAAAGAAAAAGGAAAGGCTCTCAACTTGATTTGGTCTTCAGTAACTCCCCGGGGTTGCATACTGGTACAGACTGAATTGAATTCATGCAAGTGTTTGTTCGGATTTTCCTCATCGGTTCCTCTGAAATGAGGTAACAAATTGATCAAACCCGACTTGAGCTCAAAATTCACGCCCTCTTGGATTTCCGGAAATTGGATAGCCAGAGGTTGTTGCTCTGGGTACTGTGCTGTTAATTGCCTCAGTGTTCGGTTTTCTTGTGCCATAGGTGTATTTCTTCACCGAGTTTATCTAAGCTGCGAATCACACTTGACAAAACAAAAGTTAATAATGTTTTAGGGAACCGTAAGATAGGTTCCCTAAAAGATCAATATTCAATCTATTCACAAGAAAACAGACAATGACTCCCCGACAACGGCGCCAAATTTGACGTGGCCTAAGGTCGTTATGCCAAATCAAAGTAAACCTCAACTTCCAAACTAGTATAGTAAGTAAGCAAGGGTCGAAATTCCAAGAGAATCACAAACGTCTGTATTCCTGTCATAAATTAAATACCAATCGAACAATAGTAACAAAGGGGGGGTTTTGAGGTTTGGTTTTGCTAATGTCTAAAGATGTCTCAAATAAAAGGGAAAATATTCCTCCTAGCAAATATCCACAATTCACTAAAGATGGTTGATCATAGACTATCTCGAATTCTTCTTCCTTCCTATGGTTGTTCATGTCCCGATCGTGAGTAGATTAATAGGTCAACCAGACCTAAGAACCCTTACCAGTGAATAACCCTAGCACCACTAGTGATTCAACCCAAAGACAGCTTTGCACATAAGAATTAACCAGGATGCATGCAATACTTCAACCAAAAGCATTCAGCATACAATTATCTCTCCCTACGATAAACAATCTCAACCAGGTCATGCAAATCGCAGTTGCTACAGCAGAATAGGACGTTAGCCCAATAGTTTCCTAATCCTAGCAGTCGGAAAATCACCAATAACAACTAGTTGCGCAAGCTAGTGAAATCAGTAAGATTCAATAAGAATAAGCTTAGAAGAGATAATACAATCCAATAGGAACTCGAATACGAATAACAGTCTCACAACCAAAATCCAATGAATGCTTCAATTGCGAGGCGGAACCAAGAAGGTTAGTTCATCCTCATGTTCTTCATAAATTAAGAAGTGAAAAGTGAAATGTAAAACTCAACTGGAATCTCGATCTGGATAATCAAAACCTAAAACTAAGAGAGTATATATAGGTGGGCTAACAAATGACCTAGCCCAACTGAAAATAGAAAACGAAAACAATTAAAATAAAATAAAGAAATCAGGAAAGATAGATTCGGGGAATCCCGAAATAAGTCTGCCGTGATGACCCACGATCGCGGGTAATGGACCGCGATCGCGGTTGCTTGTAGCTCCGCGCTCTTCGCATTCTTCCACGCCTGCAGAAATATCTCGAACGCCCCGAAGTCCCGCGATCGCGGCACCCTTTCCCGCGGTCGCGGTTAATGCTCGACCTTCTGCGCATGCACTCTTCTCTTCTACTCTTCTATAGGCCTTCTCTTGGCTGCTTCTTCTTCAATGTCTCTAACAATCTTCAAGTAGGCTCAAACATCTCCAAAAACACCAAGACTTCGCCTTCGAACTCCATGCGCATGAATGTGTCTAAAGCTACCCGAATGACACCAATCAATCCTCTAATGGCTCTTAGTTAAGCCCTACAAAGTAGTGCTTATCACCGTCCTGGGCTCATACTCAATCTCGTAACCACTGAGGTGTATAGCCCACTTAGCCATTCGTCCTGTGAATTCTGGTTTCCTCATGATTGCTCTCATGGGATGGTTAGTGTGAACAATTATAGTATGTGATTTGAAATAGGGTTTAAGTTTGTTTGACGCCATTACCAGTGCTAGGACGAGTTTTTCCAGTGACGAGTACCTTGTTTCTGCCGGAAGTAGCGTTCGACTGGCGTAATAGATTGGCGACTGCTTGCCGTCTTCTTCCCTGACCAACACTGCGCTCACTGCAGACTCCGACACTGCTAGGTACAATAGTAGTGGCTCGTCGTCTTTAGGTTTTGCTAACAGTAGGGGGTTGGCCAGGTACTTCTTCAGATCTTGAAGTACGGCTTCATGTTCTTCTGTCCACTGGAAGGACTTGTTCTTTCTGAGAGCGTCGTGGAAAGGTTTGCATTTGTCCGACGACTTTGAGATGAACCTGTTTAGAGCTGCTATTCGACCTGTCAGCTTTTGTACGTCCTTGACACATCGAGGAGATCGAAGGTTGATGATGGCCTTGACCTGTTCCGGGCTAGCCTCTATTCCTCTTTGGGTCACCATGTACCCCAAGAATTTCCCTGACGAGACTCCAAAAGAGCATTTCATAGGATTTAGTTTTATGTTATATCTTTTCAGTACCTCGAAGCCGTCGCGGAGGTGATCGATGTGGTCCCTCTTCTTTTTTGACTTGACCAGCATGTCATCTATGTAGACTTCCATTGTGTCCCCAATATGATCTTTGAACATCTTATTGACTAGTCGTTGATACGTAACCCCTGCATTTGTAGTCCGAAGGGCATCACTTTGTAACAATAAATACCTTGATTTGTGATGAATGCCGTTTTCTCTTGGTCTTCTGGTTCCATGAGGATCTGATTATAACCACTGAACGCATCCATGAAGGATAGCATTTCGTGTCCCGCTGTTGCGTCGACCATGGCGTCGATGTGAGGAAGCGAGAAGGAGTCCTTGGGACATGCTTTGTTAAGGTCGGTGAAGTCAATGTAGACTCTCCACTTGCCGTTCTTCTTTTGGACCACAACCACGTTGGCTAGCCAATCGGGGTAGTGGACTTCTCTTATCTTTCCCATTTCTAGTAGGCTCCTGACTTCGTCGTCGATGATCTTATTCCGCTCGGGGTCGAATTTCCTGTGCTTTTGCTTCACAGGAGGGTGAGATGGATCTACATTTAACTTATGAGTAATAACGTTTGGAGATATCCTAACCATGTCTTCATGTGACCACGCGAAGCATTCAGCATTAGACTGAAGGAAATGCAGTATTTGTTGCCTGGTCGAGTAGTCCAGATCCGACCCGACCCTTACCGTTTGGTTTGGCTTTGAAGGATCTAGTGCAATCTCATCGAGCTTTTCCATCTCTGGTTCGATGTATCGACTAGGTCCTTCGCCGAATTGTAATTGCTATGCGACCTTTGGTTCGACCGCGCTCTTCATGGAAGCGACATAGCATTCTTTGGCCATCCTCTGGTCGCCTTTAATCTCTTGAACTCCCCACTTGGTAGGGAACTTGATGGTTTGATGGTACGTTGAACGTACCGCCTTCATTGCGTGTATCCAAGGCTTGCCAAGAAAGCAGTTGTAGGGAGATGGACAGTCTAGGAATTTTACCTGTCGGTTTACTCCTCCGGCGTATGTCATAAGGACAATTTCGCCGATAGTGTGCTTGACTTCGCCGTTGAACCCAACTAGTGGAGTCGATTTCTTGAGAAGATCATCTTCACCCAGACCCATCCCTTTGAGGGCGTCGAAGGTCAAGAGGTTGGTCAAACTTCCTGTATCGATTAGTACTCTACGTATCAAACAGTTTCTAATGGACAAAGAAATTACCAGACCGTCATGATGATCTCCCAATTCGTCCACGTCGGATTCGTTGAAGGTGACCGTTGGGAGGTTAGAGACCTTGGGTCGTCTGAGCTCTAGTACTTGGGCATGTTGCCTTTGCTCTCTCTTGCATGCCTTTTTGCTGCGGAGTATGTGTTTCCACAACCGTTGAGAGGTTAGAGACCTTGGGTTGTCTAAGGCTTGGGAGAAATGGGCCGAGAAGCTTGAAGAAAGGCGTCCGACGCCTTTCTTCAAGCTTCTCGGCCCATTTCTTCAGTTGAGGTGGCCCAATCTGTTTGACTCACTTTCATTAGAGCATTTTGGGCCCAACAATAGCCCCAAGTCGTTTGGGCTCAAGGCAGCTAAGGGCGGGAGCCAATACGACTTTTTCTACACACGATCTCCACCATCTATTTTGGTACGACAGTCGATGGTTGACGTGGCGACGATCGCGCGGTATGATGGGACAACCTAGGCCTCTAGCCTTCCCTATATAAATTCGAAGTTATCTGGTGGTTTCCTTTTATCTTCTCTCTCGATTCTCTCTGTTTTTAGCTTTGGTAAGTTTTCAAATTTCTCAAGATTGCCTTCCGATTTCCTCCTCTCGTCCACCACTCCCTCGAGCAAGAATGACGATTCCCTCCTTTTCTTGTTGAAGGAGACTGATGCCCTGACGGGGACGCTAACGGAGGCAGATCTGGAGCAGATTCTCCAAGTCGGCGGTTTTCCACCAGAGACGGTCGCGACGCTTCGTCATCCGGACGAGAGGGCAGACGCCAGATATGAGGGTTGGATATGCTTTTATGCTTATCCATTTCGGATTGGGCATAAATTTCCGTTCACTCCCCTCGTACATGATTTCTTGGCGACTCTGGCGCTTGCGCCGTGTCAAGTCATGCCACAAGCATGGCGGGTTTTTAGGGTTTTGGATCTCTTGAACTCGGAGTCGGGGATTGGATTTGACTTCGACGCCTTCTGGTAAAACTATGCTTTGGGGTCGAAGAGTTTTTATCGGGTTCAGCTACGCAAGCGTTAGAGTAGGAAACCGCTAGTGTCAAATCTGGATGTGAACGACCGTGGATGGGGGTTGAAATTCTTCTTCGTCGAGCGGTCGTCTTTAGAAAAGGGGGGTGATTGTTCGTTCTTGCTGACGGAGTGGCAGGTCGAAAGTATGCACCTTTCTTTTGTATTCGTCTTGCTAGACATGTTTTAACTTCATTGTTACCTCTTTTTTTATACAGTCCCTGAGCCTAAGGACCTAGAAGTCGACGCTAAATCAGAGAGTCTGACCAACATTCTGCTTGAGATTCCTTTGTCGGAACGAAAGTTCATGAACGTCAATTTGTTATTTGTCGGTCCGACGACTCAAGACGCTTTGTCGACCCCTTCGTCTTCTCATGTCAAGCGTAAGTCTTCTATTTGGGTCCCTCGTGTTTTTGTTTACGTGTCATATTCGTAATTTGTGTTCTATCTGGTGTGACAGCGTCTCGTGTTGGTCGGTCGAGTGCCCGTTTAAAGGGCGTGTCTGGGAAAGGTTTGATCGAACAAAAGTTGGTGACAGCTAGAGCTCTGTCGAGTAAGTCGACGCCTGTCAAATATTTTCCTCCATCGAAGGTCGGAGACAAGAGAAAGGCAGTCGTTTCCCCTGATGTTGAGAAGACCATTCCGGGTGTTCTGATAGGTGCCATTTCATGCACCTTTACTAGCAACTATTAGCATTATTTGGAGGAGTTTATGATAAGATTTGAGGCTAAGTTTGTAATCCAGAAGATGTGGGGAGAATTGAAGATATCCAGGGATTTACAGCTTAGATGGAGATGATGAAGATGGATGAGGATCTGCTGGAGATTAATCGGAGAAGACTACCAACACTTGGTAGTAATGAAGAGCACAAGAGAAGAAGAGCTGAAGAGAGGACTGGGCGAGTGTCACCGCCCCGCGCCAGAGCCACCGCGACCCGGCGGTGGATCTCAGAGAAGGAACTGACGCCCCGCGGTAGGCACGTCACGCCTCGCGGCCAACAGAAGACATTATTTCCTTTTATGCATTTTTGGACTTTCTTATTTCTAGTATTTTATTTCCCTTGCTATTTTAATTAGGTTAAACTTATTTTCTAAGCATATTTAAGACCTCTTTCTAGGTTAAGAGGCAGAGAGAACTTTTTGACATTTTTACTTTCATCATTATCGTTGTTTTTCTCATTAGGGTTTTATTTACATCTGAATGGAGCAGTAATTTCCCTTTGTTCTACTAGACGTTTGAAGTAATACAGTTGATGTATTTGTGAGATTTCTATTCCATGTTCCTATTCTTATATGTGTTGGTTTGATTCTCTTGGTTATATTGAATATTGATTCATTGTTATTCTTCATAGCCTGATCAACTAGGTTGAGTAATATTTATCAATTGCTAGGGTTTGCATATAGTGGAATACGAGTGCGCAATTGTGAGTGAGAATCATTTGCATGTTAAGTAGTAAGGTTTTCTTCTATTTGCATGTATCCTATATCCTTGTGTGCATTGCTATTGCTTTATTAGTGGTAAGGTTTTCTTCCATTGATATTGTAGTAAGTACTATCAACAACTGTCTGAATTGGTAGTTAATCAAGATCAGGGTGGGAACAACTATAAGAATAGATAAAGAACTTGGATTTAATAGATTTCGGTGATCAAATTATATCTCTGTATTGTGGATCTCGTTCTAGTGGAACTTCTTCCCCAATCATATTCTCAAGTCAACTAAACCTGTTCACTTTGCTCTGTTTGATAACCAAAACCCCCCTTCCTTGTTACTTGTTAATCATAATTGCATACTTCATCAGATCTTCCCTGTGGGTTCGACCCTTACTTGCTTACTATACATCTGTTTAGTAGGTTGTTAGGACTTTTACTTTGACTAGGCCATTCAACGATATTTGCATTGCATATTTCGGCCACGTCATGTTCCAAAAAAGAGATCAGATATCCCTTCTGGCGTCGAACTAATTGATTTAGTCGGGCGATCGATTGCTGATCTATTCCAGGCCCAGGACCCGGCCTTGAAATCTGAAGTCGATGGGGTCTCACCTTTGGATTGTATTGGCGAGGCCGGTTGTTATGCTTGGAAGGTAAGTTTTCTGTCAAGTCTTGTAGTTTTGATTTTTTCTGTCGGATGGTGTTTTTTATATGTCTTTCCTTTGTTTTGCATCTTCAAGACCTTTCAGTTCCTTTTGGGTGCCTACTCTAGCATGAAGGAGATGGTCTCCAAAGTTGAGGAAAGGGCTGCTAAATCAGAATCCGACTTGGCGGCATTGAAGACCAAAGTGAAGGGAGATGAAAGTTGTCTGAAGGACGTCGAGCGTCGCTTTGCGGGAGAGTTGAAGGATTGTCAAGAGGAGCTAGAGTGTTGTAAGAAGGAGCTCAGTGAGAGTCGAGTCAGTGTTGAGGGGAGGATAAGGCAGGCCAGGATCGACGTTGGTCGAATCGCGTGTGATGTTGGTGCTTTCTATGTGTTAAAGTCACGCGTCAAAATGGTCGAGGAGTTTGAAGAGGGAAAGCATGAAGCCTGGGACTTGAAGATGGAGAAAGGCAATATGGATACCCTGTTTCCTAAGTGGAATCCGGGGGTGGAGTTGTTTTGACTCGCCGGCATTGAGGAGGAGTCTCCTGATGAAAGTGTCGGTGAAGATAAAGTTCACTCCAACGGTGCTGCTCATATCATGTCGTCCGAGCCCCAGCCTTTGTCCGACCCAGCTCCCTCCGAAGGTAATGATGTGACTCCTGACTCCTAGTTCTTTATCCTCCTCCTTTATGATCCTTTTGCGAATGACTTGTGGTTCCACTTGTGTGTGGGTGAAGTACTTTTGGTTTGGCGACCCGTCCACCATCGCGGGTCGCATAGAATGCTTTTAGGATTATTTGAAGTCCTACATGTGTAGGCATACAATATGTTTTAGCGACCCGTCCACCATCGCGGGTCGCATGAATGTAAAAAGAATTTAGACTTTCTTTATTATTGGCGTAATCCGTTTTACAAAGGATTGACCTTGTTCTACGTCTGAATGTTTGTCGGTCCCTTTTTAGAAAAGATAGTCGCGACACTTTTGACTTGTTTTGGATTTCGCCTGTATGCTCCGTCGAGTAGGGCTTTCCATGTCGTGTAAGAAGAGGGAAGCCTGCAAGTGTATATGTTTATGTTTAGTCATGACTTGTATTATGCCGAGGAGGGAAGCAATATGTTTTTATTGCATAAATGTAATAAGGTGTTAACCTTATGTATTGTATAAGGCAGGCGGTGTGCCGGCGTGCCTCTGGTATTCATCTCCTCGTGTTCCGATCAATCGTGTAAATGTAATGTAAGCGCTTTTGTGTGTGACTGGATCCAGCTTGTCTTTGTGTTTTCCTGTACTTATGGTCACAAGAACGTGTCCTTGCTAGACGTAAGTGTTAGGTTCACGGAATATAATCGGGTTTGTAACAATGAATAATATACAAAAAATGAGAGGGTTCTAGTGTCTTACTAGATGAGGTTAGAAGTGATACAGCTCTAGATGAGGTTAGAAGTGATACTTCTTTGCTGTCGGTCGGATCCTTGGTGTTCTGGAATGTCTTTCTAAGGACCCAATCGCCAACTTTGAAGACCTTGGTCCGAACGTTCTTGTTGTAACTTCTTGCGACTTGCTGATGAAACCTGACCATCCTAATTCTAGCTTTTTCCCTAGTTTCATCGATTGTGTCTAGGTTGTGTGCTAGTTTGACGTCGTTTTGTTCATTCGTTTGGAGACCATAACGACCAGTTCGGCGGGAATGACCGCTTCACTTCAGTAGACGAGTGAGAACGGTGATTGTCCGGTTGCGTTATGTGGAGTGGTCCTGTTGGACCAGAGGATGAGGGGAAGTTCGTCTGCCCATTTTCCCTTAGCCCCTGTGAGGCATTTCTTGAGGTTGTTGATGATGATTTTGTGGATAGACTCGGCTTGTCCATTGGATTGCGGGTATCGAGGAGTGGATGTGACCAGTTTGATGTTCCACTGGTCGTAGAAGGCTCGGGTCTTATGACTGATGAACTGGGAGCCATTATCGCACACGATTTCTGACGGGACGCCAAATCTGCATAGGATATTGCATTTTATAAATGAAATGACATGTTGATCTTTTACCTCTCGATATGCTTCAGCTTTGACCCATTTGGAAAAATAGTCTGTCATGGCGAGGAAAAAGACCCGTTGGCCCGACGCCGGTGGGAGTTTTTCGACAATGTCCATCCCCCACCTCATGAAGGGCCATGGTGTTAAAGTCGGATGGAGGAGTTCTGAGGGTTGATGTGGAATGGGCGCGTGTCGTTGGCAAGCGTCGCATTTCTTGGTGTACTCGATCGCGTCTCTATTCATTGTGGGCCAGTAGTATCCCGTTCGCAGGGCTTTCCCCGAGAGGCTTCGTCCTCCGGTGTGGTTGCCACATTCTCCTTCATGTAATGATTGTAGGATGCGTTTGACTTCTGGAATCTTGAGGCATCGTAGGAGTATTCCTGTGACAGATCTTTTGAACAAGACATCACTTATAATGTTGATAAGCACTACTTTGTAGGGATTAACTAAGAGTCATTAGAGGGTTTATTGGTGCCATTCGGGTAGAATTTAGACACATTCATGTGTATGGCGTTTGGGGGCGAAGTTGGTGTTTTTGGAGGTGTTTGAGTTGTTTTGGAGATCATAGGAAACACTGAGGATGAAGCCACCAGTAGAAGAAGCCAAGGAGTTATGAAGTATTGGCGAGGAGGTGTTGAAGACACACTTTTGGAGGCCTTGGGAGCATTCAGAGCTGAAGAGACGAAGACACTGAAGGAGTGGCTTCACGGCGGCCGCCGTTCACATCGCGGCGACCGCCGCCAAAGGATTCCCAGCGACCATGGCTATGACTTAAGAACGGCGACTGCCGTTTAAAGCCGGCGACCGCCGCGATTACGGCGCCCGCCGTTCTTAAGTCGTAGCCATGGTCGCTGGGAATCCTTTGGCGACGGTCGCTGCGATGTGAACGGCGGCCGCCGCGATGTGAACGGCGGCCACCGTGAAGCCACTCCTTCAGTGTCTTCATCTGTTATCAAATTGGCACCGTTGCCGGGAGGGAATACTCTATTTTGTGTGTGTGATTTGTGTGCGAATCTTGGTGTGAACCTATCTTATGGTTCACACCCGTGTTACTAATAATCTACCTCTAGTTTTTGATTCAGAAATCGAGAGAACTTTTATTCAAGCTCGCAGGGCTGTGAATATACTACTTCAGGAAGCTGAAAGAATGGCAGCTCGTGTTACTCTTGAGTCCTTGACAACTCTTAACTTGGAGCAACCAACTCGTGATGTGCAATTCCCTACCCTTGGTGATGGGGTTAAATTTGAGCTCAAGACAAGAGTAGTCCATTTACTCCCGAAATTCAGTGGAACCCCGCTTGAGGATCCTATTCAGCACTTGGATGAATTCCTTGAGGTCTGCACCAGCATGCGGCCATCTGAAATTACTGAAGATCAGATGAGGTTGAGAGTCTTTTCCTTTTCTCTGAAGGACTCTGCTAAGGACTGGTATCATTCTTTACCCCCAGGAAGCATCACTACTTGGGTGAATTTGAAGAAGGTGTTTCTTGATAAATACTTTCCGGCAATCAAGTCGAATCAGCTCAAGAAGAAGATCTGCAATGTAGAGCAACTGTCTAATGAGTCTCTCTATGACTACTATGAATGCTTCAAGAAACTGGTGAAGAGTTGCCCCTACCATGGTTATGCTAATCATGATCTGATTCTTTATCTGCATGGAGGACTCCGTGAAGATGATCGTCGGATGGTAAATTCTGCATGTGGTGGGAATATTCTGAAGAGGACTTATGAAGAGGCTCAAGAGATATTTGTTACTCTGGCTGATGACTCTAGACAGTATAGTGGGAGAGGTTCCCAAAGCTTGGTAGTTGCTACTTCTCAATCAAAGATTGATCAGGCTGATTTTGATGTGCTGAGAGAGGAGGTGAGGCGTCTGAAACTGAAAGGTACACCTCAGCAGGCTAAGGCCTGTGAGATTTGTCATGACGACTTGCATCCTACTGATTCGTGTCCTACTCTACAAGAGGAAGTGAATGCAGTAGGAGGATATCAGCAGAGACCCAGGCATGATCCTTACTCTAATACATACAATCCTGGTTGGAGGGATCATCCCAATTTCAGATGGAGAGACCCATACCCAAATCAACAACAGGGTAATCCTCAACAACCTAGGCAGCCATTTGTTCCAAATCCTCAAGGGCAGAGCTCGAATCCTTCACCGTCTATGGATGACATGATGAAGATGCTGATGCAGAGCAACGTAAACCTCAATGAGAATGTTGCTAAGTTGACTAAGAACCAATTGCAATTCCAAGAGACTACACAAGCCAGCATTCAGAACTTGGAAAGGCATGTTGGTCAGATCTCTCAAGTGGTGAGTAAGCTTGACGCCAAGGTTTCTGGTAAACTTCCATCTCAGACGGAAGCGAACCCGAACATTCGAAATGTCAGTGTTGTGACTCTGAGAAGTGGGAAGAAGCTTGAAGAGGATAATTCTGAGATCAACAAGGAAGAAAGTCCAGATTTGGAGCAGAATGTAAACGGCGACCGCCGCCCTTCTTACGGCGACCGCCGCATAGAAAACGGCGACCGCCGTGAAGACTACGGCGCCCGCCGTGACGGTGATCAAAATCTCGGTTTTTCTAACGATGTCAGCGGCGACCGCTGCCCTTCTTACGGCGACCGCCGCCTCCCTGTAGCCGATGCTGAGGCTGAGAAGGAGTCCGAAACTCCGATTTTTCCTGATTGGAAGCCTGTTCCGCCATTCCCATCTGCTTTGAAGCGTACCAAGCCACTTGCGCAGGACAAGGACATGTTTGAGATGTTCAGAAACGTTGAGGTCAACATTCCTCTCCTAAATTTGATCAAGTCTGTCCCTCGTTATGCCAAGTTCTTGAAGCAGATGTGCACCACAAAGAGGAATCAGGATAGGAACAGCAAGAAGAAGGTAAAGGTAAGCGAACATGTTTCTGATGTGTTTCAGAAGCGCTTACCTAAGAAGTATAGCAACCCAGGTATGTTCACCATTCCCATCACTATTGGAGATACCAAGTTCAATAAAGCTATGTTAGATTTGGGTGCTTCCATTAATGTTCTACCTTCATCTCTTTGTGAATCCTTACGATTAGGACCCATGCATGCGACCAATATTTTCATTCAGTTAGCTGATCGATCTAGTGTGCTTCCTATAGGGATAGTGGAGGATGTTTTGGTTAGGGTTGGTGATCTTACTTTTCATGCTGACTTCTATGTGCTCAATATGGAACATGATAAGCATGCAGCCCCTATTCTGTTAGGGACCCATGCATGCGACCAATATTTTCATTCAGTTAGCTGATCGATCTAGTGTGCGTCCTATAGGGGTAGTGGAGGATGTTTTGGTTAGGGTTGGTGATCTTACTTTTCCTGCTGACTTCTATGTGCTCAATATGGAACATGATAAGTATGCAGCCCCTATTCTGTTAGGGAGACCTTTCCTGAAAACTGCCAACACTAAGATTAATGTGAGTACTGGTGCTTTAACCATGGAATTTGATGGCCAAACTATTAACTACAATATCTATGAAGCCATGAAATATCCTTCTGCTGATCACTCTTTGTGTGCACTTGATGTACTTGAGCCTGTGGTGCAAGACGTTTTTGATGAGGACCACCTAGATGACAAGCAATCTATCATTGTTGATTCTAGCTTGGATTTTGCTTCATCTACTAACTCGCAGGAAGTCGTCACTGAGTTGGACGCTTACTATAAGCTTCCTCTGGAGCTACCAGGCAAATCGCCTTTACCGCTAACTCCGAGCGAGAAGCTCGTTCCCTCTTTGCTGCAGGTATCTGAAGTTGAGGCTAAACACCCCCCTGATCGATCTAAGTATGGGGGAGACGCGACTAAGAAGGTCAAGGTGGAGGAGCCGCTGAAGAAGAAGAATGGTCTAAGGTTCAAACCTTTCCATGAGTGGTTTAGGAAGGAGGTAATGAATGAGAAGGTTCCTAAGGAACCTGATGATATGGATTGAGGTTGTTCGAGTAGTATGTCGAGCCAATGACATTAAATAAGGCGCTGCTCGGGAGGCAACCCGATGTTAGGTAGTTTATTTCCCTTCCCTTAGTTATTTTCTTTTGTTTTTCCTTTTAGTTTTTGCTTTCTGTGTCGAACTAACCTGCAGGAAGCGTATCCAAGTGAAGAAGGAGAAGCGGCGACCGCCGCCCCCATTATGGCGACCGCCGCCAACCCCCTCCTCCAACACTTTGCTTGCGGCAAAGGACGGCGACCGCCGTTTAATTACGGCGATCGCCGCCATTCTCAGGTTCATTTTCTTTTTATTTTATTAAAAAAAATAAATGGGCCCCGAAAAAACCTTAAACGGGGAGCAAAAGACGAAAATAAAATACCCCGAAAAGACCTTAAACGGGGAGAAATTTTTTTATTTTTTTTTTAAAAAGGTTCTACCGGAGGCCAGCTGCCCAGCGTTTCCTATGGAGAGATGGTGCGCATCATGTTGTCAAGGAGGAGACATTAGCCCCACTTTGTATTTGACAACGATGATGGCCCTATAATTGGCAGCTGAGGAGGAGGAACACTAGGGCTCACACCACGATTACATCTGGGCCCCATTTTTGTATTCGTTGAAGGCCGTGCAACCCCGCCATACCTGCCATACCACTATTCACCATAGTGGTTCCCTATGGTTGCACGGTAGATGAAGATTATGGCATTGATGCCGACACCCGAGACATGGACGTTTATTGAGAAGACCGCCAACAACAAAGGAAGTGTCCAAGCCCGCTCGGCGACGTTGTGAGTTAATTTTTTTTGCTTTTCCCTGTGCTTCTATTTTTTGTCTTTCATTACATTGAGGACAATGCAATGTTTAAGCATGGGGGAGAGTTCTATTCTTGCTACGTCGTTGAGGAGAAAAATGAATAAAGAGAAAAAGCCAAAAATTTGAAAAAAAGGCTATCATTGAAATCCTGGGATAGGTCGAAAACCCGAAAGGGAGGCCTAGGTAATAAGCAGGTGGCTTGGACCAGCATTAGGCTGGGGTAATATGTGGTCAAGAGTGACATGAGCTTATGTGAGTACATCTATTGGAAAATGAAATGAGTGGCTTGGTGAAAACCCGAAAGGGCGCCTTGGCAAAACGAGCGAAAAAAAAGAAGAGTGATTTTAGGATTTCTCATTATTCTTGGCGAGGCGTCATAAGAAGAGGAGTCAAAGAAGGATTGTCGGGTAGGTCACTCTGGGAGACATAAGGAGCAATAGATGGAGGCTAGGATTAGAGGTTACTCATACTATTGGATATCCGGGTTTAGCTTGGGGGAAGTACTCTGCTTGCCCCTTAAGCTTGTTGAGTGTTGATGTGTTGTGAATGAGATTGGTGCCAGGAGCTTGGCATGGGTTAGGTGACTCTTAGTTGGAGGATATGCTTCCTGAGACCTTGGATGCTGCATTGGAGGAGTAGGCTCTTTATTAGTTTACTCGCGGACGAGCAAAGGTCTAAGCATGGGGGAGTTTGATAAGCACTACTTTGTAGGGCTTAACTAAGAGTCATTAGAGGGTTTATTGGTGCCATTCAGGTAGATTTAGACACATTCATGTGTATGGCGTTTGGGGGCGAAATTGGTGTTTTTGGAGGTGTTTGAGCTGTTTTGGAGATCATAGGAAACACTGAGGATGAAGCCACCAGTAGAAGACGCCAAGGAGTTATGAAGTATTGGCGAGGAGGTGCTGAAGACACACTTTTGGAGGCCTTGGGAGCATTCAGAGCTGAAGAGACGAAGACACTGAAGGAGTGGCTTCACGGCGGCCGCCGTTCACATCGCGGCGACCGCCGCCAAAGGATTCCCAGCGACCATGGCTACGACTTAAGAACGGCGACCGCCGTTTAAAGCCGGCGACCGCCGCGATTACGGTGCCCGCCGCCCTCTCTACGGCGCCCGCCGCCACTGTCAGAAGCCCACCGAGCCCGTTTCTAGATCTGTTTTATTTTGGATTATTTTATTACGGTTTTAGTATTTTTCGTTTTAGGTTAATTTAGACTGATTTACTTTTAGTATTTTAAGTGTAGAGAAAAGGCTTGTTTCATATATCTCTCGAACCCTTATTTCACTTTTCATTCTACGTACTTTGCTATGAAGAACTAAGCCACTCTTGTTTAGTCAGACGCTGAAGCTTTTGTTTTGATTCAGTTGTGAGATTCTCGTTCTTAATCTTTTGCATGGATTTTATCTATTCTCTTGCTTGATTGCTTATGATTGATATTGATAATTTCTAGTCTGATCAACTAGGGTTTGTTGTTATTGATCTATTGCTAGATGTAGATTGTTACTGGTTGAACATATCTATTTCAGAGTAGCAACTGCATCGTACTAGTATCTGGTTGTGCTAGTCTTATGTAGAAGAGAACTGATTTACATTCTAGGATAAAAGCGGGTTGTTTTATGCTAGAATTGTATCCAACTATATTCCTATCCGTAAAGCTGCTGTTAAACCGAATCTTGATAGTTTCATGGTTGTTTAATTAGTTAGTGCTAATAGTATCTGGTTGTTCTATTAGTTATATCTGAAAAGGAATTGGAATTTCCATTGCATGAGATTTTGAATGAGTATCTAGGATCAACTTGTCATACGAATAGTGGATGTTGTTTGACTAAGTGCTTTTCCCATCACTGAATTCATCAACTTTTAGTTTGTTTACTTTTGCATGTTTAGATTCATTAAAACATACAAAACCCCCCTTTGGTTACTTTGGATTGACATACAAATTGCATATTAAGATAGACTTTGTCTCCCTGTGGACTCGACCTTTACTTACCTAGGACTACGGTTTAAGGTTTGTTTGGATATTTTGCATAGTAGGAATTAGCATGACAAATTCCTGTTATCAAATGTTGAAGGAGAGAGCTTGTACCTTTAGCCTTTTTGCTTCTGTTTTTTCATTGGGCAGGATGCCATCTTTTAGCCATTTGGCGTAAGGTAGCGTCCAGTCGTCATGATTGTTGACAATGTCTTCTTCTGATCAGTCGCCTACTTCCAATGCGACAAGTTCTTCCAACGGTGTGCTCAGATCCTTGGGTGCCCTTGGGACATCTGGTGTCGTGACATGTGCCAATGGGATGTTTGGGAATTCTTTCGGATCCAAGACGGACCCTAGGTTGGCTAGTGCATCGGCCTGAGCGTTGAGATCTCTGGGAACCTGTCTGATGTCGAACTTTCGGAATTGGTCGATTAGTTTCTTGACCACGTCCAGATAAGCTATCATTCTGTCGTCCTTGGCGATGTATGACCCTTGAATTTGATTCACGACTAGGAGGGAGTCGCAAATGACTTTGATTTCTTGGACTCCTAGGTCGCATGCCAGAATGAGCCAAAATACGAGCACTTCGTATTCAGCTTCATTGTTAGTCGTGTCCCATTCGCATCTTACGGCTTGGGCTATCTTGTCCCCTTGTGGCAATTTTAGCACGACCCCTAGCCATCACCCTCTAGCATTCGACGCGCCGTCTGTGTGGAGCTCCCATTTACCTATTTCCTCTGTTGCAAGCAATTGTGTTGCTTCTTTGACGACTTCCTGTTCTAGGGTCGGACTAAAATCTGCCATAAAATCAGCCAATGTCTGGGACTTGATCGTCGTCCTGGGCTTATACTCAATCTCGTAACCACTAAGGTGTATGGCCCACTTATCCATTCGTCCTGTGAATTCTGGTTTCCTCATGATTGCTCTCATGGAATGGTTAGTGCGAACAATTATAGTATGAGATTCGAAATAGGGTTTAAGTTTGTTCGACGCCATTACTAGTGCTAGGATGAGTTTTTCCTTTGACGAATACCTTGTTTCCGCTGGGAGTAGCGTTCGACTGACGTAATAGATTGGTGATTGCTTGCCGTCTTCTTCTCTGACCAGCACCGCGCTTACTGCAGATTCCGATACTGTTAGGTACAATAGTAGTGGCTCGTCGTCTTTAGGTTTTGCTAGCAGTAGGGGGCTGGCCAGGTACTTCTTTAGATCTTGAAATGCGGCTTCATGTTCTTCGGTCCATTGGAAGGACTTGTTCTTTCTGAGAGCGTCGTGGAAAGGTTTGCATTTGTCCGATGACTTTGAGATGAACCTGTTTAGAGCTGCTATTTGACCTATCAATTTTTGTACATCCTTGACGCATCGAGGAGATCGAAGGTTGATGATGGCCTTGACCTGCTCCGGGCTGGCCTCTATCCCTATTTGTGTCACCATATACCCCAAGAATTTCCTTGACGAAACTCCGAACGATCATTTCATAGGATTTAGTTTCATATTATATCTTTTCAGTACCTCCAAGCCGTCGCGAAGGTGAACGATGTGGTCCTTCTTCTTTTTTGACTTGACCAGCATGTCATCTATGTAGACTTCCATTGTGTCCCCAATCTGATCTTTGAACATCTTGTTGACTAGTCGTTGATAAGTAGCCCCTGCATTTTTTAGTCCGAAGGGCATCACTTTATAACAATAAATACCTTGATTTGTGACGAATGCCATTTTCTCTTGGTCTTCCGGTTCCATGAGGATCTGATTGTAACCACTGAACGCATCCATGAAGGATAGCATTTCGTGTCCCGCTGTTGCGTCGACCATGGCGTCGATGTGAGGAAGTGGGAAGGAGTCCTTGGGACACGCTTTATTAAGGTCGGTGAAGTCGATGCAGACTCTCCACTTGTCGTTTTTCTTTTGGACCATAACCACGTTGGCTAGCCAATCGGGGTATTCGACTTCTCTTATCTTTCCTGTTTCTAACAGGCTCCTGACCTCGTTGTCGATGATCTTATTCCGCTCGGGGGTGAATTTCCTACGCTTTTGCTTCACAGGAGGGTGAGATGGATCTACGTTTAATTTATGAGTAATAATGTTTGGAGATATCCCGACCATGTCTTCATGTGACCATGCGAAACAGTCAGCATTAGACCGAAGGAAATCCAATACTTGTTGCATGGTCGAGTCGTCCAGGTCCGACCCGACCCATACCGTTTGGTTTGGCTTTGAAGGATCTAGTGCAATCTCGTCGAGCTTTTCCATCTCTGCTTCGATGTATCGACTAGATCATTCGCCGAGCTGTAATTGCTATGCGATCTTTGGTTTGACCGCGCTTTTCATGGAGGCGACATAGCATTCCTTGGCCATCCTTTGATCGCCCTTGATCTCTTGAACTCCCCATTTGGTAGGGAACTTGATGGTCTGATGGTACGTTGAGGGTACAACCTTCATCGCATGTATCCAAGGCCTACCAAGAATGCAGTTGTAGGGAGATGGACAATTTAAGACTAAGAACTTTACATGTTGGTTTACTCCTTTGGCGTATGTCGTAAGAACGATTTCGCCGATAGTGTGCTTGACTTCGCCGCTAAACCCAACTAGCGGAGTCGGTTTCTTGATAAGATCATCTTCACCCAGACCCATCCCTTTGAGGGCGTCGAAGGTTAAGAGATTGGTAGAACTTCCTGTATCGATTAGTACTCTTCGTATCAAACAGTTTCCAATGGACAAAGAGATTACCAGACCGTCATGATGATCTACTGACTCGTCAACGTCGGATTCGTCGAAAGTGACCGGTGGGAGGTTAGAGACCTTGGGTCCTCTGAACTCTGGTATCTCGGGTCTGTTGCCTTTGCTCTCTCTTGCATGCCATTTTGCTGCGGAGTACGTGTTTCTACATACGTCTGAGCCTCCTAAAATAGTATTGATGATTTTTGTATGGACAAGAGATGGGGGTTTGTCGTGCTTTACCTAGTCTCGTCGTTCCATGGTGGCTTTGGCTCGTTCCGAGATCATGTCGCGCAAGAGTCCTTGCGCAAGTAACCTAGCGACCTCTTTGCGTAGCGCGATGCATTTGTCCGTTGAGTGACCGTGGTCACCGTGGAATTCGCACCACCTGTTCATATCCTTCTTGATGTCTGGTCTGTCGCTCTTTCGGGGCCATCTTACTTCTTTCCCATATTTGTCGAAACTCTTGATGAGTTCCGACACGGAAACATTGAAGTTGTAAGATTGAACCCTGGGAGGCAGCGTCGGACCGTCTTTCCAGTCTTGAGACATGTCTTGGAAGGAGTTTACCTGACTTTGCTCATTCCGACCATGAGGGTACGGATGATGGCGTCTGTCTCGGCGATTGTCGGAAGAGGATTTGCGATCGGAATGGTCGGGTCCATGGGATGCCTTTCACGATTCACGATCTTCTTCTAAGTGCACCTCAACCATGGTCTTGGCTTGGACGTCTTCGAAGCTTCTGCACGGGTACTTGGTAATCTCGTTGTAGAGGTTGCTATCTTTGATCAAACCTTGTCTGAAGGCCTCGATGGAGGTGGTGACATCGCAATGGGGCATCGCGACCTTTTCCTTGTTGTACCTGTTGAGATAGCTTCGGAGAGGTTCATTATATTTTTGGGTGATTCGATAGAGATCGCTTGACTGTCTCTCGATCCTCCGACTGCTGGCGAATTGGACCTTAAAGGAATTGACCAGATCTGCGAACGAGGTGATCGTACCTGAGGCAAACGCATAAACAAAGTTAGTGCGGGACCCGCGAGAGTAGTGCCAAAGCTTTTTCACATGACAGCCTCGCGGCTCTCCCTTGGAACAGATGCAGTCATTAATTTTTGTTTATAGAGAGATATGTGATCATCTGGATCGTTAGTGTCGTCGAAAGTCATCATGCTAGGAAGGTTGAACTTTTTAGGGATCCTGACTCTGGCGATTTCTTAGATGAACGGAGATTATTCGTATCCGTCCGATGCTTCTTTCTCGGTTGGCTGCGGAACTCCGGGAATTCTAGCGATGCGATCGTCGAGCGCCTTCATATGCTGACTGAGCGTCTGTTGGACGAGAGCCAGGATATCGGGGGGATTGGTAACCTGTGGTTCGTCGATTCGGATTCCATCAACATATTCGGGACGTCGGACGCTTGGGGGAGTCATCTCGACGTTATCCATGTTAAGACGTGTTTGGACGCTGCTATGGACGGGCGCTTGTCTGGATCCAAAATCCATCGACTGTACCTGCGATCTAAGAGACTCATTTTCACGAGTTAGTTGTGCAATCTCGGCTTCGGATTGGGTGGACAAGGCAGCCAGAGCTTCGGTCTTTTGACGTTGCTGGGCGAGGTCATCTTGGAGTTGGTTCAGAGTTGGATTTTCGATTGTGTTTCCTTGAGTTTGAGAGTCGTCTTCGAGGCGTGGTTCCTCGATGTCGGTGGGTAGTCTGACAGTCATGGTTGGAGGATTTTGAGATGGTGATCGGCAAGTTGCCCCACGGTGGGCGCCAAATTGTTTTGGAGCGAAAAGATCAATCAACCTAAATCGCCTTAGACGGGGTAACAAGTCGATCGGGTGGAGTACAATAAATCCAAACCAAATGAACAATCAACTACGTTCGAAACAGGAGTAAGATTATACGATAATATAATGATTGTATTATGATTAAAACAAAATAAAGTATAGCTTATCATGTAAATACAAGAGTCGGATCTTGTACGACCGACTAATCTAGCGTCCGGTCCTTGGTGACCGAATGTTGTTGACAAAAGTGCTGGACATGCCAGATAAGTTCTTCAAGCCTTTTTAGAGTGGAAAATAGTGAGTATTCGTGTGTCTTCTTTAGCTTCTTCATGCCCTATTTATGGGATTTTTTTCTTTGACCGTTTTCTTACCGTTTTTGTGAGATCTCTCCTTTTATTGCCGAGCGTAATCTCTGGGATCTTCCTTTTAATGACACCTCTAATCTTACACTTGAATTGGCTGCCGTTTGCTTAGGATTGAGTAGTTAAGGCTTGGGCGAGATTCTCGGGATTGGTCGGGTCTTATGCATTTGAGGAGCGTCTGACGCCTTTCTTCAAGCTTCTCGGCCCATTTCTTCAGTTGAGGTGGCCCAATCTGTTTGACTCAGTTTCATTAGAGCATTTTGGACCCAACACTAATAATTAGTTAATAATATTATATAAAGTAAACCTTTTACAAGAAAAATATGCGAATATACATACACCAAAATCATCTCCTTCTCCAAAACAAAGTCCATGATGTTCTAAATATATATGATTTAATGATTTATATTATAATATTTATAAGGAAACACAAATCCCTTTATACATTTTGCTATAGTACACAAGTACATATTTACTTCCTACCCAAAAAAGATACATACACTATACAGTTTATAATAATCTAAAAAAATCTTGATTATTCAAAAACAGGTACATATAGCTATATACTAATCTAAAAATAAGTGCATTTGATGGTCTTCTACGAAAGAGCAATCTCTTTGAACTAATTGGTAATGAAAAATCCTTTGTTGAAGTGTATAAACCTCGAGCGAGCCCAAATCAACAATTAGGAAACATATGCTTTTTTGATGCTTCATGGGTTGGTGAAGTTAGTGGTTTATAAAAGTGGCAGGAGGCAATTTGATTAGCAAAAATTCAACAAATGAATCCGTGAAAGTTGATCGAAAATTATCTCCGGAACGAACAAATGAATAAATCAATATATTTTAGTAATTCATTGAGATTTTATAAGATACTATTATTTTCTTAAAAAGATATTCAGAGATATGGAGTTTGAAATTCAAAATAGTTTAACAAATTTACATTAGGTTTGACAATGATGCGTCAAGTTATGGTGAATTGAAAAAATTATAATGTGAGATGTTAAATAATATAATTAGGCCATTACTATTTCACGCCCCAGGCCCTGGTTCGTCCATCATGGATGGATGGCCCTCGTCCGTCACGGATGGATGACCCTCGTCCGTCACAGACGAAGTTGCTGCCCATAAATACAGCAATTTCGTCCCCTTCCTCATTTCACCCACAATTTCTTTCGTCGATCTCTCTCGCTCTCGCGTAGCCACTTCGCCCCCTTTCTTTCCATTCGTCACGTATCAATCGAATTCGTCCATTACGAATCGTCAGGTTAGTTAAATCTGTACTGGTTCTTGGCCTAGTTTAATGGTGTTGAAATTATTGTATGTTATTTGCAATTTTTTGATGAATTAGGTTTTAGGGTTTACATGATTAAGTGTTTAATGTTGGATTTGAACTTGTTTGAATGTTGTTTCAAATGAAAAAATGTATTGAATCTGGGAAAATATTGTCAATTTGTACTTGTCAATCTGGAAAAATATTGTCAATTTAGTTGATCTCGACATGTTTGAGTTGAGGAAGTAGTTGAACCATCCGCCCGTGACGGAAGGATATGTTCGATCCGTGACAGAAGGATCTGTTCGATCCGTCACAGACGGATCTGCAGTTCAGGAGTTACTAGACTTTGAGTTTAGGGTTTGTTATTCGAGTTGATGAAAATTTAAATTCATCTTTTTGAACTGAAATGGATGGATATTGAGCTGGTAATTTTGTTGGATTGAATGTGCTGATTATTGTGTCGAGTTTTTAATAATATATGGATTTAGGTTGAATATATGATTATTTTTCTAATGTGTTGTTTTTTCCTGTTACAGATGGATAACCAGACAAGATCTGTCCGTCATCGAAGGCGGAACGTTGTCTGGGAGGTACAAGAACAAGATCAGGAGCCCATCGTATACCGAAGAAGCACTACTACAATATTGAACTAATGCAACGGTTAGGTCCAGCAGTTTAGGCAAATGAAGCGGTTTAACAGTTGCAGCGGCTTTTGCTGCGGTTGTCTAGCTGTTTAGCTTAAAGCAGCGGTTTTTGCAGCAGTTCATCTATACACGGTCAAATGCAACGGTTGCTAATACCTATTGCAACGGTTGTTGAAAAAAAAATTTGCTTCTTAGAAAAGCCGCTGCAACTGTTAAACCGCTTCCAAAAAAATCATATACCAGCCGGCCCTATCATATTCATCTACTTACCCTTAGAAAAAAAATATCGATGAAGTAGCCAAAACCAGGAGCCCTTCTCTCGCGCGAACTCGCTCGCCCCCTCTCCAGCTCCGGCTCGTCGCGGCTCTTCCGGCTCGTCGCGCCCCTTCCGGCTCGTCGCGGCTTCTCCGGCTCGTCGCGGGGTCTCTGGTACGGTGGTCTCTCCGGCCCGTCTCACTTCTCCTCGACTGACCTCAATCCGGCGATTCTCGTTTCCGGTAAGCATTTTGTGCCTTCGATCAATTGCTTTAGATTTGTGTAAGTCTTACTCAATCCTTGTGCAATTGTTGGTTTAGATCTGCAGCAACGTCTCGTTTGCTTTAGTTTTGTGCAATTCGATTTTTAGGGTTTTGTTAATTTGTTCACTGTTGGATGAATTTTAAGGGGCAGGGGCTAAGTTCTCTATCTATTAACAATCAAACCAGTTGATTGGGTTAGGATGTTTAATTTTTGTTATAGGATCACCTAGGTGTCCAGGAGTCCCATCGCCTAGAGTCGCCTTTCACTTTTTTAACCATTGGCGAGTATTATTCTCTTGAAATTTTTCCTGTGATCAGCTGAGTGCTTTGCCAAAATATATGTTGCTGATTTTGGGTGGATTTTGAATCTTTTTGGTATTAAAACTTGGTTTGCTTTATCCTACTAAGTATTGATGTGGCAGAAGATAAGAGCGCCACTTATAATTTTTTTTTTGCTGGATGTGTGTTTATGTGCTGTTTGAGTAGATAAAATTTTGAATACATTCCTTTATCTTGGTGTATTCTCAAGGCATGAAAGGAGTATTTTCCTCATTGTATTCATGATGTTTTCTAGGAGAAATCTGATCGCATTGTAGTGTTTTTAATCCTTCGATTATAAAAGAAAATGAACAGCTTGAACTCAAGTGTGGCTGCAAGCTCATTTTTTCATCAATGATTTGCATCTTAGATAGCTAGTCGTTTCTTCATCCTTTGTTTAGGAGTTCAAGTAATTATACATTGCTGAGAACCCAATTTTTTACATTCTAGAGGTATGGCTGATACGTAATAATGATGAGCATTCTCATTTCATATGCTGAGATATGAACCAGCTTTTTTGACCAATGAGTTTCTGTCAAGCTGGTGTTTTTGTACCTCTTCATCCATTTCTTGTACCTGAAACATCAACTGGTAGGAAATGTTGTTTCTCTTGCATGTTACTGCTTCAAGTATAGGATTTTCAAGTTCTAATGTTAACACTATTATAATTTTCATTGCTTTTGGGTCATTCTGATCATACATGTTTTATTACAAAAAGACTCAAAATGTTGTTTCTCGTGCATATTAGTACTTCAATTCAAATATAGGATTTTCCAGTTTCAGTGTGAAGTTAGTTTAAAGAGGGCGTGCAGTAAATTTTAGTTTGATACCAATGATTGTGTGGTTGGCAAAGTTGTGTGAGGAAATGGATCTTAAATTTGTTTGATACCAATGATTGCAGTAAATTCAAATCAATATTGTAAAGTTATCTTGCTGTTAGACTGTTAAGAGTAGGTAATATTCTTTGAAGTTTATGAGGGAAATTTGTACCCGTATTCTCTTCATCTTAAATTTGTGCTTGTTACTGGAAATCACAAGGAAAAATGACATTGCTGCTTATGGCAAGACTTCAAAAATGGAATAGTTGACAATGTTTTTATCCCCAAGAACGAGGAGTTAGCTGCGGTAATAACTTAATCAACAACTAATCTTTGTTCCATCAAGTTACAACATTGAGGTGGTTTCCTTTTTCTCTTGTCTTGTTTCTTTTTTAGTGTGTCTCTATATAAAAATATTTTACATTTGAATTCCTTTCATATGAATACATTAGAAGATGAAGGATATCAGTTGATCACATTGCACATTTGAAACCAGCAGACGGAGGATTTGCACCTACCCAATGTAGGTTTGCCAAATAATTATCTTGTCATATAGACAAGTTATAATAAGTTTCGGCATTACTATTAATAGATCAATTATTCATTTTCTGTTGTGTGGCTTCAAGATTTGGAATTTGGAATTTGTGCATTGGTTGCCCACCTAACTGGAATTCACAGTGCAATAAAGATGAGTAGCATAATCAGAGTGCTTCATCAGTATCTTCTGGCCATGCAGAAAGGTATCGTGTCATTTATTGTTTTCTTAAGCATAGATTACTTAAGCGTTTAAAATGAGATCCAAAACATTTTTCTGGCTTAAGGATCTTGCTTAAGCTATGGAAATTATAATATTTATTTCCTCAATTTTTTATGCTTGATGTAGAT
This sequence comes from Rheum nobile, assembly GCA_027886185.1. Taxonomy (NCBI): domain Eukaryota; kingdom Viridiplantae; phylum Streptophyta; class Magnoliopsida; order Caryophyllales; family Polygonaceae; genus Rheum; species Rheum nobile. Next base: position 133,558 of record WOAB01000481.1, read on the forward strand.
TTAAGAAACCAAGTCTATTTTTTTTTCGTTGATTGTCTGAATATAGAATTTGGAGCATAGTAATGTTATAACATGTGCTTTGTTGATGACCTAGTATCTTCTCACGGCAACCTTGTTGAGCTTCCAGAATGATGTGTGGTTTCTATATGTTTAATGTGAATAGGAATCATTGAAATATGAAGTGGGCGTATGCAAATTTGAACTTCTGTAGATTTTTTGTTCTTTCAAGATGCAGAATCAGGTTTGAGCTATGATTAGCTGCTCATAATTTATGAACTTGCTCTTTACTATGCAATGATTTGGTTTGGTTAAGTTAAAGTAGGCTTAAATCTTTGTATCTCTACTAAATTGGATCATAAATTTGTAGGGGGTTCAAGCTACCTTGTTATGGATTTGATTGACAGAATCATGCTAGTATTTTTCATGGTAATCTTTGATTGGTACATGTTGTATAAGCTAAAAAATAAGTCCAATACCCCCATGTTAGTTGATAATGGATTTCAGGAATGAATCATAATGCATATATCTTGACAGGTGATATTCCTACCGAAAGTTCATTGCTAAGACAAGTATCAAGTCTTTTAAGGAGATTACTGGAATTAGAGAAGTTTCAAGGTGATTTCTTAATGGTGATGACCTTCCTCTTTGTTCAGATGGCATTTTAGGGAATACCAACTATATGATCCGTATAAATATGTAAGTTGTTTCGTTGACCATAATCCAGAAGTGACATGTCTTGCTTTGTGGCAGGAATATAATTGAGTGAAATATAAATGTTTCGATGATAAAATTGTGTACTCACGTAGCTTGCAGGATCACACCGAACACCTTAGAAAATAACATTTCAGTTTTCTTTTGAATTGCACTTATCAATTGTTGGTGTTATTGAGTGAAATATAAATGTTTATAGATTCATTCATATAGTTAGTATATTATTGTTGAGTATAATTAATTTACCTTAGGAGGGATTAATCTTATATTGGTTATTTTACTTTTTTTGCAAGTTTTTGATTTTATTGGACAAACAAGAAAACATGGATATTAGCGGTATAGGATTAACATGTCTACTTTTTAGGGTAATGATATGATTTCGGTCCATAATTTTGGTATATTAGCACCTCTAGCTAACTTACACTTGGTGTGTTAATTAGCACAAGCCAACTCTATATATTTATTGACTTGATTTTTTGTATAGTAGGTAGTAGATACACTTGGGCAAGGTATGCACTTATATATTGTAACCAATAGGTTTTTTATCTAATGAATGAAAATTTAGTATAATATTGCATTTTTTAAGCAAGGAAAATATGTATATATATATATATATCAGCAAAAAATATTATGGATATATGTATATATAATTAGTGCAGCAATAGGATAAACCCGCGACAAAAAAATTGAAAAGTGCTTCATTAGATCAACACCCACTGCAAAAGAGAATCAAACCGCTGCAATAGGTAAGTAAAACCGCTGCAATAGGTAAGCACTACGGTTGCAATAGGTAATCACAACCGCTACAGTAGATAAAAGAAACCGCTGCAATAGGTGCTAAAACCCCTGCAAGTAGGTTTTAAAAAGTGTTTCAAACAAAAAGAAACCGCACCCAAAGATAAAATAACCGCTGCAATAGTTCCATACAACCGCTGCAACCCAACCGCTACATTATATACTTTAGCAGCGGTTGTTGGTCTTTTGAAGCGGTTTTTTACCTTCATTAAGATCCATTGCATTAGACCTAATGCTACACGAGCAGATGAAACAGTTGAAAATCGCTGCATTAGACCGAATGCAGCGGTTGTCTTACATATTGGCGCGGTTTTTGACCGCTTCATTTAACCTAATTTTGTTGGATTGAATGTGCTGATTATTGTGTCGAGTTTTTAATAATATATGGATTTAGGTTGAATATATGATTATTTTCTAATGTGTTGTTTTTTCCTGTTACATATGGATAACCAGACAAGATCTGTCCGTCATCGAAGGCGGAACGTTGTCCGTGAGGTACAAGAACAAGATCAGGAGCCCATCGTATACCGAAGAAGGGAACCTATGAAGAAAAAATCAAACAAGGCGACGGAGCGGGACCGAGCACGATAATGAACCGATGGATGAACCGGTATATTCAGACCCACCATTGAACACCATGCCGTTTAACGATCCACCCATATACCAGAATGTTAACCCGGATGTGGTAAGTAACTATATATATGCTTAGTTAATTAAACTACTATTACATTATTTAATATTGTTTCTAATAATTTGTTTTATAGGATCCGACATGGTATGTACCTCTTGTACCAGAACAACCTAGTGGTTGGCCCATGTGGTCGGGAGATATGAGTGGGCAAGGTGTTTGGCCCGCTCAACAACCTAGCTTCGAGGAACCAACGGAGGAACCAGCTGCTTCTAGACAGCCTAGGTAGCATGTTAGACAGCGTAGATAGGCTGGAGGTCAGAATGCTATCGATTCGAAGTTAGTAGGACCTATAGCGGGAGGTCCAGAGAACCCAGACCTGTTGTTTAGCTTCACAGCCCACACAACATACTTCATTTATTAGGGCATCGTAAGTTATCAAAACTTGATGTTGTTATTAAATTTATTCCCTATTTATTTTTGTATCTAACATTTTTTTGTATAGGAGCGAGAAACTCTCACGTTTCAGCACATGCATGAGCAGCTACGGAAATGGAGGCTAGACAATCACTCTGCAAGGTGCGATCTTGCCCGAAACAGCAGCATCACACATTTGCATGACCTGATCTACACTTATGTAGATCAGCCTTTGATTTCTGCATTTGTGGAGCGATGGAAGCCGGAGACCAATTCATTACATATGCCATTTGGAGACATGACGATCACTCTCCTGGATGTCTACATGATTTTGGGTCTCAAGATTGATGGGGATGGAATGAGACTTCCTCTCCAGGATCGCATCAAGGGGAAAAATTAATTGTTCAATGAAAAAGTGCTGAGGGCAATGGAGTTCTTTTCCTTGAAACCCAAAATAGCACGTGGACTCACTGCAGACAACCTGAAAAATCATTGCTTGACCACAAAGTTGGATGATGAGACGATCGCGTCGGGTTATCTGTTGTACCTGATGGGCTCGACCCTCTTTCCCGACAAGTCCCAACACATGTTGCCCATGCCTAATCTGACCTACGTGTGTGACGTTCGTGCTACTCACAATCTTTCTTGGGGTTCCGACACGTTGGCATTCATGTATCGTTCATTGGGCGAGTGTTCACGACATGCATGTCGTCAGATGTCGACCTGCTACACATTGTTGATGGTAAGAATTGTGTTGCATATTGTTTTTATATTATTTAATTAAATTTAAGGTATAGGTTGATATGTTTGTAAAAATATATTTATGTACATGCATGGATCTATCTGTACTTCCCTAGCTTTCGTCCTCCACAAAATCCCTGCTACGAAGACAATGTGCCATATGCAAGGCGATGGAACCTTGTGCAGACTCGTAGTAGACATAGAAGAAACTACAGGGAGGAGCTGGACTTAATGCAACCTTGGCATGTAAGTATCATATGATGTGGTTTATGTCTCATATTAAAGTATTATAGTTGTATGAAGTTACTTATGGCTATGTTGATTGCATCCAATTTTGTATAAGTTGACTGGCAACCCTATGGATATGTTAATTATAGTATGCCGGAGTTGACTCCTGCCTTTTGATGCGACCCTACCCACCATGACCGCCACGGAGGAAGAAGAGTCTATGAGTATGAGGACAGATGGGCCCATGACCAGGGCTCGCGCCAAGGCCATTTCCAAAGCCACACAATCCCTGGTCGCGCGCCTAGTGGCCAGCCAAGGCGCGCCCGAGACCGCACCTACACTAAGGCTTCTCGCCACCATCCAAGGCCCAGAGGAGTTCCAGCCGGGCACTGCCACTTCTGACTCAAGCACATCATTAGAGGAGCCCCTAGAAGCCTAAGCCAACCCAGCGCCTCACTCGCGCCGCCTTAGTGCCGCCTCGCCACGTCTTGCCGCCGTCGCCGAGGCCTCCAAAGGCGCAAGTGCTAGCTTAGTCTATTTTTGGGTTTAGAGGTTTACTTGATGTATTTGGCATTCCATTTTAAGACTTTCTTTATGTAGTACTTTCTATTTTTAGTAAGTCTAATTTTAGCCTTTCTATTTTGGGTGTGTGCTTCACTATTGCATAGTGGGCTAGCCCATTGGACGCATCTCGGCCCATCCGAGTGCCACATGCCTATATAAGCCACACTCGACTCTTGTAACAAGGTTACGTCATTTCTTAATCTAAGATTATTGTTAAGAGACAATTGCCTCCATTCTTAGACCGACGTCACAAAACTCTTACTTCTCATCTCCATTCCTCCGCCGCTGACGCTACGGCCACCACTCGAATCCATTCGAGTCTATCCTCCGCCGCCGACGCTATCACCCACACTCGAGTCCATCGAGTCTATAGTCCATCCGCTGCCGATGCTACGGCCGTTCTCAACCCATTGAGCCATCCATCCACCCCAACGCATCTAGACCTGAGACGCGTTCAAGAACCACCATCACTTTCGTCGTCGCAATCGTGCCCACAATCGCACCCACTTCTATCTCCTTCGCTAGTCCAATCGCAAGAGCCATCGTCATCGTCGTCTCTATCGAGCCTACTCCAAGCGTCGTCGACTCTCCCTCGCCGTCGTCCCAATTTCTCCTCGTGTCAGTAAACCTCAAAGTTCACTGTTCACGCCGCCGCTTCGAAGCCATTCGTGCAATTCAACAAGGCCAAAGCCAAGGTTTCCACGTCCGGTCTTCGATACCAAGTCAAGCGACTCACATCAAGATCTAGATCCTTGCCATCACGTCACTCATGCCAGCATTCAGAGATAGAGAGGCATCAACTGGCATCAAAGCCTTTGATCTTGTAAGTCGCTTATCAAGTTCATTTATTCACAATTTAGTTTTCTTCCCTATCAACTTGCTTCCGCCATTGTTACAATTTTTTTTTCTTGAAACACTTGCATGTCCGATCGGTTGCACAAGGCAAGCCCTTGGCAGAATCCCTTGATCCCCTCCGAAATTCGTGTGATTTGTTTGCTAAAATCTTACTTGATTGATTGATTAATTGGCTTAATTGATTACGTGAATTTTGCATTTCATATCTTGCCATATCTTCTTGTTGTTGGCCGTTACAATCTACAACAATCTTCTCTCTCCAATCACCGAAAATCAAGTGATTTCTTTCCTAAGTTACTAAGCCGTTTATTTTTGTTTGTGTTAATCTTATCCGAGATCCATCAAAAGTCAAAGACTAAGATCTCGCATTTGAAATTCAAATTCAAAAAAAAATGTCAAAGTCGGAATTTAAAAAAAAAGACACGACTTCAATTCAAAAAAAAAAGAAAGAAAGAGGGAAAGCCAAAATAAGGCAACCCTCTTCCACCACCGGCTTGGCTCATCTCTTTACCCCTCCACCGTTTAACACCTTGAAGGTTGGTTTTGTGTGTTTGTGATTGTTTGCGTAAGAGGTTAAGACTTAAATAATTGGTTTCGTTTGGTTTTGTGCTTACTTATCACACTTATTTTGTGTTAGTCCTAAGCCGCCATCACGACCAATAGTCCTAGCCTACCTACGTGAACACTTGTGACTTGTTAAGTGATTACTTGGTTGTTGGTTTTGTTGTTATTGTTCGTTTTTACTTCCCATGTCTGGACACATTGTGATAGGTAGCCTCACGGCGTCGACGAGTGGCAATGTCCAAGGAGACGACAACAACAACAACCCACCCCAAGATGTTGTTCGTCATGAGAACCCCCCACAACAAGATCCCCTTTTGGAGCTCTCGGCTGAGCAAAGGGAGATTCAAGAACTTAGGCAACTTGTGGCCCAACTACAAAGCCAAAAGTCCATGCCGACACCGCTAGCCGAGACGGATGCAGCGGGCTTGCCTCGCCCCAACGTGGCCGGCCCACGCACGACGCGGCTTGACAAAGGCAAGGGTGTGATGCCTTCAACATCTCAACACCAACCTCGCCTCAACCGGATCCAGTCGGTCATCGAGAGCCGACAAGGGCATGTCTCACCCTGTGAGCGCTACGTGCCCAGAGAGCCGCCTATCGGCTACCGCGCCTCACGACAGAGGTGATGGCGGCGCTCCCAGGCCTGTCGCCCCCACGCCAGTCCCCTTCGACGTGGAGGACCACCTGGGCCACCAAAGTGCGAGGACACCGCGCTATGGTTCGGAGGGCTACTTCTCCACCACTCCTCTTCACGGCGATGACTTTGAAGAATTCGATGATGAGGAGATGCAGGATTCTGGGATGATCAATCTAAGGAATTTCCACCCCCCCTCGGCGACCCTATGGAGTTGCAAGATAGGCCCGCCGATTGGATACCCCCACCAAGGCTTCACCAAGGCACAAATCCAGCCCAGACAGGCTACAACAGGCGCGATGCCATGGACCACAGGCGCGACATGCCTCATGACATTCGCCGCATCGCGCCACACCAAGGCCACCAGCGCCGCAATCGTGCCCAGGAGATGGAGCCACAAGCCGCTATGGGCGAAGACCGCGGCTATGGAAGCGACAGACGGCACCAACTTGGCTATACCCACGTCCCACATGCCCAAGGGCAAGGATATCAACCCTTGGACATCCCAGCGCCGCACTTTCCACACTTCAACCAAGCCTCCGCCACAAGGCTCAATCGCCACGAGGTCAAGGTAAAAATTGATCATTTTTTTGGTGAGTACAACCCTGTTGTGTTTCTTGAATGGTTGCAGGCCACAGAATATACCTTGCTTTATTGCAAAATCCCTGAGGAGGAGCATGTCGCCGCCACCACAATCCACTTCCGTGGCGCCGCTAGGGTTTGGTGGCATCGCTTCGTGGATCATCGGATTAGGTGCAATTTAGTGCCTCTCACTGAATGGCACCAATTGAAGTTTGTAATGACCCATAAGTATGTGCCAGGGGATTACAAAAATCAAATGCGCCTTGACATCGCCATGGCTCGAAGACGCCCCTTGAATTCTTTTCACAACTCGAAGACATGTACTACAAGGCTTCAATAAGTGTGGTGCCTTCAACTTTGAGGACCAAGTTTTTGACTGGTCTCAATCTCAACATTAGGGATCAATTGGAGATATTTCCCATCAAGGACCTTAATACGCTTACGCACATGGCTATGCAACTCCACAATCAACAAGTGCGAAAGCATCAAGGCCCTTACCAACCATATGGTCAACGAAGGTATGATTCTCAATCTAGTCCAGTTCCTTCGACTAGTGTGCGTTCCCAAGCCATAGGTTCATCGGCGCATAGCCAAGGCCGAAATGCCAAAGCCGTGCCGCCGAGCTCGACGTCCAGCCGCGCCCCAGTGCCCAGACAAGCCCCAGCGGGCACAGAACGCGCGCGCGACTTGGAATGTTTCAAATGTGGTGGGAGAGGCCATTACAAAAGAGATTGCCCCAATGCCAAGAAGGTTCTCTTCTCCGCCGCTGCTGCTAGATACGAGTCCAAGGAGGAGGAGGAAGAGACCAACTTGGAGACCATAAAAGAAGGCTTTGAGGAGGACATTTAGGAGGGCTATGCTTGTGGGCCCGCCGTGCTCCATGCTGGGATACCTTTGAGCTTGGTGACGCGACACATCCTCATGGTGAAAGAGGCTAGCCTTGTCAACCAACGAGAGAACCTTTTTCACACAAGGTGCTTGTTCAAGACAGCTTCCCTAAATGTCATCATTGACGGCGGTAGTTGTTGCAACATTATCAACGACAAGGTGGTCAAGCACTTCAACCTTGAGACCACCCCACATCCACAACCCTACGGCCTTCAATGGATATCATCTAGCTCAGGTAACACTATCTCACGACAGTGCCTCATTCTCTTTTCCATTGGTCAATATCATGACTCAGTTTTGTGTGATGTGATTGCAATGGACGCCACCTATCTCTTGCTTGGGCACCCATGGCAATTTGATCATCACATGCTTCACGATAGGTATCTAAACACTTAAGTGTTTACCTACCACGGGAAGCACGTGACTCTCTTACCTATGTCTTCACATGGGCAAGACCAGGTCGAGAGGGATCGTCAAAAGGCCATTGAAGCCGCCGCGGCCATGCCAAATGCGTCTCCACAAGGCCCACCAAAGCGTCTCGACCCCAATCCTGGCCATACTGCATCTGGCTCAGAACTGGCACCAAAATCCCCAGCGCCACCCATAGCCATCCCAGTGCCTCTCTACAGCCTGCCAGTGCCGCGACCCCTACCGCGGAGAAGGGCAAACCAAGTCCCACGGAGGCCTGGACAGGCGCGACTGATTCTGGCTCGAGCACTGGCCACTACAACCCCAGTGCCCATTATTCCGAGCCAAGTGCCTCGCTGCCTCCGACTTTGGTCGCGAGATCGCCGCCAACGCCCAATCTCTATGGCCGCTGCGAGCATAGGCTTCTGCTAGCGAGGCCTAGTGACATGACCAAGGCGCTGAGAGGTCAGAGATCATGTTTTTTACTTATGCCTACTTCGAGCCTTGCTTGCGCCGCCGACAAGCCCTTGCCGCCGTCGGTGGCCGAGTTGTTGTTGGAGTTCGCCGACGTCTTGCCTGAGGAACTACCCCAGGGCCTGCCGCATGTGAGAGGGATCGAGCATCAGATTGACTTGGTCCCTGGCGCCTTATTGCCCAATCGTGCCGCCTACAAGGCCGGCCCTGAAGAGACCAATGAGCTCCAACTCCAAGTCCAGGATTTGCTTGACAAGGGCTACGTCCGCGAGAGCCTTAGCCCTTGTACCATGCCCGTGATTCTTGTGCCAAAGAAAGATGGCTCATGGAGGATGTGTGTGGACTTCCGTGCCATCAACCAAATCACGGTGAAGTATCGCCACCCCATCCCTCGCCTTGATGACATGCTCGACGAGCTCCATGGTGCCACCTTATTTTTGAAGATTGACTTGCGAAGTGGCTACCATCAAATCCGAATGAAAGAAGAGGATGAGTGGAAGACGACGTTTAAGACCAAATATGGTTTGTATGAGTGGTTTGTTATGCCATTTGGGCTCACTAATGCCCCAAGTACTTTTATGCGTTTGATGAACCATGTTTTGTGAGATTTTTTAGGACATTTTGTAGTTGTGTATTTCGATGATAAACTTGTGTACTCACGTAGCTTGCAGGATCACACCGAGCACCTTAGAAAGGTGTTGGAGACACTTCGAAGGGAAAATCTCTTTGCCAACCTAGGGAAGTGTACTTTTGTCTTGGACACGACCAATTTTCTTGGCTTCGTCATGTCCAAAGAAGGGCTACGTGTGGATGAAGAGAAGGTCAAGGGAATTAGAGAGTGGCCCACGCCTACCAACCCTACCATGGTGAGGTCATTTCTGGGGTTGGTCGGCTTCTATCGCCGCTTTGTGAAGACTTTAGTTCGATTTCCGTGCCTCTCCACGAGTTGACCAAGAAGGGCGCCGTGGTGGTGTGGCTTGCCAAGCACGAGGCAGCATTCGAGGCCTTGAAGGAGGCATTGTGCCATGCTCCACTACTACAACTTCCAGACTTCTCAAAGCACTTCGAGATTGAATGTGATGCTTCCAATATTGGCATTGGAGATGTTCTTCATCAAGAGAGGAAGCCGATTGCTTTCTTTAGTGAAAAGCTCACAGGTGCAACCCTAAACTACCCTACTTATGATGAGGAATTGTATGCTTTGATTAGGGTCCTCATAACATGCAACACTACCTATGGCCTAGAGAATTTGTGATTCACTCGGATCACGAGTCACTTAGCTTCCTCAAAGGCCAAACCACACTCAACAGGCGCCATGCTCGATGGGTGAAGTTTATGGAAACCTTTCCATATGTGGTAGTGCACAAGAAAGGGAAAAACAATGTCGTGGCCGACGCTTTGTCTAGAAGGTACACTCTCTTGACTCATCTCCAAACTAAAGTACTTGGTTTTTCTTTGATTAAAGACTTGTACTTGGTTGATTTGTTTTTCAAGCCTATCTATGAGAGATGCCTTAAGAGCCGTGAGTTTGAGACCTATTTTGTGGATGAGGGGTATTTATACAAGGCTGGGAGGTTGTGTATCCCTAATTCTTCCATTAGGCACCTCCTCATTCAAGAGGCACATGATGGCCGTGGCCATTTTGGGATTGTTAGAACCTTAGCCGCCTTGAGAGAGCATTTCTTTTGGCCACACATGGCTACGCAGGTTAGGAAATATTGTAGGAGTTGTGTGACTTGTCAAAGGGGAAAAGCTAGATCCAGTCCCCAAGGATTATACACACCCCTACCCATTCCCCATGGTCCTTGGGAAGACTTATCCATGGATTTCATCACCGGGTTGCCTAGGTCTAGGAAAGGCAAGGATTCTATTTTTGTGGTCGTGGATAGGTTTTCCAAGATGGCCCACTTCATTGCTTATAGAACCACACATAGTGCAAGTGAGATTGCCGAGCAATTCTTTGAGTATGTGGTGAGGTTACATGGTGTGCCTAGGACCATAGTGAGTGATCGAGACACCAAGTTTGTTGGGCACTTTTGGAGGACACTTTAGGGGAAGCTAGGGACAAAGCTCTTATTTTCCACAAGATACCACCCCCAAACCGATGGCCAAACTGAGGTCACCAATAGGACCCTAGGAGCCCTCCTCCGAACCATGCTCAAGGCCAATCCTAGGCGTTGGGAGGACTTACTTCCACTTGTTGAGTTTGCATATAACAGGTCCAGGAACTCATCTACAAGATTGACACCATTCGAAGTGGTGTATGGGAAGAATCCCTTGACTCCTTTGGATATGCTGCCGCGCCCACTCAAGGATGGCGAGCACGTGTCTGCGGCCAATCGCGCCCACCAAGTCCAAGAGCTTCACCGGCGAACCCGTGAGCAACTCAAGAGAAGGACGGCGCAGTACGAGGCCCAACACAACCCCGGCAGACGCAAGGTCACCTTTCAACCTGGTGATATGGTCTAGGTGCATTTGCGCAAAGAGCGCTTCCCAACTCGTCGCAAATCCAAGCTATTGCCGCATGGAGATGGCCCTTTCCGGGTTGTCAAGGCCATCGACGACAACGCGTACGAAGTCGACTTGCCTCCAGATTTTGGTGTCCATGCCACGTTCAACGTAGCAGACCTTCAACCATACGTGGCACCAGAGTTTCATGAGGGTGAAGCGGGGATGCTTCACACCCAAATGGGGGAGGGTGATGCGACCCTACCCACCATGACCGCCACGGAGGAAGAAGAGTCCATGAGTATGAGGACAGATGGGCCCGTGACCAGGGCTCGCGCCAAGGCCATTGCCAAAGCCACACAATCCATGGTCGCGCGCCTAGTGGCCAGCCAAGGCGCTTTCGAGACCGCGCCTACACTAAAGCTTCTAGCCACCATCCAAGGCCTAGAGAAGTTCCAGTCGGGCACTGCCACTTCTGACTCAAGCACATCATTAGAGGATCCCATAGAAGCCTAAGCCAACCCAGCGCCTCACTCGCGCCCCAGCGCGCCGCCCTAGTGCTGCCTCGCCATCGCCGAGGCCTCTAGAGACGCAAGTGCTAGCTTAGTCTAATTTTGGGTTTAGAGGTTTACTTGATGTATTTGGCATTCCATTTTAAGACTTTCTTTATTTAGTACTTTCTATTTTTAGTAAGTCTAATTTTAGCCTTTCTATTTTGGGTGTGTGCTTCACTATTGCATAGTGGGCTAGCCCATTGGATGCATCTCGGCCCATCCGAGTGCTACGTCCCTATATAAGCCACACTCGGCTCTTGTAACAAGGTTACATCATTTCTTAATCTAAGATTATTGTTGAGAGCCAATTGCCTCCATTCTTAGACCGACGTCACAAAACTCTTACTTCTCATCTCCATTCCTCCGCCGCCGATGCTACGGCCACCACTCGAACCCATTCGAGTATATCCTCCGCCGCCGACGCTACGGCCCACACTGGAGTCCATCGAGTCTATACTCCATCCGCTGCCGACGCTACGGCCGTGCTCAACCCATTGAGCCATCCATCCACCCCAACGCGTCTAGCCCTGAGGCACGTTCAAGAACCACCATCACTTCCGCCGTCGCAATCGTGCCCACGATTGCACCCACTTCCATCGCCTTCGTTAGTCCAATCGCGAGAGTCATCGTCATCGCTTTCGCTATCGAGCCTACTCCAAGCGCCGTCGACTCTCCCTCGACGTCGTCCTAATTTCTCCTCGTGTCAGTAAACCTCAAAGTTCACTGTTCACGCCGCCGCTTCGAAGCCATTCGTGCAATTCAACAAGGCCAAAGCCAAGGTTTCCACGGCCGGTCTTCGAAGCCAAGTGAAGCGACTCACATCAAGATCTAGATCCTTGCCATCACGACACTCATGCCGACATTCGGAGATAGGGACGCATCACTTTTTTCATGGGGTCATCTCATTTCTGAGAATCAAAAAGCCATATATGCCTGATCATGTAGCGAGGCAGTTTGGACGTGAACATCAGATTCCCTGACCGGTTATACAGCCGATCAAAGCTGCTAGATATCCCATCATCAAGAGTTATATAGTACAGTATGACCCTGCTTCAAATTGGAGTTGGGATGCAAGAAGTGAGCACTCCATCTGGATCAAACATATGGGCCCTCTTGCACACAATGGATTTGACTGTAGTGCAAACTACATGGAATGGTACATACCTCGTATACACCCATGTGTTAGGCCTCATGATGCAGGCATCAGAGATCCTATCCAGGTGAAAATATGTGTTGTATGTTTGTTTTTAATTTACATATACAATTCAAGCTTTACCTTAGTTATTTTTTCCGTATTAATGTAGTGCATTGGACAAGCTTTGCATCGTCTCAATCCATTCCATGATGCGGAGGAAGAGCAGTTCTACAACATGCGCGAGGATGTCCGGCACTGCATTCAAGACTTTAGACCCTTTGCACACCGCAATGATGAGGAGGAGGACGAAGAGGAAGATGCATAGATTGCCTTACTTAGTTTGGACGTCTTTGCTTGTTTGATGTTTTCATTTGTAACCCGGATGTGGTAATTGTGGATTCTTTTAAGTTTGTTGAGAGTTTGAATGAAACCTTTGTATTCCGAAACTTGTTTGATATTTTCATGTCTTCACAAATCTCTAATGGAACTCCAAGAACACGTAGTGGTCGAAATGAAATTTATACCGTCCTAAAATAAAAGTTAGAGAGAGTGACAAAAAGAGGCAGAAGAGAATTACAGAAGCTAAATCCTATACTGTCCTAAAATAAATCCTCTAATCTATAAGCTATAGAGAGTGGCAAAAAGAGGCTTATGTAATTCTGCACGGTTTGTGACAAACCGTGCATATATACAGAAGCTAAATCCTATACTGTCCTAAAATAAATCCTCTAATCTTTAAGCTATAGAGAGTGGCAAAAAGAGGATTCTGTAATTCTGCACGGTTTGTGACATGTCCCATTCATTCAAGGATAGATTATTAATACCATTGTTCAACTTCTATTGAAGCAAAAAAAACAAGCTAGCATAAAAACAAGTTTCTTTAAAAAAAAAAAACTCGTCTGTCACGTATGGATTCATTCCATACGTCACGGGTGGATGTATATGTCCGTCATGCATGGATGGATTCCATATGTGACAGACGGATGGAATTCGTCCGTGACGTATGGAATGAATCCATACGTGACAGACGGATTTGTGTTCAAAAAACAATTACCCAACGAAGTTTTGCACTTGCAACGATCTAGTAAAATCTCCTATTGCAGTTTTATACACAACATGCAGTTTTATACACAATATCTCCTACTTTTTAGTACAACATAATCAAAGATGAAGTTTTTATAAATATATATTAACAACTATTGATAAGAAAGAATCATAAAATTTCTAACTACCACAAACTTCCACTAACATGTAAAGTAACAACTCAAACATATAGACATTCACAACAAAGAACCATAAAATAGACCTTCACAACTAATTGACAAGAAAGAACCATAAAATTCTTACTAGTTTTTATGAATATATAGTATGAACCAATTACCTTAAGAAAATGTTTGTTTATTCAAAGAACAACTCACAAATATAAACATTCACAAGATAGAAACATAAAATTCTTAACTTCTACTAACATGTAAAGTAAAAACTTAAAAAACATACCTCATTGTGATGATAATCTCTTGAAACATCTTCTCCACCATTGAAGTTGAAAAAATCATCTTGATTTGCCATGGAAAAGATTCAAAGTAATGGAAGAGAGTGTTGTGGGATGGAAAGGAATGAGTGATTGAGGTTTATGGTTTAGTTTGGCCGTAATATGGTTGAGTATGACGGAGTAGTTAATGTTGTTAGGTGGGGAAGTGTAACATTCAATGTTTATGGTTGTTAACCTCACGGACGGAGCACTTTGGTCTGTCACGGATGAAACGCTTTGGCACGTCACAGACGGATGTCATTGGTCCGTCATGGATAAAACGGGACGTGAAATAACAATTTCACCCGGACGCTAACTGGAAATCGTGTATAATTATTCAAATAGTTAAATCATATTATATAGTATGACATTATGATGTGTGTATTTTTTGTAATTATTAGTATAAATTATTTATGATATATAAATCCAATTTCATATTACAAGTAATTATGGCAACTTTACATAGTATACTCTTAAAAATTCGTGAATTTTTTTTACTATAAGATATTATATAGAAAACTCATGGATACACATGAAGTAATCTAATCATAACATAAGGGAACTATGTCTTTAGGTTACAAAAAGCTAATAACAAAAGGTTAATAGCATCTATAATATCATATCATATCTAATATAAATAAAATTTTGTAGGTTAAGATAATGTATTGAAGTTCATTAAGCTTCTTTTCTATGCTACCAAAAAAAATAAGCTTCTTTTGTATAATGTCAATACGTAACAAAATATGAATTATAGCTTTTTTTGTCCGAAATGTGGGTTAAATATAGTTAGAAGCATAATCTAGGTTAAGTTATAATCAGGTTAGATTTTACGATTTTTCTAAATAAAGCCCTAAGCGCATATGTTAAGTATTTTATTTTAGAAAGTTTTGGTTAAGTGTTATCATTTTAAAGATTTTAATATTTCTTGAAAAGGGTTGAAGCATTCTCTTTTAGAGAATAGTTGCTAAAACATGAAGTCTTAACATATACCCTTAGGACATAGGTTAGAATAACCGTATATCTTATTAGGAGATAAGATATACATGGAAGCGCCAACTATAAGGTAGATCTATTTTATATATAAAAGTTAGTTTGTAGAAGTCATTAAAATATTCTTAGATTACAAACTATTAACATTTTTCTGAAATTAATTTATCATACATGTAAATTAGTTTAAGTGTGTAATCGGATAAAAAACTCCATAATTATTAAAATTATTTTAATATGAATAATATTTAAACTCGAATTTTTATAAATTCAAAGTGTCAAAACTGTCGGTTGAAATTTGTTGGGTTCAACAAATATTTTAGGTAATTCTAAGTAAATTTTTTAAGATTTAACAAATCTTCATAATCATATTTAGTTGAAAATTTGTTAATGGTAAAATTTTAAATTACACAAATTTTTAAAAAGAACTAAGGATAGAGAGTTTTCGATTAAATGTTCGTTGTTTCAGCTTAATTTATACATTTTCACATCATGTTAAAAGAACATTGTAAATACGTAAGGCAATATTTGAAAAGTATTTACCTAATTCTTCTTCAAATACGGTAGGATAAAAATGGTAAAAATTAGGTAAATTTTTTAGCAAAATGATAAGTAATAAGCCTAAAAAAACTTTGTAAAATGGAGTGTTATTTAAAGGTTTAGAGGACAATCTCAAAATTATATAAATTAGTTTTGTTAAGAAATGTTAGTTTGAGATTTTACTAAATTGTTGATACAACTCTTTTGGTGAAGATATTAGGAAAATAAACTAAAATATAAAGAATTATAATTAATGAGATCTAACCACAAATTGTTACATCAACATGGTGGGCTAGAATCATTATGGTGGCTCAAAATGTGTTAGCTTTAATATATATAGTTTAAATGTTTAGAAAACGTCATAGTGCTCCTGAATTATAGTCCATCCGTTAAGTAATATTTGTCATTTTAGTTTTTGACACAACTATTAAGAAATGCAATAATTAAGCTAAAATACTACAAACTTTTTCTAAAATCTACAATTTGGTAATTACTCATCTCATTTCTAATTAGAGCTGTTAATCGGGTCGGTCAAGTCGGGTTCGGTTCGGTTATTTCAGGTTCGGGTTGAGAACGGATCGGGTCATTTCGGATAACAGGTCAAGCTGGGTCGGGTCATTACAGGTCAGTGGGCGGTTCGGGTTGACCAACAGGTCAAGAGCGTCATTTTTTAAATATTTTATTCACTAATTAAATATTATTAAATAGTTAAAAACTAATTTAAACATGTCAAAATAAGTTAAAACAAATTAAAATAATAAATAATATCATTAATTATTTTAATGTAATTGATATTAGTAGACCAAAATTATATTTTATTTTTATTTTTAATTTATATTATATGAATTTATAAATTTCTACATTATAAAAAAATATATAAGTACAACAGTGTTCTTTTTTTAGGATAACTGAGCATATTATCATTATTTATATGCCATTTATCATTTAGATTTTATGTTATATTTTATTAATACTCCACATTTATTTGTTAATCGGGTCAGGCTCGGGTTGGTCGAGTTCGGAAAATTCGGGTTATCAATAATTTCGGTCAGGTCGGGTCGGGTCCAAAAACGGGTCGGTCAGGTCGGTAAAACGGGTTCAGTCACTTTTTGACAGCTCTATTTCTAACCAATAAATGAAGAGAGTTTGCATAGAAAGTGTTAGTATGGGCAATTTTCTAAATCATACATCATAACTCACCAATAAATCATTACCAAAAACTCTAAAATGACAAATATTTCTTAATAAAAATTAAAAGCTAAAATAAAACTTATTTATTAACGGAGTGAGTAGTTGTTTATGACACTAATAATAACTTTTGAAACCACAGATTAAAGGTGGATGAAAATTATGTTGTATAATTTATTTTAATTTTTCTAGCATGGGGGCATAGGTTAAGATTAAACCTGTCAATCGGGTCGGTCAACTCTTGTTCGGTTCGGTTATTTCAGGTTTGGGTTGAGAACGGGTCGGGTCATTTCGGATAACAGGTCAAGACGGGTCGGGGCATTACAGGTCAGCGGGCGGTTCAGGTTGACCAACGGGTCAAGAGCGTCATTTGTAAAGTATTTTGTTCACTATTTAAATATTATTAAATGGTTAAAAACTAATTTAAATATGTCAAAATAAGTTGAAATGATTTAAAAATAATAAATATTATTAATTATTTTAATGTAATTGATTTTAGTAGACCAAAATCATATTTTTTTTATTTGTAATTTATATTATATTAATTTATAAACTTTTAAATTATAAAAAAATATATAAGTACAACAATGTTCTTTTTTAGGATAATTGAGCATATTACCATTATTTATATGTCATTTATCATATATATGTTGTATGCTATATTTTAATAATACTCCATATTTATTCGTTAATCGGGTCGGGTTCGGTCTCGGTAAATTCGGGTTACCAAAAATTTCGTTCAAATCGAGTCTAAAAGCGGGTCGGTCAGGTCGGTAAAATGGGTTCGGACACTTTTTGACAGCTCTAGTTAAGATCCTATATAGGAAGATTTGATTATGTGTTAATTTTTTGTATTTGAGGTTATTATTGATAATATTTATTTTTAAATTGGAATGTAAAATTAAGCTACACATATTTATTTATTTTTGAAAAAGTTAAGTTATATTAAACTTTTAATAGTGTTTTGTAGAGGCTCGAGCAAAGCCGAACAAAATGTTGAGGCAGAAGAGCCTCCAACAGGTCAAAAGTGGTGCAAAGCTAGACAATTCACCTAATCCTCAATTGCTTAAGCCAAGCAAGCAAGTCGGTATTGGACCTGGCTCGTCGACGGAGCAGTTTGGAAGTTAACAATCGAGCTACACATATTTATTGATTTCATTAACAAGTATCCTATTTTGGGCCTTTATGTTGGACTTCAGTAGGACACAAGTTATTTTTATCTAATAAGGTTTTGGGTTGAAAATCCAGAATATCATACGATTATAGTATATCATGATCAACCTTTTTAAATAAAAACTAACCCAAAAAATATAATGTTGTTAGACATGGTTCATGAATTGCTACAATTCACAAAGCTATTGACAGCTTCAAAGAACCATCTAATGTGAGCTACCCAAAACATACATGTTCATGCTTCTTTATAAAAAAGACAAGAGTATTGTATAGTCACTATAGTGGTAAATAGGTCTTTATGACGGGTTTGAAGTCCCGACCAAAAACATAGGTAAACTACTAATTAATTAAGGCTTGTTAAATGGAATGGGACCTCCTTCTAGAGCGCTTTGTTTCGATCATTCATCTCCCAAATGGAAGTAAAATGGAGTGTTTGATTGGGGTTCAAGTCAAATAAAGCTATTTGGGGGTTTTAAAGATAAAAAGATGAAGCAAATGACTCAATTTTCTAGCTATTGATTCGTTGGGGAGAATGACAACAATAATCGCAATGAAGACTAATCAAAGTAAGCAAGTACTTTGGATGCAAGGAGGAATCTCTCTCCGTACGGGCGTCTGTGGCAGGACTCCACAAAATTTGGATGCTGACGCGATTGGTGCAGACTGCTAGTGCCTCTGTGGAGATCGTGTAGTTTTGGTTGAAAGGAAGTCACGAGATAAGAAAAGTCACTTCACATGAGGAAGAAATCTATATTTTTTGCTTTATAGAGGGCATTTTCTGAAACTTACCTTCTAAATACGGTTTTTTGGCCTGGTACCTGTTTTGGGGCGAAAAGATCAATCAATCTAAATCGCCTTAGACGGGATAACGAGTCGATCGGATAGAATGCGGTAAATCCAAACCAAATAAACAATCAACTACGTAAGAAATAGGAGCGAGATTATATTATGATGTATTGATCAAGTGATAACAGAAATGAATCGAAATACAACTTATCCTCAAGAAATAGAAGATCAGGTCTTGTCCGACCGGCTATTCTGGTGACTCGACTGTTCGCAGTCGGATGATGTACCGAAAGAACTTCACGAGAACCAGTGAGTTAGTAAGCTTTTTAAGAGCTGAGTTGATGAATGTTGTTTTGTAAACGTGTCTAATGTCCCTCGTTTTCTGCCCAGCCTCTTCGTGATCTATTTATGGACTCTTTCCCTTCATCATTATTGTTTTTGTGAGATCTCTCCATTTATTGCCGAGCATAATCTCTGGGATCTTCCTCTTAATGACACCCCTATACTTGTACTTGAATTGGCTGCCGTTTGCTTAGGATTGAGTAGTTAAGGCTTTGGGCGAGATTCTCGGGATTGGTCGGATCTTATTCGTTTGAGGAGCGTCCGATGCCTTTCTTCAATCTTCTCGGCCCACTCCTTCAACTGAGGTTGGCCCAATTTGTTCTCGATCGGTTCCTTTAGAGCATTTTGGGCCCAACAATAGCGCCAAGTTGTTTTTGGCTCAAGGCAGCCATGAGCGGGAGCCCAAACAACTTCTACTATGCACGACCTCCACCATCCAATTCGGGCGCGACAGGCGAGGGTCGACGTGGCGATAATCGTGTGGCACGATGGGACAGCCTAAGCTTCTAGCCTTCCCTCCATAAATTCGAAGTAAACCGGCAGGCTTTTTCATCTTCTTTCCTTTTGATCTCTTTGCGTCTCTTTGATTTTGGTAAGTCTTTAGGATCTTTTCAAGATTGCTTTCCGATTTCCCCCTCTCTCCATTTTAGACATGGTCTCCAGTAGCTCCACAGAATCGTCCGCCACTCGTTCGAGCAAAAACGACGGTTCCTCCCTTTTCTTCTTGAAGGAGGCTGACGCCCTGACGGGGACTTTGACAGAGGCGAATTTGGAGCAGATTCTCCAGGTTGGTGGTTTTCCAACAGAGACGGTTGCGAGGCTTCCTCACCCGGACGAGAGAGTGGACGCTAGATAAGAGGGGTGGATATGTTTTTATGCTTATCCATTTCGGATTGGGCACAAATTCCCATTTACTCCCCTCGTACGTAATTTCTTGGCGACTCTGGCGCTTGCGCTGTGTCAAGTCATGCCACAGGCGTGGCGGGTTCTGAGGGTTTTGGATCTCTTGAATTTGAAGTCGGGGATTAGCTTTGACTTCGACGCCATATGGTACAACTACGCCTTGGGGTCGAAGAGTTCTTCCCGGGTTCAGTTGCGTAGGCGCCAGTGCCGGAAACCGTTAGTGTTGAATTTGATGTAAACGACCGTGGATGGGGGTCGAAGTTTTTTTTCGTCGAGCGGTCGTCTTTGGAAAAGGGGGGTGATTGTTCGTTCTTGCTGACGGAGTGGCGGGTCGAAAGTACGCACCTTTCTTGTGTTTTCGTTTGCTAGATATGTTTTATCTTCGTGCTTACCCCTTTCTTTATGCAGTTCCTGAACCTGGGGACTGACAAGGCCGGAAACCGGTGTCGTTTTCCTGTCAAAGAAATCCTAAATCACCTACTAAAGAGTATAGCAAGCAAGTCAGGGTCGATCCCACAGGGAGTCGGTTATCTGTATGCAAAAGACGTGTGACTGACAAGTAACAAATGGGGGTTTTGTGTGATCGCAGAGTAACAATGATTTAAGCTTTAGAGAAAGAATAAGTATGATGTGTGGAAGTATTCCACTAGACAAATATCCACACTGCAGATGAAACAGGTTGATCACTGATAACTATTGTTCCAAGTTCTTTTCACAATCTTATAGTCGTTCCCATCCTGATCATAATTAACTACCAATTCAGACAGTTGTTGGCATCACTTACCACAATATCAATAGAAGAAAACCTTACTATTAATAAAGCAATAGCATTCAAACAAGGATATAGGATACATGCAAATAGAAGAAAACCCTACTATTTAACATGCAAATAACTCTCTCTCACAATTGCACACTCGTATTCCACTATATGTAACAATTGTGTTTGCTACTAGATATGCACTCGCATTCCGCTATATGCAAATCCTAGCACTATGATAAATGTCGATAAACCTAGTTAGCTACGCTACATAAATCAACACAAACCAATAGACAATATGCTCAAGATAATTAAACCAACTTAATAAGATAAAGAACAAGGAATAAAAATCTCACAACCAATCCATAACAATGCTTCAATTGTCTAGCGAAACAAATGTGTTTTTTTCTCCATTTGTTCAAACCCTAGAGATAGAAATGAAAACGAGAGAGAGTGTCCCCTATCTAAGGCCTGGAAAAGACCTTAAATAGGCAAAGGAAAATAAGCTAAACCTAACAATAATAATAAAGGAAATAAAATATTAAAAATGGGTGATCCGAAAATGCAAAATGGGAAACAAATCTCCGCTGGCCGCGAGGCGTCTACATCCACCGCGGGGCGGCGGCTTCGCTGGGTTGCCCTCTCTGAGATCCACCGCCGGGTCGCGGTGGCTTTTGGCGCGGGGTGGCAAAGTACAGCTTCTTCAAGTCTTCATCTTCTGCTCTTCTGTACTACCAAGTGATGGTAGCCTTCCTCCATGAGTCTTAAGCAGATCTTCTCCTCCATTTTCTCCATCTCTCATTAAGCTGCAAATCCTATGATATCTTCACTTCTCAACCCTTCTTCTGGATTACAGACTTAGCCTAAATCTATACCGAAACTCCATCTAAATCATGCTAATAATCACTAGTTAAGGTGCATGAAATGACACCTATCAAATTCCCCCACACTTAGACCTTTACTCGTCCCGAGTAAGTTAAAACTAATCCTACTCCAACCATCCAATACCAAGGCCTCAGGAAGTGCGAGCAAACATGATACCAGTAATTACAACATCTCAATAATCAGCTCCAGACAACCAAAACAAGTGATGCGAGATAAATCTATTCCTAACTCTTGTCTAGCTCCTTATCGCTCCAGAGTGACCTACCAGATCTCCTTATATCACCTCAGCTTATGACGCCAACCTCCAGAATGAACCTAAAATTCACTCTTTTTTCTTTACGCTCATTTTGCCTAGGCGCCCTCTCGGGTTTTCACCTAGCCACTCATTTCATTTTGCTAGACATCTCACATGTACTCACATCACTCCAGTCCATTTTTGCACTGGTCTATACCAGTCGGACTACCTGCTTATTACCTGAACCGCCCTTTCGTGTTTTCAGCTCATGCCAGGATTTTGATTGCCTTTTCTCATATTTATGGCTTTTTCGTTTTTTTTTTAACCAAGAATAACTCGAATCCGAGATGCAAAATTGAAATGCATAAACAAACTATGTACACTAACTATGATAGGCAGCAAGTCTAAATCCCTCCCCCACACTTGAATCACACATTGTCCTCAATGTAGAGAAGAAGACAGAACTAAATAGGGGGAAAGAGAAAATAAACTCACTGGTAAGGTGGATATGGTGGATAGCCTGGCGGATATGGGTACCGCCCAAAATAGTGCTCCTGCATGGACGTCTCAGCTGAACTCAACCGGCTCATAATATCACTCTCAATATCAGTCTACAAAGTCTGCAGGCGAGTCAGCATCCCCTCATTTGCAGCGTGTTGACCCAGCGTGAAAGCATCAAAACGAGCAAACACCTCATCCCAAGGAACATCAGAGGTAGATGTAGAAGAAGAAGCAGCAACATACGCAGGAGGATCAATATCCATAGGAGCAGCAGCCTGGAATCTACCCTCAGAGACGGGACGAATGACCTCAGCGTCAGAAGGAATGAACCATTGTGTGAAATCCCACGGATAGGTAAAATGACGAGGAAGAAACAGCATATGGCCTCCAAAAGAACACCAGGTGAATTGCTCCTGGGAGTTGCTCAACATACCACACCGTCGCAGAAATGGAAAATCGTAGCGAGCAGGCATGATCGGCTGAGGAATAGTGTCAGTCTGAATCCTAGCAGCAACAACCAAGGTGATCAGACCACCTTGCACAATGTCACGCGCCTCACCCTCACGAATCCTCGTAAGGTTATGAGCCCACACTAGAACCCAACATGGAATCTCCTCATCCAAAGGGTCAAGCATCGGAAGAAGCAAACCAAGGTGTCTCAGAGAAACCTTCCTAGATCTTGGCATAATTAAAGTATTTGAATGCGTTGGAATCAAAGAGTTGGGCAAAAGACGACTTACAAACCAAAGATGGTCATTCACCAGGGTCTTGACACGGGGCAATATGCTTCACCGCGGGGCGGCGGTGAGAACCAGTTATTCTACTGAATGTTGTCGTCGGGTCGCGGTGTGGACTTACGCGGGGCGGTGGACTGTTCAACCTTCTTCTCCAATTCAAAAATTCCCGAATCGCGCGAGACGGTGGAGCATCAAAGCGAGGTGGCGATTGTGCGATCTCCCTACCTCAACCTCCAATGAGCCTAGATAGAGCCCAATGGCCCTCCAATCACACATCCAAAACCACACAAGACCTTCCTTCAACCAATAAACACCGTGGAGCGGTCAGACGAGTGCAATATGGCGGCTTGGTTATGGGAATCTGAAATTGGGCTCAAGGATCTCCATAATCAAGCTTAGAACAAGGGAAAGGCACGGATTGTGAGATTTTGGGTGAGGGTTTGAGAGGAGAAAGGGGGAGCGCGACACTGTAGAAAAAGAGAGAAAGAAGAGGGTGAGGAGGTTAGGGTTTGGCGGGAAGTGTTTTAATGGGTTTTTATTTGAGTTCAAGGGAGAGGGATGGGGGTAAATACCCAGTACCGGACCGTGGGGCGATCCAAATAACACCGTCAAATCCTTCGTAACCAACTTAGAAAATGACTTTGAAAACAAAACTTTTTTTTTTACTCCCCTTTTATGGTTTTTTCGGGGCCCTTTATTTTTAAATCAGAGTTGAGTAAAAGTACCAAGACTTCACCGCGGGGCGGTGCGGTTCACCGCGGGGCGGCGATGGATTTCTTGGGAAAATAAACTCGCCTCCATTTACTTTCGTACCTGAAACGTTAGTAGCAGGCGAACGAAACAAAGCAAAAGAACTACGAAAAAGGGTCTAAGGAAAGAAAAATCAAAAGAAAAGAAAAGGAAAAATACCTCGGGTTGCCTCCCGATAAGCGCCTTAGTTAACGTCGTTGGCTCGACGTAGGCTGTGGTCTATCGTTTTGCAGCTTCAAGGACCTCAAAACTCACTTCATCAAACTGGTTCGGGTCGAAACCTTCATGGTATGGCTTCAATCTTTAGCCATTCACTTTGAAAACATTGTTCGTCTTGTGGTCAAGCAAGCCAATGGCGCCATGGGGGTATACTTCATCAATTACATAAGGACCTGTCCACTTAGATTTCAGCTTCCCAGCAAAAAGCTTAAGCCGAGATTGAAACAGAAGGACCTTATCCCCTGGCTTGAAATCTCTTCTCAAGATGTGCTTGTCATGCCATTGCTTGGTTTTCGCCTTATAACTAACAGAGTTCTCGTATGACTCAAGGCGTAATTCCTCTAGTTCTTGCAGCTGCAGCTTCCGGAAATATCCCACTTCATCCAATTGCATGTTGCATTTCTTTATTGCCCACCATGCTTTATGTTTAAGCTCTACAGGGAGGTGGCATGCTTTTCCGAATACTAACCGAAAAGGGGACATTCCTATCGGAGTTTTGAAAGTTGTGCGGTATGCCCACAGTGCATCATTAAGTTTAGAACTCCAATCCTTCTGATTAGCTGCAACCGTTTTCTCCAGGATAGATTTAATCTCTCTATTGGAAACTTCGGCTTGCCCATTAGTTTGAGGATGATAGGCTGTGGAGACTCTTTGGGTGACGTGATACTTCTTCAGCAGGGTAGTCATTGTCTTGTTGCAGAAATGGGTTCCCCGATCACTAATTACAGCTTTGGGTATCCCAAATCTTGAGAAAATGTTCTCCTTAAGAAAACCTGCCACAACTTTAGAATCATCAGTCTTGGTGGCCTTCGCTTCCACCCACTTGGAAACGTAGTCCACCGCAAGTAATATATAGAGATTACCATGAGAGCTAGGAAAGGGTCCCATAAAGTCAATACCCCAAACATCAAAGACCTCGTAAAAGATTAATGATGATTGCGGCATCTCATTCCTCCTGGAGATATTTCCAACCCTTTGGCATCGGTCATAAGATTTACAAAAGGCGTAAGCATCCCGAAAGATGTGTGGCCAATAAAATCCTGCATCCAATACTTTCCTAGCAGTCTTATTTGCCCCAAAATGACCCCCACATGCTTGAGAATGGCAAAAGTTAAGGACAGATTGTACATCGTTATCCGGAAGACATCGGCGTACTACCTGATCGACACAATGTTTCCATAGGTAAGGATCATCCCAAACATAGTGACGGGCTTCTCTTCGTACCTTCTCCTTTTGAGCTCTAGTGTAATCCGGGGGTAATTCCTCTCGAACAAATAGTTAACGATATCTGCGTATCATGGTCTAAAAGAACGGAGCCTGAAGAAGGCTTCGGCTATGTGAAGAGAGGGTTCATAAGTACTTACAGAGCAAAGTGTGAGTCCGGAGATGTTGCCGCGGGGCGGTGATGTCACCTCGGGTAGCGGTGAGTTTCGCTGGCTCTCAGTTAAACATGCCGCCGGGTCGCGATGGGTGTCGCCGTGGGGCGGTAGAGCCTCCAGTTCCACAATTTCTACAGACCGCCGAGTCGCGATGGGTGTCGCCGCGGGGCGGTAGGCGTTACCCAAAGTTCCTTCGATCATAAAGAGTGTGTCATCTGGAAAAGTTCCGTGAATGGGGCTCTGCGCTCCGGGTTTATCTTCTTCATGTACGAGCCTACTCTAGTGATCAGCTACTAGGTTCTCCGCTCCCTTTTTATCTCGTATCTCAACATCAAATTCAGTGAGTAGGAGAACCCATCGGATTAATCTTGGCTTTGCTTCCTTCTTCGTCATTAGGTAACAAAGGGCAGCATGATCTGTGTAGATGATCACCTTTACTCCCAAAAGATGATGCCTAAATTTTTCCAAGGCAAACACAACTGCCAGCATTTCCTTCTCAGTGGTGGAGTAGTTCCTCTGAGCTCCATTTAGAGTCATAGAGGCATAATGAATTACATGGGAGGCACGTCCCACTTTTTGGCCTAGAACCGCTCCAACCGCATAGTCACTGGCGTCACACATGATCTCAAATGGGCGAGATCAGTCAGGTGCCTGAATGATAGGTGCACTTGTTAGGCGTTCTCTCAAGCAATCAAACGCCTTCTTGCACTCGTCGATGAACTCATAGGTCACCTCCTTCTTTAGTAGATCGCATAGAGGTGAAGAGATCTTAGAAAAGTCCTTGATAAACCTTCGGTAAAAACCTGCATGACCTAAAAAGGAGCACTCTTCACTCACATTAGTAGGATAAGGCAAAGACTGAATCACATCAATCTTCGCCTTATCGATCTCAATACCCCTAGCAGAAACAATATGACCAAGTACTATACCTTGTTCTACCATGAAATGACACTTTTCAAAATTTAAAACCAAATTGGTTTCAACACATCTTTTAAGTACAAGTGCCAAATGGTTCAAACATGAATCAAAGCTAGTCCCATGCACTGTGAAGTCATCCATGAATACCTCAATAAATTTCTCAACATATTCAGAGAAGATACTAACCATACATCGTTGAAATGTACCGGGTGCGTTACACAAACCGAATGGCATTCTGCGGTATCCAAAGGTGCCAAAGGGGCATGTAAAGGTGGTTTTCTCCTGGTCCTCTGGCGCTATAGCCACCTGAAAGTATCTTGAATACCCATCGAGAAAACAGTAATAGGGGCGCCCAACAAGGCGTTCTAGCATTTGATCAATAAAAGGTAAGGGAAAATGGTCTTTTCGAGTTACCGCATTCAGCTTACGGTAGTCAATGCACACCCTCCATCCTGTAGTGGTCCTTGTAGGAACTAAATCCCCTTGTTGATTCTCTACTATAGTAATACCTCCTTTCTTAGGGACAACCTGAGTTGGACTTACCCATTGGCTATCGGAAATAGGAAAGATCATATCAGCTTTAAGGAGTTTCAGCACCTCCTTCTTGACCACTTCCATCATTGGAGGATTGAGTCTTCTCTGTGGCTGCCTGGATGGTTTGGCTCCATCTTCAAGTAGAATCCTATGCATACAAGTCGAGGGACTTATCCCTTTTATGTCTGCAATGGTCCATCCTAGCGCAGTCTTGTACTCCGTGAGCACGCCTAATAGCTTCATTTCTTGGTCTTCAGAAAGCTTATTAGACACAATGACTGGCAGAGTGTCGTTGGCTCCAAGAAATGCATACTTGAGGTGATCCGGCAACGGCTTCAATTCAATCTCGGGAGCCTGTACAACAGAGGGAACAAGCTTCTCGCTCGGGTTTAGTAAATTGGGGCCAACGCCCAAAGGATCTATAGGAAACTTACCATATGCATCCATCTGAGCTATGACTTCCTGCATGTTAGTTGGTAAAGAGTATTCCTTATGGGACAAATCCAAATTATTATCAACAATGGACATCAACTCATTAGGACCAGATATATCAAATATATCTTGCGCAATAAAATCAATCACATCAATGGAGCATAAAGAATGGTCTTCATTGGGGTGTTTCATAGCTTCATATATATTATATTCCACCTTCTCCCCATCGAATTCCATAGAAAGTGTCCCACTTTGCAAATCAAGTTTAGTCTTAGCAGTTTTCAAAAATGGTCTACCTAACAGTATAGGAGTCGCCTTTGTATCCGTATCCATATCTAAGACATAAAAATCTGCAGGGAATATCAATTTATCAACCATAACAAGAACATCCTCTACTACTCCTCTAGGGTAGACACTAGACCTATTAGCTAATTGAATTACAATTCATGTTTCCTGCAGAGGTCCAAGTCTAAGAGATTCATAGATGGAATAGGGCAAAACATTAATGGAGGCACCAAGATCAAGCATAGCTCTTTCAAATTTAGTGTCACCAATAATACAAGGAATGCTCCACATACCTGGATCACCGCACTTCTTTGGCATACGCCTCTGGAATACAGCGGATACGCGTTCGCTGACCTTGACTTTTTCCTTGCCCTGAAGCTTCTGATTTCTCTTGATGGTGCAGAGCTCCTTTAAAAACTTAGCGTACCTAGGTACACTCTTTACAAGCTTAAGGAGGGGGATGTTTACCTCACACTTACTGAAGGTGTCGAAGAGATCCTTGTCGTCGATTATTCTCCTTTCCTTTAGTGCCTCCGGAAAGAGGGCAGGGGGCTTTTCAGAACCAAGAGGAGGAAAATTTGGACGAACATAGGGGTCCTTTTCTTCGTCATGATCAAGATCTGGGCTTTCACCGCGGGGCGGTGTTCTTGGCCGCGGGGCGGTGGTGGTAACTCAGGAGAACTGAGAGTTCCCACCGGGTCGCGGTCGCAAGCACCGCGGGGCGGTGAGATTCACCCATCTTCAATTTCAGCTTTGTCTTCCTTTTCAGCAGTAGGAGCGACTTGCAATTTATTTCCACTTCGGAGGGTCACAACACTTACACTTTCTTGTGAGACCCTTTTGTCCAACCTAGTGACCACATCTGTTAACTGACCCATTTTCTTTTCCATGCTCTTGATGCTTGCCTCAGTTGTTTGCACATGAGTTGTGAAGTGCATTGTTAAGGCCGTGAGCAAGTCGTTAGTTGAAGGGGAGCTACTAGCTTGGGGAACAACTGGTAGCTCATCAAAGTGCGGTTGTGGTGGTTGTTGTAGCTGTTGTTGATCATGTCGAGGTCTAATAGGTCCGTAACCTCCAACAACGTATACCTCAGCAGTAGTGGCATCCTGAAGTTGGGGACAAGCATTGGTGTTGTGAAATGGATCAACGCAAATTCCACAAGCATTGTGATGTTGAGGTGCTTCTTGTTTACCCATCTTCGCAATTACATCTTTCAATGAAGCAATTTTATGCAATAAATGCGCATCATTGGAGTTGACAGCATTAACTCCTCTGGTCTTTGGGGCTTCATCAAAATCCCTTGTGCTCTCAACCATATCATGAAGTCTAATCATGGCTGCATCAGGGGTCATATTCAAGATACTACCACCACAAGTAGCATCTATGATTCTTCTTTCATCATTTAGCAGCCCATTGTAAACATAGAGCACTAGAGCTTTCTTGTCAAAACCATGGAACGGGCAACTAGAACATAGTCGTTTGAACCGCTCACAATAGTCATAAAGGGTCTCCTCCTCTCCTTGTTCAATACTGGCAATCGCCCTTTTCAAGGCGTTGGCCATCTTGGTTGGGAAATATTGTGCGAGGAATGCCTTATGTAGCTTAGCCCATGAATCTATGCTTCCGCCAGGCAGATGATAGTACCAGTCTTCAGCATCGTCCTTAAGAGTGAACCCGAAGGCTCTCATTTTAATTTGATCTTCAGTGACGTCAGCTGGTTTAATGCTCATAATGACGTTGTAGAATTTACCCAAGTGTTGGATGGGGTCCTCTCCACTTCGTCCATGATATCTCGGGAGCAACCGTATCACTCCTGTTCTGAGCTCAAATGTCACACCATCCGTAAGGGGTGGAATGATTACAGCCAATGGCTGCTGTATCAGATCTGGCGCAGTCAGCTGTCGGAGTGTCTGAGCCATTCGTACATGTCTCTATATCAACTTCAACAAGTAGCGAATCAGTAGCAAAGGTGCGGACCGTAAGATAGATCCACACCGCAGTCAATCACAAATAATCACAAACAGAGTATTTGACTCCCCCGGCAACGGCGCCAAATTTGACAAGGCCGGAAACCGGTGTCGTTTTCCTGTCAAAGAAATCCTAAATCACCTACTAAAGAGTATAGAAAGCAAGTCAGGGTCGATCCTACAGGGAGTCGGTTATCTGTATGCAAAAGACGTGTGACTGACAAGTAACAAAGGGGGGTTTTGTGTGATCGCAGAGTAACAATGATTTAAGCTTTAGAGAAAGAATAAGTATGATGTGTGGAAGTATTCCACTAGACAAATATCCACACTGTAGATGAAACAGGTTGATCACTGATAACTATTGTTCCAAGTTCTTTTCAAAATCTTATAGTCGTTCCCATCCTTATCATAATTAACTACCAATTCAGACAGTTGTTGGCAGCACTTACCACAATATCGATAGAAGAAAACCTTACTATCAATAAAGCAATAGCATTCAAACAAGGATATAGGATACATGCAAATAGAAGAAAACCTTACTATTTAACATGCAAATAACTCTCTCTCACAATTGCACACTCGTATTCCACTACATGTAACAATTGTGTTTGCTACTAGATATGCACTCGCATTCCGCTATATGCAAATCCTAGCACTATGATAAATGTCGATAAACCTAGTTAGCTATGCTAGATAAATCAACACAAACCAATAGACAATATGCTCAAGAGAATTAAACCAACTTAATAAGATAAAGAACAAAGAATAGAAATCTCACAACCAATCCATAGCAATGCTTCAATTGTCTAGCGAAACAAATGTGTTTAGTTATCCATTCGTTCAAACCCTAGAGATAGAAATGAAAACGAGAGAGAGTGTCCCCTATCTAAGGCCTGGATAAGACCTTAAATAGGCAAAGGAAAATAAGCTAAACCTAACAATAATAATAAAGGAAATAAAATAATAAAAATGGCTGATCCGAAAATGCAAAATGGGAAACAAATCTCCGCTGGCCGCGAGGCGTCTACATCCACCGCGGGGCGGCGGCTTCGCTGGGTTGCCCTCTCTGAGATCCACCGCCGGGTCGCGGTGGCTTTTGGCGCGGGGCGGCAAAGTACAGCTTCTTCAAGTCTTCATCTTCTGCTCTTCTGTACTACCAAGTGATGGTAGCCTTCCTCCATGAGTCTTAAGCAGATCTTCTCCTCCATTTTCTCCATCCTTCATTAAGCTGTAAATCCTATGATATCTTCACTTCTCAACCCTTCTTCTGGATTACAGACTTAGCCTAAATCTATACCGAAACTCCATCTAAATCATGCTAATAATCACTAGTTAAGGTGCATGAAATGGGACCTATCAGGGACCTAGAAGTCGACGCTAAATCGGAGAGTCTGACCAACATTATGCTTGAGATTCCTTTGTCGGAGCGAAAGTTCGTGAACCTCAATTTGTTATATGTTTGTCCGACGACTCAAGACATTATTTTGGCCCCTTCGTCTTCTCTTGTCAAGTGTAAGTCTTCTGTTTGGGTTGCTCGTGTTTTTATGTGCCATATTCATAATTTTGTTTCTGTTTGGTGTGACAGTGTCTCGTATTGGTCGGTTGAGTGCCCGTTTAAAGGGCGTGTCTGGGAAAGGTTTGATCGAACAGAAGTTGGCGGCGGCTAGAGCTTTGACGAATAAGTCGACGCCTGTCGAATCTGGTCCTCCATCGAAGGTCGGCGACAAGAGAAAGAAAGTCGTTTCCCCTGATGCTGAGAAGACCATTCCGGATGTTCCAAAGAAGAGATCGGAGATCCCTTTTGGCATCGAAAGGATTGATTTGGTTGGGCGATCGATTGCTGATCTATTCCAGGCCCAGGACCCGGCTTTGAAATCGGAAGTCGATGGTCTTTCACCTCTGGACTGTATTGGCGATGCCGGTTATTCCGCTTGGAAGGTATGTTTTTGTCAAGTCTTGTCTCTTTTCTCGATTTTTCCACTAGGTGACTTTTCACATGTTTTTTCTTTGTTTTACATCTCTTACTTCCAGTTTCTCTTGGGTGCCTATTCTGGCACGAAGGAGATGGTTTCCAAAGCTGAGGAAAGGGCTGCCAAATCGGAATCTGACTTGGCGGTGTTGAAGACCAAGGTGAAGGGAGTTGAGAGCCGTTTGAAGGAGGTTGAACGTCGTTTCGCGGGGGAACTGAAGGCTCGTCAAGACGAGTTAGACTTTTGTCGGAAAGAACTCGACGATAGCCGAGTTGGAGTCGAGGAGAAGGTCAAGCAAGCTAGGATCGACGCTGGTCGAATTGCATGCGATGTTGGTACCTTTTATGCATTGAAGTCGCGCGTCGAAATGGTCGAGGAGTTTGAAGAGGGCAATCACGAGGCTTGGGACTTGAAGACCGAGAAAGGAAATATAGATACCTTTTTTCCCAAGGGGAATCCGGGGGTGGAGCTGTTTCAACTGGCCGACATCGAAGAGGAGTTTCCCGATGAGAGCGCTGGTGAAGATGAAGTTCATTCCAGCGGCGCTGCTCCTATTGTGTTGTCCGAGCCCTAGCCTTCGTCTGACCCGGCTCCCGCCGAAGGTAATGATGCGACTCCTGACTCCTAGTTCTTCATCCTCTTTTTTTATGAACTTTTTGCAAATGACTTGTGGTTTCACCTGTGTGTGGGTGAAGTACTCTTGGTTTGGCGACCCGTCCCCCATCGCGGGTCGCATAGAATGTTTTTAGGAATGTTTGAAGTCCTACACGTGTATAGGCAGACAGTATGGTTTGGCGACCCATCCACCATCACGGGTCGCATGGATGTAAAAAGAATTAGACTCTTTTTTTTATTGACGTAATCTGTTTTACAAAGGGTCGACCTTGTTCTATGTCTAAATGTTTATCGGACTCTTTTAGAGAAGATAGTCACGACGCCTTTGATCTGTGTCGGATTAGCCTATATGCTCCGTCGAGTAGGGCTTTCCGTGCCATGTAAGAGAAGGGAGGCCTGCAAGTGTATATGTTTATGTTTAGTCATGACTTAGTGTTGTGCCGAGGAGGAAAGCAATATGTTTTTATTAAGTAAATGTAATAAGGTGTTCGACCTTATGTATTGTATAAGGCAGGCGGTGTGCCGGTGTGCCTCTGGTACCTCGTGTTCCGATCGATCGTGTAAATGTAATGTAAGCGCTTTTGTGTGTGACTGGATCCAGCTTGTTTTTGTGTTGTTCTGTACTTATGGTCACAAGAACGTATCCTTGCTAGATGTAAGTGTTAGGTTCACGAAATAGAATCGAGTTTGTAACAACGAATAACATACGAAAAGTGAGAGGGTTCTAGTGCCTTACCAGATGGGGTCAGAAGTGATACAACTTTAGATGTGTAGCGTTCCAGCTTATTGGGATCGGTTGTCCGTCTTTATCTTCCAGTCGATATGCTCCCTGTCCGACTACTTCTTTGATGAGGTAGGGACCTTCCCATTGCGGTGTGAGCTTGCCGTCGGTCGGATCCTTGGTGTTCTGGAATGTCTTTCTAAGGACCCAATCGCCAACTTCGGCGGGAATGACCGCTTCGCTTCCGTAGACGAGTGAGAACGGTGATTGTCCGGTTGCGTTCTTTGGAGTGGTCCTGTTAGACCAGAGGATGAGGGGAAGTTCGTCTGCCCATTTTCCCTTAGCTCCTGTGAGGCGTTTCTTGAGGTTGTTGATGATGATTTTGTGGATAGAATCAGCTTGTCCGTTGGATTGCGGGTATCGAGGAGTGGATGTGACCAGTTTGATGTTCCACTGGTCGCAGAAGGCTCGAGTCTTATGACTGATGAACTGGGAGCCATTGTCGCACACGATTTCTGACGGGACGCCAAATCTGCATAGGATATTGCGTTTTATAAATGAAATGACATGTTGATCTTTTACCTCTCAATAGGCTTCAACTTCGATCCATTTGGAAAAATAGTCTGTCATGGAAAAGAAGAAGACCCGTTGGCCTGATGTTGGTGGGAGTTTTCTGACGATGTCCATCCCCCACCTCATGAAGGGCCATGGTGCTAAAGTCGGATGGAGGAGTTCTGAGGGTTTATGTGGAACGGGTGCGTGTCGTTGGCAGGCGTCGCATTTCTTGGTGTATTCCATCGAGTCTCTATTCATTGTGGGCCAGTAGTATCCCGTTCACAGGGCTTTCCCCGAGAGGCTTCGTCCTTCGGTGTGGTTGCCGCATTCTCCTTCATGTAATGATTGTAGGATGCGTTTGACTTTCGGAGTCTTGAGGCATCGTAGAAGTATCCCTGTGATAGATTTTTTGAACAAGACATCACTTAAAATGTCGAATGAAAGAGATCGTACCTTTAGCCTTTTTGCTTCCGTTTTGTCCATGGGCAGGGTGCCATCTTTTAGCCATTTGATGTAAGGTAGCGTCCAATCATCATGATCGTTGACGATGTCTTCTTCTGGTCAGTCGCCTATTTCCAATGAGACAAGTTCTTCCAGCGGTGTGCTCAGATCCTTCGGTGTTTTTGGAACAGCTGGTGTCGTGACGTGTGCCAGTGGGATGTTTAGGAATTCCTTCGGATCCAAGATGGACCCTAGGTTGGCTAGTGCATCGGCCTGAGCGTTGAGATCTCTGGAAACCTGTCGGATGTCGAACTTTCAAAATTGGTCGATCAGTTTCTTGACCACGTCCAGATAAGCTATTATTCTGTCGTCCTTGGCGTTGTATGACCCTTGAACTTGATTCACAACTAGGAGGGAGTCGCAAATGACTTCGATTTCTTGGATTCGTAGGCCGCGTGCCAGAGTGAGCCCAAATACGAGTGCTTCGTATTCGGCTTCATTGTTAGTCGCGTCCCATTTGCATCTTACGGCTTGGGCTATCTTGTCCCCTTGTGGCAATTTTAGCACGACCCCCAGCCATGATCCTCTAGCATTCGACGCGCCGTCTGTGTGGAGCTCCCATTTACTTGTTTATTCTGTTGCAAGTAATTATGTTGCTTCTTTGATGGCTTCCTGTTCAAGGGTCAGACTGAAATCTGCCACAAAATCAGCCAACGCCTGGGACTTGATCGTCGTCCTGGGCTCGTATTCGATCTCGTAACCACTGAGGTGTATGGCCCATTTAGCCATTCGTCCTGTGAATTCTGGTTTCCTCATGATTGCTCTCACGGGATGGTTAGTGTTGGGCCTAATGTCCCCTGGGAAGGTGGATCGAGCAAGACAAGCCCACGCCCACGACGGATCGGAAGAACAGAAGAGAAACCCAGAGAAGGCGACGAGGCTTCTCCAATCGAACGTCCTCCGACAAGATCGCGAAGATCCCGCCAAGCATTAAATGGCAGGATTGATCAATGGCCACAACATTTACACAACACCATAATAGCAGCAATTAGTGACAGAATCTCCGTAATTAAATCCCGGCGTTGAAGATAAGGATGGGATCGAAATATAACGGTCAGAGGCACGAAGAACTTACCATATATGGACAAAGAGGAAGATAAGAGGGGGACGGATACAAGCATGTTACACACTCAAGCATTCTCGTTCAGAAACAAAACAGAACAACACTTTCACTGCCCGTCTAGCTCTCCAGCAATCACCCCCGCTTATTCGCCATCGGTCGCAACCTAAGAATTACCGGTCGAATCCAATAAGATCACTCTGCCTTATTACGATAAGTTGTATCTCGATTCAATCTGATCAATATATTATCTAATAAAATCATTTCGTTATTCTGCATTTGCTCTTTGCTTGTCTATTATCTATTTGGTTTGGATTGTTTTCCATCACCCGATCGACTAGTTACCCCGTCTAAGGCGATTTGGGTCATCCAATCTTTTCGCCCCAAAACAATTTGGCGCCCACCGTGGGGCAACTTGCCGATCATCCTTCCGAAACTTTCCAACCATGACTATCGACCCATCTACCAACACCGAAGAATCACGTCTCGAAGACGGAACCCAAACTCCAGGGGACCCAACCGAAAACCCTACTCCAACCCAGTTCCAAGAACTTTCTCAAAAAATGGCCGCCCTCCAAGAGGAACTAGCCTAGCAGCGCCAAAAAACCGAATCTCTCGCCGCCTTGTCAACCTAATCCGAAGCCGAGATCGCACAACTAACCCGTGAAAATGAGTCTCGTAAGTCGCAGGTACAATCAATGGCTTCGGGATCTAGGAGTATGCCCATCCCCAGCAACGTCCGAACACGCCTAGACATGGACAACATCGAGCCAACGCCCCCGAGCGTGCGACCATCCAGATACGCAGAGGGGGCCCGAATCGACGAACCACGGGTTACCAATCCACCAGACGTCCTGGCTCTCTTCTAGCAGACGCTCGACCAACACATGAAGACGATCGACGATCGCTTCAACAGGCTTCCAGGAGTCCCACAACCAATCGAGAGGGAAGCGACCGGCGGATTCGAAGAATCCCCGTTCATTGAAGAAATCGCCAGGGTCGAGATCCCCAAGAAGTTTCATCTTCCCAGCATGGCGACATTCGACGGCACCAGCGACCCAGATGACCATATTTCTATATATAAACAAAAGTTAATGGCTGCATCTGTTTCAAGGGAAAACCGCGAGGCCGTCATGTGCAAAAGCTTTGGCACGACCCTCGCAGGTTCCGCACTAACTTGGTTTATGCGTTTGCCTCAGGGAACGATTGCATCGTTTGCGGATCTGGTCAACTCCTTCAAAAGTCAATTTGCCAGTAGTCGGAGGCTCGAAAAGCAGTCGAGTGACCTCTATCGAGTCACACAAAGGTATAACGAACCTCTCAGGAATTATCTCAACAGGTACAATAAGGAGAAAGTGGTGATCCCCCACTGCGACGTCACAACCTCCATCGAAGCCTTCAGACATGGTCTGATCAAAGACAGCAACCTTTACGACGAGATTACCAAGTACCCATGCAAAAGCTTCGAAGACGTCCAGGCCAAGACCATGGCCGAGGTAAGATTGGAAGAGGATCGTGAGTCGCGAAAAGCCTCACGCGGGTCCGATCCGTCTGATCGTAAAAATCTCTCCGACAACCGTAGAGACAGACGTCCGCATCCCTACTCTCGTAATCGAAATGAGTTGAGTCAGGTAAACTCTTTCCAAGACAGGTACCCAGAGATTTTAACTCCCAAGCTAACGCACTTGCCAATCTAGGATCCGTCCTAGACCCGAAGGAATTTCCGCATATACCATTGGCCCACATCATGACGCCAGCCATCCCCAGGACGTCCGTCGAGTCAACGACACCGCTTGAAGAAGTCGTCGCCATGGAAGTCGGCGGCCGACCAGAAGAAGACATCATCGACAACAATGACGATTGGATGCTACCTTACATCAGATGGTTGAAAGACGGTATTCCGCCCAACGACAAAACAGAAGCAAAGCGGCTCAAGGTACAAGCACTCTCTTTCGATATCATATATAACATCTTGTACAAAAGATCTGTCATAGGGCTACTTCTACGATGCCTCAAGACCTCCGAGGTCGGACGCATCCTACAATCGCTACACGAAGGAGATTGTAGGAATCATACTGGAGGATGAAGCCTCTCGGGAAAAGCCCTATGAAACGGGTACTACTGGCCGACGATGAACAAGGACGCTATGGACTACACCAAAAAGTGAGACGCATGTCAGCGGCATGCACCCGTCCATCACCAACCTTCAGAGCTCCTCCATCCGACTCTGGCTCCATGGCCCTTTATGAGATGGGGGATGGACATCGTCGGGAAGCTCCCTCCCGCGTCGGGTCAAAGAGTCTTCTTCCTCGCCATGACGGACTACTTCTCTAAGTGGATCGAAGCCGAAGCCTACAGAGAGGTAAAAGATCAACACTTCATTTCATTCATAAAACGCAATATCTTGTGCAGATTTGGCATCCCATCAAAAATCGTGTGCGACAACGGTTCCCAATTCATCAGTCATAAGACTCGAGCCTTCTACGACCAATGGAACATCAAGTTGGTCACGTCCACACCTCGGTATCTGCAATCCAACGGACAGGTCGAGTCTAGCAACAAAATCATTATCAGCAATCTCAAGAAACGCCTCACTGGGGCTAAGGGCAAATGGGCCGACGAACTCCCATACATTCTCTGGTCCGACAGAACTACTCCAAAAAATGTGACCGGACAATCGCCTTTTTCCCTCGTCTACGGGAGTGAGGCAGTCATTCCGGCCGAGTTACTGGTTCCGACCGCCCATTGCAACCTCCAAATGAGCAAGCAAAACGATATTGAATTGGCTCATAACCTAGACATAGTGGACGATATCAGAGAAAAAGCTCGAATCAGGATGGTCAGATTTCAACAACAGGTCACAAGGAGCTACAACAAGAACGTCAGGATCAAGGCATTCACAGTCGGAGATTGGGTCCTTAGGAAAACCTTCCAGAACACCAAGAATCCATCCGACGGAAAACTCGCACCACAAAGGGAAGGACCCTACTTGATCACCAAAGTGGTCGGACAGGGAGCGTATCAATTAGAAGACAAAGACGGACAACCAATTCCAAGAAGTTGGAACGCGGCACATCTAAAGCTATACCATTTCTGAACTGACAAGGTAAGACACTACAAAAACTCGCACATCGCTTATTATTGCAAGCACATCTCTATCTTCCTTTACAAACTATCATTTGACACTAAGTGAGGACCTCATCCTTACAAAAACACGAATGCAGAACTGCATTGACACATACATTGGATCCATTCATCCGTAAAAAGCGCTTACATTACACGATCGATCGGAATACGGGGAGATGAACAACACAGGCACGTCGGCACACCGCCTGCCTTATACAAAACATAAGGTACGACACCTTATTACATTCACGCAATAGAAACATATTGCTTACCTCCCCGGCATAAAGTCATGACTAACACATACACAAACATTTACAGGCCTGTTTTACACACATACATACGGGGAGCCCCACTCGATGGAGCACACGGGCGAAACCGACACACCAAACACAAAACGTTATCGACAATCCCCTTGGATGTCTGACGACATGTACGAAACAAGCAAACGTACGATCTTATATGTAAAGACAAATTGCATTGAATAAAAACACGAGCATTTTTATACAAAATACGCAACCCGCGATGGTGGACGGGTCGTCAAAACATATTGTTTGCCTATACATCTGTAGGACTTCATCAAGCATTCACGTAAAAACATTCTGCGACCCGCGATGGTGGACGGGTCGCCAAAAATACCAAATGTCTAAACCCACGCACAAGTGGGACAACGAGTCAAACTACGCAAGAAAAACAAATCAGGCATCGGGGACAACGGCCTTACCTTCGACAGGGGCTGGCTCTAGAGAGGCTACACCATCAGTCGGCTCGACGTCGCCAGAATGGGCCTCGTCCTCGCCAGCGTACTCATCCATGGCCTCCTCTCCGACGCCAGCCAAGCGAAATAGCTCCTGACCAGGATTTCCCTTCGGAAACATGGAGTCCAGAGTCTCCTTTTCTGCCTTCAAGTCACAGAGCTCATGCTTGCCTTCATCGAACTCTTCGATCATCTCAACACGCGACTTCAGTGCATAAAAAGCACCGACATCGCCTGCGATCTGACCAGCAGCAATCCGAGCCTGCTTCACCTCTTCCTCAATGCCTGATCGGCTCTCCTCAAACTCTTTCCGACTCGCCACCAGCTCCTCTTGGCTACTCTTTAACTCTCTTGTAAGGCGACGCTCAGTCTCACGACAACAGATCTCCGCTCCCTCTAGTTTGGTCCTGAAGGACGCAAGGTCAGACTCTGTCCTAGCAGCCCTTTCCTCCGCCTTGGCGACCATTGTCTTGAGACCAGAATAGGCCCCCAAGAGATACTAGAAAGTCTGAAATCTCACACGACAATGCAACACATAGTCAGAAGACATGGCCAAACGAAATAAAAAGAGAAAAAGCACAAACAGAGGGCAACTCACCCTCCACGCGGAGCATCCCGCTTCACCAATGCAGTCCAAAGGGGAAACATCATCGACTTCCGATTTCAAAGTTGGATCCTGAGCATGGAAGAGATCGGCAATCGATTGACCGACTGCGCCAATCTTGCCGATCCCCTCGGCAGTCGCCTCCTTCTTCCTAGGGATCTCCTCCACTTTGACATCATCAGATTGAACATCCGCCTTCCTCTTAGAACCAACTTTGGCTGGAAGCGCCGAGTCCGCCGGAACAGACTTACTCGACGCGGCTTTGGCCGCCGCCTTCCTTTGCTCAATCAAACCTTTCCCAAACGCTCCCTTTAAACGAGCACTCGCTTGACCACCAGGGGAAGCTGGCACGACAAGACGAAGCATAAATCTTAAAACACACGACAAAGTGAAAAAGAACAGAAAGAATTCTCAGGGTCGAGAGCTCACCCTTGGCACGAGATGATGAGATAGTCGACATGACTTCTTGACCAGAAGGAGGTGCTGACAACAGGTTGACGTTGGTAAAACTCCTCTCCGACGCTGGAACACCCAGGACAATCTTGGACAGACTTTCCGACCGAGCGCTCACCTCCAAATCTTCTGGCTCAGGAACTACGAAAAAGAAAAGTTAAAGCAAAGAGTTAAGACACATAAACAAACAAAAAAGAAGACAAATACATACTCTCAACTCGTCACTCCGTCAACAGGAACGAACATTCTCCCCCCTTCTCCAGAGAAGAACGTTCGACAAAGAAGAACTTTGACCCCCATCTGTGATCGTTGACATCAAGATTCTACTCAAAGGCTTCCGACCATGTCGGATACGTAACTGAACACGAGAGGAACTCTTCGACCCTAAGAAATAGTTGTACCACAAAGCATCAAAATCAAAACCAGCCCCAGATCGGATGTTCACAAGGTCCAAGACCCTGAGAACCCTCTACGCTTGTGGCATCACCTGACACGGCGCCAACGCCAGAGCAGCCAAGAAATCCCTAACGAGGGGAGAGAAAGGAAACTTATGTCCTATCCGAAACGGATATGCATAGAAACAAACCCATCCTTCATATCGAGCATCGGCCCTCTCGTCTGGGTGAGGCAGCCTGGCGACCGCCTCCGACGGAAAGCCTCCAACTTGAAGAATTTGCTCCAACTCCGCCTGGGACATGGTGCTTGTCACAGCGTCCGATTCTTTCAAAATGAAGAGGGGAGGAGCTCCGCCCTCGCGCGAATCAGAGAGAGTCTTCGACGACTCGGAAGCTTCGCTAGAAACCATTTCAAGAACGGAAAAAGAAGGAAATCGAAAAGCTATGGCTAAAGAGGCTGGAAGACTTACCAAAGAAGCTTGCGAGAGAAGATAAAGTGAAGTCTAATCGCTCCCCTCTGCTCCGAATTTATGGAGGGAAATGATGGTCTGCAGAGGAGTCAAATCGTGCTCCGATCTTACGCCACGTAGCCCTGGGAAATTGCGTCAAAAAAGGATGGTGAAGATCGTGTATGGAGAAGTTGCCTCGGATTCCGCTTACTTGCCTAAACCGCAAGCCCAAGGCAATTTGGGGCTATTGTTGGGCCTGACGTCCCCTGGGAAGGTGGATCGAGCAAGACAAGCCCAGGCCCACGACGGATCGGAAGAACAGAAGAGAAACCCAGAGAAGGCGACAAGGCTTCTCCAGTCGAACGTCCTCCAACAAGATCGCGAAGATCTCGCCAAGCATTAAATGCCAGGATTGATCATCGGCCATAGCATTTACACAACACCATAATAGCAGCAATTAGTGACAGAATCTCCGTAATTAAATCCCGGCGTTGAAGATAAGGATGGGATCGAAATATAACGGTCAGAGGCATGAAGAACTTACCATATATGGACGAAAAGGAAGATAAGAGGGGCACGGATACAAGCACGTTACACACTCAAGCATTCTCGTTCAGAAACAAAACAGAACAACACTTTCACTGCCCGTCTAGCTCTCCAGCAATCACCCCCGCTTATTCGCCATCGGTCGCAACCTAAGAATTACCGGTCGAATCCAATAAGATCACTCTGCCTTATTACGATAAGTTGTATCTCGATTCAATCCGATCAATATATTATCTAATAAAATCATTTTGCTATTCTGCATTTGCTCTTTGCTTGTCTATTATCTATTTGGTTTGGATTGTTTTCCATCACCCGATCGACTAGTTACCCCGTCTAAGGCGATTTGGGTCGTCCGATCTTTTCACCCCAAAACAGTTAGTGCGAAGAATTATAGTATGAGATTCGAAGTAGGGTTTAAGTTTGTTCGATGCCATTACCAATGCTAGGATGAGTTTTTCCAGTGACGAATACCTCATTTCTGCTGGGAGTAGCGTTCGATCGACATAGTAGATCGGCGATTGCTTGTCGTCTTTTGACACTGCTAGGTACAATAGTAGTGGCTCGTCGTCTTTAGGCTTTGCTAACAGTAGAAAGCTGGCCAGGTACTTCTTCAAATCTTGAAATGCGACTTCATGTTCTTCCGTCCATTGAAAGGACTTGTTCTTTCTGAGAGCGTCAGGGAAGGGTTTGCACTTGTCCGACGACTTTGAGATAAACCTGTTTAGGGCTGCTATTCGACCTGTCAGCTTTTGTATGTCCTTGACGCATCGAGGAGATCGGAGGTTGATGATGGCTTTGATCTGCTCCGGGCTGGCCTCTATTCCTTTTTGTGTCACCATATACCCCAAGAATTTCCCTCACGAAACTCCAAAAGAGCATTTCATAGGATTTAGTTTCATATTATATCTTTTCAGTACCTCGAAGCTGTCGCGGAGGTGATCGACGTGATCCTTCTTCTTTTTCGACTTGACCAGCATGTCATCTATGTAGACTTCCATTGTGTCCCCAATCTGGTCTTTGAACATCTTGTTGACTAGTCGTTGGTAAGTAACCCCTGCAGTTTTTAGTCTGAAGGGCATTACTTTGTAACAATAAATACCTTGACTTGTGACAAACGTCATTTTTTCTTGGTCTTCTGGTTCCATGAGGATCTGATTGTATCCACTGAACGCATCCATGAAGGATAGCATTTCGTGTCCTGCTATCGCGTCGACCATGGCGTCGATATGGGGGAGTGGGAAGGAGTCCTTGGGACATGCTTTGTTAAGGTCGGTGAAGTTGATGCAGACTCTCCACTTGCCGTTTTTCTTTTGGACCACAACCACGTTGGCCAGCCAATCGGGGTAGTCGACTTCTCTTATCTTTTCTGTTTCTAGCAGGCTCCTGACTTCGTCGTCGATGATCTTATTCCGCTCGGGGGCAAACTTCCTGCGCTTTTGCATCATAGGAGGGTGAGATGGATCTACATTTAATTTATGAGTAATAATGTTTGGAGATATCCCGACCATGTCTTCATGTGACCACGCGAAGCAGTCAGCATTAGACCGAAGGAAGTTCAATATTCGTTGTTTGGTCGAGTCGTCCAGGTCTGACCCGACCCTTACCGTTTGGTTTGGCTTTGAAGGATCTAGTGCAATCTCATCGAGTTTTTCCATCTCTGGTTCGACGTATCGACTGGATCCTTCGCCAAGCTGTAATTGCTATGCGATCTTTGGTTCGACCGCGCTTTTCATGGAGGCGACATAGCATTCCTTGGACATCCTTTGGTCGCCTTTGATCTCTTGAACTCCCTATTTGGTTGGGAACTTGATGGT
Source organism: Rheum nobile (assembly GCA_027886185.1). NCBI lineage: Eukaryota > Viridiplantae > Streptophyta > Magnoliopsida > Caryophyllales > Polygonaceae > Rheum > Rheum nobile. The sequence continues at coordinate 176,796 of WOAB01000481.1, forward strand.
CTGATGGTACGTTGAGGGTACCGCCTTCATCGCGTGTATCCAAGGCCTGCCAAGAATACAGTTGTAGGGAGACAGACAGTCCAAGACTAGGAATTTTACCTGTTGGTTTATTCCTTCGGCGTATGTCGTAAGAACGATTTTTCCAATAGTGTGTTTGACTTTGCCGCTACACCCAACTAGTGGAGTCGATTTCTTGACAAGGTCGTCTTCACCCAGACCCATCCCTTTGAGGGCGTCAAAGATCAGGAGGTTGGTCGAACTTCCTGTATCGATTAGTACTCTACGTATCAAACAGTTTCCAATAGACAGAGAGATTACCAGACCGTCATGATGGTTTTCCGACTCATCAACGTTGGATTCGTCGAACGTGACCGTTGGGAAGTTAGAGACCTTGGGTCGTCTGAACTCTGGTACCTCGGGCTTGTTGCCTTGGCTTTCTCTCGCATGTCTTTTTGCCGCGGAGTACATGTTTCCACATATGTCCGAGCCTCCTGAAATTGTATTGATAATTTTTGTATGGACATGAGATGGGGGTTTATCGGGTTTTACATGGTCTCGTCGTTCCATGGTGTCTTTGGCCCGTTCCGAGATTACGTCGCGTAAGAGGCCTTGTGCAAGCAACCTAGCGACCTCTTTGCGCAATGCGATGCATTCGTCCGTCGAGTGACCGTGGTCACCATGGAATTCGCACCATCTGCTCATGTCCTTCTTGACGTCTGGTCGGTCGCTCTTTCGGTGCCATCTTACTTCTTTCCCATATTTGTCGAAACTCTTGACGAGCTCCGACACAAAAACATTGAAGTTGTAAGATTGAACCCTGGGAGGCAGCGTTGGACCGTCTTTCCAGTCTTGAGACCGGTCTTGGAAGGAGTTTACCTGACTTTGCTCGCTCCGACCACGAGGGTATGGATGATGGCGTCTACCTCGTTTCTGCTGGGAGTAGCGTTCGATCTACATAGTAGATCGGCGATTGCTTGTCGTCTTCTTCTCTGACCAGCACTGCGCTTACATCAGATTTTGACACTGCTAGGTAAAATAGTAGTGGCTCGTCGTCTTTAGGCTTTGCTAACAGTAGAAGGCTGGCCAGGTACTTCTTCAAATCTTGAAATGCGACTTCATGTTCTTCCGTCCATTGAAAGTACTTGTTCTTTCTGAGAGCGTCGTGGAAGGGTTTGCACTTGTCCAACGACTTTGAGATAAACCTGTTTAGGGCTGCTGTTCGACCTGTTAGCTTTTGTATGTCCTTGACGCATCTAGGAGATTGGAGGTTGATGATGGCTTTGATCTGCTCCGGGCTGGCCTCTATTCCTTTTTGTGTCACCATATACCCCAAGAATTTCCCTGACGAAACTCCAAAAGAGCATTTCATAGGATTTAGTTTCATATTATATCTTTTCAGTACCTCGAAGTTGTCGCGGAGGTGATCGACGTGATCCTTCTTCTTTTTCGACTTGACCAGCATGTCATCTATATAGACTTCCATTGTGTCCCCAATCTGGTCTTTGAACATCTTGTTGACTAGTCGTTGGTAAGTAACCCCTGCAGTTTTTAGTCTGAAGGGCATTACTTTGTAACAACAAATACCTTGACTTGTGACAAACGTCGTTTTTTCTTGGTCTTCTGGTTCCATGAGGATCTAATTGTATCCACTCAACGCATCCATGAAGGATAGCATTTCGTGTCCTGTTGTAGCGTCGACCATGGCGTCGATATGGGGGAGTGGGAAGGAGTCCTTGGGACATGCTTTGTTAAGGTCGGTGAAGTTGATGCAGACTCTCCACTTGCCGTTTTTCTTTTGGACCACAACCACGTTGGCCAGCCAATCGGGGTAGTCGACTTCTCTTATCTTTCCTGTTTCTAGTAGGCTCCTGACTTCGTCGTCGATGATCTTATTCCGCTCGGGGGCGAATTTCCTGCGCTTTTCCATCACAGGAGGGTGAGATGGATCTACATTTAATTTATGAGTAATAATGTTTGGAGATATCCCGACCATGTCTTCATGTGACCACACAAAGCAGTCAGCATTAGACCGAAGGAAGTTCAATATTCGTTGTCGGGTCGAGTCGTCCAGGTCCGACCCGACCCTTACCGTTTGGTTTGGCTTTGAAGGATCTAGTGCAATCTCGTCGAGTTTTTCCATCTGTGGTTCGACGTATCGACTGGATCCTTCGCCGAGCTGTAATTGCTATGCGATCTTTGGTTCGACCGCGCTTTTCATGGAGGCGACATAGCATTCCTTGGACATCCTTTGGTCGCCTTTGATCTATTGAACTCCCCATTTGGTTGGGAACTTGATGGTCTGATAATACATTGAGGGTACCGCCTTCATCGCATGTATCCAAGGCCTGCCAAGAATACAGTTGTAGGGAGATAGACAGTCCAAGACTAGGAATTTTACCTGTTGGTTTATTCCTTCGGCGTATGTTGTAAGAACGATTTTGCCAATAGTGTGTTTGACTTTGCCGCTAAACCCAACTAGTGGAGTCGATTTCTTGACAAGGTCGTCTTCACCCAGACCCATCCCTTTGAGGGCGTCAAAGGTCAGGAGGTTGGTCGAACTTCCTATATCGATTAGTACTCTACGTATCAAACAGTTTCCAATAGACAGAGAGATTACCAGACCGTCATGATGGTTTTCCAACTCATCAACGTCGGATTCGTCGAACGTGACCGTTGGGAGGTTAGAGACCTTGGGTCGTCTGAACTCTGGTACCTCGGGCTTGTTGCCTTGGCTTTCTCTCGCATGTCTTTTTGTCGCGGAGTACATGTTTCCACATACGTTCGAGCCTCCTGAAATAGTATTGATAATTTTTGTATGGACAGGAGATTGGGGTTTATCGGGTTTTACATGGTCTCGTCGTTCCATGGTGGCTTTGGCCCGTTCTGAGATTACGTCGCGTAAGAGGCCTTGTGCAAGCAACCTAGCGACCTCTTTGCGCAATGCGATGCATTCGTCCATCGAGTGACCGTGGTCACCATGGAATTCGCACCATCTGCTCATGTCCTTCTTGACGTCTGGTCGGTCGCTCTTTCGGTGCCATCTTACTTCTTTCCCATATTTGTCAAAACTCTTGACGAGCTCCGATACAGAAATATTGAAGTTGTAAGATTGAACCCTGGGAGGCAGCGTTGGACCGTCTTTCCAGTCTTGAGACCTGTCTTGGAAGGAGTTTACCTGACTTTGCTCACTCCGACCACGAGGGTACAGATGATGGCGTCTACCTCGTTTCTGCTGGGATTAGCGTTTGATCGACATAGTAGATCGGTGATTGCTTGTCGTCTTCTTCTCTGACCAGCACTGCGCTTACAGCAGATTTCGACACTGCTAGGTACAATAGTAGTGGCTCGTCGTCTTTAGGCTTTGCTAACAGTAGAAGGCTGGCCAGGTACTTCTTCAAATCTTGAAATGCGACTTCATGTTCTTCCGTCCATTGAAAGGACTTGTTCTTTCTGAGAGCGTCGTGGAAGGGTTTGTACTTGTCCGACGACTTTGAGATAAACCTATTTAGGGCTGCTATTCGACCTGTCAGCTTTTGTATGTCCTTAACGCATCGAGGAGATCGGAGGTTGATGATGGCTTTGATCTGCTCCGGGCTGGCCTCTATTCCTTTTTGTGTCACCATATACCCCAAGAATTTCCTTGACGAAACTCCAAAAGAGCATTTCATAGGATTTAGTTTCATATTATATCTTTTCAGTACCTCGAAGCTGTCGCGGAGGTGATCGACGTGATCCTTCTTCTTTTTCGACTTGACCAGCATGTCATCTATGTGGACTTCCATTGTGTCCCCAATCTGGTCTTTGAATATCTTGTTGACTAGTCGTTGGTAAGTAACCCCTGTAGTTTTTAGTCTGAAGGGCATTACTTTGTAACAATAAATACCTTGACTTGTGACAAACGTCGTTTTTTCTTGGTCTTCTGGTTCCATGAGGATTTGATTATATCCACTGAACGCATCCATAAAGGATAGCATTTCGTGTCCTGCTGTCGCGTCGACCATGGCGTCGATATGGGGGAGTGGGAAGGTGTCCTTGGGACATGCTTTGTTAGGGTCGGTGAAGTTGATGCAGACTCTCCACTTGCCGTTTTTCTTTTGGACCACAACCACGTTGGCCAGCCAATCGGGGTAGTCGACTTCTCTTATCTTTCCTGTTTCTAGCAGGCTCCTGACTTCGTGGTCGATGATCTTATTCCGCTCGGGGGTGAATTTCCTACGCTTTTGCATCACAGGAGGGTGAGATGGATCTACATTTAATTTATGAGTAATAATGTTTGGAGATATCCCGACCATGTCTTCATGTGACCACGAGAAGCAGTCAGCATTAGACCAAAGGAAGTTCAATATTCGTTGTCTGGTCGAGTCGTCTATGTCTGACCCGACCCATACCGTTTGGTTTGGCTTTGAAGGATCTAGTGCAATCTCGTCGAGTTTTTCCATCTCTGGTTCGACGTATCGACTGGATCCTTCACCGAGCTATAATTGCTATGCGATCTTTGGTTCGACCGCGCTTTCCATCTCTGGTACGTTGAGGGTACCGCCTTCATCGCGTGTATCCAAGGCCTGCCAAGAATACAGTTGTAGGGAGACAGACAGTCCAAGACTAGGAATTTTACCTGTTGGTTTATTCCTCCGGCGTATGTCGTAAGAACGATTTTGCCAATAGTGTGTTTGACTTCGCCGCTAAACCCAACTAGTGGAGTCCATTTCTTGACAAGGTCATCTTTACCCAGACCCATCCCTTTGAGGGCGTCAAAGGTCAGGAGGTTGGTCGAACTTCCTGTATCGATTAGTACTCTACGTATCAAACAGTTTCCAATAGACAGAGAGATTACCAGACCGTCATGATGGTTTTCTGACTCGTCAATGTCGGATTCATCGAACGTGACCGTTGGGAGGTTAGAGACCTTGGGTCGTCTGAACTCTGGTACCTCGGGCTTGTTGCCTTGGCTTTCTCTCGCATGTCTTTTTGCCGCGGAGTACATGTTTCCACATATGTCCGAGCCTCCTGAAATAGTATTGATAATTTTTGTATGGACAGGAGATGGGGGTTTATCGGGTTTTACATGGTCTCGTCATTCCATGGTGGCTTTGGCCCGTTCCGAGATTACGTCGCGTAAGAGGCCTTATGCAAGCAACCTAGCGACCTCTTTGCGCAATGTGATGCATTCGTCCGTCGAGTGACCGTGGTCACCATGGAATGCGCACCATCTGCTCATGTCCTTCTTGACGTCTGGTCGGTCGCTCTTTCGGTGCCATATTACTTCTTTCCCATATTTGTCAAAACTCTTGACGAGCTCCGATACAGAAATATTGAAGTTGTAAGATTGAACCCTGGGAGGCAGCGTTGGACCGTCTTTCCAGTCTTGAGACCTGTCTTGGAAGGAGTTTACCTGACTTTGCTCACTCCGACCACGAGGGTACAGATGATGGCGTCTACCTCGTTTCTGCTGGGATTAGCGTTTGATCGACATAGTAGATCGGCGATTGCTTGTCGTCTTCTTCTCTGACCAGCACTGCGCTTACAGCAGATTTTGACACTGCTAGGTACAATAGTAGTGGCTCGTCGTCTTTAGGCTTTGCTAACAGTAGAAGGCTGGCCAGGTACTTCTTCAAATCTTGAAATGCGACTTCATGTTCTTCCGTCCATTGAAAGGACTTGTTCTTTCTGAGAGCGTCGTGGAAGGGTTTGTACTTGTCCGACGACTTTGAGATAAACCTATTTAGGGCTGCTATTCGACCTGTCAGCTTTTGTATGTCCTTAACGCATCGAGGAGATCGGAGGTTGATGATGGCTTTGATCTGCTCCGGGCTGGCCTCTATTCCTTTTTGTGTCACCATATACCCCAAGAATTTCCTTGACGAAACTCCAAAAGAGCATTTCATAGGATTTAGTTTCATATTATATCTTTTCAGTACCTCGAAGCTGTCGCGGAGGTGATCGACGTGATCCTTCTTCTTTTTCGACTTGACCAGTATGTCATCTATGTGGACTTCCATTGTGTCCCCAATCTGGTCTTTGAATATCTTGTTGACTAGTCGTTGGTAAGTAACCCCTGTAGTTTTTAGTCTGAAGGGCATTACTTTGTAACAATAAATACCTTGACTTGTGACAAACGTCGTTTTTTCTTGGTCTTCTGGTTCCATGAGGATTTGATTGTATCCACTGAACGCATCCATAAAGGATAGCATTTCGTGTCCTGCTGTCGCGTCGACCATGGCGTCGATATGGGGGAGTGGGAAGGTGTCCTTGGGACATGCTTTGTTAGGGTCGGTGAAGTTGATGCAGACTCTCCACTTGCCGTTTTTCTTTTGGACCACAACCACGTTGGCCAGCCAATCGGGGTAGTCGACTTCTCTTATCTTTCCTGTTTCTAGCAGGCTCCTGACTTCGTGGTCGATGATCTTATTCCGCTCGGGGGTGAATTTCCTACGCTTTTGCATCACAGGAGGGTGAGATGGATCTACATTTAATTTATGAGTAATAATGTTTGGAGATATCCCGACCATGTCTTCATGTGACCACGAGAAGCAGTCAGCATTAGACCAAAGGAAGTTCAATATTCGTTGTCTGGTCGAGTCGTCTATGTCTGACCCGACCCATACCGTTTGGTTTGGCTTTGAAGGATCTAGTGCAATCTCGTCGAGTTTTTCCATCTCTGGTTCGACGTATAGACTGGATCCTTCACCGAGCTATAATTGCTATGCGATCTTTGGTTCGACCGCGCTTTTCATGGAGGCGACATAGCATTCCTTGGCCATCCCTTGGTCGCATTTGATCTCTTGAACTCCCCATTTGGTTGGAAACTTGATGGTCTGATGGTACGTTGAGGGTACCGCCTTCATCGCGTGTATCCAAGGCCTGCCAAGAATACAGTTGTAGGGAGACAGACAGTCCAAGACTAGGAATTTTACCTGTTGGTTTATTCCTCCGGCGTATGTCGTAAGAACGATTTTGCCAATAGTGTGTTTGACTTCGCCGCTAAACCCAACTAGTGGAGTCCATTTCTTGACAAGGTCATCTTTACCCAGACCCATCCCTTTGAGGGCGTCAAAGGTCAGGAGGTTGGTCAAACTTCCTGTATCGATTAGTACTCTACGTATCAAACAGTTTCCAATAGACAGAGAGATTACCAGATCGTCATGATGGTTTTCCGACTCGTCAACGTCGGATTCGTCGAACGTTACCGTTGGGAGGTTAGAGACCTTGGGTTGTCTGAACTCTGGTACCTCGGGCTTGTTGCCTTGGCTTTCTCTCGCATGTCTTTTTGCCACGGAGTACATGTTTCCACATACGTCCAAGCCTCCTGAAATAGTATTGATAATTTTTGTATGGACAGGAGATGGGGTTTATCGGGTTTTACATGGTCTCGTCGTTCCATGGTGGCTTTGGCCCGTTCTGAGATTACGTCGCGTAAGAGTCCTTGTGCAAGCAACCTAGCGACCTCTTTGCGCAATGCGATGCATTCGTCCGTCGAGTGACCGTGGTCACCATGGAATTCGCACCATCTGCTCATGTCCTTCTTGACGTCTGGTCGGTCGCTCTTTCGGTGCCATCTTACTTCTTTCCCATATTTGTCGAAACTCTTGACGAGCTCCGACACAGAAACATTGAAGTTGTAAGATTGAACCCTGGGAGGCAGCGTTGGACCGTCTTTCCAGTCTTGAGACATGTCTTGGAAGGAGTTTACCTAACTTTGCTCGCTCTGACCACGAGGGTACGGATGATGGCGTCTGTCTCGGCGACTGTCGAAAGGGGATTTTGCGATCGGAATGATCGGATTCGTGGGATGCCTTTTGCGACTCGCGATCTTCTTCTAAACGTACCTCAACCATGTTCTTGGCTTGGACGTCTTCGAAGCTTCTGCACGGGTACTTGGTGATCTCGTTGTAGAGGTTGCTATCTTTGATCAAACCTTGTCTGAAGGCTTCGATGGAGGTGGTGACATCGCAATGGGGAATCGCAACCTTTTCCTTGTTGTACCTGTTAAGATAGCTTCGGAGGGGTTCATTCTACCTTTGGGTGATTCTATAGAGATCGCTTAACTGTCTTTCGAGTCTCCGACTGCTGGTGAATTGGACTTTAAAAGCATTGACCAGATCTGCGAATGAGGTGATCATACCCTAAGGCAAACGCATAAACCAAGTTAGTGCGGGACCCGTGAGAGTCGTGCCAAAGCTTTTGCATGTGACAGCCTCGCGGCTCTTCCTTGGAACAGATGCATTCATTAATTTTTGTTTATAGAGAGAGATGTGATCGTCTAGATCGTTGGTTCCGTCAAAAGTCGTCATGCTAGGAAGGTTGAATTTCTTAGGGATCTCGACTCTGGCAATTTTTTCGATGAACGGAGATTCTTCGTATCCGTTTGATGCTTCTTTCTCGATCGACTGCGGAACTCCGGGAATTCTAGCGATGCGATCGTCGAGCGCCTTCATGTGCTGACTAAGCGTCTGTTGGACGAGAGCCAGGATATCGGGGGGATTGGTAACCTGTGGTTCATCGATTCGGATTCTTGCTGACCCGATCGGTGTAGAGAAAGTAACATTGTTAGTCGAAAATGGATTGACCAAAGGAGTCCGAGACGTACCATCAACATATCCGGGACGTCGGACGCTTGGGGGAGTAAGCTCGACGTTATCCATGTTAAGATGCGTCTAGACGTTGCTATGGACGGGCGCTTGTTTGGATCTAGAGACTATCGTTTGTACCTGCGATCTAAGAGACTGATTTTCACGAGTTAGTTGTGCAATCTCGGCTTTGGATTGGGTGGACAAGGCAGCTAGAGCTTCAGTCTTCTGACGTTGCTGGGCGAGGTCATCTTGGAGGGTGGTCATTTTTTGGGCAAGCTCTTGGAGTTGGTTCAAAGGCGGGTTTTCGGTTGTGTTTCCTTGAGTTTGGGAGTCGTCTTCGAGGCGTGGCTCCTCGGTATCGGTAGGTAGGTTGACAGTCATGGTTGGAGGATTTTTGAGATGGTGATCGGCAAGTTTCCCCACGGTGGGCGCCAAATTGTTTTGGGGTGAAAAGATCAATCAACCTAAATCGCCTTAGACGGGGTAACGAGTCGATCGGATAGAGTGCGGTATATCCAAACCAAATAAACAATAAACTACGTATGAAATAGAAGCGAGATTATATTATGATGTATTGATCAAGTGATAACAGAAATGAATCGAAATACAACTTATCCTCAAGGAATAGAAGATCAGGTCTTGTCCGACCGGCTATTCTGCTGACTCGACTGTTTGCAGTCGGATGATGTACCGAAAGAACTTCACGAGAACCAGTGACTTAGTAAGTTGTTTAAGAGCTGAGTTGATGAATGTTGTTTTGTAAATGTGTCTAATGTCCCTCGTTTTCTGCCCAGCCTCTTCGTGATCTATTTATGGACTCTTTCCCTTGACCGTTACTATTTTTGTGAGATCTCTCCATTTATTGACGAGCATAATCTCTGGGATCTTCCTCTTAATGACACCCCTAATTTTGTACTTGAATTGGCTGTCGTTTGCTTAGGATTGAGTAGTTAAGGCTTTGGGCGAAATTTTCAGGATTGGTCGGATCTTATTCGTTTGAGGAGCGTCCGACGCCTTTCTTCAATCTTCTCGGCCCACTCCTTCAACTGAGGTTGGCCCAATTTGTTCTCAATCGGTTCCTTTAGAGCATTTTGGGCCCAACAGTACCCCTGAGGTATGGCGAAATTCGCGAGGTGTACCAAAGTTTTGACTATTTCACGTGGTATCCCCGAGTTTCATTTTTTTCGCCAAATACCCATCTGTTAATTAATTAACAGATTTGTTAAAAAAAACAAAAAAAAAAACCCCAATTTGTCTCTCCTCTCTCGTCTTCTTCACGAGATTGCTTATGCCCTCCCGATGAACTCAACTCACCGGCGGCCTTGTACCCTTCACCGACTCTGCACATCTCGTTCCACGCTCTACTCCACTCTCCGAGTACACACATCTCTTTATTCAGACCTCCATTCTTGCCAAATTTGAGGTTTCCTCGACCTCCACCTGTGGTATGCTCTGTTGTAAAATTTCCAAATTTCCAAAAATTATCCAATCCCACCGTAACTTGTAGTGTCTCTATTATGATATTGAAAATTTCCAAAATCTACCTGCTACCTCATTCACTATTATGCGTAGTGCCCTTGACTTAAAATGAAGATTTGGGTGTATAAAACACAAACTATATGTTGTGACTCAGTTGCAAAAGGAACCTACAAATTATGTGATGCATTCGACAACTCAATTACAAAACATCCGAATTCCACAACATCCAAACTTGAAAAAGTCAATTCACCTCCAATTTAAACAATCTGGAAACTCACCACCATAAATCATTGCCAAAGGACATGGACTGACTCCCCTCGGAGGGAAAGAACAGTTGGTGGCGGCGACCAAGCTTCATTTTCTGCCTCTGGAGATCCCTAACCAACAGCCTCTGGTAGTAATCCAAGCTCCCATGCACCGGCCACGAATCCCCTTCCGTTGCACCAGAAGACAACTTCATCTCATTGGAAAAATGGTGAATAAGCTTCGAGGAGTACACGGCCAACGCCTTCCCCCAACCCGCCAACACCAACACCGTGGAAAGCCACTGACGGGGCTAAAAGTGCACAATGCAAATATCGTTGATTAGCCTTATCAAAGTAAAAAGTTCTAACAGACCTACTAAACAGATGTATAGTAAGCAAGCAAGGGTCGAACCCACAGGGAAGATCTGATGCAGTATGCAATTGTGAATGACAAGTAACAAGCAAGGGGGGTTTAGTTATCACGAGAAAGCAAAGCAAGCAAAGCAAACAAGTTTGGTTGAGTTGAGAAAATATAATGGGGAAAGTAGTCCTACTAGAGCGAGATCCACAGTACAGAGATATAATTTGATCACATAAATCTATTTAATCCAAGTTCTTTTACTATCCTTATAGTTGTTCCCACCCTGATCTTAAGTACTATTGATTCTCACAGTTGTCAATAGACTTATTACTATGCCAATGATAAAATACCACCGATTCTCACAGTTGTCGGTATACTTTACCACCAACAAAGCAATAGCAATACACACAAGGATATAGGATACATGCAAATAGAAGGACGTACTAATACTCGCATGCAACTGATTCTCACTCACAATTGTACGCTCAGAACCCCTATACGCACAATTGTGTATGCCACTAGATATGCACTCGGAACCCCTATATGCAATCCTAGCAATTGATAAAAAGTATTCAACCTAGTTGATCAGGCTAAGAAGAATAACAAGAAATCAATATTCAATATAACCAAGAGAATCAAACCAACATTTATAAGGATAAGAACAAGGAATAGAGATCTCACAAATACATCAACTGTACTGCTTCAATTGTCTAGTAGAACAAGGGAAAGTTAGTTATCCATTCAAACGAGAATGAAAAACTCTATTGTAAAATAACGTCTGAAAAATCGTGTGTAGGTAAAAAAAGTATCTGCCTCTTAACCTAGAAAGAGGACTTAAATAGTCCTAACTAGGTTAAACTAATGCAAACAATAAAGGAAACAGAATAATAATAAAATAAAGTCTAAACGAAATAAAAGGAAAGTAACAGTCTTCTGGCGCGAGGCATTAAACACGGCCACCGCGGGGCGTCAGGCTCTCCACCGCTGGGCGGTGGCTTCCTCTGGCGCGGGGCTTCAACCTTCTCTAGGAGTCACCGCCGGGCCGTCGTGAATCTGGCGCGGGGCGATGAGCTCACTCCTTCAGCTTCTTCAGCTCCTCTTCTTCTCTTCTGCTGCTCTTCAATCCTACCAAGTGTTTGGTAGTCTTCTCCAAGTATGCTCCAGCAGCTCCATCTCCATCCTCATGTCTCCATCTAAGCTGTAAATCCTGGGATATCTTCACTTCTCTCCACAACTTCCAGATTACCGACTTAGCACCAAAACTCATCCAAAACTCCTCCAAATCATGCTAATAATTGCTAGTAAAGGTGTATGAAATAACACCTATCAGCCACACCAGTAGTCGGGCGTTCGCCATGGAATAGAAAATTAAATCTCTACAACACGCATACCTTTGGTTTCAAACCAAAAAAGTTTAGAGGAACAAATCTGCCCGATCTAGGTCGAGGAAACCTCGAATTTGGCAAGAATGGAGGTATGAAGAAAGAGATGTGTGTACTCGGAGAGTGGACTGGAGCGTGGAGCGTGAAACGAGACGTGCAGAGCCGGTGAAGGGCACAAGGCCGCCGGCGAGTTGAGTTCGTCGGGAGGGCAGAAGCAATCTCGTGAAGAAAACGAGAGAAGAGAGACAAATTGGGGTTTTTTTTGGTTTTTCTTTTTTTTAACAAGTCTGTTAATTAATTAACAGATGGGTATTTGGCGGAAAAAAAACGAAACTCGGCGGTACCACGTGAAATAGTCAAAACTTTGGTATACCTCGCGTATTTCGCCATACCTTAGGGGTACCAGGCAAAAAAATCGTTCTAAATATTTAAGATAGTATTATAATAAGATTATAAATAGGCCTTGGGATGTTTTATCATAACCAAATACTTATAGATAATTATAAATTAAATTCACGAAAATTTTGCGTCCTAGCAATGAAGTATTGTAAATTTCGGGTGGTGCCCAAATGTTGTCAAAATTCCACCAAGTATCCTTGAGAAATGAGAACTCATGATTTCCTCCTAGTAGGCACAATATATTATAAATAGGAAATATTTGTAAATTAGCTACATAGTTAAACAAATTACATAAAAATAATCATATTTTCAAACAAACCACCTATCTTTATTTTTTTCATAGAACCGTTGATTTTCTTTTAAAAAACACCCAATTTATATATTTTTTAAAAAACAACTCAATATTTTCTCAAAACAATATATAAAATTGGGATATTTATAAATTTAACTTTATGGAGAAAAACAAATTTGAAAATAGTGGATTATTTTAAAAGGGATGGTTTTGAAACTATAAATTGGGTGGTTTTAAAGAAAATAATTATAGTTCTATGAAAAAAATATCAGGTTTATTTTTGGAAAATGCTTTAAAATATGCCAATTTTATGTTATTACATATTAGATCTAAGTTGTAAGTAATTCACAAATATTTTCCTAATTTCTAATATTTTCCAAATTGTGAAAAATATTGGACACAATGCGAAATTTACAATAATTCGCTACTACTTAGCAGAATTCCCTTCAATTAAAAAGACATACATTTTTACCTGGTTTAAATTTATTTTTGTTATGAAGTAATTATTAGAACAAGTTCACTTGAACTTTTATAACGAAATACTTATAATAACTTTTAAGACATTAGGATACAGGGAGATTAAACAAGCACTTTAGAGATATTTAGGCCAAAGGTTGGATGAAAAACATGGGTGAACTCTATATAATTTAAGCATGGAAACATGTAAGTGAAGAATGTGAATAACTCACCTGGTAAAATCTACGGCCAATCATCCAACTAAATAATTTTTCTAATACAATCATGTATATGTAATACATGTAGAGATGTTCACGTTTATAGAACTACATGTCGAGATGTTCACGTTTATGGAACTGTCGGTTTCATGAAATCATGAAACGAAACCAGACTTTTTCAGTTCCGTCGGTTACGGTGCCATTCCGAGATTTTTTAAAAGAAAAGTCTAACATAAAAAATTTGGAAAAAATAAGATGAATATAAAAAATACAAGGATTAATATTAATCATTTACTCTTTGTATTTTTATTATACAATAATTTCTTACACTGGAAATTATAATAAATGCATTTGTCTTAATGAAAACTAGTTAATAAAAAAGTATAAGAAAAAATTGGAAAAATAAAAGGCTTGAACATAATATGAAGTTGCCTACGTTTTATTTTTGATATATCCATAATGAAAAATATGCTATATCCATAAATGAGCATTAAAAAAATAAAGGGTTGGAACCGGTAGGACTGTCGGTTCTATGAGATCACGAACCAGAACCAAAACCAAAAACGACCTCATCCGATTCCAATTAGTTTCGGTTTCAGGCGTTTTGGCCGGTTACAGAATTGTCGATTCAACCGAACCGTTGAACACCTCTAGATACATGTAATATAAATGTGGGAGTTCATAGCACTCTCCCCTTGAATATTCACCATTTTACTGTTGTGGGATATGAGTGTATGTTGCCTCATTAAAAACCTTGTCAGAAAACCCAATGGGATAAAAACCTTATCAAATGAAAAAAGAGTGCCACTATGAACCCATTATACACTTTGATACTACCTCACTAAAAACCTTGTCAAGCAAAACCTAGTGCGATAAAAGCCTGATGGAAGGGAAAAAGAGTGCAACGTGTATGATGCCCCCCTAACATCAACATGTGTCTCGGAGTTTGCAAATTCCAATCTTCTCCAAAATTCTTAGGAATCTATGTTTGTGAATAAATCAGTCGAAGTGTCAGTCGAATGAATTTGTTTGTTTTCAACTTCTCTAGCTTCTTCCAGTTCATGGGTAGAAAAAAAACTTTGACATAATGCGTTTTGTGCAGTCTCTCTCGATGTAGTATTTCTTCATCTGAGCAGCACATATTGAGTTGTCCTCACATAGCACCATTGGATTGTCATGGATGAGCCTTATTCTTCATTCTTTCTAAATGAATTTGATCATTGCTTGTAAGGCCACACATTCTTTTCATGCCTCATACAAAGCAATCAACTCTACTTGATTTGACAATGGGGCAACCACAATTTGCTTTGTTGATCTCCATGAGATAGTCGTGCCTCCATATGGGGAACACATAAACATTTTTTGACTTGGTTTTATGTGGGTCAGACAAGTACCTTGTAACTGCATAACCGACCAGGTGGCATCCCTTTAATTACGGTAAAACAACCCAAGATCATGTGTACCTTGAAGTTAGAGGAATATATGTTTGACCATGTTCCAAATCCTCCTTGTTGGCTCATAACTATACTTGGACAATAGATTCACCACAAAAGCAATATATGGTCTTGTGTTGTTGATTAAATACATGAAAGCACCGATTGCACTTAAATATGGTACCTCGGGACCAAGAACCTCTTCGTCCTCTTCTCGAGGGTGAAATTGATCGTTTTCTACATTGAGGGATCAAACTTCCATGGGAGAGCTAAAAGAATGTGCCTTGTCCATATAAAATTTTATCAGAATTTTCTCAATAAAGTTAGACTAATTGATAAAAAAAATCACCCGTTAGGTGCTCAATTTGTAAAATACAAAAGTTTTGTTTTATAAAGATGTTTCATCTCTAATTCTTTCATCAAAAGTTTCACAGTATCTTGAGTTGTGGGAAGTTTCGACGATTTTCAAATACGATGAAGCAATTGTATGTTTTTGGATCGCTCGATGAAAACAATAGACATGTGGCATTTTCATTATGTTCCCTCTTTCATAAGATATTTACTAATACAGTTGTATCACATCAAGTGTTCTAAAAATTGGGCTAGGCGGTCACCTAGGCATTAGGCGGCCTGACACCGACCCGATTTTGGCCAAATCGGAATGGCTAGGCGGTCGGGAGGCTAGGCGAGTTCTAGCCTGGCTAGGCGGGGTCTAGACGGGCAAGTCGGGTTCTAATCGGGCTAGATGGGCAAGTCGGGCTAGGTGGGTCTATGCTGGACTAGGCGGGTTTAGGCAGGTCTAGGCGGGCTAGGTTTAGTCCTATTTTGTGTTTTTTTTTCCAATTTCTTCGAAATTTTCCAATTCTTCCCATTCTTTACTTCAAATCTTTCAATTTTTTCGATACATTTCTAATTCACCTAGGCCCCCACCTAGCCACCTAGGTGCTAGGCCCTCCCTCACCGCCTAGATCCCGCATAGCGTCTTTTAGAACATTGATCACATCCGTTCTAATTGTTTTAATCCATACAATAACCTTTCAGTTTTATGGAAAACATATTTCGAGGTTCAGAGTTGTTGGTTTCAGGCAATTGTAGTCCTTTTGAGACTTTCATGAAGATATCTGTAATAAGTGACCCATATAAGTATGTAGTAATGACATTCATAAGGCATATTTGTAGTTTTTCAAAGACAATCATACCAACTAGAAATCTCAATGGACTTGTGTCAACTATTGGAGAGTATATTTCTTCATAATCAATTCCAAGGATTTTGAGAAAAAACCTTGGGCTACGGTCTTGCCTTATATTTCACAATTTTTTTCCATTTCATTTTCATATGAAGATTCATTTGTAGCCAAGTGGTTTTACACGGTTTAGTGTAAGAACTACATGCCTAAAAACTTATCGCTATTTAATGATGTTAATCCTGCCTGAATGGCCTATTTTCATCTTCGCCAATCTTTCCTTTAATGTCATTTTTTAAGTGGTTTTGGATCAATTTCATCATATTCATCCACAATATCAATAGCTATTGAGTAGGCAAATATATCACCGACAATAATATCCTTTTTATTCTGCTATACCCCGTGGACACATAATTTTGGAACGGAATCGAAATAGGAGGTTAAATTCTACTCGTAAGCAATCGCTCCCGTTTACCTTTCATTTCTCTCTTCAATTCATGGAAAGTGGCGGTTCGCTGTTGCATTTTATTCCATTTTTCCTTAATTGACAATGAATTGGTTGTCTTAATTAAGTTGGGATAAAAATTCTAAAAGTTGAGGTTTGGGAACGTTTGTGTATAAAAATGTGTGAAAATGAACCTTTTTATTAGGTTATATGTATGCTAGCTATAACCTTATATATATATTTATTATAGGTTGCTAGGTAACATTGGTGTGGTTGTTGTGAATTGGTGTGATATATAATTGCTAGATAGCACGAGTATTCATAGGAACGCTATTTTCTTGCGAGGTTTAGTCGTTTCTTTATAACTTGGTGCTAGGAGGATTGTTGCCCTAATGCTTTTGGTCATGACCTACCCTTATATTGGATAAGTGGTGGTGCACTTAGCTAGTGCCAACTCTTTGGGATTTATCCCATTCTTCATATGTTTACGAGACTGGTTGTGGAAATAAAAGTCATAACCTGAATGAACATTTTCGAACTAAATAAGATAAGTGCTATGTACACATAATTAATATACCCTCGGGCGAGAAGTACAATGTGGAACCCGCCCAGACACTTTTTTTAGAGTAAGTCCTCTTTCCAATCTGAATTCGCATTACGCAGTGAGGTTGGTCGGGGACCCAAATAATCAAGGTCGGAAACTTTGTGTGATAAACTTAAATGTTCCCAAACAATTGTTCATACTTCCCAAAGACTCAATTCCTTTGGAGTCTTCTTTTAATTCATACCTTTTCCTTCTATTCCGTGAGAATTTCGGGTTATGTATCCCTCTTCTCGGCTATTATTCGAGGGACAATGATAGTAACCGGTTATAATCACAAGAACCACTATTCTTGAACCCTTGTTTAGTCTTTCATTAGACTAACCAACCTTCTATTTTATTTGCATCGTTGGCTGGTGTCATCTGTCCCTTACGGCACATCAGGAATAGATTCCCAAGTCGAGAACGTGGGAAGACGACGTTGAAGGCGGTTGCGTTTTGCTTCAAGATTACTGTTATTTGTTTTTACAATAAAGGTTAAGGATCTTGTTGTTAATTCAAATAAAATCTTCCGTTGTACTTTTGATATATTGTCAGGTTGCCTTGTTTTGCAACGTCGTTTTATTTGTAAGACATTGTTTATCTTAAATGTTATTATTATTGTCATACTTTGTCCTTTGCGATCAATACTGTAATGTCTTGGGTGATTTCGGATATGCGTTCCGGGGTCACTGTCAGTAATATTCCTAAGCTAATTTAGGGGTGTTACAGTTATGGTATCAGAGCTAAACGTTTTCAAAACTCAAAAAATTTCACACTATTCGAGTTTATTTGAGTTTTATGAAACAAGACTTTGGTGTGAAAAATTTCTTTTCTATGAGACTTGAAATAAAAAAAATCCTTGATGTTTATATACTATCTTTGGTTGTGCGGGCTTCATTCCAAAATTATAATATTATAGTCCCATACATATATAAGGGCTTGAAAAGGAAGACAAGGTTGGGTTTAAAGATAATTGAGATTGAATTTGTGTTTGTGTGAAATGTTTTTGTAAAGCTTTTGCCTGCAATAGTAGTTATCTACTCATGCATTATTCCAGAAAGTACAATTTCTATTTGTATTCTTTCTAACTATTCCTTGTCTCTTTTCAGACAATGGTTTCGTCGATCAAGTCAGAGTCTGAGTCGGTTGAGGTGGTCAAGCTAGAGGGCTCGGTAGCTGACTTCGCCCCACTGGAGGGGGCTGACTATTTGGTGGTAGCTGAGACCACCAAGAAGGAGGATCCATGTGAGTATCCTGACTATGAGAGTGGGGAGGAGGTTCTGTCTAGGCCACCCTCCATCATAGACATCTCGTTAGACAAGGAAGAGGATCCGAGAGAGGATCCCGAGTATGAGGGCTTTAGAGAGGTGCAGCTGACAGGGCTTTTGTCGTATGTACCTATCAAAGAAACCTTAAAAACCCAACTAATGTAGTCTGGCAAGTAAGGGTCGAACCCATAAGGAATCAAACTATCTATCATGTTTGCAGAAATCGTTTATCAACAATAACAAAGGGGGGTTTTGGCTTTTTGTTCTAAACTATGAAATTAACTAACAGAAGTAACAAAGATGTCAACAGATATTGACGAAAGAACTCAGCCAAACAGATATCCACACTTCAGTTTGATTGATTGATCATTGATTATCTCTAGTTCTTTAACCCAATGAATGTTCCAATTCCTTTTCTTAAGTTTATTAATAGGACAACTAGACCCTGATAACACTAACTACTAAACAATCAAGAAACTATCGAGATTCAATTCAATAGCAGCAGTAAGTTCCAGGAATTTCAGCAGATACATGCAACATAAAACAACTAGTTTTACTTAGCATGCAAATCAATTCTCTCCTACAATAAACTATCACAACTAGTTCTAGAATATCACAGTTGCTACTCTGAATCAGATATTTCAACTAGAAACAATCCAACTCTAGCATAAGAATAATACCAATAACCACTAGTTGATCAGACTAGTAAAATCAGTAAAACTTAAAGGGATTAAGCACAAGAGAATCAATAACATTCAAAGGAAAAGAACAAGAGTTATAATCTTACAACCAAATCAAACGAAGGCTTCAATTGTCTGGCTAAGTAAAGGAACTTAGTTCTTCATAGTCTTGCTAAAAATGATAAACTCTAGGAATAATGCACGATCGACCAAAGTCTGTTGTTCCAAAGATATGTATAAAGACCTAGAAAACCAAATCTTCTAAAAAATCATAATAATAATATTTCCTAACGGAAAATATAACAACCGAATAAAGGAAAGTAAAAGAAAATAAAGGAAATAAAGCGTCTGACGAAGCGCCGGAATTCCGCCCCAATAAGCATTATCGCGCCCGCGGCCTTCAATGTCGTGCACTTTTTTGCTCCGCGTCTCTTCTTGCGCTCGCGGCCATCCAGCTTGTGTGCCGCGCCCGCTGCCTCTTCCTTGTCATTACACTCAGTAAAATCCTCTTGGCCACGACTGCTGCATCTATCCCGCGCCCGCGGCTCTGCCTTCAGTCTACGAACAACTCCCAAAGATCACCAAAATCATCACTTTTTCCACTTCTACTCTACTGCTCCATCATCCTAAATTATCTCCTAAACCCACACGAATGGTGCCTAATAACATAGTAATAACTCCTAGTTACGCACTACAAAGTAGAGCGTGTCAAATTCCCCCATGCTTAGACCTTGCTCGTCCTCGAGTAAGTTAATGAAAACATACTCCTCCAATGCAATGCCCAAAGTCTCAGGAAGCACAACAAAATTCTCCACTAAGAACCACAACTACTCATGAATCTCTAGCAACACCAACACAGCACACCAGCCTTAGGGGAAACAGAGTATTTCCCCCAAGCTTAACCCGAACTCCAAATGTGAATGATAATTTATAATCCTAGCTCCAGTCTATCTTCTTATAACTCTAGAGGGACCTACTCGAAACCTCCTTATAACTCCACCACTTATGTCGCCACGCCAAATTGAATGAATCCTAATAATCACTCCTCTTTTTTCACTCATTTTGCCTAGGCGCCCTTTCAGGTTTTCACCTAGCCACTCATTTAATTTTTCTTAGATGGGCTCACCAATCCTCACATCACTCTTCAGCCTCTTATTACCCCAGCCTAATGCCGGTCCGGGCCCCTGAATTTTTCCTAAGCCGCTCTTTCGGGTTTTCAGTTTAGCCAGGATTTTCCTCTTCTTTTTTTTTACTAAAAGGAACTGTAGAAAATATAATCCACTCTCTCATGCTTAAAGATTGCATTGTCCTTAATGTAATGAAAAACAAAATTGACAATGGGGAAGAGGATAATACATACAACTACTGCCCAGGTGATGGTCCTCCTCGTCCTCTCGGATGTCGGGGCTGACGTGGTATTCGACGACCATTGAAACAAGTCGTTCGGGTGTTCTCTCGGGTGATGATGCATTGTAGATGATTGTGTGATGGTCCCCGGTACCGAGGGTATTGGGAGAAGGTGAAGTTGTCCCATGATTCTAGATAAGCGACCGCCACTTCCCGCTAGTCCCGAAGTGCCTTTACCTCGTTATCAATCTCAGCAAACCAGTCGGTATGCTGAACCTGTGTGCTCTTGATGTCAGCTATGTTGGCACCCATAATGTCACGGTGGTGGTCGTGATTCGAGTATGACGGAAAAATGCAGCGAGAGGAAGTGCTTGTGGCGGCATCACAGAAGAGAAGAACGGAAGAACAATGGGGAATAGTACACAGAACGATGGTCTTGCTCTCAAAAGAAAAGGGACCGCGATCGCGGTCTTCACATAATCGTTTTTTTTGTAAGGGACGTGGTCGTGGTTTTCACGCCGCGATCGCGGCTTTGCCTTCGGAAAGCCTTTTACCTGCAATTTAGTTAGAAAAGAGCAAAAAACAAAAGAATGGAAACTAAAGACGAAAAGGAAAGACTTCTTACCTCAGGTTGCCTCCCGAGTAGCGCATTGGTTAATGTCGTGGCTCGACATAGTGCCATGGTGATCAAAATGAGTTACTTACATCAATAGAACACATAGAATCATCATCAGGAGGGTGTTTCTTAGCATCATAAATGTTATACTCTACCCTTTCCCCATCAAATTCCATAGTCAGTGAACCACTACTCACATCAATTTTTGTGTTGGTGGTCTTAAGAAACGGCCTACCTAACATAACAGGGCATGCATGCTTGTCGTGTCCCATATCCATCACAAAGAAATCAGCATGAAAAATCAAATTGTCAACCTTCACAAGGACATCCTCTACTACTCCTTTCGGATAAACATTAGACAAATTAGCTAATTGAATCACTGTCCCAGTTTCATGCAATGGTCCAATCCCCAAAGATTCATATAAAGAGTAAGGCAACACATTAATAGATGCACCCAAATCTAACATGGATCTTTTAAACTTGGTGTTACCTATCAATCATCATACAAGGGATGTTAAACATGCCAGGGTCGTCACACTTCTTAGGCATTCGCCTTTGAAGCACAGCAGACACGTGCTCACTTACTTTAACCTTTTTCTTGCTTTTCACTTTTTGATTCCTCTTAATTGTACACAATTCTTTAAGAAATTTTGCATAGCGAAGAACACTTTTAATCAATTTAAGCAAGGGAATGTTTACCTCACACTTACTGAAGGTTTCGAAAATCTCTTTGTCATTCTCCAGCCTCCTTGTGTCTTTTAACGCTTCAGGAAATGGCGGAACTGGCTTCTGGGAAGCGAGCGGAGGAAAATCCGGCCTCACATAAGAATTTGCAGCTTCTGAGGCAAGGCCGTGATCGCAGTTTTCTGGCCGCGGTCGCGGCTTTGCTTGAGTTTCGGTCTCTACTTCAGCATTCATTAGCCGCGCCCGCGGCTCCTTTTCCGCGCCCGCAGCTTCTTCAATGTCATCAGTTTCGTCCCTTTCAGCTAAGGGAACTCTGTTGTCCGCTCTGTCATCCAGCTGCTTCCCACTCCTCAACATAATTGCACTCACATTCTGTCTTGGGTTCAACTCTGTTTGCGACGGTAGCTTACTCACCTCCCTAGCCTCCAATCTTCTTACTGCTAGGGAGATATGCCTAACCTAATTCTCTAAATTCTGAATGCTAGACTTGGTCTCATGTTGAAATTGCACTGGATTGCTCTGAATGGTGGTCATGTTCTGTGAAAGAGTCTTGATCATATCCTCTGTAGACATATATGAACTCGAATTCTGCCCCTGAGGTCTAGGATCATATGGTGGTCTGAATTGTTATTGTTGTTGACCTCTAGGCTGTTGAAATTGTTGCTTTTGTTGTTACTGCTGAAATTTCAATTTTTGTGGGTTCCCATATATCAAATTGGGGTGATCTATCCACCCAGTATTGTAGGTGTTGGAGTATAGGTCATATCTTGGTCTAGGAGGTTCGAAACCTCCCACAACATTCACTTCAGTTGTAGGCTGTTGCAGTGTCGGACACGCATCCATAGGATGCTGCGTGTCATAACAGATGCCACATGCCTTGACTTGTTGCGGACTTCCTTTCACCATAAAATGCTTCATCATCTCCTTCAACTCGTTCACATCAGATTGCAGTGAAGATGATGGATGAGAGTCGGCTGCTTTGGCTGCGTGAGAGCTCTCTTGCTGAATTGCCTTGAGCGTTCAGATAGCTCAGAAAACATCTCAAAAGCTACAACAAGCATTTTGTTGAGAATATTACCGCCACAGGATGCGTTCACCATTCTGCGCTCATCATCAAAAAGTCCTCCATACAGATATAGAATGAGATCTTAATCAGAATAACCATGGTATGGACAACTTGATATTAGCCGTTTGAATCTCTCGTAGTACTCATACAAAGTCTCAGTAGCATGTTGTTCAATGTTGATGATGTTCTTTTTCAGGCTATTGAGCTTTGTTGCAGGAAAGTACTTTTCCAGAAAAGCTTTCTTCATCTTGGCCCATGTGTCAATACTTCCCGGAGTTAGATAGTAAAACCAGTCATTGGCCGAATCCTTCAAAGAGAAAGGAAAGGCCCTCAGCTTGATCTGATCTTCAGTAACTCCTCTCGGCTTTATGCTAGTGCAGACAATGTGGAACTCAGAAAGGTTCTTATTGGGATCTTCGCCATTCATCCCATGGAAGTGGGGTAGCAAATGAATTAATCCAGACTTCAACTCAAAGTTCACACCATCAGCCAGCTCAGGAAACTGCTCAGGAAATTGCACAGCAAGCGGTTGTTGCTCTAAATTCGGTGTAGTTAACTACCTCAAAGTCTGTTGTTCAGCCATCTCGAGTTGCTCACGAACTTCTCTGCGGTTCCTGGAAAGTGTCCGTTTAATTTCTGGATCAAGATTTAAAATTGGAGAATTAGTAGCATGGGTGTGAACCATAAGACAGGTTCACACAACAGTTGGTAAACAATCACACACAAACACGAAAAGATTAAAACTTTAGATTTCCCGGCAACGGTGCCAAATTTGACAGGGCTTTTGTGGTAAGTACCTATCAAAAAAACCTTAAAAACCCAACTAATATAGTCTGGAAAGTAAGGGTCGAACCCACAAAGAATCAAGCTATCTATCCTATTTGCAGAAATCGTTTATCAATAGTAACAAAGGGCGGTTTTGGCTTTTTGTTCTAAACTACGAAATTAACTAACAGAAGTAACAAAGATGTAAACAGATATTGACGGAAGAACTCAGCCAGACAGATATCCACACTTCAGTTTGATTGATTGATCATTGATTATCTCTAGTTCTTTAACCCAATGAATGTTCCAATTCCTTTTCTTAAGTTTATTAACAGGACAACCAGACCCTGATAACACTAACTACTAAACAATCAAGAAACTATCGAGATTCAATTCAATAGCAGCAGTAAGTTCCAAGAATTTCAGCAAATACATGCAACATAAAACAACCAGTTTTACTTAGCATGCAAATCAATTCTCTCATACAATAAACTATCACAACTAGTTCTACAATATCGCAGTTGCTACTCTGAATTAGATATTTCAACTAGAAACAATCCAACTCTAGCATAAGAATAATACCAATAACCACTAGTTGATCAGACTACTAAAATTAGTAAAACTCCAAGGGATTAAGCACAAGAGAATCAATAACATTCAAAGGAAAAGAACAAGAGTTATAATCTTACAACCAAATCAAACGAAGGCTTCAATTGTCTGGCTAAGTAAAGGAACTTAGTTCTTCATAGTTTTGCTAAAAACGATAAACTCTAGGAATAATGCACGATCAACCAAAGTCTGTTGTTCCAAAGATATATACAAAGACCTAGAAAACAAAATATTCTAAAAAATCATAATAATAATATTTCCTAACCGAAAATATAACAACCGAATAAAGGAAAGTAAAAGAAAATAAAGGAAATAAAGCGTCTGAAGAAGCGCCGGAATTCCGCCCCAATAAGCATTGTCGTGACCGCAGCCATGGCACCACGACCGCGGCCTTCAATGTCGCGCACTCTCTCGCTCCGCGTCTCTTCTCGTGCTCGCGGCCATCCAGCTTGTGTGCCGCACCCGCTGCCTCTTCCTTGTCATGACACTCAGCGAAATCCTCTTGGTCGCGACCGCTGCATCCATCCCGCTCCCGCGGCTCTGCCTTCAGTCTACGAACAGCTCCCAAAGATCACCAAAATCATCACTTTCTCTACTTCTACTCTACGGCTCCATCATCCTAAATTATCTCCTAAACCCATACAAATGGTGCCTAATAACCTAGTAACAACTCCTTGTTACGCACTACAAAGTAGAGCGTATTAGCAGCGTACGCCGCCCCCGATCATTGAGGTGTCGTCGGATGAAGAGGAGGATTCAATTGAGGATCCCGAGCATGAGAACGAGGAGGAGGATCCATGTGAGGATCCCAAGCCCGAGGAAGGGGAGGAGATGTACGGGTCCGAGCCAATGTCGGGCCCTAGGGCACCAGAATACACCCCGATGTCACCAACAGCTTATGTGGCCCAAGGCTTTCCCAATGCTAAGTGGGAAGAGTACGACCCGATTGAGCCTCAGGTTGATGTGGAGCCCACTCCTGGGTACGTTCCTCTTCCAGTCTCGGGGAGCCCGCCTGCTCTAGGTTGTTTGGCTTGGCATCCACTACTGAGGCCATCGGTGAGATCAAGGAGGAGACCGAGCGGACAAGGGAAGTGACTCAACCTTGGGAGGCACTCATGCCATCCGGTAGCACTGTGCCCCAACAGGTCCGGGTGAACGAGCTAGTGCTAGCTGGAACACATGGGGGCCTGGAAGGAGTCGTTGGCTGATTTGCAGGCAGGGAACGATAGTCTGGTGTCAACATTTCAACGGCTTGTGGAAAGGCATCAGTGGTTGCTGCAAAACATAGAGCATGCCATGAAGTTGTTAGACCCCAACCTTGAGATGCGTCTGGTGGCTTCTGAGTTTGAACCAGAATTCATGGACATGTTCTGCCACCCACCTATGCCTGTTGAGGTATCGAGGGACCCGACGCCACAGAGTTCCTCAAGTGAGTCCGAGGACGTGAGGCCTCCGAAGAAGATGAGGACGGGTCAAGGGTATAGAAATCTGTTTCGCGACCCCTTGAAGAAGCAGTGATTTGTAGTTCCTTAGTGGCTTTTGTTTTAGTGTTGTTTTCTTTTCTATGAACAAATAATGGAGCAGCAGTCTCCTCATGTTTTCTTTTCCACGTGTAGTGTAATGTGTTTCTTCCATAATAAAAGAATAAGTTCATAAGATGTATGTCTTGACTATTGCACTTCAAGTATTTGATACTAGCAGTTTGATTTTGACTGGTATTTATTTAATAAAATTAAACGTAACAGATGGTGAACACTAGAAACACCGCCCGACAAGAAGCTGGACCGAGCAATGTTTCTCGAGTCCAAATTGGTAGTGTTGGAAACCAAGAGGAGGAAGTTGGGTTTGGGTCCCACAACAATCCAGCAATGAATGTACAACCTCAAGTTAACCCTCAAGCTGGAGGGGAAGGAGTGCAGAATCCTCTTGTGGCCCAATCGTTTTTGACAATGCTATTGTCGAAGCGATAAGACAGATAGTAATGCAAGCTGTCACTGAGATTATCAGGCCTGTGGCTCAGTAACCCCAGGGAAGCCCCATTCCCCAAGCTGCTCAGAACGTGGAGGAACCGACGATTGTCGCGCCTCCTATGCATGCTCAAAGAGATAGGGGAAGTTATGGTCGCGTGCTGAAAGCGATCAATTCGATAAGGCCAGATTCATATGACGGCATTGAAGAACCCGTCAAAGTGGCGTACTAGTTCCTACATATGGAGCGTATGTTCAGGAACATCGTGTGTACTGAGGCTACGAAGGTACACATTGCCTAATTGCAACTGAAAGATGGGGCCAGTGAATGGTGGGAGAGCAATGGATTAGCTGATCATCCCGAGCTGACATGGTCGATGTTCAAGACCAAGATGACCGATCGATTCTTCTCTCAGGCTATGAGGGAGGAGAAACACAAGGAGTTCCTTTACCCAAAGACTGATGGGTTGAAGGTGACTGCTCTGGCTGCAAAGTTCAACCACCTACTGCACTATGATGGGAGTGAGGTGGCAACTGAAGAGCAAAACATATGGCACTTCCATGAATGGATGAACCCAGATATCAAGCCATTGATGGTGCGTCATGGATGTACTACACTGGAGCAGTATGTTGATGTTGTTTATAAGCTGAAGGTGACTCCGGAGGAATCGGCCAAGAAGCGCAACCGATAGTGGTCGGGGAACAACAACAACAACAACAATCTGCAGCAGAGTGGTGAATTTAAGCGTCCAACCCCTCCGTCCAACTTCTCCAAGTCGAGTCGGCCTCAGACTGAGGCTACACAGCCTGGTTCAACTCAACGTTCGGGTCAGAGTAAGGGCCATGTCTAGTGTTACAACTGTGGAACACTTGGGCCTAAAAGTATTGTTGATCAGCTCTACTTTGTAGTGATTATCTAGGAGTTGTTACCGGTGTTTAGGGTGCCATTCGTAGGGATCTAGAGCACAACTGTGGAGTATGGAGTTGGAGAGAAGAAGTGTGGATATGGTGGTTTGGAGAAGCTAATTGAAGACATCCAGAAGAACAGAAGAAGAGCCACACAAATGAGCCAAGAAGAGGCTGCCGCGAGCCACCGCGACCAAGGGCAATGTCACGAAGTAGCCGCGGCAAGAGGCGAAGCACGGAGCAGCGAAGGTCACGGCCGCGACCGCGGAATTTCCACCGCGCCCGCGGAATATTCGGAGATGTGCAAAGTCGAGAGCAAACCTCTATTTTCCGCGACCGCGGAATTGGTGCCGCGACCGCGGAATGACACGGGAGCGAGCCCGCTGAGATTTCCGAAGTTTTTGTTATTTTTCCTTTTTCGATTATTTTCGTTTATTTTATTTCGAACTTTATACTATTATTTCCTTTTAGATGAGGTTTGTGATCTTGGGCTTTAGGTTAAGTCTTTTTAACCTAAATTCCATAGCCTCCATTCATTCATCATCGACATTCATTATCGTTGTTTCCATTGAGTATTATTTTTCCTTTGAACTATGAAGAACTAAGCACTTTTGCTTAGTCCGACAATTGAAGCCTTCGTTTGAATAACGGTTGTGAGATTCTAATTCTATTTCTTTTCCTTTGAATGTATTAATTCTCTTGTGCTTTATCCCATTGATTCTTATTGATTTTGCTTGTTGGACGCAACTAGTTGTTATTGGTAATTGTCTATTGCTAGGGTTTGGTAATTACTGTTTGAGTTACCTAATTCATGTGTAGCAACTGCAATACTCTAAGAACTGTTTGGGACTAGTTTATTGTAGAGAGAATTAATTGCATGCAATAGTATGACTGTTTGCTACTCTTGCATGTATCTATCGAAATTCTTGTGCTTATTGCTGCTATTGAATTGACGCGTGAGGTTTTCATAGTTATTTAATAGTTAGTATTCTCAAGGTCTGTTTGTCCTGTTTATAACTCATGAAAAGGAATAGGAACATTCATAGGAAGGAATTAGAGAGAATCTAGGATCAACCAATCACATGAATGGTGGATATTTTTCTGGCTAAGTACTTTTCCCAAATTGATTACATCTTTGCTTTGTTTTACTTTACTTTGTTATTTACTTTGAATCAAACTAACCAAAACCCCCTTTTGTTACTTTTGACATACACTTGTGCACTTAGAAAGATTACTTCCTCCTTGTGGGATTCGACCCTTGCTTGCCTTTGCTACTTGTTTAGGTTTGTTTAGGATAATTTTGTTTAGACGCTTCGACAACGCCTATCAATTGTCTACACGAAGGGGAAGAGAACGTGCTTCACCTGCGGGAAGGAGGGTCATCTACATACCTTTTGCCCCAAGAGAAGGAATCAGGAGGCTGAGTCTCAGCAAGGGTCGGCGAGCCAGAATAACTGACCTCAACAAAAGCCTGCTGGGAGTGCTGCTACGCATTCGACTGTGCAGAACAAGAGAAAGGCTCTGATAGCATCAGGGAGTCAAGGGCAGAGGCTTTATGAGATGCGTGAAGTTGATGGGCCAAACGCTCCAGTTGCAAGGTACTTTATACCTAAATTCTACGTCAGTCTGCATATTGTTTGATTATGGCGCTACACAATCTTTTGTTTCTGAGAATTGCATAAATAAGTTAGGGCTTAGATGCAGTGAAGCTTGTGAGCCATTTATAGTTAATTTTCCTAATGGGGAACAGTTAGTAGGGACTAAGCGGTTGTCGGATTTTCCAATGACCATTCAGGTCCGAAAGTTCGAAGCCGATTTGATCTGTCTAGCCATGGCTCCATACAACATTATTCTTGGGATGGACTGGTTGATGCGTCACGGGTCGGTAATCAACTTCAATACGAGGACTATGACAGTTTCATCTGAGGGCCAGTTTTGTGTAAGTTCAAGGGTCATAATGACGCCGATAACGGAAAGTTAATCAATGCGATGGATGCGTTTAAGTTACTTCGACAAGGTTGTGTCGGGTACTTGTGTTATTTAGATAAGCCCAAGAAAGATGAAGCCATGTTGCACAACATTCCTACTGTATGTGAATTTGCCGACATTTTTCCGAAGGAAATTCTTAGATTGCCCCCGAATCGCGATGTGGAGTTTACCATTGAGTTGGAACCTGGTACGACGCCGATCCCCAAGGCACCGTATCGTATGGCTCCAATGGAGATGCAAGAATCAAAGAAGCAACTTGAGAAGCTGCTTGAGAAGGGATATATAAGACATAGTGCGTCACCTTGGGGTGCCCCGGTTTTATTTGTCAAGAAGAAGGATGGTTCATTCAGGCTGTGCATCGATTATCGGGAGTTGAACAAGATCACTATCAAGAATAAGTACCCATTGCCATGAATTGATTACCTTTTGAATCATCTGTAAGGAGCTAAAGTCTTTTCCAAGATCGACTTGAGGTCTGGTTATCATCAGCTCAGAATTCTAGAGGAGGATATTCTGAGGACTACATTCCAGACAAGATATGAACACTACGAATTCATAGTCATGCCATTTGGACTTATGAATGCTCCATCAGTTTTCATAGATTTGATGCACAGATTCTTTCATCAGTATCTGGATAAGTTCGTGGTGGTGTTTGTCGATGATATCTTGATCTGGATAAGTTCGTGGTGGTGTTTATCGATGATATCTTGATCTATTCGCCGAACAAGGAAGTTCATGAGGAGCACCTTCGCATCACATTATTGATCCTTACACAAAATCAGATGTATGCTAAGTTGTCTAAGTGTGACTTCTGGTTGAAGGATGTGGCTTTCTTAGGCCATGTGATTAACGAGAAAGAGTTTATGGTTGACCCTCAGAAAGTTAAAGCAGTGGCTGAGTAGAAGCGACCTCAAAATATGAAGGAGGTGCGCAGTTTCTTAGGACTTGTTGGATATTACCGAAGGTTTGTAGAAGGATTCTCGAAGATCGCTCTACCTATGACCGGTTTGCTTCGCAAGGTCCACAAGAAGTTCATATGGGATGATAAATGCGAGGCTAGTTTTCAGAAGTTGAAAGAGTGCTTGACATTAGCACCAATATTGGCACTGTTAGAAGGAATTGATGGCTATGTTATCTACAGTGACGCTTCAAAGAAGGGTTTGGGATGTGTATTAATGCAGAAAGGAAATGTTATTGCATGCGCATCTCGACAACTAAGGCCTTATGAAGCGAATTACCAGACTCATGATCTGGAATTAGCTGCTGTGGTTTTCGCACTGAAGATTTGGAGGGTGTCAAATGTCAGATCTTCACCGACCACGTACAAGAGTCTAAAGTATGCGTTCACTCAGAAAGAGTTGAACATGAGGCAGCGACGCTGGTTGGAGTTGCTCAAGGATTATGATATTGAGTTGTTGTATCATCCGGGCAAGGCTAATGTGGTAGCCGACGCATTGAGCCGAAAGACGCCGCATGAGATTATGGTAGCTCTACTCAATGCTCAGACAAAGTTACAGCAATGATTGTGCAAAATCGAGGTCTTATATGATCATCGACGAGGACGCCTGAGTATGCTTGAAATTCAAATTATGCTACTTGATCTGATCAGAGAAAGACAAGTTGATGACTTGATCTTGGTGAAGCTAAGTAGTGAAGTTGTGGATGGGAAAGCTCCGAAATTTGTGATTCAAGATGATGGATCACTTTGGTTTCAAGATCGGATATGTGTGCCCGATGGTGATAACCTTCGTCAGCTGATAATGAAGGAGGCCCATTCCTCAGCTTATTCGGTACATCCAAGGTCCAGCAAGATGTACAATGATCTGAGAAAGAAGTTCTGGTGGCCTAACATGAAGTGGGACGTAGCAGAATTTGTGGCAAGATGTTTGACCTGTCAGAAAGTGAAGATCGAGCATTGTAGGCCAGGGGGAGAGTTGAAACATCTTCCGGTCCCGGAATAGAAATGGGAAGATATTGCGATGGATTTTGTTATGGGTTTGCCAAAGACATAAAGTCAGAAGGATGCTATATGGGTGATCATTGACTGGCTCACAAAAAGTGCTCATTTTGTGGCCATTAAGTCAACTTGGGGAACCCAGAAGCTATCCGAAGTGTTTTTACACGAAATTGTCCGTCTGCATGGTACGCCTAAAACCATTGTATCGGATCGTGATGGCCGATTTATGTCGAGATTCTGGAATAAGGAGTTGCATAAGGCCATGGGAACTGAGTTGAGGTTCAGTACTGCGTTTCATCCTCAAATGGATGGACAGTTGGAGAAGACAATTCAGACACTCGAGGACATGCTGAAAGCATGTGTGTTGGATCGTCCGACCAGTTGGCAGAACAACATGTGTCTGATTGAATTCACGTACAACAATAGCTGGCATTCCACCATTAAGATGGATCCATTTGAAGCTTTGGGATGAGAATGCCGACAAAATTCTGCTAGGACCAGTTGGTCGAGAGGACTGCCTCAAATATCGCTTTGATCTGACAGAGGATGCTTACAGCTCAGAGTCGGCAGAAGTCTTATACTGATTTAAAGCGTAGAAATGTCGAGTTTGAGGTTGGTGACAAGGTGTCGCCATCCAAGGGTGTATTCAGGTTCGGGAAGCGTGGGAAGCTCAATCCTCGCTATGTGGGACCATTTGAGATCCTTGACAGAGTCGGATCATTGGCATACCGTTTAGCGTTGCCACCGTCAGCACACCCTGTGCATAATGTGTTCTATGTGTCTCTATTGAGGAAGTACGTGCCAGATGAGTCTCATGTCTTGAATTATGATGACATTGAGATTCAGATGAATGGTACATACGAGGAGAGACCCGTGCGCATACTAGAACGTCGTGAGAAGCACCTGCGGAACAAAGTGGTGCCTTTGGTGAGAATCATTTGGTCAAAGTCTGGAGACGATGAGGTCACTTGGAAAACGTGGGAGACTGAGGTTGATATGCATAGTCGTTTCCTTGAACTATTTTCGGCCTAAGTTTCGGGATCGAAACTTTTTTTAAGGGGGTAGTAATGTAATAACCCTCAATTTTAGTAGGGGTATTTGTGTAATTTTCCACTCTATTTCTAAATAAAGGAATTTTGGTAATTATTCCATTATTTCAAAAATTGAAATAAAATAGAGTTCTTGTTACAAGTTGTTACAAATTATAAGTAATAAATTTATCTATATTATTCTAAACATTATGTTAAGTCTTAATTTATATAAAACCTATAAAATTTGACCTAGAATATTTAAATCAAGTTTAACAAATTTTTGTTAAGATTTAAGTATGGTTAAATTTACAAGAAAAATTACTTAAGCTTATTCTAGCCTAAGTTAAATTGTATATAATTTAATTTTGGGTTGAAATAAATTATATAAATTTAATATATTAATTTTGGCAACTTTTATAATTTATTAAAAGTGAAAAAGGGCATTTTTCCCGCAAACCCAAAATAAGAGGGTCACGACCGTAATTTGGGCAAAACTCCATCTTCAACCTCGCGCCCTCCTCCTTTGTGCTGTTCGCGAGCTCCGACGCGGCCTTCAATGGCGGAATTGCAGCTCCATTGGATTTGATCGACTCAACTAACTCATGGTCATTGAAGAGGGGATTGATAAGGATCTAATGAATGGATTAATTCGGGTTGATTGTCGCGAAAACGCCGGGATTTTGCCCCGAAAACCTTAACCGCGTCATTGAAGATTTGGAAAATTCGATAAGATAGTCTTCAATGGAGACGAATTGATTGAGGGATTATACTGGGGATATTCTCCTATACCATATCCCTATAAATAGGATCCCGAATTCGACCACAAATCATCCCATTTCAAGCCTTCATCCAAAGAACCCTAAAATCGTGTCCGAGCTGTTTGTGAGCCAAATTGGTGGTCGTTCGAGTTTTGTTCTAGTCGATAGTGGTACCCATAGCTGAGGCGTCGATTCCTATTCAAAATCCTTCAGCATTCGACGCCGTAGAACCACCTACGCCGCCCAATTTGGCCCATCTCCGACGTGGTGTCACAAGTCGTTCCGGTGAGCTTCGGTTAGTTCGAATTTCCGATTTTGGGGTTTGTTTTAATTGATTTTGGCTTCATATTGATTAATACAATTAATCTGGATTAGTGGAAAATATTTTAAGATTAATTTGAATTTCTAAAAATTAAAATACAATTAATTAAAAATTGTTATAATATTATCTTATATTATGAATGAGTAAATTTTGACTATTCATTTAGATAATATTTTGACTTAGAAAATTTTAGGATTATAAATAAATTATTTTATTAACTTATTTGTGTCATGATTATTTAGAATATACGACTAATTAATTTTTAATCATATAGATAATTGTTTAATCGAAAAGCCTTGAAATTGATTTATTTATGAGTAAATAAATCTAATTAAAACCGAGACATTGTCTATCTCAAATTTGGTTATTAAATGAATTATCTAATATAATTTTTTTAATGTGATTTGGGTATGTCTCGGATTGACTTTGGAACGGAATCGAAACATGAGGTTAAATTTTACTCGCAAGCGATCTCTCCCGTTTACCGTTCGTTTCTCTCTTCAATTCAAGACAAGTGGAGGTTCGCTCTTGCATTTTATTCCATTTTTCCTTAATTGACAATGAATTGGTTGTCTTAATTAAGTTGGGGTAAAAATTCTAAAAGTTGAGGTTTGGGAACTTTTGTGTATAAAAATGTGTGAAAATGAACCTTATTATTAGGTTGTATGTATGCTAGCTAAAATCTTATATATATATATATATATATATATATATATATATTATGTTGCTAGGTAACATTGGTGTGGTTGTTGTGAATTGGTGTGATATATAATTGCTAGATAGCACGAGTATTCGTAGGAACGCTATTTCCTTGCGAGGTTTAGTCGTTTCTTTATAACCTTCTTTTAAACTTTGTGTGATAAACTTAAATGTTCTCAAACAATTGTTCATACTTCCCAAAGACTCAATTTCTTTGGAGTCTTCTTTTGATTCATACATTTTCCTTCTATTCCGTGAGAATTTCGGGTTATGTATCCCTCTTCTCGGCTATTATTCGAGAGACGATAATAGTAACCGGTTATAATCACAAGAACCACTCTGCTTGAACCCTTGTTTAGTCTTTTATTAGACTAACCAACCCTTTTTTTCTTTGCATGGTTGGCTGGTGTCATCCGTCCCTTACGACACATCAGGAATAGATTCCCAAGTCGAGAACGTGGGAAGACGACGTTGAAGGCGGCTGCATTTTGCTTCAAGATTATTGTTATTTGTTTTTACAATAAAGGTTAAGGATCATGTTGTTAATTGAAATAAAGTCTTTCGTTGTACTTTTGATATATTGTAAGGTTGTCTTGTTTTGCAACATCGTTTTATTTGTAAGACATTGTTTATCTTAAATGTTATTATTATTGTCCTACTTTGTCCTTTGCGATCAATACTATAATGACTTGGGTGATTTCGGATATGCGTTCTGGGGTCACTGGCGGTAATATTTCTAAGATAATTTAGGGGTGTTACAAATGCATCATGTAGCTGGTTTGCAACATTTTGCAAGTGAATGATATGTTGTACTTCTTTTTCACACAATTTTGTTCTTGGATCAAGGTGATATATGTCATTGCATTCTATGTAATTTATTTCATATGTGATCTACCTTTTTCTCCTCTTCTCCTAGGCTAGAGAATTTACTTTCGACAAAATGACAATCAACAAATCTTGTTGTAAGCAAATCACCAATTGTTCATTTAAGATATCTAATAAAAGACATGATTCAAAACCAACATAAATTCTCAATCTTCATTGTGGACCTATCTTCAAAAACTAACATAAATTGCACATCCAAATACTTTTAGATGTGAAATGTTTGGCTCCTTTCGAAACACTTTTTTTGTAAGGCTCCTTACCAAATACTAATTACAGTGGTAAATTTCATGGTTTGCACTTGGTATCAACCCAACCAAGGTTACAACATGATATATAGCGTGTCCCCACGATGATGGTGGTAATTTGGATTTCATTAACAATGTTCTAGCAATTAATTGTAATTGCTCTATTAATGATTCAAGAAGATCGTTATGTGTATGAACATGAGCCACTAGATGCTATATATTAATCCCAATCGACATACAATATTCATTGAAGGTTTGAGATGTGAATTTTTCTGCATTATCAAGTCAAATTTCTTTATCACATAATCTGGAAATCGTGCTTTCAATCAGATTATTTGAGCAAGGAGTTTAGAAAATACAAAAATTGTAGTTGATAGTATACTTACATGTGATCAACATGTAGATGCATCAATAAAATACAATAAAATATCGAAATGGTCCACAAGGTGGAGCAACTAGTCCATATATATCTTCTTGGTTCCTTTCCAAAAATGCCATAACTCGACTTGTAATTTTTCTTTTAGAAGGTATAATAATTATCTTTCCAAGTGAGCAAGCAATACAACTAAATAGTCATGCCACATTGTGAATGTAGTTTGGTCATCTAAACTTTTACCGATCACTGCATTAACCTCCAGTATGTAAATATACGTTTGATATGATATGGAGGCTTATGGTGACTTCCTTTCAAGAATCTGTTTATCACCAAATTCATGTGATATGATGCACAAATACTCATTCTCATTCTCATTCATGATTTCCAAATGAACCATTTTGACGCATGTCTTTAAAACTCAATATGTTTTGTTGAGATTTACTCGAATGTAATGCATCATTACTTACTAAAGTTGTTCCTTCTAGGAGAGGAATAAGAGCTCTTCCATATACTTCCATGAGTTTAGACACACCTGATATTGTAGTGACATTGCCTTCACAAGCTTTCAAATGTGTAAAGTATTATTTGTTTCTCAAAATGGTGTGTATTGCTGCATTGTCTAGAAGACATCGCTCAGTTCCATCGAGTTTCACTTTAGGCGAGTCCATATTTCATGTATATAGAAATAGAAGAAGGAAGATCAGGACAATAACAATAGAAGCTTCATATCTATATGTTACAGAAGGATAGTTATATTATACAAAGTAAATCGAGAAATTGAGAAACACATAGTGCAATAGAAAATAGAAGACGTTACATAAAATTATACAGCAAAAGAGAGATAACATAGACATTTAGAGGCTAGTACTTTCATCACGCTTCTAAGATAATGTCATCATCATTCTCAAGGTTGGGGAAATGAGAGAAATTCAGTCTGGTCACGGTGGATTACCCAAACTTAATTTTCAATTTAGCGGGTCTTGGTAGCCTTTTCTTTATTCTTTTCAACTTAATATAGCTTCACCAAGTATAGAGTTGCGACACACCTTTAACCAATGACCAATCATGCCACACCATAGCAAATGGATTTGGATTTCTATGAGTGTCCAGTTTGACCCGTCTGGAACTTTTGGTTTCCATTCCCCTTGTTTCTATTGTTCCCACGATGATTACCATGGCTCTTGTTTTGGCCTTGACCATGACCATAGCCACCACGACCACGTCCATAACCACAACCATTATCATGTCATGATTGTTTCCCACGTTTATTGGCATTTCCATCTTGGTGCGTTTTGTTCGTAGCATTTGCTTAAGGGGATGCTGATAGTTGTTGAGACACTAGACCTGAAGTTGTGGGTTTTCATCAAGAGCTCATGGTTTTTTTTTCCAACAAACAACCACACTTTCAACAAGTCAAATATCTTTTGAAGAACCTCTCTACATTAATGTTGTAACAACGCATTTAAGGCATGCGTAGTGAAGAAAGTTTTCTCCAAGATATATTGGAAAAAGAACGAAAAATAGGGGAAAATAAAAAAATAGAACAAGAGAGAGGCTTCGACTAACCTATGGGCGTCGATGGTGGCAAGGTGGTCGGGGCTGGAGCCTGGTGGTGGTTTTGCTAGTCAGAGCAATCGAGAGATGGGAGATCGAGGGAAAAAAAGAAAGAAAGAAAGTTTGCTGGGCTTTTTTAACCTAGCACACCCAGTCCGCCTAGAACCCGACTCACCTGTGTAGCCCGACTCGCCCCGCCCAACCGCCTAGCATGCCTAGTTGTCGCCTAGATCCTGACTTGCTTCCCAACCGCCTAGCCATTCCGATTTGGCTAAAATCGGGTTGGTGTCCAAACGCCCATCGCTTAGGCCACAATTTTGAGAACATTGGTTATAAATAATGGTAAATTGATAAAAATAATAAAGATTGACATTAAAAAATTATCTTAAAATTTAAGAAATTTAACACAATTAATCTTAATGTCTAAAGTAAAAAAAAACAAATAAGAACACTTTATGAAAGGTCATAAGTGACTAAAACAAGGTTAAAGGTTAGAGAACAACAATGTAATTTACGTCATGAATGTTGTGGATTTTTAACAAACTGATGAAAACTCCATCCAACTCTTGGATGGTTTTACACAAGATCATACATGTTATTTATAGCCATAGTTTGGCTTGTGCTAGACCAAAATAATAACCAACCAACCCCCCCCCCCCCCCCCCCTTGCGTCTTGTACGTGCTTCTGATCCTTAAGGGTGGACGTTTTTATAAGTGGTCGTAAAGGCCACAAATGCATAGTAAAGGTGAATAATTCACCTGAATTATTTATCTTATAACACTCCGCCTTGAATATTCACATTTTCTCAAGGTCATGACTGCCTCATTAAAAACTTGGTTAGGAAAACCCAGTGGGATAAAAATCATAGCACAAAGAAAAAAAAGTGTATCTTGTTTTATACGCTTGATATTACTGCCTCGTTAAAAACGTTTTTTGAAAACCAGTGGGTAAAAACCTGATCGAAGGGAAAAAGAGTGCAATGCGTATACTCTCCCCCTAAAATCAATGCACGTCTCTAAACCTGTGCATTTCAATCTTGTATACAAGCTCTTCGAACTTCTTGGCATGCAGCAATTTCGTGAACAAATCAGCAAGATTGTCACATGATCGAATTTGTTCGATACCAGTCTTGCCTTCCTTATCCAGATCATGGGTTGAGAAAAGTTTTTGCGAAATGTGCTTTCTTCGATCTCCTTTGATATACCCCTCATTTACTTGTGTGATGCAAGCAATATTATCTTCATATATCTTAGTTGGATTATCAGTAATTGTGCTCATTTTGCATTCCTTTTGTATATATCTAATCATCGACCTCAACCAGACGCATTCTCATCTCGCTTCACAAAGAGCAATTAATTCCTCGTGATTTGATGATGTAGATGTAAGTTTTGTTTTGTTGACTTGCAAGAGATCATTGTATCTCCATACGTGAATACATAACCGTTCTGATATTTTGCTTTGTGGGGATCTGATAAATATCTTGCATCTCCATATCCAACAAGAGTAGCATTTGCATTTTTATGATAATACAATCCAAGTTCAAGGGTACCTCATAAGTATCAGAATACATGTTTAATTCCATTCCAATGTCGCCTTGTTGGTAGTGAAAGGTATCTTGATAACAAGCTCAGAGCAAAAGCAATAACTAGTCTCGTATTGTGTGCGAGCTACATCAATGCACCAATCACACTTAAATACGGGACTTTAGGACCAAGTACTTCTTCATTTTCTTCTCGAGGTCAAAATTGATCATCATGCACACTAAGAGAATGAACTATCATAGGTGAACTTAATGGTTGTTCTTTGTCCATGTAGAACCTTTTCAAAATTTTCTCGGTATAATTTGTTTGATGGATGAAAACTCCATCATTCAAATGCTCAATCTGTAGGCCGAGACAAAATTTGGTTCTTCCCAGACCCATCATTTCAAATTCTTTCATTAAGCTTTTTTCAAGTTCATCGGTCGTACCAATAATGTTCAAATCATCAACATATACTACAATAATAGCAAACCAAGATTTGGATTGCTTAATAAAAACACATGGACAAATGGTATCATTCTTGTAACCTTCTCTAATGAGATACTCACTAAGTCTGTTATACCACATCCTTTCAGACTGCTTTAGATCATATAGTGATATTTGCAACTTCATAGAAAGCATTTCTTGAGATTTTGTATTATACTTTTCTAGTAGTTTTAGTCCTTCGAGAAATTCCATATAGATATTACTATCAAGTGTTCCATATAGATATGTAGTTATGACATCCATTAGTCGTGTTTGTCATTCCTCTAAACCAACTAGGTTAATTAAAAACCTTAATGTAGTTGCATCAACTATATGACAATATGTTTGTTCATAATCTATCCCGGGTATTTGAGAAAATCCTTGAGCTACAAGTCTTTCCTTGTATCTCACAATATCGTTTTTCTCATTTCACTTTCATACAAATACCCATTTATAACCAATTAGTTTTGTGCCCATTGGTATGGGTATAACAGGACAAAAAACTTCACGTTTTTCAACCGATTTTAATTCATTATGGATTGCCTCTCTCTATTTTTGCCAGTCGTGTCTACGACGACACTCATCAATAGTTTGTGGCTCAATATCATCATTATCAGTTACTATTTTGGTGGCGACAAAGTATGCGAATACCTCATCAATAACAATTTCTTTCTATTCCACAATTTTCTCGTGGAAAAATAATTGATTGAGATTTCATAATTATCAACATTTCTATTATCATTTGGAATATATGGTTTCATTTTCTAACATATATTCCACATTCTCTGAGGTATATTTTTCATCTGTGTACTGTTCTTCCCCTGAATGAGCAATTGGTGTAGAATTTATTGTGTTATCATGCCTCCTATTCTTTCTTGGTTTTAGATCTTTGGAGCCAAGTCGCATGCCACGTTTATGGCGAACTATCAACTCATCTGCATGAAATTTGCCTAATTGTACTATGGGAATTTATATTCTTTCAAGGGCATTTACAACAGGCACATGTAATTTTGTCACTTTCTTTGTGTTTGTAAATGATTTAGGCAATTAATTTGATATACTCTGCAACTGTATAATTTTTTGTACTTCTTGTTCACATGTTTTTGTTTGTGGATCAAGATGAGATAGTAATGAAGCATTCCATGCAATTTCATTATTCCTTTCTCCACCAAGATTCGGAAATTCATTCTCATTAAAATTGCAGTCATCAAACCTTGTTGTAAATAGGCCACCTATTCTTGGTTCAAGGTACTTAATAATTGATCGGGATTCAAAACCAACATAAATTCCCAATCTTCGTTGTGGACCCATTTTTGTGCGTTGTGGTGGAGAAATAGGAACATAAACTACACATCCAAATACCCTTAAGTGAGATATATATGGTTCTTTACCAGTCACTAATTGTAATAGGGAATATTTATGATATGCAGTTGGCCTTAGTTCAACCAAAGTTGATGCATGTCCCCAAGCATATGATGGCAATTTGGACTTCATTAACAAACCTTGTTGTGAATTGGCCACCTGTTGTTGGTTCAAGGTACTTAATAATTGATCGGGACTCATTCGTTGTGGACCCATTTTTGTGCATTGTGGTGGAGAAATAGGAACATAAACTGCTCATCCAAATACCCTTAAGTGAGATATATATGATTCTTTACCAGTCACTAATTGTAATGGGGAATATTTATGATATGTAGTTTGCCTTAGTCGAACCAAAGTTGATGCATGTAATATTGCATGTCCCCAAGCATATGATGGAAAAGACTTCATTAACAATGGTCTAGCTATTAGATGTAATCACTTAATTAGAGATTTAGCAACATCATTTTGTGTGTGAACATGATCCATTGGATGTTCAACTACAATCTCAATTGATGTACAATAATCATTAAATGCTTAAGATATAAATTCTTCTGCATTATCAAGGTGGGTTCTTTTAATTGTATAATCCGAAAATTGAGCTCATAGTCTAATAATTTGAGCCAAGAGTTTAGCAAAATTTGCATTTCTTATTGATAAGAGGCTCACATGTGACCATCGTGTCGATGGATCAATCAATACCATGAAGTATCGAAATGGCCCACATGGTGGGACTATCAGTCCACAAATATCACCTTGTATTCTTGGAAGGTGTGGTGATTAATTTACCAAGTGAACAACCGCTACAATTGAAATCATTTGTTTTAAGGACTTTCACATTTTCCAATGAATGCCCAATTGAGCTTTCAATTCTATTATGCATCATCACATTTCCTAGGTGACCCAATCAGTCATGCTGTAATGTAAACATTCTTTTGTCAATTGATTTCCTATTAGATGTTACATTTGTTTCTATCAGACTTATATATGTATGATAAAGTCCAGTAGAATGGGCTGTCAATTTTGTTAGGACATGTTTCTTGCCATATATTTATTTTGTGATGTTCAAATATTCTTTGTCATTTTCATTTACCGTTTCAATATGAAACCCATTCTGACGCAGATCTTTGAAACTCAATAAGTTTTTCAAGATTTACTCGAATATAATGCGGCATTTATTAATAATTTTGTTCCTTTAGGGAGCAAAACACAATCTCTTCTATAGCCTTTAATAAGTTTTGTCATGCTTGTAATTGTGTTGACATTTTCTTCAAGTAATGTCAATTGCAAAAAGTATTTTTATTTCTTAAGATGGTATGCTCAATGGCGTTGGCCACTAGACATTGATCACTTCCACTTGATACATTTTTAGTTATATCCATATCTTCAAAATAAAATAAAAACATGATTTAGAAATGACTTGAACACAAAGTTATTTATGATACATCATCTTATAATACAACACAATAACTAGATCATACATGCCTGATGATAAGGAAAACAACACACCATAATATCTTACATGATATATTACATTAAAATAGAACTACTAGTATTTAGTTGATATTCTCATTGATCCCAAATTTATCATATATGATGAAGTCAGAGACGTCTAGGTTGGGCATAGGGGAAGTATCGTCAACAAAATGAGTATCCACGTTCTTCCCCTTATTCTTTTGGGAAGCATGGTACAACTCAACCAAGTGTTTAGCTGTGCGACACACCCCAGTGACCAGTCATGCCACATATATAGCAGATAGATTTGGATTTTTGAGAAGGTCTTGTAGGACCAATCTGTACCATTGGCTTGTCATTCCCCCTAAAAGAGGATGTTTTAGGATCATGTTGCCTCTAATAAGTACCAGTACCTCTACCACGTCCACCACCATGATCTCTGCCATGACCTCAACCACGACTACCGTCCCTGCCGTGATTAGCTTGATGCCCGCTACCATCATTTTGGGCGGCATAAGGACCTAGAAACATTCCATGTGTTGCATTTGCTTCATGGTACGTGATCAACACTATTTTGTAGTGCTTATCTAGGAGTTGTTACCGGTGTTTTGGGTG
The DNA here is from genome assembly GCA_027886185.1 of Rheum nobile. Lineage (NCBI taxonomy): Eukaryota > Viridiplantae > Streptophyta > Magnoliopsida > Caryophyllales > Polygonaceae > Rheum > Rheum nobile. The sequence continues at coordinate 219,003 of WOAB01000481.1, forward strand.
CCATTTGTATGGGTTTAGAGCACAACTATGGAATATGGAGTTGAGGAGAAGAAGTGTGGATATGGTGGTTTGGAGGAGATTAAACGAAGATTTATTGAAGACGAGGAGTAGACCACTAGAGGAGACCAAGGAAGATAGAAGGAAGAAGCCACACGAGCGAAGAAGGAGGAGCCGCGACCGCGGAGAAGTCGAGAACACGGAGCGAGAAAATCCATTTTCCGCGACTGCGGAACAAATTCCGCGACCGCGGAAAAATCCTTCAGCGATGCGCCAGGTCGAGAGCGAGGTTGAATTTTCCGCGACCGCGGAAATGCACGGCAGTGAACCCGGAGTCCCACTTCGGAGTTTTCGCCCGGAGTCTCACTCCGGAATTTTCGTCCGGAGTCTCACTCTGGAATTTTCGTCCGAAGTCTATTTTATTTTATTTCTTTTATCTTTTATTTCTTTTATTTCGGTTATTTTATTTTATTTTCTTTTTAGATTTTATTTCCTATCTTATGGAAATTAGGTTTAGCTAAGTCTATATATTATTTCTTTAGAACATTAGTTTGGTAAGTTGGGTGCTGCCCAAGTTGGGTTCTACCTTTCTTCATCTTTTCTCTTTTCTTAGTTTAGTTCTTTGTTTTGTTTTTGGCTAGACAATTGAAGTCTTGGTTTGAATTTGATATTGAGATTATTCCTTTACTCTTTCTATGATTGTTTTAATTCTCTCCCGTGCTTAATCTCATTGATCGTATATCGATTCTCATTGATTTGTTGATTAGGATATCAAATAGATTGTTAATAGTAGTTCCCTCTAGCCTGACAACCTAGAGAAGATTAGTATTATGCTATTGGTTCCCCTTTTCTATACAACCTGTTGAGATTTTATTGATCATACTATTAAGGATTGGAGGAGACTGTTTGAGAATCTTGATCCCTTAGTTTGTGTAGAGAATTAATTGCATGCAATTGTATGACTGTTTGCTACACTTGCATTTACCTATCTATTCCTGAATTCATTATTGTTGTTAGATTTATCTTGATAGTTTCTTGATTGTTTAATAGTTAGGGTTATCAGGACTAGTTGGACTGGTAACTAATTTAGAACAAGGATTAGGACATCCATGAGGATAGAGAATTAGGATTAATAATCAATGATTGATCAACCAAACTAAAGGTGGATATTTGTTTGCCAAGCTTTCTATGTTTTATTTATCATTTTCTTAGTTAGATTCATACAACCCCCCCCCCCCCCTTTGTCTGTGTTATCGATTGGTGAATGATTTTGCAAACAGGATATATGACTTGATTCTCTGTGGGATTCGACCCTTGCTTACCATACTACATTAGTTAGGTTTTTAAGGATTATTTTGTTTAGGTATCACGACAACGCCTATCAAATTGGCGCCGTTGCCGGGGAATCTATGGTACGTATTTTCTTGTTTGTTTGTTTACCGATTTGATAACAAGACACTATCTTTATCGTTTATTTTTCCTCTTTGTTGTGTTTTCGTATTTTTGTGACGTGTTTCGACTAACCCGCAGGAAGAACAGAAGAAAAACCGCGACCGCGGCCTGGCCACCGCGGCCGCGGCAAACAATTCGAGAAGAATCCGCGATCGCGGAAATTTTTCCACGATCGCGGCCGCCGCGGCGAATTAGGGTTTAGTAAAAAAAAAAATCTACCAAAGGCCAGCTGTCCGAGTTCTCCCTGGAGAGATGGTGCGTATCATGTTGTCAAGGAGGAGACATTCACCCCATATTTTTATTTGGCAACGATGATGGCCCTACAATTGACAGCTGAGGAGGAGGAACACTAGAGCCCCCACCACGATCATACCTGGGCTCCACCATGTGTTCGTAGAAGGCCATGCAACCCCGACATCTTTGCTATTCCACTATTCACCACAATGGATCTTTTTGGTTGCACGGTGGAGAAGACTATTCATTTTGAAGACACCCGCGCAATACCAGAGACATGAGCTTTCATCGTTATACCGCCAGCAACAACTTCAGTGTCCAAGCCAACTCAACGACGTTTGTGAGTTATTTTGTGTACCTTTCCATGTGCTTCATTCTTTTTGTCTTTCATTACATTGAGGATAATGCAATGTTTAAGCATGGGGGAGTATTCTATACTTGCTATATCGTTGAGGAGAAAAAAAAAGAAAAAAAAGAAAAAGCCAAAAATTTGAAAAAAGGCAAAAATAGAAATCCTGGGATAAGTCGAAAACCCGAAAGGGCGGCTTATGCAATAAGCAGGTGGCTTGGACCAGGATTAGGTTGGGGTAATAATTGGTCAAGAGTGATGTGAGTTATCTATGAGTCCATCTATTGAAAAAATGAAATGAGTGGCTTGGTGAAAACCCGAAAGGGCGCCTTGGCAAAATGAGTGAAAAGAAGAAGAGTGATTAGTAGGATTCCTCATTTTTCCTGGCGAGGTGACATAAGAAGAGGTGATATAAGGAGAATTCGGGTAGGTCACTCTGGGAGGCATAAGAAGTTAGATGGGAGGCTAGGATTAGATTTTATTCACTCTATGGTGTTCGGGATAAGCTTGGGGGAGGTACTCTGCTTTCCTTTAAGCTTGGGTATGTGTGATTTGTTTGGTGAAGTGTTGTGTTGTATGTTGTGTTGAGCTTATTGTATTGGTGCCTTGGAGATTCATGTTAGGTGCAATTCTTAGTGGAGATGGTTTTTCTATGCTTCCTGAGACCTTGGGAATTTGATTGGAAGAGTAGGTTTATTTTAGCTTACTCGAGGACGAGCAAGGTTTAAGCATGGGGGAGTTTGATCAGCACTATTTTGTAGTGCTTATCTAGGAGTTGTTACCGGTGTTTTGGGTGCCATTTGTATGGGTTTAGAGCACAATTGTGGAATATGGAGTTGAGGAGAAGAAGTGTGGATATGGTGGTTTGGAGGAGCTTAAACAAAGATTTATTGAAGACGAAGAGTAGACCACTGGAGGAGACCAAGGAAGATAGAAGGAAGAAGCCACACGAGCGAAGAAGGAGGAGCCGTGACCGTGGATGAGCACGGAGGGCGATCGCGGAGAAGTCGAGAACACGGAGCGAGAAAAGCCATTTTCCGCGACCGCGGAAAAATCCTTCAGCGATGCGCCAGGTCGAGAGCGAGGTTGAATTTTCCGCGACCGCAGAATTCTTTCCGCGATCGCAGAAATGCACGGCAGCGAACCCGGAGTCCACTCAGGAATTTTCGCCCGGAGTCTCACTCTAGAATATTCGTCCGAAGTCTATTTTATTTTATTTCTTTCCTCTTTTATTTCTTTTATTCCGGTTAATTTATTTTATTTTCTTTTTAGATTTTATTTCATATCTTATGGAAATTAGGTTTAGCTAAGTCTATATATTCTTTCTTTAGAACATTAGTTTGATAAGTTGGGTGCTCCCCAAGTTGGGTTCTACCTTTCATCATCTTTTCTCTTTTCTTAGTTTAGTTCTTTGTTTCGTTTTTGGCTAGACAATTGAAGCCTTGGTTTGAATTTGATATTGAGATTATTCCTTTACTCTTTCTATGATTGTTTTAATTCTCTCTCGTGCTTAATCTCATTGATCGTATATCAATTCCCCTTTATTTGTTGATTAGGATATCAAATAGATTGTTAATAGTAGTTCTCTCTAGCCTGACAACCTAGAGAAGATTAGTATTATGCTATTGGTTCCCTTTTTCTATACAACCTATTGAGATTGTTATTGATCATACTATTAAGGATTGGAGGAGACTGTTTGAGAATCTTGATCCCTTAGTTTGTGTAGAGAATTAATTGCATGCAATTATATGACTGTTTGCTACACTTGCATGTACCTATCTATTCCTGAATTCATTGATGTTGTTAGATTTATCTTGATAGTTTCTTGATTGTTTAATAGTTAGGGTTATTAGGACTAGTTGGACTGATAACTAATTTAGAACAGGGATTAGGACATCCATGAGGATTGAGAATTAGGAATAATCAATGATTGATCAACCAAACTAAAGGTGGATATTTGTTTGCCAAGCTTTCTATGTTTTATTTATCGTTTTCTTAGTTAGATTCATACAAAACCCCCCATTTGTCTTTGTTATCGATTGGTGAATGATTTTGCAAACAGGATATATGACTTGATTCTCTGTGGGATTCAACCCTTGCTTACCAGACTACATTAGTTAGGTTTTTAAGGATTATTTTGTTTAGGTGTCACGGCAACGCCTATCAAATTGGCGTCGTTATCGGGGATTCTAAGGTACGTATTTTCTTGTTTGTTTGTTTACCGATTTGATAACAAGACACTATCTTTATCGTTTATTTTTCCTCTTTGTTGTGTTTTTGTATTTTTGTTTCGTGTTTCGACTAACCCGCAGGAAGAACAAAAGAAAAACCGCGACCACAGCCTGGCCACCGCGGCCGCGGCATTTGAGAAGAATCCGCGATCGCGGAAATTTTTCCGCGATGGCGGCCGCCGCGGCGAATTAGGGTTTAGTAAAAAAAATCTCTACCAAAGGCCAACTGTCCGAGTTCTCCCTGGAGAGATGGTGTGTATCATGTTGTCAAGGAGGAGACATTCACCCTATATTTTTATTTGGCAACGATGATGGTCCTACAATTGACAGCTGAGGAGGAGGAAGACTAGAGCCCTCACCACGATCATACTTGGGCTCCACCATGTGTTCGTAAAAGGCCGTGCAACCCCGACATCTTTGCTATTCCACTATTCACCACAGTGGATCTTTTTGGTTGCACGATGGAGAAGACTATTGATTTTGAAGACGCCCGCGCAACACCAGAGACATGAGCTTTCATCGTTATACCGCCAACAACAACTTCAGTGTCTAAGCCAACTCAACGACGTTTGTGAGTTATTTTTTTTACCTTTCCCTGTGCTTCATTCTTTTTGTCTTTCATTACATTGAGGACAATGCAATGTTTAAGCATGGGGGAGTATTCTATACTTGCTATGTCGTTGAGGAGAAAATAAAGAAAAAGCCAAAAATTTGAAAAAAGGAAAAAATAGAAATCCTGGGATAAGTCGAAAACCCGAAAGGGCGGCTTATGCAATAAGCAGGTGGCTTGGACCAGCATTAGGCTGGGGTAATAATTGGTCAAGAGTGATGTGAGTTATATGTGAGTCCATCTATTGAAAAAATGAAATGAGTGGCTTGGTGAAAACCCGAAAGGGCGCCTTGGCAAAATGAGTGAAAAGAAGAAGAGTGATTAGTAGGATTTCTCATTTTTCCTGGCGAGGTGACATAAGAAGAGGTGATATAAGGAGGATTCGGGTAGGTCACTCTGGGAGGCATAAGAAGATAGATGGGAGGCTAGGATTAGATTGTATTCACTCTATGGTGTTCGGGATAAGCTTGGGGGAAGTACTCTGCTTTCCTTTAAGCTTGGGTATGTGTGATTTGCTTGGTGAGGTGTTGTGTTGTATGTTGTGTTGAGCTTATTGTATTGGTGCCTTGGAGATTCATGTTAGGTGCAATTCTTAGTGGATATGGTTTTTCTATGCTTCATGAGACCTTGGGGATTTGATTGGAGGAGTAGGTTTATTTTAGCTTACTCGAGGACGAGCAAGGTTTAAGCATGGGGGAGTTTGATCAGCACTATTTTGTAGTGCTTATCTAGGAGTTGTTACCGGTGTTTTGGGTGCCATTTGTATGGGTTTAGAGCACAACTGTGGAATATGAAGTTGAGGAGAAGACGTATGGATATGGTGGTTTGGAGGAGCTTAAACGAAGATTTATTGAAGACGAGGAGTAGACCACTGGAGAAGACCAAGGAAGATAGAAGGAAGAAGCCACACGAGCGAAGAAGGAGGAGCCACGACCGCAGATGAGCACGGAGGGCGATCGCGGAGAAGTCGAGAACACGGAGCGAGAAAAGCCATTTTCCGCGACCGCGGAAAAATCCTTCAGTGATGCGCCAGGTCGAGAGCGAGGTTGAATTTTCCACGACCGCGGAATTCTTTCTGCGATCGCGGAAATGCACGGCAGCGAACCCGGAGTCCCACTCCGGAATTTTCGCCCGGAGTCTCACTCCGAAATTTTCGTCCGAAGTCTATTTTATTTTATTTCTTTTCTCTTTTATTTCTTTTATTCCGGTTAATTTATTTTATTTTCTTTTTAGATTTTATTTCATATCTTATGGATATTAGGTTTAGCTAAGTCTATATATTATTTCTTTAGAACATTAGTTTGGTAAGTTGGGTGCTCCCCAAGTTGGGTTCTACCTTTCTTCATCTTTTCTCTTTTCTTAGTTTAGTTCTTTGTTTCGTTTTTGGCTAGACAATTGAAGCCTTGGTTTGAATTTGATATTGAGATTATTCCTTTACTCTTTCTATGATTGTTTTAATTCTCTCTCGTGCTTAATCTCATTGATCGTATATCGATTCCCCTTGATTTGTTGATTAGGATATCAAAAAGATTGTTAATAGTAGTTCCCTCTAGCCTGACAACCTATAGAAGATTAGTATTATGCTATTGGTTCCCCTTTTCTATACAACCTGTTGAGATTGTTATTGATCATACTATTAAGGATTGGAGGAGACTTTTGAGAATCTTGATCCCTTAGTTTGTGTAGAGAATTAATTGCATGCAATTGTATGACTGTTTGCTACACTTGCATGTACCTATCTATTCCTGAATTCATTGCTGTTGTTAGATTTATCTTGATAGTTTCTTGATTGTTTAATAGTTAGGGTTATCAGGACTAGTTGGACTGGTAACTAATTTAGAACATGGATTAGGACATCCATGAGGATTGAGAATTAGGAATAATCAATGATTGATCAACCAAACTAAAGGTGGATATTTGTTTGCCAAGCTTTCTATGTTTTATTTATCGTTTTCTTAGTTAGATTCATACAAAAACCCCCATTTGTCTTTGTTATCGATTGGTGAATGATTTTGCAAATAGGATATATGACTTGATTCTCTGTGGGATTCGACCCTTGCTTACCAGACTACATTAGTTAGGTTTTTAAGGATTATTTTGTTTAGGTGTCACGACAATGCCTATCAGTACGATGCAACACATGTTGGCCTCATGTTGTGGTTTTTATGAGAAGTTCATTGTTCTGCTCATCCACATGTAATATTCATAACATATTCGAATACTTTTTAGAGTATCTTTGTTTGTATTGTTGTTGCAACAACACATTAGAAGCATGCATGGTCGAATAGGTTTTATCCAACATGTTCTATTTAGCCATTATCAGCCCACATAGACATAATTGAGATGTTATACGAAATAATGCATAATTATAGTCACTGACTGATTTAATGTCTTGAAACTTAAATTCACCAAAGAATATATGGCCTTTGGGAGCAGGTTCTTCTGTCGATGGCCATATCTTTGTTCCAAGCTCTCACATAACTCTTTGGGATCTTCCAGCAACAGACATTCAGATTTCAGGCTTTCATGAATATTATGGCGAAGAAAGATAATCCCGTTAGCCTTATCTTGTAGGGAAGTGTTACTAGTTTTTGTTATCATCTCTTGGAGGCCATTAGCTTGGAGGTGCACTAGTGCATCAACCCTCCATTCAAGATATCTATGGCCGGATAAGTCGAGTATATTAAACTCTTGCTTTGCAATATTTGCCATTGGATCGAAAACAAAATTAACACTTATATTAATTATAATGAGTTAACACAAATTTTAAGAGCAAGTATGTATATAGCTTAAATACTAACCTAAATTTTATTGACTATGAATAAATATGGAGGCAACGTATATGCATATATTAACCATCAACAAATTATGAGGCAATGTATATGCATATATTAAACTATGATATCTTATGTACATATGCAACTTTATGTATATATATTCAAACATATTGTTGTATGCAAACCCGATCACACGACTCAATTAAGCTTTCAATGCATATAAGTCGTGCTGACATAAATTTGTTATCATTTCTAAAAATTATGGATGAATAGCTTTAAGATTTGATCTTATATACGTGAGTTGTCACATGATGCTAACTGTAAAATCATGATTTTACATGTAGAGTTGGATTTGTAAATGAGAGATTTTGCTTTTGAAATTATTTGTCATGTATAGGCATGCAAGACAATGTTATATTCATATTAAAGTATGGATAAATTTCATTTTATTGAAAGACTATCAAACTTTCTAGATCTCATATATATCTTTACAGGAAGAAAATTTTCTTTTACGGGGGAGATTCATTTCCAGCTTTCAAAGGAAGAGGAGAATGAAAATTGAAGTCAATCTCTTGTAATGGAAAAAAAGATAAAGTTTTGTGGGAAAGAATGATTAGAGGTATAGTAATACATTATTACAAGTTCTTATAGGTGGCATACTGTTTCTTCTATTCCTCTCATTCTTTTGATCTCTTACTATTACCCCTTTATCACATTTAAAAATCTACCACTAATTTTTCATTCTTATCCTCTCAACACTCTTGGCTTCTCCTCCTTCTCCGACCACCATGTCTCCTTCATGTAGGATCGTGATTGTTAGATTAAGAATAAGGAAACTGAGAATACAGATTACAGTTCCCTTCGCAGCGAAAATAAACAATCAAATATAAATGAACAAGTTCCTTATAGTGGAAACCTTTGATTGCCAACTAGCAATCTAGGATAAAAATCACTACCTTTCTTTCGAAAGGATTTCAAGGTCTACTTCTTGATTTCTTATCACTTCGGTTACAGATTACTCTAGGAACAAACACACAGTTTCTTTGTCTTACACACAGTTATACAATCCTAGATAAACTTAACAGCAAGTATAATCAATCCAAGAAACAGTCATAAGCACTAAGGAACTAACTCACTTACAGTCACAGGAACTAGCACACAGCTCTCAGATTCCTTGACTGGTTCCTCTTGATCTTGGTTTGAGTTGACGATCTGTTTGAAAGCTCACACTATGATGTTTGCTATTGAGTGTGATTCTTGTTGTAGTGCTTGAAGATAACAGCGGAGCTTATCTTCCTTATATAGTGGATCCTCGAGGTTGGATCTTCTCTTGGTTCCCACAGAGCAAGTTTGACCTAGGTTGTGTGGTAATCCTTGATTCACGCTGACTTAGACATGTACCAACAACCTAGGCAACTCAGAATCCACATTGGTTGGTCAACTGCTTCAGACAAGTCTGTCATGTCGTTGTCCAACTCCTTTCGTCTGAGGTTCAGCAACCTAGACACTTTGGAACTATCCTCTGGATGGTGACAGCCTTGTGACATGTCGCTTTTAGCAACCTTTGTCTGAGGTTCAGCGTTCTAGACATCTTGGAGCTTTCCTTTGGATGGTGGCAGACTTTAGAAGCTTTGCTCAAGTCGCTTTCACCATCTTTTGTCCGAGGTTCTGTGTTCCCAGCTTCATCGGGAAGAGCAAAGTCACGTGTTGCATTTCTGGGCACTTCTGGGTTCCTTTGGCTTGCTTGTTTGGTTTATTATCTTGTTTGGCTTCCATGGTTTCAACAACTGTCATGTGGTTCCTTTAAACACATCTTTGAGATAAACCATTAGTATCAAAGTATTTGTCATCTTTAAAAGTAGAGAAACTGAGGAAAGGAACTCTCATGGGAACTGAGGTTCCTGAGTACCGTTTCCTAACAATTTCCCCCTTTTTGATGATGACAAATATAAAAAACCTGGCAACATAATAAGGACATGAGATTCATGAGAACAGTTGAGCTAAGAGATTTACAACTTTATAAAGTAATGAGAGAACATTCAACAGTTGCAAATTCTCCCTAAGCAAATGAACTAAGTTATTCGAGTTCCCCCTCAGAAGTAGGACGGGTTTAGATTTCCTATAAGTCCAGTAGTTCCAAGAGTTCAAGGTTCCTATCCATTCTTCCCCCTTTTGACATCATCGAAAAGATTAATTTACTTATCAAGTATAGGATATCAATGGGAAATAAACAATTGCGTTAAACCCATGACAGTCACCATAATAGAAACTTAAGGCAAAGACAAATGATGTATTAGAAACATTACCTTGATGTATTAGAAACATTGTCCAGAGAATAATGTCCCGCTCTTTGCTAGCTAGGCGATAGCTTCTCCACCACGTCTTCAACGACCATGGCAGATCCGTCGCCGATGGCTCCTCCGGCTGCTCCGGGAGGGGGCGTGACAACTAGACAGGCTATTAAGCAAGGAAGAATTGGAATTCTGGTAGCAAAGAAGACCCAGTGTGTCCAGATCGGATCGAATCGATTGAATGTCCAAAACAATCCTTTGACTACGCCTAAAGCGAATTCGATTCAGGTTGAAGAGATCGGTAACGACATTCAAGAGGAGGATTCGGTTATGGAGATTCACAGTATTGCTCCTCGTAACAATTTGTCTGCGATTCCTACTTCTGATGTTCCGAAAGTTAGATCGAAGCACCTAGGGTTCAAACTGGATATCATAGATGTTCCTAATAAAGACTTGTATGAATTTCAACTAAGCGATGTTCAATCAGAAGTGATGAAATGGAGATTTACTCTGATTGGAGGTATTATTGGTTCGAATGTTACGGTTGAGGCTATGGGAGAATTTGTGAAGCAAAATTGGGAATTTGCTCATCCAGAATTCGAAGTCCGTAGGAATGGTATTTGGATCTTTAGATTCTAGAACAAAGAACACCTGGATTGGGTGATAGACTAGGGGCCCTGGCTAATCCAAGATTCTACACCACTGGCGCTGATGGAATGGAAATCAGGGACTCCCATTGCTTGGTCTTCGTTTGAGAAAGTCCCGGCATGGATCCATTTACGAGATATTGATCATCTTCTATGCTCAGGTAGAATGCTTAGCATCATTGGCAGCATGATAGGCATTCCAATTTGTATGGATCAGTTTACGGCAACAAAGAACAATATCTCATATGCTCATCTCCTGATTCTAGTCAGTGTGAAGGATACGATGAAACCAGTGATCAAGCTCAAAGGGCCTGATGGTACAGTTTATACTCTTCGAATCTGGTATGAATGGTTGTCATGGACATGCTCTTACTGTGGTGTCTTTGGACATTCCACTGGAATCTGTGAAGCTAATAAACAGAAATATAATCAGAAAACTAAAGAGAATAAAAAAGATGTTAGTGACAAGAAGTTTGAGTGGGTGGCTAAAAATCAGAAGGGGATGCCTGTTGAGAATAAGTGCAGCTCAGGGATCTCCTCTTCTACTCAATGATTAACTGAGGAAAGGACTACTTTAGATCAGCAAAGTTTGCAGGATGAGAATAATTGCAGAGGAGCTTTGACTGGATCTAATGTTGTTGACCTGGAGAGAGATATGACTAAGTCTAAGACACAACATAGAAGGCTTGATGAAAATAATTGCAACAATGAGCCTAAATCTTACAAGAATGTTGTTTTACAGGATCTAACTAACCAGGCAACTGTGATAACTGATGACCAGGTAAACATGAAACAAACTATTCCTAGCATGAGTTGTAGCAGCTCATCTCCACAGCAGAAATGATTGAATTGAATATTGGCAGCTGGAATACTAGGGGATGTTGTTCTTCCCCTAGAACTCACTTTATGAGGGACTTTATTCACAAGAATAAGCTCAATCTGGTAGGGTTGCTTGAAACAAAAATTCCTGCTGAGAAGAAAGTGCTTTTCTCTAATCTTTTGATGAAGAACTGGAAGTATATTACTAATAGCTCCTTGAATCTCAGAGGTAGGATGTGGATTACTTGGGACCCTATGATGCTTAGTGTGATTCCTCTTATCTCTTCTCCTCAGATGATTCATTGCAAAGTGAGTAGCAGAGATGGTCAAACTGTCTTATTAGTCACATTTGTCTATGCTTTTAATGCTAAAATGGGAAGAGTCTCTCTGTGGAATGAGCTAATTAATATTGCTAAAGGGGTTGGTGATCCCTGGGCTGTCTTGGGTGACTTCAATTGTTTGCTTCATTCTGCAGAGAAGTTGTCTTTCAGAGGAAATACTTTCCAATGCACTGAAGAGCTGGTTCAGGTTTTTGATCAATCTCAACTTAGGGATCACATATTTTCTAGAGTACAGTATACATGGAGCAATCAACAAGATGGTCGTGACAGGATTGCTTATAAGCTCGATAGAGTGCTCACTAACCAAATTTGGGACAGCTACTTTCCCAATTCCAGAGTCTTTTTTGCTGACCCAAGCATCTCTGATCACTCTCCAGCTATTCTTCTTGCTAATCCTAACCGTGGGTTCAAAAGAATTCCCTTCAAATTCAGGAATTTCTGGACTGAGGAACATGATTACTTAGATCTGATTAGACAAGCTTGGCATGGAACTTTAAATGGTAATCCTCAATTTGTGTTGGCTACTAAATTGAAAAGAACTAAGGTAGCTTTGAAGAGTTGGCAGAAAGGTCATTTCAGGCACCTTGAATTGATGGTGGAAGATTGTGTTGAAAAATTAAAGAAGGCAAATGATGAGCTGCAGTCTGATTTCAATTGTGTCACCAAACAGAAGGAAGTTACTGAGGCTAAAGATAATCTTACATTGAGGATGAATCAACTGCAGAGTTTTATTGCACAGAGAGCTAAGGTGGATTGGATCAAGTTAGGGGATGAAACTTCTCCTATTTTTTACAATGGAATCAAAGTAAGGAAAGCTAAATGCAGCATTTTCACATTAAAAGATGCTTCAGGTCAAGTAATTGATACTGATTCAGCTATTGAAACTGAAATTCTGAACTTCTATATTAACCTTTTTGGCTCTGAAGTGATGACAATAAATGCAAACTTTGATGCTTATAATGGAGCCAAAATTGAGAACAATCAGCATGCTAGCCTTTGCTTACTACCTAGAGGAGATGAGATTAGGAAGGCTACTTTTGATATTGGAAATCTGAAATCCCCTGGCCCAGATGGTTTTGGCAGTTTCTTCTTCAAAAATGGTTGGGAGATAGTGGGGCTTGATGTTATAGTTGTTGTCCAAGATTTCTTTAGTAGAGGCAGACTTCTCAGAGAAACTAATGCTACCTTTGTTAGCCTTATTCCTAAGGTTGATAACCCTTTTCTGATTAAAGATTTCAGGCCTATCTCGTGTTGTAATACAATACTGAAAATTATCTCCAAAATCCTTGTTGGAAGGATGAGGCCTTACTTAGACAGTATTGTTTCTATCAACCAAGGTGCATTTGTTCCTGGGCGATCTATTGCCCATAATATTGCAGTGGCACAGGAGATCATCAGAGGCTATGATAGTAGGGATATATCACCAAGATGCTTGATGCAAATTGACCTTCAGAAAGCTTATGATTGTGTGAGTTGGAAGTATCTCCATTGTATGGATTATGGAATGTGTCACTACCTCTTCCTACTCTATTATGATCAATGGGGAAGCCAAAGGATTCTTTAAAGGTGGTAGAGGATTGAGACAAGGTGACCCTCTATCCCCTTTTATTTTTGTTCTGATTATGGAGATGTTTGCTAGGAAACTGACTAAGGCTAGCCAAGCTAGAGGCTTTGGCTATCACCCTAAATGCAAGCAGCTCAAGTTGGTCAGTATTGCCTTTGCTGATGACCTCATGATTTTTTGCAAACCAAATATGTACTCTCTGAGGATTATCAAGGATTGCCTTGTTGAGTTTGCTCATGAGTCTGGCTTAATTGCTAATAATTTGAAGTCTAAAGTTTTCTTTGGAGGATTAAATGCAGAGAGAAGGCAGGAGTGTGCAGACTTCCTTGGATTTGCTCAGGGCTATTTCCCAGTTAAGTATCTTGGAATCCCTCTTCATTCTAAGAAACTTAAAGCTGATGAATATAGGCCTCTTTAAGATAGATTGAAACAAGTTTTACTGAGTAGAAGTGCAAGAAACATATCCTATGCAGGGAGAGCTCAAGTGATCAGAGCAGTGTTAGAAGGGGTCCTTTCCTTTTGGATGCAAATTATTCCCATCCCTAAGAAGGTAATAAGAAGAATTGAGAGCCTGTGCAGATCTTATTTGTGGTCTGGGAACCTTGGTTGTGGCATGAATTTATTGGCTTGGAATAGAGTCTGCCAGGATTATGATAGTGGTGGTCTTAACTTCAAGGAACTTCTGTCATGGAATAAAACACTGCTGGCCAGATTGGTGTTTGATCTACACAGAGGAAGAGACAATTTATGGACCAATTGGGTCAAGCAAAATATTACCAAGGGTAGAGACCTTTGGACTGTAAATCTTCCTTCAACTTGCTCGTGGCTTTGGAGGAATCTCATGAAGATTAGAGATCAGATCAAGCATTTACAATACCCTCTAGATCACCCTATTATTATAAGGAATAATGGGATGATGAACTCAGCTGGACTGTATTCTGTATTGAGGCCCAGAGAGCACAGCATTCCCTGGTGTAAGGTGATTTGGAAGGGTATATAGGCTAGGAAATGGAGTTTTATATGCTGGCTTGCCACATTAAGGAGACTGCCTACTGCTGCTAAACTACATAGATGGGGCATGGTGGCTAATCCGAGGTGTGCTCTCTGCCTGGGTAATTCTGAAGATGAAAGCCATCTTTGGTTTGATTGCCCTGTTGTTATAAATGTTACCGATGTTGTGCTAGCATGGCAAGGGATTCAAGTCAGGAAACAAGAGCTTCTTTCTTGGTGGAATTGGTTCTCTGCTTGTGACAAAAGAAACAACAACATTTTCCTAACTAAGCTGATGTCTTTCATGGCTATCATCTACTTCACTTGGAAACTTAGGAATGATGTTATTTTTAATGGAAAGACTGTGAATGTGGGTGCAGTGGCTGCTGATATCATCAAGACTTGCAAGCTCAGAATTCAGATCAAGCTGCCTATGAATGGGAGAAGAGGTCGTGCAATGAGAAGGAGGCTTGGACTCTGAACTTTTTGCTTTCGGTCTTATTGTTTTTAGCTTGCCTTTTTGTTTTGTCTCGGTTGTGTTGTTTGGTTTCTGTTGCTGGTTTCTGGTTTGCTTGTTTTGTTGTTGTTCTTGCTTGCTTTTTCTATTTGCTTGTTGTGTTGCATGTTTGTTGTTGTGTTTTCTTTAGTTGTTTGTCGTTTGCCTTGTGTATTAGTGTATGTAAATAGGACATTGGGCCTTTTTCCCAACCTTCAATAAAATCTTACCATTTGGCTAAAAAAAATTACATTGTCCAGAGATGCATAGTGGAAAGAGAAGAAAAAGATCACAATTAACTTGAAAGAGACAAGGGAAGGATAGGAGAGGGGAGTAGGACCCTAGGAAACTACTAGAACACTGTGATGTTATAGCACTGGGAACTAGGAGAGACATTCCTATGGCAGCGCAGTGGCCTCCTCTTCAGTTTCCTTCCTTTCTTCAGTTTCCTCTTCTTGGCCTGTAGCCATCTCAGCGGCCTGATCACCTCCAATGGCAGCCTCTAAGGTTTGTTGAATCACATCCATTAGACCAGATACAGCCTTTCGGGTCTTTCCCAGTTCAGTTACTTGATCACGGATGGCACCAGAGATAGCAATGGTTCCTTCCGTGATGGCTTTTTCAATACGACCCAGTGAAGCTAGGATCGCAGAGGAGTCTTGAACGGGGTAGAGCGGAGGCAAGGAGCTTGGAGTGGCTTGGGAACTTGCCTTTTCCTTAGGCAATTCCGCTTGCACATCAGAGGGAGCATCCAGATGATCTTTGGTTTTGAGCTTCTTTACAGTGGCCATGGTTAAGAACTTGTTATAGGTTGTTTCATTGAGATCAGCTGGATATTGGTTAAGCATGGAGAGGAGGTTTTTTATGAGGTGAGGAAAGGGCAAGGCATGGGATTCATGGGATTGACAAAACTGCATATGAGCTAACACTAGCTTGGGGAGGTCAACTTGGTCACCAGACAGGATCTTATCCATGAGGATGGCATCGGTGATGAGAACTGTGGCTCGGTTCTCCTGCCTGGGAACCAAATTCCTTATGATCTAGAAGTACAAGAGCTTGTTGGACAGAGAGAGCCCCTTCATCAGCAGATTCTTTGGATTGTCGCCATCATAGAGCTTGTTGACCACCTCAGTTTTGGTTTTGTAGCCTTTTCCTTTGGGCCAAGTCTTCTTTTGATGCAGAATATCAAAGCCTGATCTGTGCTCAATCCCTAGAGCTGAGGCGATGATGCTTGGGGACAAGGGAAACATGGTTCCCTTCCATTGGAGGATGGCATCATTACAGGGAGAGTTCTCCTTGGCTGGCACAAAGGTCATGGACTAATAGAAGAGACGCACCACTTCGTCGGAGACTGAGAAGGGTTCCACCAAGATCTAGTCCCACCCTTGAAACTGGAGCAGAGAGTGGAATTCACTGAGGGCTTCGCCGAATTGAGCTTCATCTTCTTCCTCTAGGGGTTGGGTCCAGAACTCCTCACTAATGATGAGGGGATTGAGTATCTTCCTCTTAGAGAAGGAGGAAGAGACTTTCCCCATAGTGGAGGTGGAGGTTATGGCTCTGGTAGACAAGGAAGAGAGGGCTGCTGATTTGGGCTTTTTGGAGGAGGTCGGTTCTTTGGAGATAGGGTTGTAGGGAACCAGGGCCTGGGAGCTTCGCTTGCGAAGCTTGAGCCTTGTTGCAACGGAGGGAGCAGGCTTGGGCTTGAGGCTGACAGGCGAGGGATCCGAGCTGTGAATCTCCAGGGTCTCCTTGTCTGGAGAAGAGTCGTGGGAACCGCCTTCAGAGACAGTGCGAGTAGCTGATGCAGATCCATGGTGGAGTGCCTTTTCCACCTCTTCTGTGTGCTTGGGTATGGGTTCTTTTATGGATGTGAGATCAGGGGATTTGGAGGAGGAGGCTGCTTTCTTCTCTCTGAAAGCTTTTAGGAGGGCAGCTTCCTCCTCATCTTGAGCAAGGTGGGGGTTGAGGTCTTTGTTTGCCATTTGAGGAGCTTTGTGGTTTGAGAGAAAAGGTGAACAAGAGATTGAGAGAAATCGAGAGAAAGCAGAGTGCTCGGCTCAATCAAACAGGAGACCCTAAATAACCCTTGAGCAAATTTTGGAGCCGTTGAGAATCAAGCCGTTGGGGAGAGAGATATCTCTGGGAACTCTGACATTTGGGAACGACTCAATTGATGGCAGCTTTTTCGGCTTTGAAACGGTCACAGATTCAAAAATCAAATACTCAGAAATGGCAATTGTTCAACACTGAGAAGACATCTCTGACGCTGTGAAATTGCCATAAATGCTGTCTTGGGAGGAGCGAGTTTCTACGAGCCGTTGGAGAGCTGTCAATACCTAGTTCCTTTCTGGCGATTTTTTCAGTGTGCTAGAGGGATATATGGGAACCTTTGATGTGGGAATTTGAGGACATAGGACCTGAAAGTACATTCCCATAAAAGAAATCGGGGAAGGCCATTTATCGCATCACACACTAATTCCCAGAGAGGGTTAAGAGAAGGATCATAGGGAATTAGATTGTGCAATGAGGCAAGGGAGGGTCATTGTTAGATTCAAAGGATCGTGCAGCCACGGTGCAAGTTTTGCTCGTCGTCGGAGTTGGAATCGCCAATTAGGGTTTCTCGGTGGACGGCGGCGGGACGGAGGCTCGGGGGTGATTTGTAGGCGGAGTTGTGGTGGATAGTTGGCACTCAATGTCTTCTTATAGAGGGAAGAAGAATTGGTTGCAGAAGTGAAAGGGAAGAGGAAGTGTGAGAGATGAACTCACTCGGCACACTTGGAATTTGACGCAAGGAAGAGATAGGTGAAAGAGAGAGAGATTTGCTCAAGCAATTTTGTTAATTCTTACGTGCCCTTTTCAGATCTCAAAGAGACCTTATATAGGCTTACAAATATGGCAAGAATGCCTAAGGAAACGTCAAAATGTCCAGCACAAAATTAAACCCTAGTCTTAATACCGAAAATATCCAAAAAAGGTAAGTCATTAACTTCAAAGGTAAATGTCTTCAAGCACTTCAAATATTATCTCGGCCAAGGCTTGGGCCCATGATAGTGGGGTACTTGGGCCAGCCCATGATGGTGGGAGTGCCGAGCAAAGTGGTCCAAGTGGCTCGGCGCCCCCCCTTGAATGTTCACTTGCCGCTAGCGCCGGGCTCGCCGACGCCTTGATGAAGGCAAAGAACCAAGCCTGGCTCGGCATGGCTTAGGGTAGCTTGGCAGGTCAAGCCCTTGTGGAGGTCTTGGAGAAGCTTCCTAGCCCTAGACCTCGTGATGGCGCCAAGAATTGCCTCGTCATCTTGAGTGTTGGCCTTGGAGGCTCTTGTGCCCGGCGCGGCCGGCGCCTTGGCCTTGACTTGGCCAATGTCTCCCTTTGGCTTGGATTTGGCTCTCCCATGCATGTCTTGGTCATCTCCAGCTCTAAGTGTGTCATCCATATGCTCCGTGCCTTGATCCAGCTCTTGGTCCTCAATAGTGCCCACGGAGAGCTCCTCGGCGGCGCCTAGGTTGTCTTCGGTGTCTTGACCTTGATGTGGCATGGTCACATCATCCTCCCTCTCTTGAAAGGGATTCGACCCCGAATCTAGCTCTTCTTGGTCGTCTTCCTCCTGCACACAATAAGGCATCAAATCAGAGACATTGAAAACATCATGTACACCAAAGTTAGGAGGGAGGTCAAGCTTGTAGGCGTTGTCATTGATCCTCTCAAGCACTTGAAAGGGTCCATCGCCTCTTGGCTTGAGTTTGGAGTTGCGGAGCAATGGGAAGCGCTCCTTCCTTAGGTGCAACCATACTAGGTCACCCGGTTCAAAAATCACTTCCTTTCGCCCCTTGTCCACATGCTTCTTGTATTGGCCGGTCCTCCTCTCAAGTTGCAACCGTGTGTCTTCATGCAACTTCTTGATCCTTGCAGCTGCATCCGCACCTTCTTGGCTTTCTCGCTCCTTGATAGCATAGGGTAGGAGCTCTAGTGGTGTGGTGGGATTGCGCCCATAGACCACTTCAAAGGGTGTCTTCCTTGTTGCCGAATGGACCGTCCTATTGTAGGCGAACTCAATGAAGGACAAGCTATCCTCCCACCTGCGCAAGTTAGTCCTCAAGATAGTTCTAAGCAAGACACCAAGAGTACGGTTGACCACCTCGGTTTGGCCATCCGTTTGAGGGTGGCAAGTAGTAGAGAAAAGAAGCTTAGTTCCAAGCTTAGCCCAAAGAGTTTTCCAAAAGTAGCTTAGGAACTTAACATCTCGGTCCGACACAATGGACCTAGGAACTCCATGCAATCTCACAACATGATCAAAGAAAAGGTTAGCAACATGAGATGCATCATCGGTCTTATGGCATGCAATGAAATGTGCCATTTTGGAGAACCTATCTACTACTACAAAGATGGAGTCTCTCCCTCTCTTAGACCGTGGCAATCCCAAAACAAAGTCCATGGAAATGTCTTCCCAGGGTAGTTTAGGGATTGGTAATGGAGAGTAGAGACCATGGGGTTGCATTTTGGCCTTAGCACGCATACAAGTAGTACAAGAAGCGCAAAGCTTCTCAACCGCTCTTAGCATCTTAGGCCAAAAGAAATGTTCTCTAAGCACATGTAAGGTCTTAAGGACACCAAAGTGCCCCATCAACCCACCCCCATGTGCTTCTTGCACAAGTATAGCTCGAATGGAGCCCTTAGGGATGCACAACCTATGACCTTTGAACAAAAATCCATCATGCAAGTAAAATTGCCCCTCACTTCCCTTAGACTTACATGCGGCTACTATAGCACAAAAATCAGAATCAAGAGCATATAAGTCTTTCATGAAAGTGAAACCAAGCAACTTTGCATCCAATATGGTCAATAGAGTGTACCTCCTTGATAGGGCATCCGCCACCACATTGTCCTTTCCCTTTTTGTGTTTTATCACATAGGGGAAAGACTCAATGAACTCCACCCACTTGGCATGCCTCTTGTTGAGCTTGCTTTGGCCCTTCAAGTATTTCAATGCCTCATGGTCGGAGTGTATGACAAATTCTTTAGGCAATAAGTAGTGTTGCCAAACTCTTAGCACACGTACTAAAGCGAGAAGTTCTTTGTCATAGGTGGGGTATTTGAGCTCGGCACCCCCAAGTTTCTCACTAAAATAGGCAATGGGTTTGCCCTCTTGCATGAGGACACCTCCAAGGCCTATTCCCGAAGCATCACACTCTATCTCAAAGATTTTGTCAAAGTTAGGCAATGATAGAAGTGGTGCTTGGGTGAGCTTGGCTTTGAGGCTAGCAAAGGCCGCCTCTTGTGTGGCGCCCCATGAGAACGTCACACCTTTCTTGGTGAGCTCCGTGAGGGGCGCAGCCAATGTGCTAAAGTCCCTCACAAAGCGGCGGTAAAAGCCAGCCAAGCCTAAGAAGCTTCGGACTTGAGTCATAGTAATAGGTGTTGGCCATTCATGAATAGCTTTCACCTTCTCCTCGTCAACTCTCAAGCCCTCCTTACATACCACAAATCCAAGAAATACCACATGATCCGAGAAAAAGTGGCACTTCTTGAAGTTGGCATATAGCTTCTCCTTCCTAAGGACCTCAAGAACTTGCCTAAGGTGATCCACGTGCTCTTCAAGATTATGGCTATATACTAAGATGTCATCAAAGTACACAACCATAAACTTGCCAATGAAGCGCCTTAGAACATGGTTCATGAGCCTCATGAATGTGCTAGGAGCGTTGGTGAGTCCAAAAGGCATCACCAACCACTCATATAATCCTTGCTTGGTCTTAAAAGCGGTTTTCCATCCATCGCCTTCTTTCATGCGAATTTGGTGATAACCACTCTTAAGATCAACCTTGGAAAACACACTCGCTCCATGCAACTCGTCAAGCATGTCGTCCAATCTTGGTATGGGATGGCGGTACTTAATGGTTATGTTATTGATCGCTCGACAATCAACACACATCCGCCAAGTACCGTCCTTCTTTGGTACCAAGATGACCGGAACTGCACAAGGGCTAAGGCTCTCCTTCACATAGCCCTTGTCAAGCAATTCTTGGACTTGACGTTGCAACTCTTTTGTTTCCGCGGGATTAGCGCGGTACGCAGCCCTATTAGGTAGTGTTGCCCCCGGTATGAAGTCAATTTGATGTTCAATACCTCTTATCGGAGGCAACCCCTTTGGCACTTCCTCTTGAAAGAGATCATCGAACTCTAACAAAAGGCGAGTGATGGGCCGCGGTAGTCCCTCAAGATCATTCACGTTGAGGAGTATGTCCTTACGAATGAACAAAAGACATGACTCCCCACTCTTGAATGCTTGAACGACTTCCTTAGACTTAGCTAAGAGCATATGACTAGAGGCACTTCCCTTGCCCCCAATCGCCATTTTCTTACCTTTGGCATGCTCCTTAGCTTGGGTCTTGCGTTGCTCCCTAGCCACATGGTCAGCCATGATTTCATGAGGAGCTAAGGGATGAAGAGTAATCCTTTTCCCACGTAAATGGAAGGAATACTCATTGCTCACCCCTTGATGTATGACGCCTCTATCAAACTGCCATGGCCTTCCCAAGAGAAGGTGGCACGCAGTCATAGGCAACACGTCACACAAAACCTCATCCTCATAGCCACCAATTGAGAACTTGATTGTGGCTTGCTCCTTAACCTTTAAAGGGGTGTCGGAATTCAACCAACAAAGTGTGTAGGGTTGTGGGTGAGGAGTAGTGCTTAGGTTGAACCTAGACACTACTTCTTGGTCAATGATATTGCAACATGACCCCCCATCAATTATCATACTACATACTTTGCCATTGATAGTGCACCTAGTATGGAAGATGGTCTCCCGTTGGCTAGGCATACTTGATCCCTCCGAGGCTATAAGCACCTTTTTAGCCACAAAACAGTCCCCATGGGCTGCAACAACATGCATCTCTTCCTCCTCAGCCTCCTCATTCTCAACAACCTCTACTTCATACTCATGCTCATCCTCGGATTCGTACTCTCCTTGAGTATTAAGTAGAACTTGCCTTTTTGAGGGGCAATCTCGGGAATAATGCCCTCTTCCTAGACACTTGTAACACTTGATGTCCCTTGTTCGGTCCTCGCCCTCCTTTCGTTGGGGTTGGACTCTACTAGGGAACTCTCGTCTAGGGTGATTAGGATTATCACCCCTAGTCGGTTCCAAGCGTCTAGGTGGAGGTGGTGCTCCTTTGGGACTTTGCCAAGGGCGTGAGCTATTCCCTTGGGGGCGTCTAGAAGATAATGCTTTATACATACGATTAGTATAATGAAGCACTTCCTCCATAGGCGTCCCACGAGGAAAATGTTGCCTACTCACGACCGCTTTGAGTTCATTGTTGAGGTGGTTAATGAACTTAGAAATAAGATACCCTTCGGGAACTCTAAGCCCGGACCTAAAGACCAAGGTCCTTAGTTCCGTATAGAACTCATCCGGGGTTTTATTCCCTTGCTCAAGTTGTTCCAATCTTTCATGAACTCGCTCGGCATAGTCATCCGGAACAAACCTATCTCTAAGAGCCCGTTTGAGCTCTTGCCATGTAGTCACTTGGGGGTGTCCATGGAACTCTCGTTCCTCTTTGTCCCCAAGCCACCATTGATAGGCAAATCCCTCAAACTTGATCGTAGCTATAGCTACTCGTTGAGCTTCCGAGTAGTCATAGTACTGGAATATTTGATCGGTCTTTTGTTCCCAATCAAGATATACCTCAGGCTCACAATTTAAACCAAAGCATTGTACCTCCAATTTTATTCCATGGGGCCGTGGCTGCTCCAAGTTAGCCGGATATTGGTTGCCATAGCCGCCGGTGCCGCGTGGTTCGTAGGCCGTATAGCCGCCTTGTCCTTGCCCTTGGGACGCTCCGCCTCGGTTTGGTGCATTCCTTAGAGGATGCAGCAAGGGTCTTTGAGACCTAGGGACGTCATGGGGCTGCATTCTTGATTGCTCTCCAAGCCTTAATCCGGGATCTGCATGGTTAGTTCTAAAAGGCATAGTAGAAGAAGCAAAAGGCAATGAAAAATTAGAAGAAGCATATTCTTCCCTTGTAGTGCTCATGTGATGCGCATGCCCTTGGAAGCCCTCGGTCATAGCTTGAGTGGGCACAACCGGAGGTGGCAACGGCCAAGTAGTTAGGGGCGCCGAAAGTTGATCTCCCGGTGGCGCAATGCCTAGAAGGGAGGAGGTGCCGGCACTTGCTTGCGGCAAAGACCCTCCTTGGCCTTGGACGGACGAGGCACCTTGTATGGTCCTCCATTTCTCCTCCATGGTGCGCATGAAGGCAGCTTGTTCCTCCCTAATGGCGCTCCATTGTTGTCGGGCGCGCTCGTCGGATTCCTCCCTAGAATCTTGAAGGGCTTTGAGAAGCGTCTCCATGGTGAGAGCCGAGACCTCAGTGGGGTCCTCATTAACCGCTTGCTTGTCTTTGGGATTCACCATCTCCAACCTTCACAAAACAAACACACGAGAGCCAACAAAAACCCAAAGAAACTCCAACAAAGATACGTCACAAGTAAGATTGCCAAATTTGCCTAATTTAAATTAGGACTCGGAATCCAACAAGTTCTCGGGTGAGGGTGGCTCCTATATGCAAAGACTCACAAAAATCGAAAATAAAGTGCACCACAATCCTTGTCAAAAGCTTAAGTAATTCGCAACTCAAACAATTCTTGTAAGTACTTGTTTCCTATTACCACTTACTAATGTTAGCTCGAGCAAAAGGAATTACAACTTCACTTACAATCACAAAGATAAGGTACGACTTCTTCTCTTTTTTTTTTTTTTGACTTGTTTTGGCTTTCTCTTTTGTACAATATCAAGCCGAGTTTTTCTAAGAGTCTTCTTTCTCTTTTTTTTTTTTTTTTTTTTGTAAAGGAATGCAGAAAACGAGAACTAAGCTTGCAATACAACTCGAGTAACAAAAGCGTACGCACTTCGGATTCGTTCCTCCACAAGAGAGGTTCGGTTTGCAATTTACGTAAACAATTAAACTCGGATTGTATATGTGCCAAATAAGGAAAGAAAAGACTCAAAAGATCCTATACTAAGTGCACAACTAAATGGGCTTTAAGAGGGTTGAAGGTTACAACTTTTCAAATTCAACAAGTATTAAATGCAATTAAAGCACACAATAAAGCCAAATTTGGAGGTTTAATTCTTCCACTCTAAACGTCCACTTCCTATAGGATAATCAGATTTCTAGATCTAACCTAGATGCAAGACACACGACACAAACACAAAGAAAATCAAGAACAAAGAAAGAACAAGATTCGGACAACAAACTCACAACTACGCATGCAAAGGCACGAAAACAAAGAACTTGTAGGACTTCGGACCTTGAATTTAAAAGAGGAATTTGAGCAAAACTTACGTGCTCTGATACCAAATGTTAGATTCAAAGGATCGTGCAGCCACGGTGCAAGTTTTGCTCGTCGTCGGAGTTGGAATCGCCAATTAGGGTTTCTCGGTGGACGGCGGCGGGACGGAGGCTCGGGGGTGATTTGTAGGCGGAGTTGTGGTGGATAGTTGGCACTCAATGTCTTCTTATAGAGGGAAGAAGAATTGGTTGCAGAAGTGAAAGGGAAGAGGAAGTGTGAGAGATGAACTCACTCGGCACACTTGGAATTTGACGCAAGGAAGAGATAGGTGAAAGAGAGAGAGATTTGCTCAAGCAATTTTGTTAATTCTTACGTGCCCTTTTCAGATCTCAAAGAGACCTTATATAGGCTTACAAATATGGCAAGAATGCCTAAGGAAACGTCAAAATGTCCAGCACAAAATTAAACCCTAGTCTTAATACCGAAAATATCCAAAAAAGGTAAGTCATTAACTTCAAAGGTAAATGTCTTCAAGCACTTCAAATATTATCTCGGCCAAGGCTTGGGCCCATGATAGTGGGGTACTTGGGCCAGCCCATGATGGTGGGAGTGCCGAGCAAAGTGGTCCAAGTGGCTCGACGCCCCCCCTTGAATGTTCACTTGCCGCTAGCGCCGGGCTCGCCGACGCCTTGATGAAGGCAAAGAACCAAGCCTGGCTCGGCATGGCTTAGGGTAGCTTGGCAGGTCAAGCCCTTGTGGAGGTCTTGGAGAAGCTTCCTAGCCCTAGACCTCGTGATGGCGCCAAGAATTGCCTCGTCATCTTGAGTGTTGGCCTTGGAGGCTCTTGTGCCCGGCGCGGCCGGCGCCTTGGCCTTGACTTGGCCAATGTCTCCCTTTGGCTTGGATTTGGCTCTCCCATGCATGTCTTGGTCATCTCCAGCTCTAAGTGTGTCATCCATATGCTCCGTGCCTTGATCCAGCTCTTGGTCCTCAATAGTGCCCACGGAGAGCTCCTCGGCGGCGCCTAGGTTGTCTTCGGTGTCTTGACCTTGATGTGGCATGGTCACATCAGTCATAGTACACAATCATCATTTCGGCTTGTATTGTCGGGTTAGAATGTGATCAGATTGTGACTTTTGGGCCAACAAAGAAACTTGGACAATGATTGAATTTTAATGAAAAATGAACATTCAAGGAGAAGACTAGAAAATTTTGTCAAGGCCTTTTTGAGTAACCATTGTGGATATGAGGGTCTGTTGCAAAAGAGATAACACAAAGATTTCAAGACAAAGACAAGTAAAAGGATCTAAACTAGTCAATCAAGGGAGCTGGAGAGGAACTATAAACTAAAGGAACTACTAGTTTATAGGAATCATTCTCAGTTCTAATCTAAGGTTCTCGAAGGGAACTCTATTCAAGGCTTTGGTGAATATGTCTGCAACCTGATCTTCAGTTCTACAAAATTTCATAATGATGTTCCCTTTCTCAACATGATCTCTAAGGAAGTGATGTCTTATATCTATGTGTTTGGTCCTAGTATGATGCACATGATTCTTAGAAATGTTTATAGCACTGGTATTATCACAAAGAATAGTGAGAGGACCATAAGACATACCGAAATCCGTGAGTTGTTGCTTTAGCCATAAGAGTTGGGAACAGAAAGAGGCGGCTGCAATGTATTCAGATTCTGTGGTGGAGAGGGAGACTGAGATTTGTTTCTTTGAGCCCCATGACACAAGGCAAGGGCCTAGGAACTGTGCCATTCCAGAAGTACTCTTCCTATCCACCAGGTATCCAGCATAATCAGCATCAGTGAAACCCATCAGCTCAAAGGGACACTCTTTGGGGTACCAAATGCAGAGCGAGTCAGTTCCCTTGAGATATCGGAATATCCTTTTCACAGCAGCTAAGTGTGTTTCTCTTGGACATGATTGAAACCTAGCACACAAGCAAACAGCAAACACAATGTATGGACGACTAGCTGTTAGATACATGAGAGAACCTATCATACCTCTATAGAGCTTTTCTTCCACAAGAGGACTTGAGTGATCTTTGTCCAAATGGGCAATGGTAGATATGGGAGTGGAGAGAGGCTTGCAGGACTCCATTTTGAACTTTTTCAACAGTTCTTTGACATACTTTTGTTGGTGAATTTGTATGCCATCTTTCTTTTGGGATATTTGCAATTGGAGAAAGAAGGTGAGTTCCCCTATTAGACTCATTTCAAATTCACTGCTCATCAAGTCTTTGAACTTATCGACAAGGGACAGGTTAGTGGAACAAAAAATGATATCATCAACATAGATTTGAACCACTAAGATGTTACCTTCTTCTTCTAGAATGAAGAGAGTCTTGTCAATGATGCCACGCCTATAACCATTAGAGAGTAGGAACTGGGCAAGACGATCATACCAAGCTCTAGGGGCTTGCTTGAGACCATACAAGGCAGTGTCTAGGAAATAGACATGGTCTGGATGATCACTGTCTTCAAAACCAGGTGGTTGCTTGATATAGACTTCATCTTGAAGAATGCTATTAAGGAGGAGGTCTTTACATCCATTTGGAATAGTTTGAAACCCTTGTGTGATGCGAAGGCAATCAACAACCTTATTGCTTCAATCCTTGACACTGGAGCATAGGTTTCATCATAGTCGATTCCTTCTTGTTGATTGTATCCATGAGCAATAAGTCTTGCTTTGTTCCTAATTACAGCTCCTGAGTCATCGAGCTTGTGTCTAAAAACCCATCTAGTTCCTATGATATGCTTATCCTTGGGGCGGGGAACTAGATGCCACACTTTGTTTCTTTCAAACTGATGAAGTTCTTCTTGCATGGCTTGGATCCAGTCTACATCCTTCAGTGCTTCACCTATGTTCTTTGGTTCCACAATAGATAAAAAGGCATTGAAAGCAAAGAAGGTTAGATGTTCGAACCTGACGGGAGGCTTGATGGTTCTTCTTTCTCTATTGGGGGCTAGAGCATTTGATGTGGAAGCATTTTGATTTGAACATTCAGCTTCAACTTCTATGTTGGGATCACCTTCTCCATTGAAGAACATGTGAGAGGATGAATCATTGATATCTCTACAGGTATTATCTTCATGTTCATGGTTCCCAGAGATGGATTGTTGTTGATTGTCCATGGGAACTAGTTCGAGCCATGTCTTCTAAGGTTCTATTCTTACTTTCCACTACTCCATTTTCTTGAGGAGTGTATGGTGCAAAGAAGTTGTGATCAATGCCATGCTCACTGCAAAAGGTTAGAAATTCTCCATTTTCGAACTCAGTACCATGGTCAGAACGAATAGAATTGATGGAGCAATCGAGAGATTTTTCTAACATGGGAACCAGATCCTTAAATCGTCCAATGACTTCACTCTTAGATTTTATGAAAATTGTCCAAGTGAAACGAGAGAAGTCATCGACAAGAACAAAGATATACCTGTTTCCTCCTAGGCTTTGAACTCTCATAGGTCCACAAAGGTCCATGTGGATGAGTTCAAGGGGCCTTGAGGAACTTACCATATTTTTGGATTTGAAGGAACTTCGAGCTTGTTTCCCTTTTACACAGTCTGAGCATAGTTTCGTAGATGTGCCATTTATCTTTGGAAGGCCTCTGACTAGCTCCTTTGAGTGTAGCTTTTGGATCAATTTGGTGCTTGCATGACCAAGACGTTGATGCCACAAGTCCGTTTGATCATTCACAGTTGAGAGACAGAGTTTCTCCTTGGGAACAAAGGATGGGTCAACAACATACACATTGTTGAACCTTTTACCTTTTAAGATGATTTGTCCTGAGGAGTCAAGGACAGTGCATTCATTTGATTTGAATCTAACTTCGTTGTCTCCTTAGTCACACAGTTGTGACACACTAATTAGATCAAAAGCAAGATTATCAACAAGGTGGACTTTGTTTACCTTAATGTGGTCATTGAGTTTCACAATTCCTATTCCACAAATTTTCCCTTTGCTTTTGTCTCCAAAGGAGATGTTCCCTCCTTGGAGGGGTTGAAGAGAGGTCATTTGATTTCTTCTTCCGGTCATATGGCACGAGCAACCACTGTCAATGTACCATAGTTGAGGTTGCCTCTCTTCTTTCTACACACAAGAAAACTAAGATTTCTGAACCCAGTGAAGCTTGGCTTTACTGGGGGGATTAGCATGTGAATTATCATTGTGCGTCTGTGGATGACCAGGGAACTGGTTCCTTTCATGGTAGTAAGCTCTTTTCTCATTATCATAGTTCCTTTTCTTAGGACACTCAGTGTTGTAATGACCATTCTTGCCACAATAGTAACACAAACGATTGTAAACAACATGACCATATTTTCCCTTTCCTGGCCTAAAAGGTTTTTCAGTTTTTCTTTTATTGAAATCGATATTGTTTCTAACCTTACCATGAGCCATGTCCACGTACCTTTTGTAAGCAAAGGAATTAGTGAACCACTTGTCTTTAGGAGAAACTTTCTCTTTTCCCTTAGGTTCCCTTTCAAAATCCTTAGGGTTCCTAATTGGACATTGAGAACTTTCTTTGAGACGTTTGGCAACCTCAGCCTTGTTCTCAAGAATCATGATCTTCTCTAATAGGAACTGATTCCTATCTCGAGAAGTGGCAAGAGCAGTACTGAGGTTCTCATTCATCTCAACAAGTTCTCGTCTAGCCTTTTCATCTTCAGCATCATTGGCTTTGTTATTAATGTATCCAACTCCATGACGTTGTTTCACAAAGACAGTTTGATTGACTGTTTTTTCTTTTATAGACTCAGTGAGTTCATCTAACCTATCACTTACGGATTGAAGCAAGTCATTTCCAGATAGATTATCATGCATAGGAACTTTAACAGAGTCTATACTAGTCTTACTACAAGATTGGCAAATTTTAAGGTAACTAGCATGCACATTCCTAATATCAATGAGTTTGGAGTGAGTTTCAGCTAGATCTTTCTCAGTTTCATCAAGTTTCTTACTCCACACAGAGTTCTCAACAGTCAGGCAAGTAATCTCATCTTCACAATCATTAAGTTTTTGTTGAAGAGCACTCATTTCTTTTCCTAGTTTCTTTATGATTTTTAAAAGTTGTTTCTTATCACAATCAACTAGAGATTTTAGGTAGTCATCAGAAGTTACCTCAAGTTCTTCTAAGTCGCTTGAATCTCCTTTTTCCATGAGACATCTTCCTCCAGAGAAACCACTCAGATCTAGTTCCTCATCTGAGTCTTCTCCCCATGAGGCCACAAGAGCCTTCTTCCTTTGAGGTTTTTTATCTTCTTTGGAGTCTTCTTTGTTGGGACAGCTCTTAGCGTAGTGCCCATTTTCTTTGCATTCATAGCAAGAGACATCTTTGAGATCTCTCCTTGGTCCATTGTGAGAAGAACTGCCCTTTTGGAACTTTCTCTTCACAAAGAATTTTTTGATGTTCTTTGTGAAGAGAGTTGTAAGTTCGTCCTCCTCATCTTCTAGGTCTAAGTTCTCTTGCTCCATTTCAAGCCTTGTGAAGGCTTTGGAGATTTTGAGGGCAATTCCTTTCTCCAATTTCTTGTCAGCATTGACCTTGGTGTGTTCTCCTTCTTCAACCTCCAGTTTTCCTATGATTTGAGTCAAGGGAAGGGATTGAATGTCTGGGGTGTTCTTCATGATTCCTTTGATAAGGGTGAACTTAGAGTTAAGTCCATTGATGACCACCAATGATTTGGAGACTTCATCAAGGGTGACCTCAGCCGCTGTTAGCTTTCCAATGAGCCTGTTGAAGCGAGAGTAATACTCAGAGATGGTTTCAGTTTCCATCATTTTGAATGTGTGGTATTCTCCTTGTAAAGCAAACTTTCGGCTTTGCTTTAGTTCCTCACTTCCTTCATGCATGTCCTTGAGTGCTTGCCACATCTCTTTCGCCGTCTTGATTCCTATGACTTTGTCCATATCTTCTCTATCTAGTCCATTGAGAATGAACTGTCTAGCTTTGGCGTTCTTTTCCATGATGACATAATGCTCAAGTTTCCAATCTTCTTCCTTTTGGTTGATATTGACATAGCCATCTCTATTCTCGACTATCCTCTAGCATTGGTAGTCATTGGTCTTTATGTGGCTTTCCATGCACTTGGCCCACCATGTTTCTTCTCCCTTGTTTTGGAGATGTGGTTTGTTGGTGGAGATTCTGAGCTCAAACTTGCTCGACTGAGACATCTTAGATCTGCAAACTTAAACAAAGATCTAGAGCTTTTCCTGCTCTGATACCAATTGTAGGATCGTGATTGTTAGATTAACAACAAGGGAACTGAGAATACAAATTACAGTTCCCTTCGCAACGGAAATAAACAATCAAATATAAATGAACAAGTTCCTTATAATGGAAACCTTCGATTTCCAACTAGCAATCTAGGATAAAAACCACTACCTTTCTTTCGAAAGGATTTCAAGGTCTACTTCTTGATTTCTTATCACTTCGGTTACAGATTACTCTAGGAACAAACACACAGTTTCTTTGTCTTACACACAGTTAGACAATCCTAGATAAACTTAACAGCAAGTATAATCAATCCAAGAAGCAGTCCTAAGCACTAAGGAACTAACTCACTTACAGTCGCGGGAACTAGCACACAGCTCTCAGATTCCTTGACTGGTTCCTCTTGATCTTGGTTTGAGTTGACGATCTGTTTGAAAGCTCACACTATGATGTTTGCTATTGAGTGTGATTCTTGTTGTACTGCTTGAAGATAACAGCAGAGCTTATCTTCCTTATATAGTGGATCCTCGAGGTTGGATCTTCTCTTGGTTCCCACAGAGCAAGCTTGACCTAGGTTGTGTGGTAATCCTTGATTCACGCTGACTTAGACATGTACCAACAACCTAGGCAACTCAGAATCCACATTGGTTGGTCAACTGCTTCAGACAAGTCTGTCATGTCGTTGTCCAACTCCTTTCGTCCGAGGTTCAGCAACCTAGACACTTTGGAACTATCCTCTGGATGGTGACAGCCTTGTGACATGTCGCTTTTAGCAACCTTTGTCCGAGGTTCAGCGTTCTAGACATCTTGGAGCTTTCCTTTGGATGGTGGCAGACTTTAGAAGCTTTGCTCAAGTCGCTTTCACCATCTTTTGTCCGAGGTTCTGTGTTCCCAGCTTCATCGGGAAGAGCAAAGTCACGTGTTGCATTTCTGGGCACTTCTGGGTTCCTTTGGCTTGCTTGTTTGGTTTATTATCTTGTTTGGCTTCCATGGTTTCAACAACTGTCATGTGGTTCCTTTAAACACATCTTTGAGATAAACCATTAGTATCAAAGTATTTGTCATCTTCAAAAGTAGAGAAACTGAGGAAATGAACTCTCATGGGAACTGAGGTTCCTGAGTTCCGTTTCCTAACACTTCTGACTGAGTTATAATCGATATTTTTCGTTTGCACCATGTTCATCTACGTAGTTTTTTTTATAGTGATTCGAGAGTTTCTACTGGAGATGCGTGAATGATATATAAGAACACCGCAAGAAAAGCCTCAGATTTTAGGTGTTTCAGAAAGATCGACAATAAGGTATGTAAAATCAGTTTTTGTTTAGATTTTTTTGTAAACTAGGAGTTTATACTTTGATTTTGGATGTAAAACTGGATGTGTTTGTTTGAAGATCTTTTTTTTGATTTACGAAAAATTATTCTTAATGCTTGCTCTCATATCATCGAGCCACAAAAATGGTGATTTATGCTCTAAATTTTGAAAAACTTTGACTTCTTGACGAAAATGCTAGAAGAAAATTTAAGCGTTTCTTTGAATTTCTAATGTAGAAGGTCCAAATTTTGGGCAACTATAGAGCATACTTCTCAAATGACATGATTTCTTTGAATCATTTGGTTAGAAAAAATGAACACGGATATAACATATACCTTGATGATCTTGTTTAACTAAATTGGTATTTTGACACTATCGTGTTGATAACGTGTTATGGATTTTCAACAAACTGATGAAAACTTCGTTCAACTCTTGGAGGGTTTTACATGTAACACCTCTAACTTATGTCGGTAGTGCCACATGCCAGTGACCTAAGACTTTTAAGTCGAAAGCCACCCTAGGCTTTAATCCGAACATTTTATGTGTAAATACATTGATAACAAAGAATTAATAGCAGAAGACTTGTGAAACAAATACTTAATCTGTATTAAAATTTCCTCTCGTAAATTGAGGAGACTAGTTTTACAAAACAATATGAAATTACAGTGAAGACTTTATATAAGCCCAAAATACATGACTATGTGATCTAGATATTATTGCATATTACATTTATTTATAAGATTAAATCGATACCAAACAACTTCAAAATATACTTCAAAACACAACTTTAATTGCAAGCCTTCTTCTTTGATTCGTTACTTCGAGATAGCATGAGACAAACGACTTATTTGCCGTATGGGACAGATGACACTAGCCAACCATGCAAGAAAAAGGAAAGGTTGGTTAGTTTAATGAATAACTATGCAATGGTATTTTATGCGAGGTTATGTGTAGTCGCATATAGTTACTACCATTGTTTTTCGAATAATACCCGATAAACGGTATATAACTGCAATACTTCCACCAAAACATAGGAAGACATATGATTCAAGAGAAGACTCCACCAAAACATTTATAATTATTACACACCAAGATTTTTAAAATGACTTCTTTGACTAATTGAGTTCTCAACCAACCTCACAACATGCGTGTTATACAAATTCAGATTGAAAAGAGGACGTACTTCGACAGGAGCCCAAGCGTTTTTCACGTTGTACTTCTCGCTCAAAGTTTATTAATTATGTGCATAAAAGCATTTATCTTATTTAATTCCAAAACGTGCATTTACGTTAAAGCTTTTAATTCACAACATATTGATGCGAGAAATATCATGGGATGAATCCCGAATAACGGCACTAGATAAGTGCACCACCACTTATATTCGAACAAGGGTACGATCATGAACAAAAGTACTAGGGCAAAATCCTCCTAATATAGTTATAAAGAAGCAACTAAACCTCACAATGTATATATATATTGTCCCTACGAATACTAATGATAACTAAGCATACAAGTCCACACCAATTTTCACACCAAAGTCCAACTATTGCCCTACGGCAATAATAATATATATACACAAGTGTAATCTCAAACAATATATACAACCCAGTATATAACTCATATTTTACCACACCATTTTAACACATAGGTTCCCAAACACAATGTGACAATATTTATCCCAACTTAATTAAAACAACTAATTAATTGTAAATTAAGAAGAATATCGAATAAAGAAAGAGTGAACCACCACTTGCCTCGAGTTAAGTTATCGATTGAGCTACGTAACATCGTATGGAAGAAAGTTGCTCTTATCCAACGAACTGGATTCCTGATTCGTTTTCGTTCCCAATAGCGATTCCGAACCGTACCCAATTTACACAAAATATAGTTTAATCAGTTAATTTATACATAAATGGAAAATCAAATGCGACTAATATCGGTTTCTAATTGGATTGATTTAAGTCTAAATAAACCAATTGTCGAGGTAACCTAATTATAACGATTATTTATACGATGCCAAAAATCCTATGCTCGTATAATGTAAATAATCATATTACAAAAAATTATTTTTTTAAATTTATTTATAACATTAATTAATTTGTTTAATTTTTTAGAACATCAATTAATTACTTAACCATATATTATGTACTTGTAATGTTAAGAATTAACATTAAATGACCTAAGATAATACATATAAATTATGTTTAATTTAATTTCAATATCAATAAAAATAAATTAACCCAAATTATCACTAAGTCTTAATTAGCCATATAATTTAAATTAAACTAAAAAAACACCAAAATCGAGTTCAACCATTTTACCCAAAACAGAGGTCGGGTGCGTCAGAGGGAAAATGACTCGATCGAAAACAAAAGGCTCGTGGTTGGTGACTTCAAGATGAAGATCTGGACACCGATTTCGTCGGCGGAGATGCACCGAGGTGGGAGATATTGCCAAACACCGCACGAAAACCTCTGAAACTAGTCGAACCCTAAAGCTTGAAATTGGAAGACGATTGAAGGGGTATTTATAGGGTAATTGTAGCTTGGAATGCCCACGACACAATCGCACAAATCACATGATTTAATTGATTTTGATATGTGCCAATTTCCAGAAATATGCAAAACGCGTAATTCTGACGTGTCTTCTTTCCCGGCTCAAATTCGAACAAATCAAAAGGAATTACTATCCGATAGTTGCGGGATTAGATCCGTGTCAAACCTATCTACAAAGCCAATGGATTAATTTGAACAAACGAGACAAAAATCTGGTCCAATTCTGCCATGGAAGACACGGCCAAAACACGCAGTAAGAGGTTGAAGAAGTGGGTACTGTTCACGGTCAGGACCCCTCTATTTTGGCTTAATTACAAAATTTTACCCAACTTTTCTAGTTGTGGAAAAAATACCCCTATTTTAAATCCCAAACTTATTTTATAAAAAAAAAACCTATGTTAAAGTATACATCTTAACCAAATTTAAGATGAAAGAAATTAAATTACACTTGTTCTAAGCTTAAGTCACATATTCTCATAAATTTAACCATATTTAAATCATAATTAACATATTGTTAATCTAAACTTAAATACTTCATATTAAATTGATATGTTTATTTAAATTAAAATCAACATAATGTTAAAATAAATTTAATAAACCAAGACTTACAGATATAACATACTTAGAGTAAGAATTTGATTAATCTATTTCCACTTTTTGAAATAATACAATAATTGCCATAGCCTTTGTTAAAACAAAATATAAAAATAAAATTACACTCAGGCCCTTATGTAGAAACGTGAGTTATTACAGTGCACAAGAGCATACATGTTATTTATAGTCAAAGTTTGGCTTGTGCTAGACAAAAATCATAATCACCCCCTTCTTATATGTGCTTCTCATCCTTAAGGACCGTAAGTGACACTTTTAAAAATGGTCGTAAAGGCCGCAAATGCACAATAAAGCTGAATAATTCAACTTAATGCGACCACAAATGCACAATAGATCATCCATATAGACGATCTAAGAAATTCTTTCAACATAGGGTGAAGGTTTCATGTTAAGTGTAAATGTCCTCCCAAATGCGACCTAAATTAATCAATGTTACAATTTCTTGATGCCAGGAAAT
Organism: Rheum nobile; assembly: GCA_027886185.1. NCBI lineage: Eukaryota > Viridiplantae > Streptophyta > Magnoliopsida > Caryophyllales > Polygonaceae > Rheum > Rheum nobile. The sequence goes on from WOAB01000481.1 coordinate 254,250, forward strand.
CAACCGCTTGATTTGCTTCTCTGTAACAATGTTGAATCTTGATATCATCGAAGTAGGATACAAATCTACGAACATCCAAAATCATCATTTCTATCACCCATGACATATCACATATGCCTTGGAGTGCATTTATGACAAATAAATTGTTCCCTTCAATAGTCAGCTTCTTTATCCATAGCCTACATGCCTGAGCCACCCCATTCCACATAGTAGTGGCCTTCACTTGCAAGACCGAGGTAATTTTTAAAATGGATACGTAGCCTATTTATATCAATAACAGTGTGGTTACCATCCCTAATTATGTAAAATATGTGACACTCTCCATTACCTGCCCTCGAGGCGTCAAAGTTAAGTTTAAATTGTCTATTTCTTGGTTTCTTCCATAATTCCATCTGGTATTGTTGTTCTTTAGTTTTGGGTTTGTTTTCCAATTTAGATATTCCAAGAAATCTAAATGTAGCATAAATATCCGAACTTTGTAACTAATCTAATGTTGAGTTTCTAAATATTATCTTATTTCTATGTGACCATAGATGCCACTGGGTAAAAGTAGCAAGTTCAAAATTGGACACTGTTAGTCTACTATAACTGAGATTTTCCTAAATTTGTAAGCATAGCGGAATAATTTTTTCTCCCAAATTTTGCCGTGTTTCAACAAATATCGTTTTAGTCACCTTTTAATCAAAAAATGGAAAAATAACTTTAAATAATATCAACTATCGCCTATTAACAAAAAATAATACGAACTTTAAAAATTATAAAAATGTATCCGAACTATGTCAATATTAACCCAAAATGGTATGATCCATTTTTTCGGTGAAATCTCCGGCGGAGATGCTGATGTGACACCGGAAAACATGAGCTAACATTTTTTTTCACACATTAGCTCATTTATATAATTAAAAAACAAAAATCAAAAACCAAAATAAAAAATAAAAAATGAATTGCTTCAGCAATTTGCATCTACTGAAGCACGAACCGAAAAAACAATCCCTCGAAGAGGGATCAAAGTGAGCACTCGAAGAGGAAGGTTCGAAAGTCAATCCCCGTCATCGTTGTAAAACTGATTGTTGAAATTTTAGGTTTGTGCTTCAGTAGATGCAAATTGCTGAAGAAGTTCGTTCTTTTAATTTTGATTTTTCTTCTTTTTTTATTATATAAATGAGCTCATGTGTGAAAACAATTTGTCGACTCATGTTTTTTGGTGCCACATCAGCATTTTCACGGGAGATTTCACCGAAAAAATGAACCATACCATTTTGGGTTAATATTGACATAGTTCGGGTACGTTTTTACAATTTTTAAAGTACGTACTATTTTTGGTTCAAAGGCGATAGTTGGTATTATTTAGAGTTATTTTTCCTCAAAAAATTAATGATTTAGGTCTTCATTTGTCTCCTTGCAAAGACAACAATGCTTTAGGACTGTAAGACCTAAGGCCTTAGAAGCATCATCCCATGCCAACCCGGGGACTTCCCAAGAAGTCACCCATCCTGGTACTACTCTCGCCCTAACACACTTAACGTCATAGTTCTTTGTCCTCACTTGAACCATGAAAAGGAAGAGCTCTTCTTGACATGGATAGCACTCTAATCCTTATAAAAGTATACAAATCTCATATGTTACAATCACACCCACTTAAACCTTTGACGACCTCGTCAAGGCCCAAGACCGCCCTTTGGGTCGAGCGTTTGCCCTCAAGGTCAAGTCCACTCGTAACCCAGAGTCGGCTTGATAACATTTGTAAGACTCGAGGCCTTAGATACGTCATCTCATGCCAACCCAAGGACTTCCCATGAGGTCAACCATCCTGACACTAATCCTACCCTAATATGCTTAACTTCATAGTTTTTTGTCCTCACCTGAACTATGAAAATGAAGAGCTTTTGTTGACATGGGTAGCACTCTATTCCTTATAAAGGTTTACAACCCTAGGGTGTTATAGGGACCCTATTGTAGTGTCTATTAAGGCACTCAGTAGTTAGGAGAGAATCCATGCAAGCCTTCCATTGGAAGAATTTAGTTTTATGGGGGATATTCAGCTTCCAAATTCACCTAATGTCTTGTGGATGTATACCATTATTCATACCACGCAGAGATGAGGCCGCGAAGCTAACTGAGAACCAACCGTTGTTGGCATGATGCCAAATTAGTCGATCCTCAATGTCATGTAAGGGTATATATATTTTAGTGATTTCATCCACAACACCTAGAGGCAGGCAATAATTTAATGCAATAACATTCCATTCTCTATCTTTTGTAAGAAGGTCAGTAACCTTATTCCCCTGTAAATTGTGACCTAAAGAAACATTTAGGGATCGAGATCCTAACCATAAATCATTCCAAAAGTCGATGTTCAGCCCGTTTCCAATATGCCATCTCCTTTTTTTAAATTCATCTCGTTAGCTATAAATCTTGAACCCAGTTCTTTTGTTATTTCCGTCTTTATTTGAGATGGGTGATAAATTATTAGTCTGTCATGAGTTTGGAATTTAGTAATTGATTGTTTAATACTCGGTATCTTAGCAATTGTTTTATAGTACTTGGTAATGTGGTATGTTAGTAAATAATTTGTTTCCAGTATGTATGTTGAAAATTAAGGATGCAATTGTGTCATATCGTAAGTTTTCTCAGATGTTTTGTAGTTCTAATACATCCTGGGGAAGAAAGTAATTAATTCTATACTTGTTGTAGTTTGTCATCCGATTGTTGCAGATTGTACCATAAATATTTATTAAGAACACTTTTACATGAATGCTAGATGCGCTCAAATTTGTGTTTTTTAAGCTCATAAGAGTTACACTCCCGCTTTGCGTGACCGTGACTAGAGTCACGCATACGCTTTGCGTAACAATGGTTTTATGTAGGGTATTCGGTTTATGTTTTCAAACATGTTACGGGCACGCAAAAAAAATCATCTTGCATTCTTAAAAATTGATTATTTTATAAAAATGAAAATAATGATTTTGTATTATTTAAAAACTTTTTTTAAAAAATGAAAATGATTTGGTAATTCGCTTTATTTTGTGGATGTGTCTTAGCTCTCTCGTGATCAAATCTAATGGTAATTTGCTTTTTTGTGTAATATGTGTTTTTCACATTTCCCCCCAATATTTGCTTCCCCAAGTCTCTATTTATAATCTTTTCTTTGCAAATTAGTTTTCAAGGGGAGTTTACTTGGTTCTTTGGTTCTCTTAGGTAGGAAAATTAAGTAGGCAATCAATTCCTTATGTCGAAATAGACTCCAAAATGTAAAATATATTAAATAAATGTATCAGATCCAAAATACGAAAACATACCCTCAATATAACTATACATGTGTAGGGTTGGTTCCATCCCCCCCGCTCATTGTCCCCTACACCGCTACCCTGGTCATGCTCATACTATGAGTCCCTAAACAACTTGTGATGCGCACTGATGTGGATCCGGTATCAGGTGAGCGTCGCCCACCAATATCTAGATGACACCGAGAAGGTGCACCCTCTCTCTATCAGTGATCCCATCGGTATCCAATCGGGCCCGTGTCAACCCGAGCACCATCTGGGTCCGCTTAATAATTAAAATATGTTAGTATCACGTATACTAATACATAAGTAGTATAATAAACTTTTAAAAATAAGAGAATATATACCGTAGCAAAATCAACTACGAGAGGTCGACAGATGAAAGGTCCATCCTGTGGACGATCCTCCTGCAGGGAGGTAGGATCCACGTAGAGGTGAGACATCTCCAGGAAATAGTCCATGTAGTGGAGGACATAGTCCCAGGCCCACCTACATCTCTCAAACGCTCCAATGTCGAAGAGATGGTTGTCGCTCTCTACCCACGTAGGGTAATCTGGCATGACAAACTCCACCTTGTAGTCCAACAAGGTTACTGGTCTGCTCGCCCTACTCAGCAAAAATGGAGTTGGAGGAACTACCTACCTCAGACCGAATTGGCATAGCACCCGACTTGCCATGTATGACTCCTGGACATCAAGGCAGCGGATGATACCCATTGGCCTCATAAGTAGCTGGAGACAAAGGCGAGAACGTTGGCGTCTCACTGTCGGACATTTGAGCTGGTCCAGACTTTGCCTGCTCTCCTTCACTCTCGTAGTCAAGATCCTCCATTGGTTCCTCCTCCTCTGAGACTTTCGGGAGAGGGGACGACTTGGATTGCACTGGCCCTTCTCCTTCACTCACGTAGTCAGGATCCTCAATTGGATCCTCTTCCTCCTCAGTGGCTTCTGGGAGAGGGGACTGCTTGGATTGCACTTGCCCTTCTCCACCACTCTCATACTCGAGGTCCTCGATCGGATCCTCCTCTTCAGTGGCCTCAACTGCCACCACATCCTCCACAACTACCCTTGGCGGGGTGAATTGCACCACATGGCTATCATTCTCGATAGTAGCAACAGAATCGAGCTCGGACTAGAGTGTCGGAGCGGTATGAGATTCTGTAGGATCGTGATTGTTAGATTAATAATCAGGGAACTGAGAATACAGTTTACAGTTCCTTTCACAGCGGAAATAAATAATCAACTAAATGAACAAGTTCCTTATAGTGGAAACCTTCGATTGCCAACTAGCAATCTAGGATAAAAACCACTACCTTTCTTCCGAAAGGATTTCAAGGTCTACTTCTTGATTTCTTATCACTTCGGTTATAGCTTATCCTAGGAAAAAACACACAGTTTCTTTGTCTTACACACAGTTAGACAATCCTAGATAACTTAACAGAAAGTATAATCAATCAAAGAAGCAGTCCTAAGCACTAAGGAACTACCTCACTTACAGTCACATGAACTAGCACACAGCTCTTTGATTCCTTGACTGTTTCCTCTTGATCTTGTTCTGATTTGATGATCTTGTTGAGAACTTCACACTATGATATTTGCTCTGGAGTGTGATTCTAGTAGTTGTGCTTGAAGATAATAGCAGAGCTTATGTTCCTTATATAGTGGATTCTTCGAGGTTGGATCTTCTCTTGGTTCCCACAGATCAAGCTTGCCCTAGGATGTGTGGTAATCCTTAATTCACGCTGTCATTGACATGTACCAACAACTTAGGCAGCTCATAATCCACTTTGGTTGGTCAACTGCTTCAACCAAATCTGTCAAGTCGTTGTCCAACTCCTTTCGTCCGAGGTTCAACAATCTGGACACTTTGGAACTGTCCTCTGGATGGTGACAGCTTTATGACAGGTCGCTTTCAACAACCTTTGTCCAAGGTTCGGCATTCTAGGCATCTTGGAGTTTTGCTCTGGATGGTGGAAGACTTTTGGAAGCTTCGCTCAAGTCGCTTTCACCATCTTTTGTCCAAGGTTTGGTGTTCCCAGATTTCTCGGGAAAATCAACATCACGTGTTGGATTTTTGGGCACACCTGGGTTGCTTTGGCTTGCTTGTTTGGTTTCTTTATCTTGTTTGGCTTCCATGGTTCCAACAATTGTCCTGTGGTTCCTCTAAACACATCTTTGAGATAAAACATTAGTATCAAAATATTTGTCATCTTCTAAAGTAGAGAAACTGAGGAAAGGAACTCTCAGGGGAACCAAAGTTCCAGAGTTCCGTTTCCTAACAATTTCCCCTTTTTTATGATGAAAAATATAAGGAACATGGCAACATAATAAGGACATAATATTCATGAGAACGGTTGAGCTTAGAGATTTACAACTTTATAAAATAATGAGAGAACATTCAATAGTTGTAAATTCCCCCTAAGCAGATGAACTAAGTTATTCAAGTTCCCCCTCAGAAATAGAACGGGTTTAGATTTCCTATAAGTCCAGTAGTTTCAATAGTTCAAGGTTCCTATCCATTCTTCTCCCTTTTGACATCATCGAAAAGATCAATTAACGTATCAAGTAAAGGATATCAAAGGGAAATAAACAATTGCGCTAAACCCATGACAGAGACCATAATAGAAACTTAAGGCAGAGACAAATAATGCATTATAAACGTAGCCAAAAGAGTCCATTAGTCATGAGAACTTAATACATTGTTCAGACACAGAGTAGAGAGAGAGAGACACAAGATCACAAAAAAAATACTTTAAAGCAGACAAAAGAAAGGATAGAAGAGGGGAGTAGGATCCTAGGGAACTACTAGCACACTGTGGCGTTATAGCATTGGGAACTAGGAGAGACGTTCCTATGGCATGTCAGTGGCCTCCTCTTCATCATCCTTCTTGTCGTCAGTTCCTTCATCCTGGCCTGTGGCCTGATTTGCTCCAGTTGCATCCTCCCAGGTTTTCTGAAGCACCTCCACTAGACTGGAAACAGCAGCTCTAGTTTTCCCCAGTTCATTTACTTGATCACGGAGGGCAACTGATATATAGCATGGGAACCATCCGTGATAGCTTTTTCAATACGACCCAGAGAAGTTAGGATCGCAGAGGAGTCGTGAGTGGGGTAGAGCGGTGGCAGAGAGATTGGGGAGGCTTGGGAACTGGCCTTTTCCTTAGGCGGATCAGCTTGAGTTTCAGAGGGAGCGGCCTGGTGATCTTTGGTTTTGAGTTTTCCTACTGTGGCGATGGTGAGGAACTTGTTGTAGGCGGTTTCAGGGAAGTCATCAGGATATTGGTTGAGCATGGAGAGAAGTTGTTTGATGAGGTGAAGGAAGGGCATGGCATAGGATTCATGAGACTTACAGATTGCATATGGGCCAACACTATCCTGGGGAGATCAACTTGGTCACCAGACAAAATCTTATCCATGAGAATTGCATCAGTGATGAGAACCGTGGCTCTGTGCTCCTGCTTGGGAACCAAATTTCTGATGAGCCAGAAGTGCAACAGATTGTTGGAGATGGAGAGTCCCTTAGTTTGCAGGCTCTTTGGAGTGTCGCCATCATAGAGCTTGGTTACCACCTCAGTCTTGGTTTTGTAGCCTTTTTGAAGTTGAACGGTCATAAATTCAAAGCTCAACCACTCAAAGATGGAAACTGTTCTCGGCTGAAATGACATGTCTGATGCCTGAGAATTTGCCATAAAAGCCGTCTTGGGAGGAGCAATTTGCTTACTAGCCGTTTAGAGGGTAGTCCATCCTAGTTCCTTTCTGGCAATTTTTTCAGTGTACTAGAGGGGTATATGGGAACCTTTGATGTGGGGTTTTAAAACATAGGACCTGAAAGTACGTGCCTATAAAAGAAATCGGGGAAGGCCATTTATCGCATTACACAATAATTCCCAGAGAGGGTTAAGAAATGGATCATAGGGAATTGAATTGTGCACTGAGGCAAGGGAGGGTCATAGTACACAATCATCATTTTGGCTTGTATTGTTGGGTTAGAATATGATCAGATCGTGACTTTTGGGCCAACAAAGAAATTTGAACAATGATTGAGTTAAAATGAATAATGAAGACTCAAGGACACGAACTAGAAAAATGTATCAAAGTCTTTTGAGTAACTATTATGGAAATGAGGGTCTATTGCAAAAGATATAACACAGAGATTCCAAGACTGAACAAGTAAAAGATCTAAACTAGTCAATCAAGGGAACTGGAGAGAAACCTCTAAACTAAAGTCACTGCTAGGTTATAGGAATCATTCCCAGTTCTAATCTAAGGTTCTCGAAACGAACTTTATTCAAGGCTTTGGTGAATATATCTACAACCTGATCTTCAGTTCTACAAAATTTCATAATGATGTTCCCTTTCTCAACATGATCTCTAAGAAAGTGATGCCTTATATCTATATGTTTGGTCCTAGTATGATGCACAGGATTCTTAGAAATATTTATAGCACTAGTACTATCACAAAGAATAGTGAGAGGACCATAAGACATACCGAAATCCGCGAGTTGTTGCTTTAGCCATAAGAGTTGGGAACAACAAGAGACGGCTGCAATGTACTCAGATTCTGTGGTGGAGAGGGAGACTGAGATTTGTTTCTTTGAGCCCCATGACACAAGGCAAGGGCCTAGGAACTGTGTCATTCCAGAAGTACTCTTCCTATCCACCAAGTATCCAGCATAATCAGCATCAGTGAAACTCATCAGCTCAAAGGGACACTCTTTGGGGTACCAAATGCAGAGTGAGTCAGTTCCCTTGAGATATCAAAATATCCTTTTCACAGCAGCTAAGTGTGTTTCTCTTGGACATGATTGAAACATAGCATACAAGCAAAAAGCAAACAGCAAACACAATGTCTGGACGACTAGCTGTTAGATACATGAGAGAGCCTATCATACCTCTATAGAGTTTTTCTTCCACAAGAGGACTTGAGTGATCTTTGTCCAAATCAGAAATTGTAGAGATAGGTGTGGAGAGAGGCTTGCATGAATCCATTTTAAACTTTTTCAATAGTTCTCTGACATATTTTTGTTGGTGAATTTGTATGCCATCTTTCTTTTGGGTTATTTGCAATCCAAGGAAGAAAGTGAGTTCCCCTATTAGACTCATTTCGAATTCACTGCTCATCAAGTCTTTGAACTTCTCTACAAGGGACAGGTTAATGGAACCAAAAATGATATCATCAACATAGATTTGAACCACTAAGCTTTGTCTAAGAAATAGACATGGTCTGGATGATCAATGTCTTCAAAACCAGGTGGTTGCTTGACATAGACTTCCTCTTGAAGAATGCCATTGAGGAAGGCGGTCTTTACATCCATTTGGAATAGCTTGAACCATTTGTGTGATGCGAAGGCAATCAACAACCTTATTGCTTCAATCCTTGCTATCGGAGCATAGGTTTCATCATAGTCGATGCCTTCTTGTTGATTGTATCCTTGAGCAACAAGCCTTGCTTTGTTCCTTATTACAGCTCCTGAATCATCGAGCTTGTTTCTGAAGACCCATCTAGTTCCTATGATATGCTTATCCTTGTGGCGGGGAACTAGATGCCATACTTTATTCCTTTCAAACTGATGGAGTTCTTCTTGCATGGCTTGAATCCAGTCTACATCCTTCAGTGCTTTACCTATGTTCTTTGGTTCCACAATAGACAAGAAAGCATTAAAGGCAAAGAAAGTTAGATGTTCGAACCTGATTGGAGGCTTGATGGTTCTCCTTTCTCTATTTGGAGCTAGAGCATTTGATGTGGAGGTGTTTTGATTTGAACATTTAGCTTATGCTTCTGTGTTAGGATCACCTTCTCCATTGAAGAACATGTGAGAGGATGAATCATTGATGTCTCCACATGTGTTGTCTTCATGTTCATGGTTCCCAGAAATGGATTGTTGTTGATTATCCATGGGAACTGGTGGAGGAACAAGTGGGGGATTTTGTGCAGCAGGGAAGGAACTGGGTGGTGTGATGTCTTCATCTGGATCTTCTTGAGGAGGTTTGGGAAATGGATCTTCAAAGGAACTGATGGTGTTCTGCACATTTCTACCAAGTGATTTTTCATTAAAAATAACATGAACACTTTCTTCTACCTTTTTGGTCCTTTTGTTGAAGATCTTGTAGGCCTTGCTGCTTGATGCATATCCAATGAAGATCCCTTCATCACTCCTTGGGTCAAATTTGCCAAGATTGTCCTTTCCATTGTTGTGCACAAAGCACTTGCATCCGAACACCCTAAGATGTGAAATGTTGTGAACCCTTCCTCTTAGAAGTTCATAGGGTGTCTTCTATGTGATTGGGCGAAGCATAGCTCGATTGATGATGTAGCAGGCTGTGTTGATTGCCTCAGCCCAGGATGATTGAGAGAGTTCACTTGAGATGAGCATCGTTCAAGCCATATCTTCTAAGGTTCTGTTCTTCATTTCCACTACTCCATTTTGTTGAGGAGTGTATGGTGCAGAGAAGTTGTGATCAATGCCATGCTCACTGCAAAAGGTTAGAAATTCTCCATTTTCGAACTCGATACCATGGTCAGAACGGATAGAATTGATGGAACAGTCGAGAGACTTTTCTAACATGGGAACCAGATCCTTAAAACGTCCAATGACTTCACTTTTAGATTTTATGAATATTGTCCAAGTACAACGAGAGAAGTCATCGACGAGAATAAAGATATACTTGTTTCCTCCTAGGCTTTGAACTCTCATGGGTCCACAAAGGTCCATGTGAATGAGTTCAAGGGGCCTTGAGGAGCTTACCATATTTTTGGATTTAAAGGAACTCCGAGCTTGTTTCCCTCTTACACAGTCTGAGCATGGTTCCTCAGATTTGCCACTTAACTTTGGGAGGCCCCTGACTACCTCCTTTGAGTGTAGCTTTTGGATCAATTTGGTGCTAGCATGACCAAGACGTTGATGCCACAAGTCCGTTTGATCATTCACAGTTGAGAGACAGAGTTTCTCCTTGGGAACGAAGGATGGGTCAATAACATACACATTGTTGAGCCTTTTACCTTTTAAGATGATTTGTCCCGAGGAGTCAAGGACAGTGCATTCATTTGATTTGAATCTGACTTCATTGTCTCCTTGATCACACAGCTGTGACACACTAATTAGATCAAAGGCAAGATTATCAACAAGGTGGACTTTATTTACCTTAATGTGGTCATTGAGTTTCACAGTTCCTATTCCACAAATTTTCCCTTTGCTTTTGTCTCCAAAGGAGATGTTCCCTCCTTGGATGGGTTGAAGAGAGGTCATTTGATTTCTTCTTCCGGTCATATGGCATGAGCAACCACTATCAATGTACCATAGTCGAGGTTGCCTCTCTTCTTTCTGCACACAAGGGAACTAAGACTTTTGAACCCAGTGAAGCTTGGCTTTACTGGGAGAATTAGCATTGCGAGTCTGTGAATGACCAGGGAACTGGTTCCTATCATGGTAATAAGCTCTTTTCTCATTTTCAAAGTGCCTTTTCTTAGGACAATCAGTGTTGTAATGACCATTCTTTCCACAATAGTAACACAAGGATCTGGTTCTGTATGCAATTAACGTGAGCCATGTCCAGGCCTAAAAGGTTTCTCAGTTTTTCTTTTGTTGAAATCAACATTGTTTCTAACCTTACCGTGAGCCATGTCCATATACCTTTTGTGAGCAAAGGAATTAGTGAACCACTTGTCTTCAGGGAAAGCTTTCTCATTTCCCTTAGGTTCCCTCTTTGGACTTTGAGAACTTTCATTGAGACGCTTGGCAACCTCAGCCTTGTTCTCAAGAACCATGATCTTCTCTAATAGGAACTGATTCCTATCTCGAGAAGTGGCAAGAGCAGTACTGGGGTTCTCATTCATCTCAATAAGTTCTCGTCTAGCCTTTTCATCTTCAGCATCATTATTGGCCTTGTTATCAATATATCCAATTTCATGACGTTGTCTCACAAAGACAGTTTGATTGATCGTTTTTTCATTTATAGAGTCAGTGAGAATGTCTAACCTATCAATTATAGATTGAAGCATATCATTTCCAGATAGGTTATCATGCATATGAACTTTAACAGAGTCTATGCTAGTTTCATCACAAGATTTGCAGATTTTAAGGTGACTAGCATGCATATTTCTAATATCAATGAGTTTGGAGTGGATTTCAGCTAGGTCTTTCTCAGTTTCATCAAGTTTCTTACTCCACACAGAATTCTCAACAATCAAGCAAGCAATTTCATCTTCACAATCATCAAGTTTTTGTTGAAGGGAACTAGTTTCCTGACAAGGTCGGAAACCGGTGTCGTTTTCCTGTCAAAGAAATCCTAATTCACCTACTAAAGAGTATAGCAAGCAAGTCAGGGTCGATCCCATAGGGAGTCGGTTATCTGTATGCAATTAACGTGTGACTAACAAGTAGCAAGGGGGGGTTTTAGAATATTCGCAGAGTAATAGAGATGCAAGATTTAAAAGAAGAAGAAATATGATGAGGGGAAGTATTCCACTAGACAAATATCCACACTGCAGATGAAATAGGTTGATCACTGATAACTATTGTTTCAAGTTCTTTTCACAATCTTATAGTTGTTCCCATCCTGATCTTAAGTACTACCAATTCTCACAGTTGTTGATAGACTTATCACGATATCAATGGAAGAATATCTTACCATTAACAAAGCAATAGCGATGCACACAAGGATATAGGATACATGCAAATAGAAGAAAACCTTACTACTTAACATGCAAATAATTCTCTCTCATAATTACGCACTCGTATTCCACTATATGCAACAATTGTGTTTTCCACTAGGTAAGCACTCGTATTCGACTATATGCAAACCCTAGCACTATGATAGATATCGATAAACCTAGTTAGCAACTCTAGATAAATCAATACAAACCAATAGACACTATGCTCAAGAGAATTAAACCAACTTTATAAGATATAGAACAAGGAATAGAAATCTCACAACCAATTCATTGCAATGCTTCAATTGTCTAGCGAAACAAAGGTGTTTAGTTCTCCATTCGTTCAAACCCTAGATCTGGAATGAATAAAGAGAGAGAACGTCCGTCCTCTTCTCTAAAACTAGAAAAACTCTTAAATAGGTTCAGAAAAGATAAGCTAAACCTAGCAAATAAAAATAATGAAATAAAATAATAGAAAGTAGAATATCCGAAAATGCTAAAATCGGAAACAAATAAACGCTGGCCGCGAGGCGTCGACCTCCACCGCGGGGCGGTGAGTTCCACCGCGGGGCGGTGGCTTCGCTGTGTCGCCTTCTCTGAGATCCACCGTCGGGTCGCGGTGGCTTATGGCGCGGGGCGGCAAAGACCGCTTCTTCAGTTCTTCATCTTCTGCTATCTTGTACTACCAAGTGATGGCACCTTCCTCCATGAATCCTGAGCAGATCTTCTCCTCCATCTTCTCCATCCTTCATTAAGCTGTAAATCCTATGATATCTTCACTTCTTAACTCTTCTTCTGGATTACAGACTTAGCCTAAATCTATACCGAAACTCCATCTAAATCATGTCAATAATCACTAGTTAAGGTGCCTGAAATGGCACCTATCAAATTCCCCCACACTTAGACCTTTACTCGTCCCGAGTAAATCAAAACTAATCATACTCCAATCATCAAACACTAAGGCCTCAGGAAGTGTGAGCAAACATGATACCGGTGACTACAACAACTCAACAATCAGCTCCAGACAACTAAAACAAGTGATGCAAGAAAAATCTATTCCTAACTCCTGTCTAGCTCCTTATCGCTCCAGAGTGACCTACCTGAACTCCTTATATCACCTCTGCTTATGACGCCAGCCTCCAGAATGATCCTAAAATCACTCTTTTTTCTTTACGCTCATCTTGCCTAGGCGCCCTCTCGGGTTTTCACCTAGCCACTCATTTCATTTTGCTAGACATCTCACATGTACTCACATCACTCATGTCCACTTTTGCACCGGTCTATACCAGTCGGACTACCTTCTTATTACCTGAACCGCCCTTTCGGGTTTTCAGCTCATCCCAGGGTTTTGATTGCCTTTTTCAAATATTTTTGGCTCTTTTTTTCTTTTTTTTTCTTTTTTTTTAGGAATACAAATGCTTGAATCTGAAATGCAAATACGAATTGCATAAACAAACTATGTACAATAACTATGATAAGCAGCAAGTCTAAATCCCTCCCTCACACTTGAAACACACATTGTCCTCAATGTAGAGACGAAGACAGAACGAAATAGGGGAGAAAGAAAATAAACTCACTGGAAAGGTGGATATGGTGGATAGCCCGGCGGAGGTGGGTACCGCCCAAAATAATGCTCCTGCATGTACGCCTCAGCTGAACTCAATCGGCTCGTAATATCACTCTCAATATCCGTCTGCAAAGTCTGCAAGCGAGTCAGCATCCCCTCAATTGCAGTGTGCTGACGCAGTGTGAAAGCATCAAAACGAGCAAACACCTCATCCCAAGGAATCTCAGAAGTCGATGCAGAGGAGGAGGCAGCAGCATACGCAGGGGCAGCAACCTGGAGACTATCCTCAAAATCGGAAGGAACGACCTCAGCGTCAGATGGAATGAGCCACTGCGTGAAATCCCGCGGGTAGGTAAAGGGGCGAGGAAGCCGCATCACGTGACCTCCATAAGAACACCAAAGGAATTGCTGCGGTGAGTTGTTCAACATACCACACCGTCGCAGACATGGCATGTCGTAGCGAACATGCATGATCGGCTGAGGAATAGTGTCAGTCTGCACTCTGGCGGCCGCAACCAAAGTGATCAGACCACCCTGAACAATATCTCGCGCTTCACCCTCGCGAATCCTCTAGAGTTCGCGCGCCCATACCAAAATCCAACAAGGAGTCTCCTCATCCAAAGGGTCGAGCATCGGAGAGAACAAACCAAGACGCTTCAGAGAAATCTTCCTATCCTCCGCACTCCCACAAAATGACCGCACCAGCACAGAATGAATTAAGCATAGACAGGGGTGCACGATCTTGTTACTGGTTTCCTTCCCTTTCTGATAAGCAGACATTCCCGTAGCGGTAATCCAGAATTCTTTAGTGTCCGCCTTATCGGGTCCCTTCTTCTACCCAGCAGTAGGTGGTCTAGACACTCCCAGAACCTCCCTGACTTCCTCAACTGGCATCTCATAAGCCCGTCCCTCATACTTGAATTTTATAGCCGCAAGTACCTTGCGCTCTTCACCATTAATAGTGCGTCTCTCATGGTATCTTGACATGGTGGCGATAAATTGGTAACAAAGTTCGGGGAACGCAGGGGCACACTTGTCCAGGAAGCCCCCCAATCCCAACTTATCCAAACGCAGCTGGACCATTTCTAACATACCCAATTCGGCCAAGGTACCCTTATCAAAGAATCGAGGTGGGAGCACAGTCCTCTCTGCAACCACATCATAAGCTTTGTTCTCCTCCACAGTCATGCCAACCTTCCTAGCTCTCGGCATAATGAAAGTATGGGAACACTCGGAATCAAAGAGCTAGGCAAAGAGGACTTACAAACCAAAGACGGGGGTTCACCCAGGGTTCACCGCGGGGCGGTATGCTCCACCGCGGGGCAGCGACAAAGACCAGTTACTCCACTGAAGGCGGCCGTCGGGTCGTGGTAAGGACTGCCGCGGGACGGTGACTGTTCAACCTTCTTCTCCAAATCAAAATTCTCGACTCGCGCGAGGCGGTGAAACTCCAATGTGAGGCGGCGATTGTATGATCAACTCTATCTCGACCTCCGACGAGCCTAGACAAAGCCCAACTTCTTCCAATCACACCTCCAAAACTTCACAACACATCCCTGCAACTAATAAACACCACGGGGTGGTCGGACAAGTGGAATATGGCGGCTTGGGTATGGGAATCTGAAATTGGGTTCAAGGATTTTCCACAAGCAAAGCTTAGAACAAGGGAGAGGTGGGGATTTGAGGTTTTGGGTTGAGGACGTGAGAGGTGAAAGAAGGGTGCGGCAGAAAGAGAGGGGGAGAAAGGAAAGGGTGAGGAGGTTAGGGTTTGGCGGGAGTGTTTAAAGGGGTAATGGGGGGGTAAATACCAGGTACCGGACCGCGGGACGATCCAAAGAACACCGTCAAATCCTTCGTATCCAACTTGGAAAATGTTTTTGAAAACAAAACCGTTTTTTTTTTTTTGAATTCAGAGTCGAGTGAAAATACCCAGGCCTCACCGAGGGGCGGTGAGGTGTGCCGCAGGGCGGTCGTGGGTTTCCTGGAGAGTTAAACTCGCCTCCATTTACTTTCGTACCTGACACGTTAGTAGCAGGCGGACGAAACAAAGCAAAACAACTACGAAAAAGTCTAAGGAAAGAAAATCAAAAGAAGAGAAAAAAGAAAAATACATCGGGTTGCCTCCCGATCAGCGTCTTGGTTAACGTCGTTGGCTCGATGTAGGTTGTGGCCTATCAGTTTTCAGCTTCAGGGACTTCAAAACTCACTTCATCAACTCGGTTCGGGTTGAAGCCTTCATGGTAAGGCTTTAATCTTTGGCCATTCACTTTGAAAATGTTGTTTGTCGTGGGGTTAATCAATCCAATGGCGCCATGGGGGTGTACTTCCGCAATTTCATAAGGACCCATCCACTTGGATTTTAGCTTCCCAGCAAAAAGCCTAAGCCGAGATTGAAATAGGAGGACCTTATCCCCTGGCTTGAAATCTCTTCTCAAGATGTGCTTGTCATGCCACTGCTTGGTCTTCGCCTCATAGCTAACAGAGTTCTCATAAGACTCAAGGCGCAATTCCTCTAGTTCTTGCAGCTGCAGCTTCCGGAAATCTCCCACTTCATCCAGTTGCATGTTGCATTTCTTTATTGCCCACCACGTTTTATGTTCGAGCTCTACAGGGAGGTGGCATGCTTTTCCGCATACTAACCGGAAAGGAGACATTCCTATTGGAGTTTTGAAAGTTGTGCGGTATGCCCACAGTGCATCATTAAGTTTAGAACTCCAATCCTTCCGATTAGCTGCAACCGTTTTCTCCAGGATAGATTTAATCACTCTATTGGAATTTTCGGCATGCCCATTAGTTTGAGGATGATAGGCCGTGGAGACTCTTTGGGTGACATGATACTTCTTCAGCAGGGCAGTCACTGTCTTGTTCCAGAAATGGGTTCCCCGATCACTAATTAAAGCTTTGGGTATCTCAAATCTTGAGAAAATGTTCTCCTTAAGAAAATCTGCCACAACTTTAGAATCATCAGTCCTGGTGGCTTTCGCTTCCACCCACTTGGAAATGTAGTCCACCGCAAGCAATATATAGAGATTCCCTTGAGAGCTAGGAAAGGGTCCCATAAAGTCAATGCCCCAAACATCAAAGACCTCGCAAAAGATTAGTGATGATTGCGACATCTCATTCCTCATGGAGATGTTTCCAACCCTTTGGCATCGGTCACAGGATTTAAAAAAGGCGTAAGCATCCCGAAAGATGTGTGGCCAATAAAATCCTACATCCAATACTTTCCTAGCAGTCTTATTTGCTCTAAAATGACCCCCACATGCATGAGAATGACAAAAGTTAAGGACAGATTGTACCTCATTGTCCGAAAGACATCGGCGCACTACCTGATCGACACAATGTTTCCATAGGTAAGGATCATCTCAAACATAGTGACGGGCTTCTCTTCGTACCTTCGCCTTTTGAGCTCTAGTGTAATCCGGGGGTAGTTCCTCTCGAACCAAATAGTTCACGATATCTGCGTACCATGGTCTGAAAGAGCGGAGTCCGAAGACGATCTCGGCTATGTGAGGGGGGGTTCAGAGGTACTTACAGAGCAAAGTGTGAGTCCGGAGATGTTGCCGCGGGGCGGTGCTATCGACGCGGGCTGCGGTGAGCTTTCCTGGTTCTCTGTTGATCCTGCCGCCGGGTCGCAGTGGATATTGCCGCGGGGCGGTGGAGCCTTAAGTTCCACACTGGCTACAGATCGCCGGGTCGCGGTGGTGCAGACCGCGGGGCGATGGGCATTACCCGAATTTCCTATGATCAAAAAGAGTGTGTCATCTGGAAAAGTTCCGTGAATGGGGCTCTGTGCTCCGGGCTTATCTTCCTCATGTACGAGCCTACTCAAGTGATCAGCTACTAGGTTCTCTGTTCCCTTTTTATCTCGTATCTCAACATCAAATTCATTGAGCAGGAGAACCCATCGGATTAATCTTGGCTTTGCTTCCTTCTTCGTCATTAGGTAACGAAGGGCAGCATGATCTGTGTAGATGATCACCTTCACTCCCAAAAGATATTGCCTGAATTTTTCCAGGGCAAAGACAACTGCTAGCATTTCCTTCTCAGTGGTGGAGTAGTTCATTTGAGCTCCATTCAGAGTCATGGAGGCATAATGAATCACATGGGAGGCACGTCCCACTTTCTGGCCTAGAACCGCTCCAACCGCATAGTCGCTGGCGTCACACATGATCTCAAACGGGCGAGACCAGTCAGGTGCCTGAATGATAGATGCAGTTGTCAGGCGTTCTCTTAAGCAAACAAACTCCTTCTTGCACTCGTCGCTGAACTCATAGGTCACCTCTTTCTTCAATAGCTCGCATAGGGGTGAAGAGATCTTAGAAAAGTCCTTGATAAATCTTCGGTAAAAACCTGCATGACCTAAAAAGGAACGCACTTCACGCACATTAGTAGGATAAGGCAAAGACTGAATCACATCAATCTTCGCTTTATCGACCTCAATACCCCTAGCAGAGACAATATGACCGAGCACTATACCTTGTTCTACCATAAAATGACACTTTTCAAAATTCGAAACCAAATTGGTTTCAACACATCTTTTAAGTACAAGTGCCAAATGGTTCAAACATGAATCAAAGCTAGTCCCATGCACTGTGAAGTCATCCATAAATACCTCAATAAATTTCTCAATGTATTCAGAGAAGATACTAACCATACATCGTTAAAATGTACCGGGTGCGTTACATAAACCGAATGGCATTCTGCGGTATGCAAAAGTGCCAAAGGGGCATGTAAATGTGGTTTTCTCTTGGTCCTCTGGTGCTATAGCCACCTGAAAGTATCCTAAATACCCATCTAGAAAACAGTAATAGGGTCATCCAACAAGGCGTTCTAGCATTTGATCAATAAAAGGTAGGGGAAAATGGTCTTTTCGAGTTACCGCATTCAGCTTACAATAGTCAATGCACACCCTCCATCATGTAGTGGTCCTTGTAGGAACCAAATCCCCATGTTGATTTTCCACTATAGTGATGCCTCCTTTCTTAGGGACAACCTGGGTCGGACTTACCCATTGGCTATCGGAAATATGGAAGATCATATCAGCTTTGAGGAGTTTCAGCACCTCCTTCTTGACCACTTCTATCATTGGAGGATTGAGTCTTCTCTGTGGCTGCCTGGATGGCTTGGCTCCATCTTCAAGTAAAATTCTATGCATACAAGTCGAGGGACTTATCCCTTTTATGTCTGCAATGGTCCATCTAATTGCAGTCTTGTACTCCCTGAGCACGCCTAACAGCTTTATTTCTTGGTCTTTAGAAAGCTTACTAGACACAATGACTGGCAGAGTGTCGTTGGCTCCAAGAAAGACGTACTTGAGGTGATCTGGCAACGACTTCAATTCAATCTCGGGGGCCTGTACAACAGAGGGAACAAGCTTCTCGCTTGGATTTAGTAAATTGGGGCCAACGCCCAAAGGATCTATAGGAAACTTACCATACGCATCCATCTGAGCTATGATTTCCTGCATGTTAGATGGTAAAGAGTATTCCTCATGGGGCAAATCCAAATTATTCTCAACAATGGACATCAACTCATCAGGACCAGATATATCAAATACATCCTGTGCAATAGAGTCAATCACATCAATGGAGCATAAGGAGTAGTCTTCATTGGGGTGTTTCATAGCTCCATATATGTTATATTACACCTTCTCCCCATCATATTCCATAGAAAGTGTCCCACTTTTCAAATCAAGTTTAGTCTTAGCAATTTTCAAAAATGGTCTACCTAATAGAATAGGAGTTGCCTTTGTATCCGTTTCCATATCTAAAACAAAAAAATCTGCAGGGAAAATCAATTTATCAACCATAACAAGAACATCCTCTACTACTCCTCTAGGTTAGACACTAGACCTATCAGCTAATTGAATTACAATTCCTGTTTCTTGTAGAGGTCCAAGTCCAAGAGATTCATAGAGGGAATAGGGCAAAACATTAATAGAGGCACCAAGATCAAGCATAGCTCTTTCAAATTTAGTGTCACCAATAATACAAGGAATGCTCCACATACCTGGATCGCCGCATTTCTTTGGCATACGCCTCTGGAATATAGCGGATACGCGTTCGCTGACCTTAACTTTTTCTTTGCCCTTCAGCTTCTGATTTCTCTTGATGGTGCATAGCTCCTTTAAAAACTTAGCGTACCTAGGTACACTCTTTACAAGCTTGAGGAGGGGGATGTTAACCTCACACTTACTGAAGGTGTCGAAAAGATCCTTGTCGTCGATTACTCTCCTTTCCTTTAATGCCTCCGAAAAGGGGGCAGGGGGATTTTCAGAACCAAGAGGAGGAAAATTTGGACGAACATAGGAGTCCTCTTCTTCATCATGATCAAGATTTGGGCTCGCACCGCGGGGCGGTGCTCTTGGCCGCGGGGCGGTGGTATTGACTCAGGACAACTGGGAGATGTCGTCGGGTCGCGGTGGGTGTCGCCGCAGGGCGGTGGAACTTGCCCATCGTCAATTTCTGCCCTGTCATCCTTTTCAGCAGTAGGAGCGACTTGCAATTCCTTGCCACTTCGGAGGGTCACCGCATTTACACTTTCTTCTGCGGCCCTTTTGTCCAACCTAGTGACCACATCTGATAAATGAACCACTGTCTCCTTCATGCTCTTGATGCTAGCCACAGTTGTTTGTACATGAGTTGTGAAGTGCATTGTTAAGGCCTTGATCAAGTCTTCAGCTGAAGGGGAGCTACTAGCTTGGGGAACAGCTGGTGGCTCATCAAAGTGAAGTTGTGGTGGTGGTTATAGCTGCTGTTGATCAGGTCGAGGTCTAATAGGCCCGTAACCTCCAGCAGCGTATACTTCAGCAGTAGTGGCATCCTGAAGTTGGGGACAAGCGTTGGTGTTGTGAAATGGGTCAACGCAAATTCCACAAGCATTGTGCTGTTGGGGTGCTTCTTTTGTACTCATCTTCACAATAACCTCTTTCAATGAAGCAATTTCTTGCATTAGATGTGCATCATTGGAGTTGACAGCATTATTAACTCCTCTGGTCGTTGGGGTTTCATCAAAATCTCTTGTGCTCTCAGCCATATCATGGAGTTTAATCATGGCTGCATCAGGGGTCATATTCATGATACTACCATCACAAGTAGCATCTATGATTCTTCTTTCATCATCCAGCAGCCCATTGTAAACATAGAGTACTAGAGCTTTCTTGTCAAAACCATGGAACGGGCAACTAGAGCAAAGTCGTTTGAACCGCTCACAATAGTCATAAAGGGTCTCCTATTCTCCTTGTTGAATACTGGCAATCGCCCTTTTCAAGGCATTCGCCATCTTGGTTGGGAAATATTGTGTGAGGAAGGCCTTATGTAGCTTAGCCCATGAATCTATGCTTCCGCCAGGCAGATGATAATACCATTCCTCAGCATCGTCCTTAAGAGTGAACCCGAAGGCTCTCATTTTAATCTGATCTTCAGTGACGTTGGCTGGTTTAATGCTCATAATGACGTTGTGGAATTTACCCAAGTGAAAAATGGGATCCTCTCAACTTCGTCCATGGTATCTCAGGAGCAACCGTATCACTCATGTTCTGAGCTCAAATGTTACACCATCCGCAAGGGGTGGAATGATTACAGCTAATGGCTGCTGTATTAGATATGGTGCAGTCAACTGTCGGATTGTCTGAGCCATTCGTACTTGTCTCTGTATCAAATTCAACAAGTAACGAATTAGTAGCAAAGGTGCGGACCGTAAGATAGATCCACTCCGCAGTCAATCACAAATAATCACAAACAGAGTATTTGACTCCCCGGCAACGGCGCCAAATTTGACAAGGCCGGAAACTGGTGTCGTTTTCCTGTCAAAGAGATCCTAATTCACCTACTAAAGAGTATAGCAAGCAAGTCAGGATCGATCCCACAGGGAGTCGGTTATCTGTATGCAATTAACGTGTGACTAACAAGTAGCAAGGGGGGGTTTAGAATATTCGCAGAGTAATAGAGATGCAAGCTTTAAAAGAAGAAGAAATATGATGAGGGGAAGTATTCCACTAGACAAATATCCACACTGCAGATGAAACAGGTTGATCACTGATAACTATTGTTCCAAGTTCTTTTCACAATCTTATAGTTGTTCCCATCCTGATCTTAAGTACTACCAATTCTCACAGTTGTTGATAGACTTATCACGATATCAATGGAAGAATACCTTACCACTAACAAAGCAATAGCGATGCACACAAGGATATAGGATACATGCAAATAGAAGAAAACCTTACTACTTAACATGCAAATAATTCTCTCTCACAATTGCGCACTCGTATTCCACTATATGCAACAATTGTGTTTGCCACTAGGTAAGCACTCGTATTCCACTATATGCAAACCCTAGCACTATGATAGATATCGATAAACCTAGTTAGCAACTCTAGATAAATCAATACAAACCAATAGACACTATGCTCAAGAGAATTAAACCAACTTTATAAGATATAGAACAAGGAATAGAAATCTCACAACCAATTCATTGCAATGCTTCAATTGTCTAGCGAAACAAAGGTGTTTAGTTCTCCATTCGTTCAAACCCTAGATCTGGAATGAATAAAGAGAGAGAACGTCCGTCCTCTTCTCTAAAACTAGAAAAACTCTTAAATAGGTTCAAAAAATATAAGCTAAACCTAGCAAATAAAAATAAGGAAATAAAATAATAGAAAGTAGAATATCCGAAAATGCTAAAATCGGAAACAAATAAACGCTGGCCACGAGGCGTCGACCTCCATCGCGGGGCGGTGAGTTCCACCGCGGGGCGGTGGCTTCGTTGTGTCGCCTTCTCTGATATCCACCGCCGGGTCGCGGTGGCTTGTGGCACGGGGCGGCAAAGACCGCTTCTTCAGTTCTTCATCTTCTGCTCTCCTGTACTACCAAGTGATGGCACCTTCCTCCATGAATCCTGAGCGGATCTTCTCCTCCATCTTCTCCATCCTTCATTAAGCTGTAAATCCTATGATATCTTCACTTCTTAACTCTTCTTCTGGATTACAGACTTAGCCTAAATCTATACCGAAACTCCATCTAAATCATGTCAATAATCACTAGTTAAGGTGCCTGAAATGGCACCTATCATTTCTTTTCCTAGTTTCTTTATGATCTTTAGAAGTTGTTTCTTATCACAATCAACTAGAGTTTTTAGGAAGTCGTCAGAAGTTACCTCAAGGTCTTATGAGTCGCTTGAATCTCCTTTTTCCATGAGACATCTTCCTTCAGAGAAACCACTCAGATCCAGTTCCTCATCTGAGTCTTCTCCCCATGAGGCCACAAGAGCCTTCTTCCTCTGAGGTCTTTCATCTTCTTTGGAGTCTTCCTTGTTGGGACAGTTCTTAGCATAGTGTCCCTTTTCTTTGCACTCATAACAAGAGACTTCTTTGAGATCTCTCCTTGGTCCATTGTGAGAGGAACTGCCCTTTTGGAACCTTCCCTTCACAAAGAATTTTTTGATATTCTTTGTGAAGAGAGTTGTAAGTTGGTCCTCCTCTTCTTCTAGGTCTGAGTTCTTCTGCTCCATCTTAAGCCTTGAGAAGGCTTTGGAGATCTTGAGGGCAATTCCCTTCTCCAGTTTCTTGTCGGCATTGGCTTTGATGTGTTCTCCTTCTTCAACCTTCAGTTTCCCTATGACCTGAGTCAAGGGAAGAGATTGGATGCCTGGAGTATTCTTCATGATTCCCTTGATGAGGGTGAACTTAGAGTTGAGTCCATTGATAACCACCAGTGACTTGGAGACTTCATCGAGGTTGACTCCAGCCGCTGTTAGCTTTCCAATCAGCATGTTAAACCGATAGTAGTATTCTGAGATGGTTTCAGTTTCCATCATTTTGAAGGTGTGGTATTGACGTGGTCTAAAATATGCAATGCAAATATCGTTGAATGGCCTAGTCAAAGTAAAAGTCCTAACAACCTACTAAACAGATGTATAGCAAGCAAGTAAGGGTCGAATCCCACAGGGAGGAAGTGATCTATCTATGTGTTTATAAGCATGCAAAGTAACAAGGGGGTTTTGATTATCAAACACAGTAAATTAAACAGCTTTGGTTGATTTGAGAATATGATTGGGGAAAGTAGTTCCACTAGAACGAGATCCATAATACAGAGATGTAATTTGATCACTGAAATCTATTAAATCCAAGTTCTTTTATTATTCTTATGGTTGTTCCCATCCTGATCTTGATTAACTACCAATTCAGACAGTTGTTGATAGCACTTACTACAATATCAATGGAAGAAAACCTTACCACTAATAAAGCAATAGCAATGCACACAAGGATATAGGATACATGCAAATAGAAGAAAACCTTACTACTTAACATGCAAATGATTCTCACTCAAAATTGCGCACTCGTATTCCACTATATGCAACAATCGTGTATGCTACTAGATATGCACTCGTATTCCACTATATGCAAACCCTAGCAATTGATAAATATTACTCAACCTAGTTGATCAGGCTATGAAGAATAACAATGAATCAATATTCAATATAACCAAGAGAATCAAACCAACACATATAAGAATAGGAACAAGGAATAAAAATCTCACAAACACATCAACTGTATTGCTTCAAACGTCTAGTAGAATAAAGGGAAATTAGTGCTCCATTCAGATGCAAATGAAACCCTAATTGAGAAAAACTACAATGATAAAAGTAAAGTCTCTTTACTCAAGACCTGGAAAAGGTCTTAAATAGGCTAGGGAAAATAAGCTAAACCTAGAAAATAATAAAGGAAACAAGATAATAGAACTAGAAAATCCGAAATTGCAAAATAGGAAATAATATCTCGCTGGCCGCGAGGCGTAAACAAGTCCACCGCGGGGCGGCGGCTTCCACCGCGAGGCGTCAGTTCCTTCTCTGAGATCCACCGCCGGGTCGCGGTGGCTTCTGGCGCGGGGTGTCAAGTTACACCGCGGGGTGTCCACCGCGGGGCGTCGGTGACGGTGTCTTCTTCAGCTTCTGCGACGCTTCCGTAAAAATACCATAACGTTTGATTCCCAACTCGTATTGCGCTCATATTTTGAGGACTTGCAGTAGACTTCAAGATCTAACTCCTCGAATTGGAATCACTGCATTTGGACATCTGAGTAGAGAGAACGAACCATTTGAATTCAGTACATTGTTCTTCTATTCTTCAATACACTTCAAACCTCTATAAATCTCATGATTTCTTCACTTCTCCACTCTAACTCCATAATCCACGATTGTGCTCTAAATCCATCCAAATGGTGCCTCAAACCTGGTAATAACCCCCAGATATGCACTACAAAATAGCACTGATCAGGTATTCTCCTTCCAAAGCAAACTTCCTGCTTTGCTTTAGTTCATCACTTCCTTCATGCATATCTTTGAGTGTTCTCCACATCTCCTTTGCCGTCTTGATTCCTATGACTTTGTCCATGTCTAATCTGTCTAGTCCATTGAGAATGAACTGTCTAGCCTTGGCATTCTTTTCCATGATGACATAGTGCTCAGGTTTCCAGTCTTCTTCCTTCTGGTTGAGATCGACATAGCCATCTCCATTTTCGACTATCCTCCAGCATTGGTAGTCGTTGGTCTTTATGTCGCTTTCACCATCTTTTGTCCAAGGTTTGGTGTTCCCAGATTTCTCGGGAAAATCAACATCACGTGTTGGATTTCTGGGCACACCTGGGTTCCTTTGGCTTGCTTGTTTGGTTTCTTTATCTTGTTTGGCTTCCATGGTTCCAACAACTATCATGTGGTTCCTCTAAACACATCTTTGAGATAAAATATTAGTATCAAAATATTTGTCATCTTTAAAAGTAGAGAAACTGAGGAAAGGAACTCTCAGGGGAACCGAAGTTCCAAAGTTCTATTTCCTAACAGATTCCTTCAAGGCCTTGAGATGAGACCTCGTGAAAACCAATCTATGAAAAGAGACAAGGAAAGGTCATAACTTTCCAATTATAGAAACTACACTTTCTATAAATATGCATGAGTAGATGAAACTACTATTGTTGGGAGAAGTTTGAAAAACAATTTTTCACACAAAACTACTAGTCAAAATTTGACTCGTCTTTTAAACCGACCTTGTCTTCCGTTTCAAACCCCTTATAGGAAAGTATAATATTATACTTTTGAAATCATCCCCACCAAATAGTTGTGGCCTAAAACCTCTTTAAAAACATTTTTATCCTAAGCAATACTCAGGGCCTATAGTAAAGAAAGTTTTCACACCAAGTTTTTGTTTTATAAAACTTAAATAAACACAAAACGGTTTAAAAGTTTTGAGTTAAAAAAACCTTTAGCTTTGATACCATAATTGTAACACCCTTAAATTGTCATACAAACAACGTTGCTAAAGATGGAAAATCAATAATATATTAAAGTATCAGCGAAAGACTTATAAAATAACAAACTCCAAAACAGGATCTCAACCTTATTCAAAAACAAATGTCAATTACCAAAAAGGAAACAGATGTCTTCAATGTCGTATTCCCGCATCTTCAACTTGGGAAGCTTTACCTAATGTGCCGTATAGGACGGATGACACCAGCCAACCATGCAAGGAAAGAGAAAGGTTGGTTAGTCTAATGAAAGACTAAATAAGGGCTCAAACAGAATGGTTCTATGTGATTGTATTCAGTTACTATCATTGTCTCTCGAATAATAGTCGATAGACGATACATAACTCGGATAATCTCAATGAAACGATAGAATGAGATATGCACCAAGAGAAGACTCCAAGGGAAATGAGTCTTATAGAAATATGTATGTTTGTTTGGGAACATTATATTTATCACACAAAGTTTGAAAAACGACTACTTGAATATTTGGGTCCTCGACCAACCTCACCGCATAATGTGAATCCATATTGGAAAGGGGACTTAATTTAAACAAGAGTCCGAGCAAGTTCCATGTTGTAATTTTCACCCGAGGGTATATTAATTATGTGCAAAACAACACTTATCTTATTTAATTTGAAAACGTGCATTAGCGTTAAGGCTTTTAATTCCACAACCAATCTCGATACGAGATATAGAATGGGACGAATCTCGAATATTGGCATTAGCTAAGTACACCACCACTTATATTCGAATAAGGGTAGGTCATGACCAAAAGTATTAGGGCAATAATCCTCCTAATACCAAGTTATAAAGAAATGACTCAACCTTGCAAGGTAAATAGCGTTCCTACGAATACTCGTGCTAACTAATAAATAAGTCCACACCAAATACACATAAAATCCACACCAAAGTTCATCTAGCATCCTACAATAATAATATATATATATATGAGGGTCGTTGCTAGCAAATATACAACCTAATAACAAGGTTCATTTACACACAAGTTCCCAAACGAAAATTATCAATGATATTTATCTCAACTTAATAGCACAATCGATTCATTGTCAATTGAGATGAATATGGAATAAATTGCAAGAGCGAACCGTCACTTGCCTTGAGTTACGAAGAGCTTGAACATAGTAACGGAGATGGTTGCTTTTGAAAAGCAAATTGGCTCCATGCTTTATTTTCATTCCAAAAGCGATTCCGAGGTGTACCCAAATCACACAACATAAATAAATTATGATTAGATAAGTTATTCAATAACGACATTTGAAGGATACAAGTCTCGATTTTTAATTGAATTTATTTAATTCTAAATAAATCAATTTTAAGGCTTGCAAACATAACGATTATCTATACGATACTAAACATCAATTAGTCATATATTCTAATTAATCATAGCATAAATAAATAAATTACTCAATTTATTTATCACCTCATATAACCCAACACATTATCCAATTGTAATGTTATACCATGGAAGGTGAGAATAGTATGTTTGTTTTGTTTATACGGTCACACCTTGTTTTTGTGCTGATATGATGACGAATCAAGCAAGAAAGAACCACACAAGCAAGTGTAGGAAAAGCAAGAAGAGACAAGCAACTAGCAGGGAGGAAAATCAAACAACTAATCTAGCAATTAATCCAAAGATGAAGCAAAATTTGAGCAACAAGAAGCAAGGAAATCAAATATGAAATATGGAAACAAGAATTGCTAGAGGGTAGATTGTAGGATTGGGGAACAAGTAATCAACACCTAAGGGGATGAGGGTTATACGTGAAGGAGAGGGAGGCGGCGGCGGATGGTGGTGGTGGTGGCGGACGGTGGAGGCGATCGGAGGTGGTGGCGAGCGGTGGTGGTGGCGAGTGGTGGTGGTGGCGAGCGATGGTGGCTAGAAAAAAAAATTTCTAGGGTTTGCTAGCGGAAAAAAAAATTCAAGAATCACAAAAGAGAGAAGAACAAACTTAGCTTGGAAAAGGCTATGATGCCAGTTGATGCGAACAACCCTCGAGTGTTGTCTGCAACGCAGGATATTGACTCCTCAAGCCTGGATTGATTCTTCTCCTCCGTAGCCAAAGTGATGGCTTTCCTAGGGTTAAAGAGATAACCCTCAATTGCATCAAGAGATGACGTGAAGATCAAAGAGATGATCTGAATACCGAAGAGACGGTGTAGAACTTGCTCAAAGCGACGAGCTACGGGATAAACGATTCGTGGAATCGAAGGGGTGACGTAGAATTCAAGGAAGGAGCGTACTCAACTTCTAAGGAGCGAACTCAACTTTTACTACTTAAATTCAACGTGAAGAATACAAACTAGGGTTCCAAGTCTTAAATAGTCTAAACGGAAATAACATAAAATAATTAAAAAAAAAATATTCATTAAAACGACGGGTCTTGAAAACGCTGACGCGGAACGAGCTCGGAGAAAAACGGCGGTCGCCGTAATTAAACGGCGGCCGCTGCCCAAAAGCCGTAGCCAAACTCCATGCCGGGCACCAAACGGCGGGCGTCGGGCACCTTACGGTGGGTGCCGCCCAAACGGCGGGCACCGTGACCATCGCGGCGGGCGCCGTAAACCCGGCGGCGGTCGCCGCCCTTCAGTCTTCTCCGCGAGCTCGGCGTCTTCGTCTTTTGGTCAGGTTGGGTTGGACGAGGCCTCGCCTAAGCCTTCATAGGTCACGAGGAGAACCCATTTAGGACTAGATGAAGTCGTGTCACTTGCGTATGCCCGCGAGACTAAAGACTGTGTGGCTCGTTCCATTGCTCTGGCGCGGGCTCTTGTCATCGGACCATCCGAGCGCACCTTCATTGCGTCCTCTTCGTCATGCGCCGTCATCAAGGGGGTCATGGAGCTATCAAGTGAGAGAGACTGTATCAATAGCTAAAATATGGTGGAGAGAAGAGTTGTCAACTGCATGAATGAGAGCAAGTTGTTGGCCTTCTTCCAAGATCTTATCCATTGATGAACTCATAACACTCTTGTAATTGTAGTTAGCTAATCTGCGGAAAACATGCTTGTATCCTTGTACAACAAGTACCATTCAAAGCTTCTCAAAATCCCATACAATAGGACCCAAGGTTGCCAACCACATGATGCCTAGTACCAAATCACAACATCCCTAAGGTAGTGCCACCACATCAGAAGTAAAGACAGATTGTTGCAGCCGTCAGCTGAAACCCTTGCAAGCATGATTAGTGTGTAATTTGTTGCCATTAGCTACCGAGATAGATAAAGTGCTAATTGGTACAAGCTTGCAACCAAGTGTTTTGGCAACATCCAGATCAAGGAAGTTATGAGTACTCCCTGAATCGATGAGGATATATAGAGGCCTATCTTTGTAATACCCTGTATCCTCCTGCATGGTATTGAACTGTAGGAAATTTAGATGCTTAAAGCGGAATTTCAGGAAACTATTTCCTAACATCTAACAAGGATCTCATGCATGAACTAATAGGAATATAGTATAGTTAGAGTTACATACCGTTTGATGCGAGCCTGAAACGTTCCTGCAGGATTTCAGCGGAGATCGAAAGCCCCAAGTGTGGCTTCTCTAATTGGTCCACACGAGTCTGGAATCTGGATCGCCTTTGATCTCGTCTACTAGAACGACGAACGAAAGAAAGCGAACGAAGCTTCTTGTTGGGAGTTCGGTCACGCGTTGAATTGGAGGCGGAATGGAGATCCCAAAATCAATCTTCTGTACGTACATCATCATTCATTATATAATATCAATATATCATATATATATATATATCATATTTAGTTATGGATACAATATCTTTATATTGTTTTCATATATCTTCTAATAAGATACCTCCTTATCAAGTAATTATGAATGGTAACTTTTTACCCATTAATAATAAAAGCCAATATCCCAATTAAAGCCAATGGGCCGAAATCCATGTCCCACATGGGCTTCCGGTTCGATTTGATCCAGCCCGATCACTCTATGTGTGTGACCTCATAGGACCCGATTATTATAGTCATGGGCCTAACCCGATTAAGCCCATTGATCGTAGTTGGCTTCTAGCAAAGCACTACGACCCCTAAAATTCCCGGATTGTAAATCTCCATTAATTGTCCTATTCTATATTTGGTAATTGCGCCTTGATTAAAGGACACTATTCCTTCAATCTCCCACTTGTCCTTGAAACAAGTGTACAATGTCAGATTCCTTTGTCGCTTAGTGTCTTATTTTATGATATGGTGACATTCATATCTCTTATCAAATTGTTTCTTGATCTCTGAGTTTGAACTGTCAAATAACGGATGATTACATATAATCCATCCGAGCATGGCCATGCATTTTTCAGTTCTCGCTCTTCAAGTGGCCGAGACACCTTTCCTGTTCATGCATCACATTATACATGAAGCAGGAGGACTTCTCCAGTCTTGCATGACTATAGCTCCCACTCAACTTTTGGCAATCCCAATCACTGCCTTTATAACTGCTTGTTACGGTCAGCGTTTAACAGCGTCAAAGACATACCAATCATCAAGAGAAACCATATCATACTCATGTCTGAGGAATCTACCAATCATGGTTTAACTTAAAGGTTCTTCAAGTCTTTTATGAAAACCTTTAAGGTAGGTCAGTCCCATACGTATCATCCATACATATCTATATAATTGACTAGACATCTCAATGTCCCTATAGCCCATGAAACCTGGCGCTATCAGTCAACTTACAATATAGTCTTTAAAGGAGTCATTTATGTCTTGGTTAATGACTTAGACTACGGACTTCGAATAATTTATAACTTCAGTTCACTTAATGGGGTTTCATTCACCAAAACACTTATGATGAGCCCATTTGCGAATTATAAATTATTTGGACATTTTATTCAATTCCAAGCAACGATTGAATAAGAATGACAGTGTATATCATATAATCAAGCATAAAACATGTCTATCATACATGAAACAAGGTTCATTATGTAAGACAATACAATCTCAAAGCCATTCTCCAATGCGCTTGAGGCCCTTGGCCCTAGTGTGACCCTCACATTTGGGCCTAGGCATAAGCTTGGTTAGTGGATCTGCAATAACGTCATCTGTGTGCACTTTGCATATTCTGACATCTCCTCTATCCTGACGTCCTTGAATGACTAATTCATCATCACCCCCACACACCAAGAAGTCATCATTGGTTCTTCTCAAGTACTTCATGATGTTCTTGGCTGCACATCAATGTGCCTCTCCGGGTGCTACACATGCTCAGAGCAAATGCAACATCAGGGCGTGTACATATCATGACATACATGATAGAAACCCTTTCTTAGAGTCCTGCATTTTAAATCTGTCAAGAACCTTATCTATATAAGTTCATTGACTCAATCTTAGCAGCCTCCCAGGTCTATCTCTATAGATCTTGATACTCAGTATGTACTTCGCCTCTCCTAAGTCCTTCATTGAGAAACATTTCTTCAGCCATCCCGTAACGGACTCTAGCATCAGAATGTCATTTCCAATGAGCAGTATGTCATCCACATACAAGACTAAGAAGACCACTTTACTCCCACTAAACTTCTTGTAAACACAAGGTTCTTCTTCGCATCTAATGAAGTCAAACTCTTTGACAACTTCATCAAAGTGAATATTCCAGCTCCGAGATGCTTGCTTAAGTCCATAGATAGACTTCTTAAGCTTGCATACTTTCTTAGCGCCTGTTGGATCCTCAAAACCCTCAGGTTGTGTCATGTACACATCCTCTTCTAAGTATCCATTTAGAAAAGCGGTTTTGACATCCATTTGCCAAATCTCATAATCATAATAAGCGGCAATAGCTAAGAGTATTCTGATGGATCTGATCATTACGACCGGTGCAAATGTCTCTTCATAGTCTTGACCATGAATCTGTTTAAAACTTTTGGCAACCAACCTTGCCTTGTAAACAGATACATTTCCATCCTTGTCTGTTTTGAGTTTAAAAACCCATTTGCATCCTATGGGTTTTATCCCATCTGGCAAATCTATCAAGTCCCATACTTGATTCTCAGACATGGAATCCATTTCAGAATGCATGGCTTGAAGCCATTTCTCAGAGTCTGGACCCGTCATTGCTTGCTTATAGGTTTCAGGCTCTCCGCTTTCTAAAAGCAGGACGTCAGGGCTTACATTCAAGACGAAATCATCATATCGCCTTGGTTGCATCCTCGGCCTGTTTGATCTACGTGTGGGTTCAACAACTGGAGCATTTTCCACAACTGTTTGTGGTTCCTCATTCGGTTCTTGAGGTGTTGGTGCCGATTCCTGGATAGCTTCCTCTTGGGAATGTGCGTCTCCAGGTACCAATATCTCCTCATCGACATCATCTATGTCGGTTTGTTGTTGGGTTTGTTGCTCTTCTTGAACTTCTTCAAGATGAACATTTCTCCCACTTGACTTCTTGGAAATGATTTCTCTTTCCAAGAAGGCACTATCCCTTGCAACAAACACTTTGTGCTCAGTGGGGTTGTAGAAGTAGTATCCCTTGGTTTCTTTGGGATATCCTATGAAGAAGTATTTATCCGATCTGGGTGCAAGCTTTTCTGACAGTAAACGTTTTACATAAGCTTCACACCCCAGATCTTCATGAAGGACAAGCTTGGAACTCTTCCAGTCCATATCTCATATGGTGTCTTGTCTACAGTCCTAGACGGGGTTCTGTTTAGTGTAAATGCAACGGTTGTGAGGGCGTATCCCCAGAAGGATGTTGGAAGACTGGCAAAACTCATCATTGATCTGACCATGTCCAACATGGTCCTGTTTCTCCTTTCAGACACACCATTTAGTTGAGGTGTGCCTGGTGGGGTCAGTTGTGTGACTATCCCACAACGTCTTAAATGATGATCGAATTCCTGGCTTAGATATTCACCATCACGATCAGATCAAAGGGATTTAATCTTCTTGCCAGTCTGATTTTCTACTTCATTCTGAAACTCCTTGAACTTTTCAAAAGATTCAGATTTGTGACTCATTAAGTAAATATACCCATATCTACTTAAATCATCAGTAAACGTTATGAAGTATCTATAGCCTCCTCTAGCTTCTGTGCTCATTGGTCCACATACATCTGTATGTATTAGTGCCAATAGCTCAGTAGCTCTTTCACTTTTCTCGATGAAAGGTGACTTTGTCATCTTGCCCATTAGGCATGATTCACATGTTTCAAATGATTCACAATCAATTGATTTTAGAATTCCATCTTTATGGAGTTTCTTCATGCGATTCAACCCAATGTGACCTAAGCGACAATGCCACAAATAGGCTTCACTCATGTCATTCGTTTTTTGCTTCTTTGTATCAATGTTATAGATTTCGGATTTAAGTTTAACCACATAGAGTCCATTACTCAAGGGTGCTCGGGCATAGAAAATACCATTCTTATAAATAGAAAAGCAATTGTTTTTAACAATAAAATTATAGCCCTCAGCATCCAAAACCAAAAACAAAACAAGGTTTTTAGAAATTCCAGGAACGTAATAACAGTTATTAAGTTCTAAAATCAAACCAGAAGGTAAAACTAAGTCATAGACTCCTACAGCAAGCGCAGCAACAGTCGCCTTGTTTGCAACACGTAGGTCTATCTCTCCCTTCTCCACTTTCCTCCTACTTCTTAGCCCCTGCACATTCGAAGTAATGTGAGCACAGCATCCGGTATCTAATACTCAAGTAGTGGCAGTGGTTGTTAAGATTTCAATAACATTAATACCTGAAGTGGGATTCACAGTCCCATTCTTCTTGTCTTCCAGGTATTTGGGACAGTTTCTCTTCCAGTGTCCCTTGGCCTTGTAGTAGAAGCACTCATGATCAGCAGGTACCTTAGACTTCTTAGTCGTCTTGGGTTGAGCAACTGGCTTGCCCTTCCCTTGGTGTTGTTTGTGCTTCCCATTGGCCGTCTTCTTGAATTCTTTCCCTTTGTTGACCATGAGAACTTCCTTCTTAGGTTCAACCATGATGTTCTGCTCAGCTGTCTTGAGCATGCCATGGAGCTCATTGAGGGTCTTGCCTATCCCATGCATATGGTAGTTCAATCTGAATTGAGCAAATCCATCATGCAGGGAGTGCAAGATGATATCAGTGGCCAACTCATCATTGTAAGGAAAGCCCAATTGAGCCATCTGCTCAAAGAGACCAATCATGTCAAACACATGGTTGCTCACTAGCTTCCCTTTCTCCAATTTCTTCTCAAGTATGGCCTTGTGAGTCTCATACCTCTCAATCCTAGCTTGTTCCTGAAACAACACTTTCAGGTTAGCCATGGTGTATGAGCATCCATGCGTTCAAACCTCTTTTGAAGGCATGGTTCCATGGCAGCGAGCATCAGGCAGGTGACAGGCACCGACTTAGCTCTTATCTCATTTTCCTTTGCTTTCTCCTCATTAGTGGAAGCATCGGTCAGGACATGGATGGGTGTTTCCAGAACGTCCTCACGTTCTTCGAATCTGAGAACAATTCTCAAGTTCCTTTCCCAATCGATATAGTTCGTACCGTTGAGCTTGTTTTTGTCAACAATTGACCGCAGGGTGAATTTCAAATCGCTACTAGACATGATTGCTACAAAAGGAAGTAACATGCAGATAAGTTTATGCTTGACATGCAAAAGCTTAAATTTTAAACATGCTTAAAAAATTAAGCAAATGCACATTTTATTCAAACAAGTTTGTCCCCAGTGAATAAAATGATTCCAAGATCCTATTTCAGATAAGACCTTAGCGTACTTTGGCACTGCCCTAAGTCTCATGTGATCTAGGTAAGTAACATTTACTAATTATAACTCTTTATAATTCTTGGTTGATGGACCACATCCTATGTGGACTCATCCTTATGCCTCAAGATCTAAAACTTTGCCTTTTGGTCTCTTATTGAGTATAACCATATCAAGGTTTATGAATCCCTTATATAGATCCACCCTCAATATCCCAAGGTCAAAGAAGGACACCTTGCTTTGGCAAAACCTATCCAACTTATTCCTAGGGCATCATGGGTTATGACATGGGAAGGCATTATCTCAATATTCCTTTAGGGTCTTTAGCATGCAATGGTTGTCTATTTACTAGTGAACAAAATAGCATAAGTAAACAATCATGCAAAGCTTAAAATAATAAGGCATTCAAAATGCAATAATTAAATGTGATCCTAGTATGGCCCCTAAAACCAAAAAACCAAAGATCTAATCTTCATGGGTCTTCTCTCCATGGATCTCCATCCTTGGTACCCTTCATGGATCTTCTTGGTCTTCTTGGAATCTTCTTGTAATATAAAATTTCTAATAATCTAATTACTGAAATTTAAATTACAAAAATACATAACGATACGCAGATCGTGTACAAAAATACATAACGATACGCAGATCGTATATTCTATCCTAAGATGTGGGCCATACTAGTCACCTCATGCAGGCAATAATATCATAATATTATAAAACATGCATGCATTCATAATATCAAATATTATTAATCAAAGTAATAATGGAATATTATAATGATAAAACATGTAACAAGATATCCAAACATATCCATATATATAATTAATCATATTAATAATTAAATTGCATCATTGGATAAAATATGCACAAATAAGATAAGATATCAAATATCCTTATCCTAATTAAGTGGGAATCTATCCTAACAACTTTTAGGAAATCATATTGTAGATAATATCAAATATCATCCAATTAGGTAAATAAGATCTTATCTTATTCTTTTTAGGAAAATATCCTAAAATCCCAAAATCTACCCAACCGGACCGAGTCGCGCCCGAGTCAAACCCGGACCGACCCGTGCCCACTGAACCGCGCAGACACTGTGCAGACCGAGCCCAGTTCGTACAGTCCGAACCATGGCTCCCACTGTAGATCACACCCGAGCCACCGCACGGACCGGACCATCCCGGGTCCACTGCGCCAAGCCGCGCAGGCCCGCGAACAGTTCGCGGTCTGCTGGGTGGTGCAACCCACTGTTGGCCGCTCCAGCCGCGCGTGCTGAGCCGCGGTCCACACCGCTGGACCCCTGAACACGAGCCACAGTGCGCGCCGAACCGGATCCAATCCGGTTCGGTACTGTTCAGTTTTTTTTTTTTTAATTTCGAATTTTCAGGAATAAATTTCAAAAATCAGATTTCAAAAAAAAAAATTGGATATTGATTCATCCTTTTGAAAATCAAAATTTTCACTTAGTGGTTTAAACATGCAAAAATCATATTTCTAGCATAATCAAACCTTATGAATCAAAATTTTGGGTAGAGAAACATTGTCAAGAAGTTCTAAACTTTTTCCATGCATATTAGAAGCAAAGTTCTCAACTTCCATATCCAATCAATCAAAATCTCAATTTTAATCATGCAATTTAACCTATATATCAATATTACATGAAGTTTGAATCTTAACATGCATCAAAAATAACTCTTTTGATAATTGATCCTATCAAATCATGCAAGAGGCTCTGATACCACTGTAGGGAATTTAGATGCTTAAAGCGGAATTTCAGGAAACTATTTCTTAACATCTAAGAAGGATCTCATGCATGAACTAATAGGAATATAGTATAGTTAGAGTTACATACCGTTTGATGCGAGCCTGAAACGTTCCTGCAGGATTTCAGCGGAGATCGAAAGCCCCAAGTGTGGCTTCTCTAATTGGTCCACACGAGTCTGGAATCTGGATCGCCTTTGATCTCGTCTGCTAGAACGACGAACGAAAGAAAGCGAACGAAGCTTCTTGTTGGGAGTTCGGCCGCGCGTTGAATTGGAGGCGGAAGAGAGATCCCAAAATCAATCTTTTGTACGTACATCATCATTCATTATATAATATCAATATATCATATATATATATCATATTTAGTTATGGATACAATATCTTTATATTGTTTTCATATATCTTCTAATAAGATACCTCCTTATCAAGTAATTATGAATGGTAACTTTTTACCCATTAATAATAAAAGCCAATATCCCAATTAAAGCCAATGGACCGAAATCCATGTCCCACATGGGCTTCCGGTTCGATTTGATCCAGCCCGATCACTCTATGTGTATGACCTCATAGGACCCGGTTATTATAGCCATGTGCCTAACCCGATTAAGCCCATTGATCGTAGTTGGCTTCTAGCAAAGCACTACGACCCCTAAAATTCTCGGATTGTAAATCTCCATTAATTGTCCTATTCCATATTTGGTAATTGCGCCTTGATTAAAGGACAATATTCCTTCGTGAACATGGATACTCCATTCAAAGCATCAACAAAAATGTGCAGCGCAGTCCCCTCGACAACCTCGGCCTCAATTTCATAATCTTCTGGCTCCCCATCACTATCGCAACCACCTTCCATCAAATGAAACTGAGGTTTCTTGTGCTTGATGAAAATGGGTTTTCTTGTGCTTAAGGTGGTGGCCAGGGGTGTAGGGCTTGTCACAGAGCATACATAGACCCTTGGCTCTTTGATCTTGCATCTCAGCATAGGTAAGGGTACGTATGGGTTTGTGATTGGGTGGTTTTATGCTAGGAGGTTTTGGGGCTGGCAAAATGGCTAAGGGTTGTGTTTTAAGGGGGCTTGTGTAAGAACTTTGCATTCTGAGTAAGGAACAGTGTAGGTTGAGGCGACTGTTCCTTGCAAGTCTTGATCTTCTCTTGATGTTGACTTCGGCTTCAATAGGGAACGATCAATAAACGTTGTAACTCGGATAAGATTTGAATCGTGAGAACACTTTCCGAAATCAGAATTTTGCCCCTTACTAAGCCTTAGGGAATCCGCAAAATCTGAAGTGAGATAAGACAAATCCTCTAGTTCCCTTCAAGGCTTTTGATGAGAACTAAACTATGTTCACGTATTTTTGGATGTATGACTTTAACTCAGATAGACAATTCGTGTGAAATTTCTGATTACCCAACACTATCTCCGAAATGCCTTTATATAGGCTTTCGGGCGGTTACATGGAACGGTTATGGCAGTTACAAGTGGTTACTAACGGTTATAACCGTTCCAACTGCCACCAACCGTTTCCAAGGATATCCAACTACTTCTTACCAGTTATCAACTGATTTAAGGTAGTTAAGAGACGGTTATTATGACGGTTACTAAGGCGGTTACAACACATTTATCACGGGTTGGAACTTAACCATGTCTCAGGGAACTTGACGTTCCCACCTAGGGAACGGATGATCCCTTCAAGGAACGATCACTCGTTCAACCTTACGTAACGTACGTCGATATGTCTTAAAGACACAATTAACCTCTCTAATGCACCGTTCCCATATGGGGAACGTCACATATCCTTAATGTCTCCCTCAGAATCTCAAGTATGCTTACACGAGTGTGTACTCCACACCTCCAAACCCGTGATATAGCTAAGTGAGATCTTATAGTGTCGTATGAATCCCGATCACACCAAATGGCATTGTTCCTTATATGGGAACGGTCTCTTGATGACACTAAAATCACCAACAATCCTCCCCCATTTTAGTGTAATCCTTGATTCACAAAATAAGCAAGTCTTCATCCCAAACTCTTGCATAAACACAAATATCGAAACGATTGAATTTATGTCTTAGTGTAATTACACATTTCAAACACCCGGGAATCATGGTGTCCTAAGGATTGAACCAATCAACCTCTTTGGATGCATGAAGATAACACACATGAATTACTATACAATTCCATAGTCTAACTTGACTCTCTTAATGGCCTTGAGTCCCTATCCATTCATGAGCGTTTTGAAGTCAACCCAAACTTCACGAAGCGGCCAAACTTCACGCCCATATAGGTAGATCCTTTTAAGGAACGAATCCTCAATCGTGCACCTACAATCTGCACTTTTTCAAAGGAACTATTAAGAAATTGCTTTCAACCTCTATACTTGTAGGAACAGAGCACATACCTGGGGACTGTTCCTTTGTGCTATCAGTTTCTAGGTGTAGGCTTTCCACATTGAATTTGTTCCCAACGTTAATTGGAAAGGAATTGGGTATCCCACCGCTAGAAAACTATATGGGTCTTAATCTCATCCCCTTAGCCGACTTGGAGACCAAGTCCCTAGCCAACCCCTTCGTCAAGTGATCAGCCAAGTTTTGTTGTGATCTAACAAAATCCACCGAAATCACCCCATGCGTAATGAGCTCTCTTATCGCACTATGCCTCACACCCAAGTGGCGTGATTTCCCATTGTATACATGGCTATATGCCTTAGCCAAAGTTGCAGCGCTATCACAATGGATTGATATAGGTGAAATTGGCTTTTCCCATAATGGAATTTCATATATCAAGTTCCTTAGCCATTCCGCTTCTTTCCCAGCAGCGGCTAAGGCAACAAACTCCGATTCCATGGTGGAACTCGAGATGCAAGTTTGTTTCTTGGAAGCCTATGAGATGACACCCCCACCAACAAGGAACACACACCCACTAGTGGAAGAATGATCTTCTTCATTTGTGATCCAACTTGCATCTGAATATCCCTCTAACACCGAGGGTGATCCACTATAAGTAAGACAAAAGTCCACTGTTCCCTTAAGGTACTGAAGTACCCGTCGAACCGCTTGCCAATGATATGCACTAGGATTACTAGTATAGCGACTAAGCTTCCCTACTGCAAAAGCAATATCCGGCCTAGTACTTGTCATGGCATACATCAAGCACCCAATAACCCTTGAGTACTCAAGTTGCATAACTGATTTCCCCTTGTTAGGGAACAGTTTAACACTCGGATCATATGGTGTTTTCAAAGGAGTGTACTTATCACAATTGAATTTCTCCAATACTTTCTCAATGTAATGAGATTGTGACAACGATAAGCCCTCTGTTCCCCGCCTTATCCTAATCCCTAGGATAACATCGAGAATTGTGATGACATTGTTTTGGTGCTTGCTTCAGCCCATACAAAGATTTGACCAATTTGCACACCTTATGCCTTTGTAAGGTCTACTTGCCTTTGATCCGTTCCAAAGATCAACATGTCATCCACGTACAAGCAAATTATAACACCGTTCCCAAAATTATCAAATTTGCTATATACACACTTGTCGGATTGATTCATTCTAAATCCATTGGACAATACAACCTCATCAAACTTTTGATGCCATTGTTTTGGTGCTTACTTCAGCCCATACAAAGATTTGACCAATTTGCACACCTTATGCTCTTGTCCAGGCATAATGAACCCTTCGGGTTGTTTCATATACACTTCTTCCTCAAGGTGCCCATTAAGGAACGCTATTTTCACATCCATTTGGTGTATAACCAACTTGTGAATAGCAACCAAGGCAATCAATAGCCTAATGGTGGTAATCCTAGCAACCGGTGCATAGGTATCAAAGTAGTCAGTTCCATACTTTTTTCTAAGGCCTTGAACAACCAATCGGGTCTTAAACTTATCTATGGTTCCATCCACTTTCATCTTATTCTTGAAGATCCACTTACTTCCCAATGGCTTACAGCCAGGGGGAAGATCAGCCAAGACCCATGTATTGTTCCCCATGATGGAATCCATCTCATCATTTATGGCCTCTTTCCAAAAGGAAACGTCTTGAGACTTCATTGCCTCAGTAAACATCTTTGGGTCATCCTCAATATTGTAACAATACAAGTATTGGGATCCAACCTCATTCCTTGTTCCCTCTACCAAGTAAAC
Source organism: Rheum nobile (assembly GCA_027886185.1). NCBI lineage: Eukaryota > Viridiplantae > Streptophyta > Magnoliopsida > Caryophyllales > Polygonaceae > Rheum > Rheum nobile. The sequence goes on from WOAB01000481.1 coordinate 294,659, forward strand.
ATGGAAGTCAAGACCAAAGGACGTTCCCTTACTTACTCTTTTACTCTTTCGGATCTCTGGTTCACTGTTCCCAGGTTGGACATCCATATCAATGTTTCCACTTGTACTGGGAATACTATCATTGTCTCCATTATTACTGGGAACAATGACTTTTTGTAAAGGTATCAATGAAAATTGTTTTTCATCAAAGATAGCATCTCTTGACTCTATAACGGAGTGAACCGAAATAGACTTGTTAGGTTCAATAACATAGAACCTATATGCCTTGGAATGCTCAGCATATCCAATAAAGATACATTCAACACCTCTTTCACCCAAAGTCTTTCGCTTGGGTTCGGGTAGTCTTACAACCGCCCTACATCCCCAAACCCGAAGATAATTTAGATTTGGCTTCCTTTGGAACCAAAGCTCATATGGGGTAGTCTTGTTCCTTTTGTTAGGAACCATATTCAATAGGTAACAAGCCGTCAACATAGCTTCCCCCCAAAATCCGTCATTTAAACCTGAGTAGGAAAGCATGGAATTGACCATTTCCTTAAGAACTCGATTCTTCCTCTCCGACACACCATTTTGTTATGGTGTATAGGGAGCCGTAGTTTCATGAATGATTCCTACGGATTGGAAGTATTCTGGGTCAAAATACTCACCACCTCTATCGGTGCGCAATCTTTTGATCACCGTTCCCAACTGAAGTTCCACTTCAGTTTTAAAGATTTTAAATTTTCCAAGGGCCTCGTCCTTAGCATGCAATAGAAAAACATAACAATAACGGGAATAATCATCTATGTAAGTAACAACATATTTCTTATTTCCCAAGGACGGAGAAGCATGAAAATCACATAAGTCACTATGTATCAAATCAAGCACTATACTATTTCTCTGAACATCAGGGAACGGTTGTCTTGTTATCTTAGTAAGCATGCAAGTTCTACACCTCTCTAAACTCATATCAAATGGAGGAATTAAACCATTTGTAGACATATCAAGCATGCGTTTATAATGAACATGTCCTAGCCGAGCATGCCATAGAGAGGAAACGTTTTCCTCCGAGGGAACAACACCCTTTGAAGGGGCCGTTCCCAATGAGGGAACAACATGTTCAGAAGAAATAGAACCTTGACCACAAGTCATATAAGCTGAATTCATAACTTTATTAATACTTAGCTTAAACATACCATTACATAGGTAACCACGTCCTACAAATACACCGCCCTTAGATAATATATATTTATCGGCTTCAAACACTTGCCGAAAGCCTAACTTGTTAAGGATAGCACTAGAGACTAAATTTTTCCTTATTCTGGGTACATACAACACACTTTTCAAAATTAAAGTCTTCCCAGAAGAGAACTCTAACTCCACTTGGCCTTTGCCTAAGACGGGGGCAGTTGAGTCGTTTCCCATATGAAGGACACATCCATCATCCAACGGAACGAAGATCTTGAACATTGACTTGTCCCTACACACGTGTGTGGTAGCACCCGAGTCAACCCACCATGCTATCTCATCATCCTGTACAAAGAAGGCCTCAGAAATATTAGGAACAAAGTCCAAACCAGGAAATGTTACTAAAGAGGGAACACTTCCGTTCAAGGGAACCGTTCCTTCCTGACCTTGATGAGATTTCTGCCCTTGGTCCTTAGAACCTTGAGAAGACTGGTTGGGAATGTTGTCCTTCTTGCCCTTTCCAGCCCAACAATCCTTCTTAAGATGTCCAGGCTTCCCACAGTTCCAACACCCCTTTTGAGAGGGTTTCTTGTTGGGACCGGTGTTTGTGTTGTTGTGCGGCCTTTTCTTGCCCTTCTTGTTGTTACCCTTATGGGAACCTTCTTCCATCATGTTGATGGTGGAAGAATTGTGAGTCTCTTTCTCCTTTCCTTTCTCTTGCGAACGAAGGCCCTCTTCAATACGCAAGTGGCTGCCAAGTTCCACAAGGGAAATTCCTTCCTTCTTGTGCTTCAACATGTGCTTGAAGTCTTTCCATGATGGAGGCAATTTGTCAATAATGCTTGACACAGAAATGGACTCGTCCTTATTCAATTTATGTTGAGCAAACTGCCCCAAGATACGGAGTATCTCATGATATTGCTCCATCACCTGTCTTGAGTCAACCATTTTATATGTATTGAAGTTGCTCACAAGGAACTTTACGCTTGAAGCGTCTTCAACCATGTACTTCAACTCTAGAGAGTCCCAAAGTTCCTTGGCGGATTCAACATTTTGGTACACATCAAAGAGGGAGTCGGACATACCGTTTAAGATGTGGCCCCGGCAAATGTAGTCATCGTTCTCCCATTTGCTCCTTTTCCTCACGGCCTCAAGTGGTTCATCATCGACTAACTCCGGCATGGGAGTTGATAGGACGTATACCACCTTGAGGGTGGTCAAGAGGAAATGCATCTTCTTTTGCCAACGGCGGAAGTCCATCCCTTCGAATTTTTCCAACTTCTGGAACTTCGTCGTCATCTCACGAACATTCGTCATTGATCTAAAATTCTGATTTCGATTGTAAGAACTTTGTATTCTGAGTAAGGATAAGTGTAGGTTGAGGCGACTGTTCCTTGCAAGTCTTGATCTTCTTTTGATGTTGACTTCGGGTTCAATAGGGAACGATCAATAAACGATGTAACTCGGATAAGATTTGAATCGTGAGAACACTTTACGAAATCAGAATTTTGCCCCTTACTAAGCCTTAGGGAATCCGCAAAATCTGAAGTGAGATAAGACAAATCCTCTAGTTCCCTTCAAGGCTTTTGATGAGAACTAAACTATGTTCACGTATTTGTGGATGTATGACTTTAACTCAGATAGACAATTCGTGTGAAATTTCTGATTACCCAACACTATCTCCGAAATGCCTTTATATAGGCTTTCGGGCGGTTACATGGAACGGTTATGGCAGTTACAAGCAGTTACTAACGCTTATAACCGTTCCAACTGCCACCAACCGTTTCCAAGGATATCCAACTACTTCTTACCAGTTATCATTGATTTAAGGTAGTTAAGAGAAGGTTATTATGACGGTTACTAAGGCGGTTACAACACATTTATCACGTGTTGGAACTTAACCATGTCTCAGGGAACTTGACGTTCCCACCTAGGGAATGGATGATCCCTTCAAGGAACGATCACTCGTTCAACCTTACGTAACGTACATCGATATGTCTTAAAGACACAATTAACCTCTCTAATGCACCGTTCCCATATGGGGAACGTCACATATCCTTAATGTCTCCCTCAGAATCTCAAGTATGCTTACACGAGTGTGTACTCCACACCTCCAAACCCGTGATGTAGCTAAGTGAGATCTTATAGTGTCGTATGAATCCCGATCACACCAAATGGCACTGTTTCTTATATGGGAACGGTCTCTTGATGACACTAAAATCACCAACAGCTTGTTGTGTTGGGGTGGGAAGGAGAGGGGGGCTGTACACCTAGGATTAAAGTGTGTAGGAAGTTTTAAGTAGCTGAATTTTGTGGTGGATTCTTGCAGCTTCACAAGGCGAGTTGCTTGATGAATCGAGGTTGGTGAAAACTGCCTAGCATGGAGTTGCATAGGTGGGCTGAGGTTTGCTAGGAAGATGCTCAAAGCATGAGCTGCAGGTAAAGATAGTTTGGTGAGTGCTCCCTCAAAGGCATCCAAATATGCATCAACATCCCATGGCACCTCACATTCACCAATTCAGCGAGAGGGTCATCAATAAATCAACAAAATAGAGCTGAAATGTTGACCACATACTCGGACCATGAGGGAAGCTGGTGATAACGTTCCCCCATGTAATTGTGGTGCCATTGCAAGGTTCTTTCATTAAGATGAAGTGAAGCTAAATGTATCCTATACTCAAGTAAGGTGTTATCAAGGGCAAAAAAATTCTCACACTTATATTAGAAATGGCTCGCGGTTCGGTGGAATCGGAGAACCTCCGGTTTCGGAACCGGAAAAAATCGGAACCGAAACCGACTCCAATCGAAACCATATCAACCTCTTATATCGAATTTCGGTTCCGGTTTGGCAAAACCCAGAACCAGGTACCTCAGGTTCTCAAACCTCCGATTTTACACAATAATTTTAAAGTTTAAACTTTGCAATTTTGTCAAATTATTATACAAGTCAAATTAATGTTAAACTTTAAAATTTAAACTTATTATACAAGTCAAATTAAAGTTAAATTTTAATTCATATTAAGTTTAATTTTAAGTTTAATTAATGAAGTCAAATTAATTTATTATATAAGTCAAATTAATTAAGTTAATTTTTCAAATTTTGTCAATTTTTTATACGTCAAATTAAGTTAAATTTTAAGTTTAAGTTTTAAAGTTAAAAATTTTTAAGTTTAAACTATTAAAAATGTTCATTTTATTTTTATTTAAAAAAAGTAATGTTTTTTTTATAAAAACATTAAAAAAATCACAAAAAAAATCGTTTATTCTTTTTTTTTTTAACATTTAATGTTTTTTCCAATTTCGAAACCGGCCGAAACCGAAACCTCATGAGCCGGATACGGCTCCGGAACCGTGTCATGTCTAACTTATATAACCATGGCCTTAAATTGGACCCAAATTTAGGAAAAATTAACCTTAGTTAAACGGCATGATAATCCTCTTGAAAACACAAAACCACCAGTAGAGGTAGAAATTTTCCCTAGATTAAGGGATTGGGGGTTACCTCTCTCCGTCGTTGTTGGAGATTTTCCTATGTGAAGCCCTCCTGGGCCAATATTGTTGGTGATTTTAGTGTCATCAAGAGACCGTTCCCATATAGGGAACGATGCCATTTAGTGTGATCGGGATTCATACGACACTATAAGATCTCACCTAGCTATATCACGGGTTTGGAGGTGTGGAGTACACACTCGTGTAAGCATACTTGAGATTCTGAGGGAGACATTAAGGATATGTGACGTAACCCATATGGGAACAGTGCATCAGAGAGGTTAATTGTGTCGTTAAGACAGATCGACGTTACGTAAGGTTGAACGAGTGCTCGTTCCTTGGAGGGATCAGTCGTTCCCTAGGTGGGAACGTCAAGTTCCCTGAGGCATGGTTAAAGTTGTAGCACGTGATAAATGTGTTGTAACCGCCTTGGTAACCGTCGAAATAACCGTGTCTTAACTACCTTAAATCAGTTGATAACTGATAGAAGTAGTTGGATATCCTTGGAAACGGTTGGTGGCAGTTGGGACGGTTGCTAACCGTTAGTAACCGCTTGTAACTGCCGTAACCGTTCCCTGTAACTGCCCGAAAGCCTATATAAAGGCATTTCAGTGATAGTGTTGGCTAATCAAAAAATTGATACGAGTTCTCTATCTGAGTTAAAGTCATACATTAATAATACTTGAACATGGTTTAGTTCCCATCAGAAGTCTTGAAGGAAACTAGAGGATTTTTCTTATCTCACTTCAGATTTTGCGGATTCCCTAAGGCTTAGTAAGGGGCAAAATTCTGATTTCGGAAAGTGTTCTCACGATTCAAATCTTATCCGAGTTACAGCGTTCATTGATCGTTCCCTATTGAAGCCGAAGTCAACATCAAGAGAAGATCAAGACTTGAAGGGAACAGTCGCCTCAACATACAATGTTCCTTATTCAGCATACATTGTTCTTACAATCGAAATCAGAATTTTGGATCAATGACGAATGTTCGTGAGATGACGACGAAGTTCCAGAAGTTGGAAAAATTCGAAGGGATGGACTTCCGCCATTGGCAAAAGAAGATGCATTTCCTCTTGACCACCCTCAAGGTGGTATACGTCCTATCAACTCCCATGCCGGAGTTAGTCGATGATGAACCACTTGAGGCCGTGAGGAAAAGGAGCAAATGGAAGAACGATGACTACATTTGCCGGGGCCACATCTTAAACGTTATGTCCGACTCCCTTTTTGATGTGTACCAAAATGTTGAATCCGCCAAGGAACTTTGGGACTCTCTAGAGTTGAAGTACATGGCTGAAGACGCTTCAAGCGTAAAGTTCCTTGTGAACAACTTCAATACATATAAAATGGTTGACTCAAGACCGGTGATGGAGCAATATCATGAGATACTCCGTATCTTGGGGCAGTTTGCTCAACATAAATTGAATATGGACGAGTCCATTTCTGTGTCAAGCATTATTGACAAATTTCCTCCATCATGGAAAGACTTCAAGCACATGTTGAAGCACAAGAAGGAAGGTATTTCCCTTGTGGAACTTGGCAGCCACTTGCGTATTGAAGAGGGCCTTCGTTCGCAAGAGAAAGGAAAGGAGAAAGAGACTCCCAATTCTTCCACCATCAACATGATGGAAGAAGGTTCCCATAAGGGTAACAACAAGAAGGGCAAGAAAAGGCCGCACAACAACACAAACACCGGTCCCAACAAGAAACCCTCTCAAAAGGGGTGTTGGAACTGTGGGAAGTCTGGACATCTTAAGAAGGATTGTTGGGCTGGAAAGGGCAAGAAGGGCAACGTTCCCAACCAGTCTGCTCAAGGTTCTAAGGAACAAGGGCAGAAATCTCATCAAGGTCAGAAAGGAATGGTTCCCTCGAACGGAACTGTTCCCTCTTTAGTAACATTTCCTGGTTTGGACTTTGTTCCTAATATTTCTGAGGCCTTCTTTGTGCAGGATGATGAGATAGCATGGTGGGTTGACTCGGGTGCTACCACACACGTGTGTAGGGACAAGTCAATGTTCAAGATCTTCGTTCCATTGGATGATGGACGTGTCCTTCATATGGGAAATGAGTCAACTGCCCCCGTCTTAGGCAAAGGCCAAGTGGAGTTAGAGTTCTCTTCTGGGAAGACTTTAATTCTGAAAAATGTGTTGTATGTACCCAGAATAAGGAAAAATTTAGTCTCTAGTGCTATCCTTAACAAGTTAGGCTTTCGGCAAGTGTTTGAAGCCGATAAATATATATTATCTAAGGGCGGTGTATTTGTAGGACGTGGTTACCTATGTAATGGTATGTTTAAGCTAAGTATTAATAAAGTTATGAATTCAGCTTATATGACTTGTGGTCAAGGTTCTATTTCTTCTGAACATGTTGTTCCGTCAGTGGGAACGGCCCCTTCAAAGGGTGTTGTTCCCTCGGAGGAAAGCGTTTCCTCTCTATGGCATGCTCGGCTAGGACATGTTCATTATAAACGCATGCTTGATATGTCTAAAAATGGTTTAATTCCTCCATTTGATATGAGTTTAGAGAGGTGTAGAACTTGCATGCTTACTAAGATAACAAGACAACCGTTCCCTGATGTTCAGAGAAATAGTGTAGTGCTTGATTTGATACATAGTGACTTATGTGATTTTCATGCTTCTCCGTCCTTGGGAAATAAGAAATATGTTGTTACTTACATAGATGATTATTCCCGTTATTGTTATGTTTTTCTATTGCATGCTAAGGACGAGGCCCTTGGAAAATTTTAAATCTATAAAACTGAAGTGGAACTTCAGTTGGGAACGGTGAGGTGGTGAGTATTTTGACCCAGAATACTTCCAATCCGTAGGAATCATTCATGAAACGACGGCTCCCTATACACCACAACAAAATGGTGTGTCGAAGAGGAAGAATCGAGTTCTTAAGGAAATGGTCAATTCCATGCTTTCCTACTCAGGTTTAAATGACGGATTTTGGGGGGAAGCCATATTGACGGCTTGTTACCTATTGAATAGGGTTCCTAACAAAAGGAACAAGACTACCCCATATGAGCTTTGGTTCCAAAGGAAGCCAAATCTGAATTACCTTCGGGTTTGGGGATGTAGGGCGGTTGTAAGACTACCCGAACCCAAGCGAAAGACTTTGGGTGAAAGAGGTGTTGAATGTATCTTTATTGGATATGCTGAGCATTCCAAGGCATATAGGTTCTATGTTATTGAACCTAACAAGTCTATTTCGGTTCACTCCGTTATAGAGTCAAGAGATGCTATCTTTGATGAAAAATGATTTTCATTGATACCTTTACAAAAAGTCATTGTTCCCAGTAATAATGGAGACAGTGATAGTGTTCCCAGTACAAGTGGAAACATTGATATGGATGTCCAACCTGGGAACAGTGAACCAGAGATCCGAAAGAGTAAAAGAGTAAGGAAGGGAACGTCCTTTGGTCCTGACTTTCATGTTTACTTGGTAGAGGGAACAAGGGATGAAGTTGGATCCCAATACTTGTATTATTACAATATTGAGGATGACCCAAAGACGTTTACTGAGGCAATGAAGTCTCAAGACGTTTCCTTTTGGAAAGAAGCCATAAATGATGAGATGGATTCCATCATGGGGAACAATACATGGGTCTTGGCTGATCTTTCCCCTGGCTGTAAGCCATTGGGAAGTAAGTTGATCTTCAAGAAGAAGATGAAAGTGGATGGAACCATAGATAAGTTTAAGGCCCGATTGGTTGTTCAAGGCTTTAGACAAAAGTATGGAACTGACTACTTTGATACATATGCATCGGTTGCTAGGATTACCACCATTAGGCTATTGATTGCCTTGGCTGCTATTCACAAGTTGGGTATACACCAAATGGATGTGAAAACAACGTTCCTTAATGGGGACCTTGAGGAAGAAGTGTATATGAAACAACCCAAAGGGTTCGTTATGCCTGGACAAGAGCATAATCTGTGTAAATTGGTCAAATCTTTGTATGGGCTGAAGCAAGCACCAAAACAATGGCATCAAAAGTTTGATGAGGTTGTATTGTCCAATGGATTCAGACTGAATCAATCTGACAAGTGTGTATATAGCAAATTTGATAATTCTGGGAAAGGTGTTATAATTTGCTTGTACGTGAATGACATGTTGATCTTTGGAACGGATCAAAGGCAAGTAGACCTTACAAAGGCATTTTTGTCATCACAATTCTCCATGAAGGACATGAGGGAGGCCGATGTTATCCTAGGGATTAGGATAAGGCGGGGAACGGAGGGCTTATCGTTGTCACAATCTCATTACATTGAGAAAGTATTGGAGAAATTCAATTGTGATAAGTACACTCCTTTGAAAACACCATATGATCCGAGTGTTAAACTGTTCCCTAATAAGGGGAAATCAGTTATGCAACTTGAGTACTCAAGGGTTATTGGGTGCTTGATGTATGCCATGACAAGTACTAGGCCGGATATTGCTTTTGCAGTAGGGAAGCTTAGTCGCTATACTAGTAATCCTAGTGCATATCATTGGCAAGCGGTTCGACGGGTACTTCAGTACCTTAAGGGAATAGTGGACTTTTGTCTTACTTATAGTGGATCACCCTCGGTGTTAGAGGGATATTCAGATACAAGTTGGATCACAAATGAAGAAGATCATTCTTCCACTAGTGGGTGGGTGTTCCTTGTTGGTGGGGGTGCCATCTCATGGGCTTCCAAGAAACAAACTTGCATCTCGAGTTCCACCATGGAATCGGAGTTTGTTGCCTTAGCCGCTGCTGGGAAAGAAGCGGAATGGCTAAGGAACTTGATATATGAAATTCCATTATGGGAAAAGCCAATTTCACCTATATCAATCCATTGTGATTGCGCTGCAACTTTGGCTAAGGCATATAGCCATGTATACAATGGGAAATCACGCCACTTGGGTGTGAGGCATAGTGCGATAAGAGAGCTCATTACGCATGGGGTGATTTCGGTGGATTTTGTTAGATCACAACAAAACTTGGCTGATCACTTGACGAAGGGGTTGGCTAGGGACTTGGTCTCCAAGTCGGCTAAGGGGATGGGATTCAGACCCATATAAGTTTTCTAGTGGTGGGATACCCAATTCCTTTCCAATTAACGTTGGGAACGAATTCAATGTGGAAAGCCTACACCTAGAAACTGAGAGCACAAAGGAACAGTCCCCAGGTATGTGCTCTGTTCCTACAAGTATAGAGGTTGAAAACAATTTCTTAATAATTCCTTTGAAAAAGTGCAGATTGTAGGTGCACGATTGAGGATTCGTTCCTTAAAAGGATCTACCTATATGGGCGTGAAGTTTGGCCGCTTCGTGAAGTTTGGGTTGACTTCAAAACGCTCACGAATGGATAAGGACTCAAGGTCATTAAGAGAGTCAAGTTAAGACTATGGAATTGTATAATAATTCATGTGTGTGTTATCTTCATACATCCAAAGAGGTTGATTGGTTCAATCCTTAAGGACACCATGATTCTCGGGTGTTTGAAATGTGTAATTACACTAAGACATAAATTCAATCGTTGCGATATTTGTGTTTATGCATGAGTTTGGGATGAAGACTTGCTTATTTTGTGAATCAAGGATTACACTAAAATGGGGGAGGATTGTTGGTGATTTTAGTGTCATCAAGAGACCGTTCCCATATAGGGAACGATGCCATTTAGTGTGATCGAGATTCATACGACACTATAAGATCTCACCTAGCTACATCACGGGTTTGAAGGTGTGGAGTACACACTCGTGTAAGCATACTTGAGATTCTGAGGGAGACATTAAGGATATGTGACGTTACCCATATGGGAACAGTGCATCAGAGAGGTTAATTGTGTCATTAAGACAGATCGACGTTACGTAAGGTTGAACGAGTGCTCGTTCCTTGGAGGGATCAGTCGTTCCCTAGGTGGGAACGTCAAGTTCCCTAGGTGGGAACGTCAAGTTCCCTAGGTGGGAACGTCAAGTTCCCTGAGGCATGATTAAAGTTTCAGCATGTGAGAAATGTGTTGTAACCGCCTTGGTAACCGTCGAAATAACCGCGTCTTAACTACCTTAAATCAGTTGATAACTGATAGAAGTAGTTGGATATCCTTGGAAACGGTTGGTGGCAGTTGGGACGGTTGCTAACCATTAGTAACCGCTTGTAACTGCCGTAACCGTTCCCTATAACTGCCCGAAAGCCTATATAAAGGCATTTCGGTGATAGTGTTGGCTAATCAAAAAATTGATACGAGTTCTCTATCTGAGTTAAAGTCATACATTAATAATACTTGAACATAGTTAAAGTCATATTGATACGAGTTCTCAATATGCCGATGATTTCTGCGTTTATTGAGACATGGCAGCCAAAGACCAACACTTTCCACATGCCATGGGGAGAGATGACGGTTACTATCCATGATGTGTGTGACAGTGTGTCTCATCCTAGGTATCAGCATAAATGGAGATGCAATTATACAGCCGATTTCTGAAAGGGTGATGGACATGAAAAGTTTGAGACGCCTACAAGGTGCACGGGTAATGGAGTTCTTTAGGATAACACCAAAAATGATGTCTACCTTAGAGGTTAAGAGTTGAGGATACTAGCACGAGGCACTACGCAAACATTGCCTGAGCCCATATATGCAGGACTATCCTGAAGTCGTCACTTGGGGTTATATGTTATACCTCATTGGTTCCACGCTCTTTCCTGACAAGTCGCAGCACCGAATTCTTGTGGCCTATTTGGGCCTTGTACAGGATCTCGCGACTATTCAGACTAGTTCATGGGGATCGACTGCTCTTGCACATTTGTACCGAGCACTAGGAGAGTGTTCACATTTTGGTTGTCGAATTATGTCTACATGTACCACCCTATTGCAAGTAACAATTTTATTGTATTTTTTTATGTTTGTTTATTATTTCATACTTTGAATTATTTAAGTACTTGTGACTATACATATATGTATGTACATGCATGGATCTACCAGTATTTTCCCTCATTTCGTCCTGCACAGAATCATTTGTGGGATGGTAATGTGCCATATGTTGTGCGATGGAGTGGTACAACCAAGCCAACTAATATACCCAGTGAAATGCACAATTACAGAGCAGAGCTAGATTGTATGTATGCGGAAGATGTAAGTACTTTACTCTTTTTGTTTCAAATTTATGTTAAAAAACAACCATGTAACTGAGTTCAGGCCTAGCCCCTTATAGATTTCAGGGTGTGATATCAACTTACAAGCCAACTAAGTTTAACATGTTTTTGTTAGGTTAACTGGAAACCCTATAGAGAGCTTGATTTCAGTTCAGCCATATCCCCTTCTAGATTTCATGGTGTTATATCATTCTTGTCCAAATCTGAGCCATACATGCCAGATCGTGTCACGAGGCAGTTCAACCGTGTTCAGGGGATACCAGGAAAAGTTATAGAGCCACTAAGAACGATCAGACCCACCGAGCTGAAGAGTTACGTAGTTGAGTACGACACGGGTACTTGGATTTGGGATTGCAAGAACTTGCACTCCATTAGCCTCGAGTTGATGGGCCCTCCAGCGATACATGGGTTTGAGTGCAGTGCGGATTACATGGCGTGGTACGAGCCTCTCACACACATGTATGTCTCTCCCCCTCCCGATGCTACCGTCGAGCCCACATATCATGAGCGAAGGGATCCACGTTCTCAGGTGATAATATGTTTTTCACACTTATGTCTCAAATATCAAATAAAATTCATAGCTATATTTATTATTTCATATATGTGTAGAGCATTGGACGGGTCATGGAGTTGCTCTCCCCATTTGCAGATGCAGATACATGCCCCACTGATATTCGTGAAGCCATCAGGAGATCTTTACGTGAGCTAAGAGGCGATATACCTCCATCAACTTTTGAGGCCGGTTCTGGCAGTCGTCATGTTCCAGATGATGATTCTGATGATGATTAGTGTGTGTGGTAGTTTGTTTGATACACTCTTTGTGGGATGTTTTAGTTTGTTTAGACTTTTATCGAACTTTTTTGTCTAAGTATGTTCGATTAATCGTTTTGGATGATTAGTAGTATGACGTATGCCCATTTGTCTTGCCCAAGCCCTAAAGATTCTGCAATTGCTCTGTATCCATAGTTTCCATCCGATAGAATCCCACTGCTTTGATTTCACCCGAGGTGTGGGAGCTCTAATAGGAGACACTTGTACCGGGGGAGCTCTAACCTGAGACACTGGAGGTGTAGGAGGTCTAATCTGAGATGGTGTGCTCGTGGAATCTGGGTGCTTTGGGGGCCTACCCCGTTTCTTCTTTGGAGGTGTTTGGTTCAACTCTTGCTTAGTGATCTCCCACGAAGAAGGAAGTCTTTTGTTTAAAGCTCCCTTTGGTCGCCCCTTAGTCTTCACAACTCGGTTCTTGCAAACTAGTCCTCTCTAGATGAGCTAACTCTAAAATTGCATTGGCACATTTAATTTGTTGATCAGCTGGCAAAGTGGGGAAGTCAATACTATAGAAATCATCCATCAGTGATCTGGCAACTTTGCGCTTCCACCCTTCATCTTCTTCATTTTGCACGACTTCCAAGTCCAACTGTCTCCAAAAGCTATGCACGGCTTTCAGTGGGATAGGTATTTGAAGCTCCACCCATCGTGCAATCTTATGGACACAAGGCAACCCATCTCTCACAGACATATGGCATTTGCAAGTGGGGTCAAAAAATGGATCTTCCCCACGTTTGTATTCATTTATCAAGCGCTTCATGGCTTCGTCAGAAACCTTGTACTTCAACTGCTTGAAAACATCTGCCACTGTTGTTGTAGAAGGGTTGCTTGTTGATCAATCTTCGGTTGTCTTGGATATCAATTGAATCGTGTTTTGAACACTTTCCAAAATCAATATTTCGACCCTATACTTGTTGCCTCGGGTTACATAAAATCTGATCCGGGATAAGACAATTGCACCTCTAATGATTCAGGCAAATCAAAAGAGAACACTTGAAGTTTTCGGTTTTGTTTGATTTTGAGAGATCATAAGTTCTCGTGATTTTAAGACTTGCCCCAAGCCCACCCTTATATAGAGCATCAGAATTTAGGTAGTTAGATGTCGGTTTAAGATGTTAAAAATCAGTTATGGCGGTTAAGTTAGGTAAAAACCCGCCAAAAACCGCCAAAACTCACTCCCCGGCAAGGCGCACGGTTTGTGACAAACCGTGCCCCAAACCGTGCCTCTCTCCAGAATGCCCAAAACCTCGCCAGAAGCAAGTTCTGGCACACCGCACGATTTGTGACAAACCGTGCCACAAACCGTGCAGCTCTCCAGAGAGCCATTCTGGCTTCTGTTCTGTAGAGCACGGTTATGGCCCATGGTGCACGGTTTGTCACAAACCATGCACGTCCTTAGGACCCCGAAAATCACCCTCTCGGTGTCCGCTTCTTGAACCCCGACATGTTTCGTAACCCCGAGTCTGAAACCACGCACACGAGTGTGCACTCCGCACCCCCGAACCTCGTTATGCGCCAAACGAGCTCCTTAAGTCTTGAGCGAATCCCGACTACACTAAATGGCCGATGACACTAAAATCACCAACATTCCTCCCCTATTTTAGAGTAATCCTTGATTCACTATACATACATCAAACACAAACTCATGCATAAATGAAAATGTCCTTAGGATTGAATTTCCACATTAGTGTAGTACACATTTGAAATAATCGAGAATCAGGGTGTCCAAAGGATTGAACCCATCAACTCATTTGACTACCTGAAGATACAAACACACACAAGTTTCTACACTGCTCCAACTGCTAACTTGACACTATTCTAGCCATGTGTCCTTATCCATTCACGAACGTATGCAAAGCCAAGCCCAGGCTAGTTGAAGCGGCACTACTTCACGCTCGTATAGGTGGATTCTTTTAATCATGCACCCGCAAATGCATTTTTTCAAAAGATCCATTAAGAAGAGAATCTTCAACCTTACTTTACTTGCAGGTCCGAGCACATACCTTAGGATGAAGTATGAATATGTGCTCCAAACTCTAAGTGTAGGCTTTCCACATTGAATTCAGCCTCCAACGTCATATTAGAGGGGAATTGGATGTCCTACCATTAGAGATTTTAAACGGGCTTTAAACCCATCACGATAGCCGACTTGATCACCAAGTCCCTAGCTAACCCCTTTGTCAAGTGGTCCGCCAAATTTTGTTGAGACCGAACAAACTCAATAGTAATCACCCCATGAGTGATAAACTCACGTACCGCGCTATGTCTAACGCCCAGGTGTCGCGACTTACCATTATACACTTGGCTATAAGCCTTAGCCAAAGTAGCTTGACTATCACAATGGATAGAAATGGGTGACACCGGTTTTGGCCACAAGGGAATCTCGTAGACTAAGTTCCTTAGCCATTCCGCCTCTCTACCGGCAGCGGCCAATGCTACGAATTCTGATTCCATAGTCGAACTTGTAATGCAAGTTTGCTTCTTAGAAGCCCATGAAATGGAACCTCCCCCAAGAAAGAATACCCAACCCCTAGTAGAAGAATGATATTCTATATTAGTGATCCAACTCGCATCTGAATACCCTTCTAGAACCGAAGGAAATCCGACATATGACAAACCATAATTCATGGTTCCCTTTAAGTATTTGAGTACCCGCCTTATTGCTTTCCAATGATGAGTACTAGGATTACTAGTGTATCTACTCAACTTGCCTACCGCATAAGCAATATCCGGCCTTGTGCTCGTCATGGCATACATTAAGCAACCAATCACTTGTGAGTACTCGAGTTGTGATACCGCTTTACCCGAATTGGGCATAAGCTTCACACTCGGATCCATAGGAGTGCTAACCGGAGAACAAGTCTCACAATTGAACTTCTTAAGCACTTTATCAATGTAATGAGATTGTGACAAAGAGAGTCCCTTATTCTCACGTTTGATCCTAATACCAAGGATCACATCCGCCTCCCCCATGTCTTTTATGGCAAAGCTTGATCACAAAAAGGCCTTTGTAAGGTCCACTTGTTTTTTATCTGTACCAAATATCAACATGTCATCAACATACAAGCAAATGATTACTCCATTACCGGATTTATCAAAACTTGCTGTATACACACTTGTCCGATTGATTTAACTCGAATCCGCTCGACAAGACAACCTCATCAAACTTTTGATGCCACTGCTTAGGTGCTTGCTTTAGCCCATACAATGACTTTACCAACTTACACACCTTATGCTCATTACCGGGCATAACAAACCCTTCAGGTTCCTTCATGTACACCTCCTCCTCCAAATCACCATTCAAGAATGCCGTTTTGACATCCATTTGGTGAATCACAAGATCGTTAATAGCCGCCAAGGCAATCAACAACCTAATGGTGGAGATCCTAGCAACCGGAGCATAGGTATCGAAATAATCAATACCTTCCTTTTGTCTAAAGCCTTGGATAACCAATCGAGCCTTAAACTTGTCAATAGTACCATCGACTTTCATCTTCTTTTTGAAGATTCACTTGCAACCCAAAGGCTTGCAACCCGGTGGGAGATCCGATAAAACCCATGTGTTATTTCCCATGATGGAATCCATCTCATCATTTATTGCTTCTTTCCAGAAAGCAACATCTTGAGACCCCATTGCCTCACTAAAAGTCCTAGGATCCTCATCAATATGATAACAATATGAATATTGGAACCCAACTTCATCTATAGATCCTTCAACCAAATAAACTTGGAAATCTGGACCGAAAGACTTTTCAATCCTCCCTCTCTTGCTCCTACGGAGCACAGGTGACTCATTAGAAGGCATGACCGAACCGTCTCCTTCTTTAGTTCCAATTGTACTAGGAACCAAATCATTTGGTCTAGGTATGGACGAGAATCGATTCTCATCAAATATTGCATCTCTCGACTCAATCACGGTATTAACCGAAATAGAATCATTAGGCTCTATCACATAGAACCTATAAGCCTTGGAATGCTCAGCATACCCAATAAAGATGCAATCAATACCTCTTTCCCCCAAGGTTTTAATCTTGGGCTGGGGTAGTCTAACGACCGCCCTACATCCCCGAACTCGAAGGTAATTCAAGCTTGGTTTCTTTTTGTACCAAAGTTCATAAGGGGTGACCTTGTTCCTTTTGTTAGGAACCCTATTTAATAAATAGCAAGCCTTTAGCATGGATTCACCCCAAAAACCGTCACTCAATCCCAAGTAGGATAACATGGAATTAACCATCTCTTTTAGGACTCTATTCTTCCTCTCCGACACACCATTTTGTTGTGGCGTGTATGGAACCATAGTCTCATGTATAATGCCTACGGATTGGAAATACACATGATCATAAAATTATCCACCTCTATCGGTGCGTAGTTTCTTAATCAAGTCATTTTGTTGCAATTCAACCTCGGTTTTATAAACCTTAAATTTATCTAGGGCCTCGTCTTTAGCATGCAATAAATACACATAACAATAAAGAGAATAATCAAGATAATAGAACGCACACCATAAATCGCAAAACATATTTAAAAAATAAATAACCGACCAGTCTATACAGAGTACATTAGGGTCTAATGACTAATCTGTTTGGAAACAGTAGAGTCAAGTTTTATCCAATCAGTATAACTATACTGTAGGGCATAACATGACCAGTAGACTAAAAAGTAATCTGGTAAACCTAGTATACTTTTCATCAAGTAATCTGTATTAAATACAGTAGACCTGAATCAAGTAATCTAGAAACATGAGTAATCTATGCAAAGCATAGTAGACTTCATAAAAACACACAAGACCTCATCTACTTCATGAGATTCTCGTCCTTAGTCTCTTGAGACTTAAATTATGATAATGCTATATATACTTATATACATACACTCACATGAGGAAACAAAATTCTATACATTCCTCATCACCCATTTAACTATTTAAGTTAAAATATCATGATCAATATTTTGATCATCTGGTCACATAAAATGAGAATTTGAACTAATGTGACTTGTATCATGGTCATACCATGACCAAAACTTTCTATGGTCATACACATGTGCTTCCACCAATTCAATGGTACATAAACACACATGTTTCACTCATACGAAATTTTCAACTGCCACTATATGTGGTTAGCATACAATACATGACACTAACCAGAATTTAATTCTTACCCATACATATAAATATATGTTATATGTATACATGTCCAGAGATTACACAATCTCTTGCATATATCTCAAGATCATCAACACGGCTTAAATATCACGGTCTTCGCATAACCGCACATGAATAAAATTTAAATCCACTTTATACATTTAATGCCACATCCAAGACCATATAGAGATATGAAACCTCCATTTCCGTGGTCCTATATCACCACCATTCATGCTTTATTAGCATTAGCCTTTATCGTGATTAGGATGTATAGCCTAGCTCTCAAATTAAATTTGATAGCCAACAACTACCGCACATGACAACCAATCGTGTAATCTTGTCATTTCCCATTTGTTGCACCTCCTCGTCTCCTCCAAGGGTTCGTTCTTCGCATCTTCCGGTATGGGGGATGTTGGCATGCTTAGAATGTACACCTCCTTGAGCGTCGTGAGGAGTAAGTGCATCTTCTTTTGCCATCTTCGAAAGTCCACGCCTTCAAACTTCTCCAACTTCCCAAACTTGGAAGTCATCTCACGAACGGAAGCAGCCGCCATTGATCAAGCACGAAAATATTGATTTTGAATGTTGTAGAAGGGTTACTTGTTGATCAATCTTCGGTTGTCTTGGATATCAATTGAATCGTGTTTTGAACACTTTCCAAAATCAATATTTCGACCCTATACTTGTTGCCTCGGGTTACACGAAATTTGATCCGGGATAAGACAATTGCACCTCTAATGATTCAGGCAAATCAAAAGAGAACACTTGAAGTTTTCGGTTTTGTTTGATTTTGAGAGATCGTAAGTTCTCGTATTTTTAAGACTTGCCCCAAACCCACCCTTATATAGAGCATCAGAATTTAGGCAGTTAGATGTCGGTTTAAGAGGTTAAAAATCAGTTATGGCGGTTAAGTTAGGTAAAAACCCGCAAAAAACCGCCAAAACTCACTCCCCGGCAAGGCACACGGTTTGTGACAAACCGTGCCCTTCTCCAGAATAACCAACACCTCGCCAGAAGCAAGTTCTGGCACACCGCACGGTTTGTGACAAACCGTGCGACTCTCTAGAGAGCCATTCTGGCTTCTATTCTATAGAGCACGGTTATGGCCCATGGTGCACGGTTTGTCACAAACCGTGCATGTTCTTAGGACCCCAAAAATCACCCTCTCGGTGTCCGCTTCTTGAACCCCGACATGTTTCATAACCCCGAGTCCGAAACCACGCACACGAGTGTGCACTCCGCACCCCTAAACCTCGTTATACGCCGAACGAACTCCTTAAGTCTTGAGCGAATCCTGACTACACTAAATGGCCAATGACACTAAAATCACCAACAACTGTCACCATGCACATCGTCTTCTGGCGACTAATGTTGAAGATTGCCTTTATCTCATTTACTTGGATGCACATCAAGGAATCATATTGACCTAATACAATGTCTAACCTACCATGTGGAGTAGTCAAGAAGTTTTTCAAAGACGAGTGTTCTCCTTCAACCCTACAGTTGAAATAACAGAAATGACATATAATTATATTTTGTCCGTGTATAGGCTTGATAATAATGCATTGAATATATTGCACAAACCTGTTTGTCGTGGTAGTTCCCAATGTCAAAACCGTATCCGTCCAAGCCGACACAATTCTTTCCCTATACGGTTCAAGCCACTGGTTTTGGACATACTGAAGCAGGTATTTCCTGGTGCTCTATTCAACCTCAATCTTGCGCAGACTTTGCTCGTACTCCTCTATAGTTTTTTCCTTAAACAACTTCATGTAAGAATTTGCAAACCTTGTTGCAGTGTCAG
The DNA here is from genome assembly GCA_027886185.1 of Rheum nobile. NCBI lineage: Eukaryota > Viridiplantae > Streptophyta > Magnoliopsida > Caryophyllales > Polygonaceae > Rheum > Rheum nobile. The sequence continues at coordinate 314,205 of WOAB01000481.1, forward strand.
CATGCTTGATGATTTTCTTAGCTTTGGCCTCGATGTTCTTGTATACATGACGTCTACATAGAATGTACTTTGCCTTTGGGAACAATTCATCCACCGCATTCATCAAGGCAAGTTCTCGATCTGTCACTATGCATGTAGGCTGCTTCTGCACAAGCCCACAAAGTTTGGCAAGCTGCTTTATAACCCACAAGTAATTTTCTTCCCTCTCATGTTCCAGAAATGCCCCCGCTATGTTGTAATTCTTCCATGTAGAAGTGAATCCTACAATTTCCAGGAAAGGCATCTCATATCTGCACACAGATTAACATGTTATTGTATAATAAAATTACATATTAATAACTAGATAATAAAGAGATGTGCGCGATGGTTACCTGTTTGTACTGTAGGTGGAGTCCAACAATAATACATATGGAAATGCCTTGAGGAGTGATATGGAATCTGGGCTGGAAAAAAAATGTCAATAATCTTATTGGTTTTACGGTCCGCCCTATGCTCCATATAGTAGTTGTAGTCATTACATTTGAGGAAGAATTGTTGGACAACTGTTCTTCCTTCCATCCCAGTCCTTCGTACCTTGTACCGCTCATTGTACACTTGCTTCTTTCTAGTGCAGTTCCCTGGGAACTCGTTCAGTGCAGTTGCAATCTGGGTTGGCGTACAATGTGTCTTTATCATTGACTGTGCACCAATCTCTTCTGCTCATCTATGAGCCTACCAGCTAATGGAAGCCCATATAAACTAGTCCCGATCTCATGGCTGTGAGTTCCATGTACAACATCGATCTTCCATTAGCCTCTAGGACGTTCACGACACATTAATTTGAAGGGACACCCATATTTCTTTGTCTGTGTGTTTTTCCAGACTCTGTTTTCTCCTACTTTAGATGGGGTGTACATTCCTTCTCTTTCACACAACAACATAGTCTTCCCAAGATGACGATCATGTGATTTTCTATCTCGGCTAATCTTGATGCACATGTTATTTTGAAACCCATTGTCTTTAACCCACTTAATTGCCTCATCCCTGGTGCAGAACACAATATCTGTAGTAAACAACTCAGAATAATCAGCTGAAACTTGGTTTACATCCTCTAAGGGTACCCCAAACTGCGGTTGTGTGTGCAATGGTGGGAACCCAAACCGAGGAATTGATTCTGGAGTTACAAATACATGGCCAAATCCATCGTGAAGCGTAAAATACGGAAGTGATTCTGATGGTACAAATCCATCACCGAGCGTGTACGAAGAAGACGTCCCATTTTGTGATGTTGATGAAAACTCATCATTAAGGCTTAGGTCGTTAAGCCCAATATAAAGTTCATTATTTTCCTGTTAAAAAAAATAGTGAGTCACAGTAAAAAAAAAACAGATTCTGCAAAGTATTCAATCCGTCACGGACTAGGCTATTCCATCCGTGACGGAAATATCTTATTCACCCGTCACGGATGGACTCATTCCATCCGTCACGAACGGACACTATCCATCTGTGACGGATGGAAGCTTTATATTCGTCACGGAGTGACTTGTTTTCGACTGGTTTCTTCGACTGTCTTTTTTCTACCGGCCGACTAGTTTTTTTCCTTACAAGTTACAAACACTAGAAATTTGACTATAACTATCCTAAAACACACATTTATGATTAGAACAACATTAAAAACAATCTATTTGCAACAACTATCTTTAATCTAGTTAAAGTTTGGACTTTTAATAAGTAAAAATCAAAACTTTCATGTTTTGAAGTAAAAGAATTATGACTAGAACAACACATAACTCAAGTTTGAAGTAAAAACAAAAGGAACTAACCTCGTTGTGATCAAACATGAATGAATCATTTCCTTCATTCATGGTGCCATAGAAATCATCATGATGTTCCATAAGATATGAGATTATTTTTGTTTGAGGGAGGAAGAATTTTTGTTTGAAGGTGGAAGAGTGTTTGCCTTAATATGAAGGTGGGTAATTTAATTATGTTAGGTGGGGACAAGTAACATTTATTGCGACAATTGAGTTTTGTGTTTCACTCGTGAGTGGTTCACGGACGAAATACGTTTCTCCGTGAATGGACCACGGAAGAAACAAGTTCCTTCATGGTCAATTCACGGAGGAACGGCGTCTCTCCGTGGTCCATTCATGGAGGAACGAGTTTCGTCCATGGTCAATTCACGGGTGTAGGGTGGGCGCTGTTAAGTAAAATAGGGTGGGCGTTAAATAGCAACCTTGTAAATTTACATAGTTGCTATTTAACACCCACCCTATGTTTCTTCATAGCGTCCACACTACAACTGTGAATTGACCACGGAGGAACCATGTTCATCCATCACAGAGGAACTGCATTCGTCCATCACGGATGAACGCGTTTCATCCGTGACGGTGGGACGTTGTCTTCTTCCTCAGAAGACGCAGTTGTTCGTTTGTCTCAAGAAATCAACACAAAATCTATCTATATTCATTATACATTTTATTCATCTATAGACTTAAAACTTGGAATTTATAAGACAGATTAGGTCAATAATACCCAAAATTCAATCTTGAAAATTTGCTTAAACCCTAACTACAAATTTTAAAAATTAGTTGATAAACTTATATTTTCTTGGAGATGGTTGGTTGATTCTTAAGTGTGGCACCTCCTTCATCCAAATTGATGGAAATTTAGTGGCTAAGTGAGGAAGAAAGGGGTGATTTTCGATGGCTTGTGATATGGGAAATGGAAGAATGGAAGAGAGGTGGGAGATGGGAAATGAAAGTGAGGAAAAAAAATGAGGGTGGCAGGGTTGTAATTTTGGAATAGATTCCTTATATATGTGTAGAGGGGGCTCTAAATTTATGCACATTAAATTTCTAAAATGCCTAATTTTTTGTCTAAAATTAGTTATACATAAATTTTATATAGTGTATCATTCAATTTTTTCACCCGAGAAATCATTCTCAAGAATCCAATCCTTGGGAAATAACAATCATTGTCATATAGTTAGGTTGATATATTATATTAGAGCATAATCTTCTTATCGTTTAAAAATCAATTTGATTTAGTTAAATCTATTAGTTTAATTTATTTATATCACAATAACGAAAGTATAAGATTAATTTTGAAAAATATAATTTGTAAAAAACAGTATTAGCATTTGGCTAACTTTAAACTTTTTATTTTTACAATCTAAATTTTTAGCATTTTGTTTCATCAATTATTGAACAATTTCTTTCATTCCCTCCCCGTGGAAACTAATTTGATTATATTAGTATCAAAAATTAATTTGTGTATTTTGTCACATGTTGTCGTGATTAGAAAAATGTTGAACCAAATACTTAATATAGTTGTTTATCACAATCGCAAGAACCACGGTTTAAGATAATTTTCTCTATATTTTTCATAGAATTGTTCCCTTCGATTTAACATAACTTAAAACTACTTTTTAACACATAATTTAGGACTAACAAAACACTATATATCCATGAATGTCCAATATTTAATATGAATCAAAATGTCATTCTCTTAACAATTTTATGTATATATATATATATTTGTTTATGTAACACCCCCAAATATATAACCTTGAAAGTATTATCGCCAGTGACCTCAGATTCCACATCCGAAGCCACCCAAGGCTTAACCAATTTATACAAATCACAAAACAACCTTTAATACGAAATATCATAACATTTGATTAAATCAAAGTCTCAGAATTACATCCACAATTCCAAATAAAACCAAAATACATAATATGTTTCAATACAGCGGAAGTCTTTTAAATAATTAACAAAAATGTCTTGATCGGAGTGATCACCCGCCTAGGATCTCAACCTTGATAAAACTCTTAAAAACTCCATTTGCCTTCATCGTCGTTTCTAGCCTTCACGTAACGGGAGTTTACCTGATGTGCCGTATGAGACGGATGACACCAGCCAACCATGCAAGGAATAAAACCCGGTTGGTTAGTCTAATGAAAGACTATGCAAGGGTAAAACAGAAAGGTTCTATGGTAGGCGTATTAGGTTAGACCCATCGCTTCTCGAATGAAAGTCGATGACGATAGTAAACCTCAATACCTCTACAGAATGATTCAAAGTAGAATGATCAAGAGAAGACTCCTAAAGATCGAGTCTAAAGGAAACATATGAAGAGAAGACTCCAAGAGATTGAGTCTTATCGGAAAGTATGACAAGTGTTCGGGAACATTAAAGTTTCACACAAGCGTTTTAAAAAGACTTGTCCATTTGGGTCCACGACCAACCTCACCGCGTAATGCGAATTCAGATTTGGAAGGAGGACTTACTTTAGTCGAAGTCCAGACGAGTTTCCAAGTTGTACTTCTCACCCAAGGTTCATTACTTATGTGCATAGCGGCACTTATCTTATTTTAGTGACAAAGCGTACATTCACGTTATAAGCTTTATATATCATCTCATCGCGAGAGATATTGAAGGGAATAAATACCGAGAATCGGCACCAGCTGTGTGCACCTACCCTGATTAAGGGCAAGGTCATGACCAGAGAGAGTACTAGGGAAATAATCCTCCTAGCACCAGTTATAAAGAAACAACTAGACCTCGCAAGGTACATAGCGTTCCTACGAATACTCGTTCTAACTAAATAGTTAAAATCACATAATAATCCACATCAATGCCATCATGGCAACAGTATATATATATATAATAGTGTTGTTTCTAGCAGTATATACAACCTATTATAATATCTCTTTTAATCGTATCAAATACGTTTATCAAAACTGTTCCCAACGAAAACAATATTCATCCCATTTAATTAACAATTAAAACAATTGATAATTAATAGAAATATGGAATGATAAGCAAGAGTGAACCACCACTTGCCTTAGATTAGACGAACGATTGACGAAGACGGGTTTCTGGGTCCGGAACGGGAACATAACTCAGATTACAGATTCCTACGGAATGACCCATAACGAAACCCTAGGTTAGATTCGACATTTAAAATGATACGAATCGAAGAAGGAATGAACCAAATCGAAGGAATGAAGGCCCCGACCGAGACCGACAAGCCCAAAGCCACGATCGCGATTGCCCAGGCAATCCGCGGTCGCGGCAGGGATTCCGCGGTCACGGCCGTCGAGGACAAGGCCACCGCGGGTGTCATGACAGCGGTCGCGGACGCGGCCGACCTTTTCACTGCCGTGGTCGCGGCAGTTCATGTCCGTGGTCGCGGACATGAACTCCGACGACTTGTAAGGGAGAAATCTCACCAGAGGCGACGCGACGGGGCTCGATTCGGGTGGGGATCGACTCCTGGGCACCTTGAACCTCCAATGCACCACCTTGAGAGCACCACCACCTCCAACGAGAGCTCCGGCGAAAGCTTGAAGATTTCCGGCGAGAGCTTCGACCTCTGGCGAACAAGAAAACGAGAGAGATTCTGAGAGGGAGAGAGTGATTTCGGTGTGCCTTTTAACCCTCAATCCGACCCCCTTTTATAGGCCAAGGAAGGATCTCCCCCAAGCCGGATCAACGGCGAGCCAGAAGATCAACGGTGACGCGAACGGCGAGGAGTCAGACGACGCGACGTTGGCGTGTTGGAGTTTTCCGCGGTCACAGAACTTTATCCGCGGTCGCGGAAAATTCTTGTGCCCAGCCCTTCTGAAACCCATTTTTCCGCGGTCGCGGTGGGTACTGCCGCGGTCACAGAAATGCCTTTTCCGCGTCTGTTTGCCCGGGGAAAGGTTTGGCGTGGGTTTTAAACCCCGGATTAAATATATTTGTACCCAAACAAATATTCTAAACCCCGAAAAATACGTCGAATGTATTTTATATCACTCAGGGGATTTTACAAAGATCAATCTCGATACAGAAATCCGAACTTCTCTGAAAATGATACGATCACAGAACGAGGGTTGAGTAAATTACCCAAATACCCTTACTAAAAATGAGGGGTATTACATCACCTCCCCCTTAAAAGAAGTTTCAACCCCGAAACTTGGCTGAATAAACCAAAAAAATGAGGCGTTACAACACTACCCCCTTAAAAAGGTTTCGACCCCGAAACTAGGCCGAAACAGCTCGGGAAAACGGCTAAGCATATCCTCTTCAGTCTCCCAGGTTTCCCAAGTAACCTCTTCAGATCCAGCCTTGGACCAAAGAATCTGTACTAATGGTACTACCTTGTTCCGCAATTGCTTCTCGCGACGCTCGAGAATACGCACATGTATCTCTTCGTAGGTACCATTTGCCTGAATCTCGATGTCTTCATAACTCAGCACATGAGACTCATTTGGCATGTACTTTCTCAACAAGGATATGTGGAACACGTTATGCACCAGATGTGCCGATGGCGGCAATGCCAAACGATACGCTAGAGACCCTACCCTGTCAAGGATCTCAAACGGTCCCAAGTAGCGAGGGTTAAGCTTCCCACGCTTGCCGAACCTGAACACGCTCTTGGATGGCGACACCCTGACAAACACCTTGTCACCAACCTCAAATTCGACATTCCTACGCTTCAGATCCGCGTAAGACTTCTGTCGACTTTGAGCTGTCAACATCCTCTGTCTAATCAACGCAATATCCGAAGCAGTCCTTTCGACTAATTCTGGTCCAAGCAGAACCTTATCGGCATTCTCATCCCAACAAATTGGAGATCTGCATCTTCGATCGTACAAAGCCTCGAATGGAGCCATCTTTATGGTAGCATGCCAGCTATTGTTGTACGTGAACTCAATTAGACTTAGGTTGTTCTCCCAGCTAGTCGGACGGTCAAGTACGCAAGCTCTCAGAATATCTTCCAAGGTCTGGATGGTCCTCTCAGACTGTCCATCCGTCTAAGGATGAAACGCAGTACTGAACCTCAACTCGGTTCCCATGGCCTTGTGGAGTTCCTTCCAGAATCTCGACATGAATCGGCCATCACGATCCGATACAATGGTCTTTGGAGTACCATGCAAACGGAAAATTTCATGTAGGAACACTTCTAATAGCTTCTGGGTTCCCCATGTTGACTTGATAGCCACAAAGTGAGCACTCTTCGTGAGCCTGTCAATGATTACCCATATCGCATCCTTTTGATTCTGAGTCTTAGGCAACCCTGTGACGAAATCCATAGCGATATCCTCCCATTTCCGTTCTGGCACTGGAAGAGGTAGCAATTCACCACCTGGTCTATGGTGTTCTATCTTGACTTTCTGACAAGTCAAGCATTTCGCCACAAACTCCGCTATATCCCACTTCATGTTGGGCCACCCGAACTTCTTTCTGAGGTCCTTGTACATCTTGCTAGAGCCTGGATGTACAAAATAAGCTGACGAATGGGCCTCCTTCATCACCAACTGGCGAAGACCATCAACGTCAGGCACACAAATCCGGTCCTGAAACCAGAGTGATCCATCGTCCTGAATCACAAATCCGGGAGCTTTCCCGTTCATCACTTCACTGCTTAGTTTTACCAAGACCACGTCGTCAACCTGCCTTTCCCTGATTTGATCAAGTAGTGTAGCTTGAATCTCAAGCATACTCAGGTATCCACGACGCTGATCGTACAAGACTTCAATCTCGCACAACCCTTGGTTCAGCTTGGTCTGAGTAGTGAGTAGAGCCACTACAGTCTCATGCGGCGTCTTCCGGCTCAATGCATCGGCTACTACATTAGCCTTGCCCGGATGATATAGCAACTCAATGTCGTAGTCTTTGAGTAGCTCTAACCAGCGACGTTGTCTCATATTCAACTCCTTCTGAGTGAACATGTACTTGAGACTCTTGTGGTCGGTGAAGACTTGGCACCTCACACCATAGAGATAGTGTCTCCAAATCTTCAATACAAACACTATAGCTGCTAACTCCAGATCATGCGTTGGATAGTTTGCTTCATAGGTTTTCAATTGTCGAGATGCGTACGCAATAACTTTTCCTTTCTGCATTAGTAAGCACCCTAACCCATTCTTTGAAGCATCACTATAGACCACATAACCATCATTCCCTTCCGGTAGCGCTAAAACTGGTGCAGAGGTCAGACACTTCTTCAGTTTCTGAAAACTGGCCTCACACTTGTCATTCCAGACAAACTTCTTGTGGACCTTGCGGAGCAAACCGGTCATAGGTAGAGCAATTTTGGAAAATCCCTCTACGAACCGTCTATAATATCCAGCAAGTCCTAAGAAACTGCGCACCTCTTTCACATTCCGAGGCCGCTTCCAGTCGGCTACCGCTTCAATCTTCTAGGGATCAACCATAACCCCATTCTCATTGATCACATGGCCTAAGAAAGCCACTTTTTTGATCCAGAAGTCACACTTAGACAACTTTGCATACAACCTATTCTGTCTAAGGACTGACAAGGTGATTCGAAGGTGTTCCTCGTGAGCCTCCTCACTCGGGGAATAGATCAAAATATCGTCGATGAAGACCACCACGAACTTATCCAGATATTGGTGGAAACATCGATGCATCAGATCCATGAAGACTGCTGGAGCATTAGTAAGTCCAAATGGCATGACTACGAACTCGTAGTGGCCATACCTCATCCGGGAAGCAGTCCTCGGAATATCTTCCTCACGAATCCTGAGCTGATGGTAACCAGATCTCAGATCGATCTTGGAAAAGACTTTTGCTCCTTGCAATTGATCCAACAGATCATCAATCCTTGGCAATGGATACTTATTCTTGATCGTGACCTTATTCAACTCTCGATAGTCGATACATCCTTCTTCTTGACGAACAAAATCGGGGCGCCCCAAGGCAATGCACTCGGCCTTATATATCCGTTCTCAAGAAGGTCCTCGAGTTGCTTCTTCAACTCTTGCATCTCCGCTGGAGCCATCCGATACGGTGCCTTGGAGATTGGCGCGGTACTAGGCTCGAGATCAATGGTAAACTCTACGTCACGATTCGGGGGTAAACCGGGAATCTCCTCTGGAAAGACATCCGGAAACTCACGAATGACCGGAATATCTAGAATTGAAGGCTCATCTTTCTTGGGCTCGTCCAGGTAGCACAGGTACCCGACACATCCTTGTCGAAGTAGCTTAAACGCAGCTATCACATTGATGAGCTTGCCGTTATCAGCGTCGTTATGACCCTTGAATTTGCATACGAACTGGCCCCCAGATGACACCGTCACAGTCCTTGAGCTAAAATCGATCACCGCCCCGTGACGCGTCAGCCAATCCATACCGAGAATAATGTCGTATGGAGCCATGGCTATACAGATCAAATCTGCTTCGAACTTCTTATCCTGAATGGTAATCGGAAATTCTGACAGACGCTTGGTTCCAACCAAATGTTCACCATTGGGAAGATTGACTACAAAAGGCTCACAAGCCTCGTTGCATACTAAGCCTAGCTTACTTACGCAACTTTCCGAAATGAAAGAATGGGTAGCACCCGAATCAAACAATATAAACACAGAAGTAGAATGAAGGTATAGAGTACCTTGAGCAGTAGGAGCATTTGGTCCATCAGCCTCACGCATCTCGTAGAGTCGCTGACCTTGACCTCCTGAAGCAGTTGGGGCTTTCCCCTTGTTCTGCGCAGTTGTCTGCGTTGAAGGACTAGGAGCCTCCACTGGTCTGAATCTGGATCGGTTGTTATGATTAACGGACCCTTGTTGTGACTCAGCTCCTTTCTGCCTCCTCTGCGGACAAAATGACTGCAAGTGCCCCACCTTCCCGCAGCTAAAGCACGTCTTCCTTTCCTTCGGACACTCATTGCTCTTGTGCCTGGGTGTACCACAGTTGTAGCACTGGATCAGATTCTTGCCCTGACACGAACATTGCGTAGACCCTCCAAGGTACTGCGCCGGCTCCTCCTCTTCCTATGTGTCTTCCCTTGGGTCCGCTTCAGGCTCCTCCTCGGGAACCTCGGCCCTAACAGACACCAACACCACAGACTCCTCGAGTATGGTCTTCACCTCCTTGGGTGGACTACTGGGCTCCCCGACCTCAAAGCACGGCAGGGGAACCGAGAACTCAAGCCTAACTGGAGATGGCAGGGCCACCTCGGCTTCTTTCGGGTTCCTCTGGTGAGAGATGAATGCGCCCATCGTCTGTGGGGCGACGAGAAAAGGATTAGTCTTTCTAAATATAGAAGCGAACTTACTATATCAGACTAGAAAGAAGGCACGACTAGAACGGAAGAGTTTATCAAGCGACACATTTTTAGTAAAGTATGATTTTATTTGGAAATTCAAAAAAATTTTGAATGAAAAAAAAATTCTTAGTTCAAAACGAGTAAACGGTTTATAAAAGTTTTGTTCCTAGTAAAACGTTTTTGAAATCCTTGCCCGTAAAAAAAAAATTGTTTCCAGTAGCACATTTTAAACCCGTTTTAAAAAAAAAATCGGCTCTGATACCAGATCTGTAACACCCCCAAATATATAACCTTGAAAGTATTACCGCCAGTGACCTCAGATTCCACATCCGAAGCCACCCATGGCTTAACCAATTTATACAAATCACAAAACAACCTTTAATACGAAATATCATAACATTTGATTAAATTAAAGTCTCGGAATTACATCCACAATTCCAAATACAACCAAAATACATAATATGTTTCAATACAACGGAAGTCTTTTAAATAAATAACAAAAATGTCTTGATCGGAGCGATCACCCGCCTAGGATCTCAACCTTGATAAAACTCTTAAAAACTCCATCTGCCTTCATCGTCGTTTCTAGCCTTCACGTAACGGGAGTTTACCTGATGTGCCGTATGAGACGGATGACACCAGCCAACCATGCAATGAATAAAACCTGGTTGGTTAGTCTAATGAAAGACTATGCAAGGGTAAAACAGAAAGGTTCTAAGGTAGGCGTATTAGGTTAGACCCATCGCTTCTCGAATGAAAGTCGATGACGATAGTAAACCTCAATACCTCTACAGAATGATTCAAAGTAGAATGATCAAGAGAACACTCCTAAAGATCGAGTCCAAAGGAAACATATGAAGAGAAGACTCCAAGAGATTGAGTCTTATCGGAAAGTATGACAAGTGTTCGGGAACATTAAAGTTTCACACAAGCGTTTTAAAAAGACTTGCCCATTTGGGTCCACGACCAACCTCACCGCGTAATGCGAATTCAGATTTGGAAGGAGGACTTACTTTAGTCGAAGTCCAGACGAGTTTCCAAGTTGTACTTCTCACCCAAGGTTCATTAATTATGTGCATAGCGTCACTTATCTTATTTTAGTGACAAAGCGTACATTCACGTTATAAGCTTTTATATATCATCTCAACGCGAGAGATATTTAAGGGAATAAATCCCGAGAATCGGCACCAGCTGTGTGCACCTACCCTGAGTAAGGGCAAGGTCATGACCAGAGAGAATACTAGGGAAATAATCCTCCTAGCACCAGTTATAAAGAAAAAACTAGACCTCGCAAGGTACATAGCGTTCCTCAGAATACTCGTTCTAACTAAACAGTTAAAACCATATAATAATCCACATCAATGCCATCATGGCAACAGTATATATATATATATATCTATAATAGCGTTGTTTCTAGCAGTATATACAACGTATTATAATATCTCTTTTAATCGTATCAAATACGTTTATCAAAATTGTTCCCAACGAAAACAATATTCATCCCATTTAATTAACAATTAAAACAATTGATAATTAATAGAAATATGGAATGATAAGCAAGAGCGAACCGCCACTTGCCTTAGATTAGACGAACGATTGACGAAGAAGGGTTTCTGGGTCCGGAACGGGAACAGAACTCGGATTACAGATTCCTACGAAACGACCCATAACAAAACCCTAGGTTAGATTCGACATTTAAAATGATATGAATTGAAGAAGGAATGAACCAAATCGAAGGAACGAAGGCCCCGACCGAGACCGACAAGCCTAAAGCCACGATCGAGATTGCCTAGGCAATCCGCGGTCGCGGCAGGGATTCTACGGTCGCGGCCGTCGAGGACAAGGCCACCGCGGGTGTCATGACAACGGCCGCGGACGCGGCCGACCTTGTCACTGCCGTGGTCGCGGCAGTTCATGTCTGCGACCGCGGACATGAACTTCGACGACTCGAAAGGGAGAAATCTCACCGGGGGCAACGCGACGGGGCTCGATTCGGGTGGGGCTCGACTCCTGGGCACCTTGCACCTCCAATGCACCACCATGAGAGCACCACCGCCTCCAACGAGAGCTCCGACGAAATCTTGAAGATTTTCGGTGAGATCTTCGACCTCCGGCGAACAAGAAAACGAGAGAGATTCTGAGAGGGAGAGAGTGATTTCGGTGTGCCTTTCAACCCTCAATCCGACCCCCTTTTATGGGCCAAGGAAGGATCTCCCCCAGCCCGGATCAACGGCGAGCCAGAAGATCAACAGTGGCGCGAATGGCGAGGAGTCAGACGACGCGACGTTGGCGTGTTGGAGTTTTCCGCGGTCGCAGAACTTTATCCGCGGTCGCGGAAAATTCCTGTGCCCAGCCCTTCTGAAACCCATTTTTCCGCGGTCGCGGTGGGTACTGTCGCGGTCGCGGAAATGCCTTTTCCGCGTCTGTTTGCCCGGGGAAAGGTTTGGCGTGGGTTTTAAACCCCGGATTAAATATATTTGTACCCAAACAAATATTCTAAACCCCGAAAAATACGTCGAATGTATTTTATATCACTCAGGGTATTTTACAGAGATCAATCTCGAAATACCCTTACTAAAAATGAGGGGTATTATAGTTTAAGCAATATGAAATGTATAAAAAAAACTTCATATAATATTTTAATGAAGAGCATGTGAGGGGAATCATACTAAGAGTTCAGTTAATATCCTCGATTCTATATATACATATATGTTTACACATTGTGATGTTTCTTTTATCAGCACATTATATATAATTTATGCTTTATAATATTGTACAATTATATTTTATTTAATTGATGTATATTAATTTCTCATTAACATACAATTATGTAAGACATTTAATATACGATATACATTTAATATACACTTACATATTTTAAAGTTTATGGTACTTTTATAATGTTTAATATAAATTTTATACAAAATTATTAAATCTAATCATGTACTTGACACATGTACTCAATTGGTCTTCAGATCTGATGTTGTATTACCAACATAGACTATTTGATTATTTTGATTTATGACAAAAATAATTTTACATCAAATGTCTTAACAAATGTCGTATATTAAGAGGTCTTCCATAATATGTTGTATAAGTAATCTTTAATAAATTTAGTATTCATTAAGTTTATTTATTGTCAACATTTAAAATTTTCTTATTTATTTTTTTGATATTTTTTTATTATATATTGTCTGTTTTATGCACTCGCTCGTGCTTCGGTGCATGACACGGGTATTACACTAATTTGTATAAAAAGATACTATATTGAGTGAAACATGTGATAATCACATGACCATTTTAATGAAAATTCGGTCTTAACCCATACATTTTCACGGAAATGCATATTCAATAACTATAACGCACATAATCTTACAAGCCGATGCACATACTCTAAATAAAATACTAGTGCACAATTCAATAAAATTTTGGTGCACGATTCAACAAACTCTAATGCATATTTTGGTACAACCCTGGTGCACAAAAAGTTTTTAAGTTTGTCCCTCGAATTTTAAACGTAAATTATACGGATAGAATTCGATCGTACTTTTTTAGATTTTTAATCAAATTTGAATTTGAGCCATTTATTTTCGAATTTGGACGACTCATATAAATTCACACGTTCACATAGGAGTAGTGGTTCTCACTGATACACACGATTATGTTGTGTGTATTGACGGAGTTTTGGCATGGTTTTAGTGGTGTTTTAGGATGCTTTGGAGGTGAATTGGAGACTTGGCGAGGAGGTGCGGAAGTTGCGTTTTTGGAGCCTTAGGAGCTGAGGAGCGAAGGATGAAGAAACAGAATTGCGGCGACCGCCGCGGAAGAAACAGCGACCGCCGTTAATTGCCCTGGAGAGACCTTAGCTACGACCTGGAAACGGCGACCGCCGTTTAATTGTGGCGCCCGCCGCATTTACGACGATTGTCGTGGAAGAAGCAGCGGCCGCCGCCGACAGAAGCATCGCCGAGCCGATTGCCTTTTCGGATGTATTTTGTATTACTTTATTAGTTTTTTATTATTTATTTTTAGGATAATTTCATATTATTTTTCTTTGGTATTTAAGGGTTGAGAAAACTTGTTTCTTCTATCTCGGAACCCTAATTTCTTATTCTACGTATTCTCTTGCTATGAAGAACTAAGCCTCTCTTGCTTAGTCAGACATTGAAGCTTTTCGTGTGATTCAGTTGTGAGATTCTTATTCCTAATCTATTGCATGGTTTTTATCTCTTCTCTTGTTTGATTTCTTAAGATTGATATTGATAATTTCTAGTCTGATCAACTAGGGTTTGTCGTTATTTATCAATTGCTAGGTTTAGATTGTTACTGGTTGAGCATATCTATTCCATAGTAGCAACTGCATCGTGTTAGTAACTGGTTGTGCTAATCTTATGCAGAAGAGAATTGATTTACATTCTAGGGTAAAAACTGGTTGTTTTATTCTAGGGTTGTATCTAACTATATTCTTATCCGTAAGGCTGCTGTTAAACTGAATCTTGATAGTTTCAGGGTTGTTTAATTAGTTAGTTCTAATAGTATCTGGTTGTGCTATTAGTTACATCTGAAAAGGAATTGGAATTACCATTGCATGCGATTTTGAGTAGTATTTATGATCAACTTGTCATTCGAATAGTGGATATTGTTTGACTGAGTGTTTTCCCAATAACTGATTTCATCACCTTTAATGCTTATTTACCATTTGCATGCTTGGCTACTAAAACAAACCTACAAAACCCCCCTTTGGTTGCTTTAAATTGACATACATATTGCATACTGCGATAGACTTTGTTTCCCTGCGGATTCGACCCTTACTTACCTAGGACTACGTTTTAGGGTTTGTTTGGATACTTTGCATAGTAGGAATTAGAATGGCTGATAAGCACTACTTTGTAGGGCTTAAGTAAGAGTCATTAGAGGTTTTATTGGTGTCATTCGGGTAGATTTAGACACATTCATGTGCATGACGTGTGGGGGCGAAGTTTGATAATTAATTAAAAGCCACGTGAATGCTGGGCCAAGTTGGAAGAAAGGCCGTGGAAGCTCAGCCCAAAAAGGAAATAAAGGCCCAAAAAGAGAAGCAAGATAATGATGGAGCCCACGTGAAGCCTCCGCGTGAAGTGAGCTGAAGATTTGGACGGATGACGTCATGGTGACATGGGCGAGCATTTGGAGAGTTGTTGCTGGTTGAAGTTGGGCCGTGGGAGATTGAAGCTGTTGGGCCGTGTTGTTGCTGGAGCGAAGTGCCAGCCGGAGAGGCTTTGCCGAAGACGGGATTAATTCCCAATTTCCTTTAATTATTTTTATTTATTATTTTATTACTTTCGTTTTAGGTTAATTTCAGATTTTATTTCCTTTAGTATTTGAGGGTTGAAGAAGGCTTGTTGGCCAATCAATCTAATCATCATCTCTTGGAACCCTAATTTTCCCTTTCTACGTTATGAAGAACAAAGCCTCCTTGGCTTAGTCGGACGCTGAAGCTTTCGTTTGGATTAAGTTGTGAGATTCTTGTTCTTAATCTATTGCATGGTTTTTATCTTTCTCTTGCTTAAGTTGTTTATGATTGATATTGATAATCTCTATTTGGACGCAACTAGGATTTATTGTTATTGATTGATTGCTAGATCTAGATTGTTACTGGTTGAGCATATCTATTTCAGAGTAGCAACTGCATCGTACTAGTATCTGGTTGTGCTAGTCTTATGCAGAAGAGAATTGATTTACATTCTAGGGTAAAAACTGGTTGTTTTATTCTAGAATTGTATCCAACTATATTCATATCCGTAAGGCTGCTGTTAAACTGAATCTTGATAGTTTCAGGGTTGTTTAATTAGTTAGTGCTAATAGTATCTGGTTGTGCTATTAGTTATATCTGAAAAAGAATTGGAATCACCATTGCATGAGATTTTGAATGAGTATCTATGATCAACTTGTCATACGAATAGTGGATGTTGTTTGACTAAGTGCTTTTCCCCATTACTGAATCCATCACATCTAGTTGTTTACTTTTGCATGCGTAGATTAATTAAAACTCATAAAAACCCCCTTTGGTTACTTTAAATTGACATACATATTGCATACTGCGATAGACTTTGTTTCCCTGTGGATTCGACCCTTACTTACCTAGGACTACGTTTTAGGGTTTGTTTGGATATTTTGCATAGCAGTTTTTAGAACGACAAAAACCTGTTACCAATGGCAAATTTCTGTTAGGAGTTGAGGGTGTAATTGTGTTGTGGTCGGTTGGTTGAGGGATGTTGAGCTTTCATGTAGATGCTTTTACTCTTAGTTGCAAGCTTCTTTACATGTTGATGATCTAGGTGCTTCATTGGTAATGGGTGATAGTTCTCTATCCACTCGAGACGAGTAGAGATTCAAGTGTGGGGGAGTTTGATACACACGATTATGTTGTGTGTATTGACGGAGTTTTGGCATGGTTTTAGTGGTGTTTTAGGATGCTTTGGAGGTGATTTGGAGACTTGGCGAGGAGGTGCGGAAGTTGCGTTTTTGGAGCCTTAGGAGCTGAGGAGCGAAGGATGAAGAAACAGAATTGCGGCGACCGCCGTGGAAGAAACAGCAATCGCCGTTAATTGCCCTAGAGAGACCTTAGCTACGACCTGGAAACGGCGACCGCCGTTTAATTGCGGCGCCCGCCGCATTTACGACGATCGCCGTGGAAGAAGCAGCGGCCGCCGCCGACGGAAGCATCGCCGAGCCGATTGCCTTTTCGGATGTATTTTGTATTACTTTATTAGTTTTTTATTATTTCTTTTTAGGATAATTTCATATTATTTTTCTTTGGTATTTAAGGGTTGAGAAAACTTGTTTCTTCTATCTCGGAACCCTAATTTCTTATTCTACGTATTCTCTTGCTGTGAAGAACTAAGCCTCTCTTGCTTAGTCAGACATTGAAGCTTTTCGTGTGATTCAGTTGTGAGATTCTTATTCCTAATCTATTGCATGGTTTTTATCTCTTCTCTTGTTTGATTTCTTAAGATTGATATTGATAATTTCTAGTCTGATCAACTAGGGTTTGTCGTTATTTATCTATTGCTAGGTTTAGATTGTTACTGGTTGAGCATATCTATTCCATAATAGCAACTGCATCGTGTTAGTAACTGGTTGTGCTAATCTTATGCAGAAGAGAATTGATTTACATTCTAGGGTAAAAACTGGTTGTTTTATTCTAGGGTTGTATCTAACTATATTCCTATCCGTAAGGCTGCTGTTAAACTGAATATTGATAGTTTCAGGGTTGTTTAATTAGTTAGTTCTAATAGTATCTGGTTGTGCTATTAGTTACATCTGAAAAGGAATTGCAATTACCATTGCATGCGATTTTGAGTAGTATCTATGATCAACTTGTCATTCGAATAGTGGATATTATTTGACTGAGTGTTTTCCCAATAACTGATTTCATCACCTTTAATTGCTTATTTACCATTTGCATGCTTGGCTACTAAAACAAACCTACAAAACCCCCATTTGGTTGCTTTAAATTGACATACATATTGCATACTGCGATAGACTTTGTTTCCCTGCGGATTCGACCATTACTTACCTAGGACTACGTTTTAGGGTTTGTTTGGATATTTTACATAGTAGGAATTAGAACGGCAAATTCCTGTTATCACTCACCCCAACAATTCCTATATGATTACATCTGTTTTGTCAAAGTTCCATTAAATTAGATCACACGTGCAATTGAATAATATTATGTTCAAACCAAAATATGTCTTGACATAGTGTATTAAGTTATATTGTAAGCGCGATAGACTAATCTTATATGTGCAAAGCAATACTTATGATTGTATCTTCTTTTCGTTTAACTTTAAATTAGACTACTTGTGCATTTGAATAATCCTTCATGTGCAAACTAGCATCGATACAATTTTTAGATAACATTAGGAAGATTTGTTAGTGCAAAGGACCAGCCTAGAACACTCATCCAAATGAAAATATTTAGTTCTAAATCATCTTGTAGCGCCGCAATCGAGGGTGAATAGCTCATGGACGTCAATTTATCAACTAAACGATTCACCTCTCTGAAAACGTAATTAATTTGGACTTTCGAGAATGACGGGAGGTCAAATAGAATGTCAGCAACGATAATTTCAATCTCCCAAGGATAAGTTCGTCCTTTAATCACATTAATGAGAAATAGATTATCACCCTCAATTTGAATTAGTTTGATACCAAGACGTTTGGCTTCAAGGATGTTTTTTCTTAATGCTAGGACTTCGATTATTAGAATCGTGTTTTATCACATGTTGTATTAACCATGCTAATTGGTCTTGCTTTATCATTTGTCATAATGAATCGAATGATTGTATCCCCATCTAGTTTTTTTGGATTCATTAAAGTTATTTTTATAGTAGTCTTGTGCAAGTTTTTTCCACTTGAGATTTCTTGGTCACCTAATATGAGGTTTGGCTTGTCTCACTTGAATGTTATGTATCACTTTTAATGGTTCTAGTTCTTCACCATACATATTTAGTTTTATATGATTAAAAATTAATCCATAGCTAAAATATACATTTTATATTTAACAAAACTCATGTCTTGCTGAGATCATATGCTACTAAAACACTTAAGTAACCAACTTACATTTACTATGACGTCCCAGACTTGAAATTGGTTTATAAGGATTAAAATATTACATATGTTGACGACATTTCTTCATTTTAGTGTTTAAGTGACAAGAAACTCTGAAAATAAGCATGTAAGACGAGGGTAGGACCATAATGGCAAGTGAGGATAAAAAAATTTGAAATTAAGCGTGCTAGAGTCCATTTTCAGGGTTTAAGTGAGAATATAGAGCTATGAAATTAAGCATGTTAGGGCGATAGTAGTAGTAAAATAAGTAACCTTCTGAAAAATGCTCGTGTTAGAATGGATGGACTTTTCTAAGACCTAGAGTCTTACATTTGCGTAATTTCAAGGAGACTAGTAAGGGACTCAAACTTGCGTCAATCAAATGTGATACCCTGCCTTGTTCTGCTAGACCAACTTCTTGATTCGACATGTCAATTATATCTGATCCAATCTTATGTTGGAACTCATTTTATAAATGATGTCCGATGACTTTTCCGGGCAGGATTCCGGTGGGCTCCGACCAATGGAAACACCGGAATATGGGAGCGTTGTATTCGTCTCCGCGAGCACATTCTCATAGTGTACTCATATGTTAAAAATGAATTCCGTTTGAATGAGAAATGGAGGTCCAAAGTTGGTTGTTTGAATTGCATAAACTTGGGGACAATTGTGTGGAAATTGTATCCCACATTGGAAGTGGATGATGAAAATTCACTAGTATATATACTAGGAATATGGCATCAAGGTTGTGGCCTTGGGTCACCACCAATGTGTAATGGGGAGAGGACCTAGCTCATCAAGACCACGCGCGCGTCGAGCTGAGCTTGGGCCGGGTTTGGGTTAGGTTGGGCCTTTGGCCAGTACGTAGCATTGGGCTTAGAGATGGCTCGCGGTTCGGTGGAACTGGAGAACCTCTGGTTCCGGAACCGACTCGAACCGAAACCGGATAAACCTCCTATATCCGGTTCCGGTTTAACAAAACCCAAAACCGGAGAACCGGAGGTTTACCCGGTTCGAACCGGATAAACCTCCGGTTCTCAAGTTATATATATATATTTTCTATTTTTATTTTCTGCCAATTTATTTTATAAGTCAAATTTAGTTAGATTTTAAGTTTAAGTCTTAAAGTATATATCTTTTAAGTTTAAAGAAACATTCACTTTATCATTATTTAAAAAAAGTAATGTCTTTTATATTTTTTACAAAAATAAATGTTTATTCTTTTTTTTTAATATAAAAAAATGTGTTTTTTCCGATTCTGGAACCGAAACCGGATAAAACCGAAACCGGACGGAACCGAAACCTCCGGTTTCAGATTAATTCGGTTCCGGTTTTCATTTTTTCGGTTTTGGAACCGGAGGTTCCGGAACCGTGCCATCTCTAATTGGGTTGGTAAGCCAATGCTAGTATCTTTTTGTTCAGATCCAGATTCCCCAGCCCGCACAAAATCAGGGCGGTTACTGACTGAATCCTCCACTATATTCTCCACTCAGTTAGTGCGCTAATAACTCCAGCTCTGCGTCTCATCAGTATAATTTTTGAAAACCCTCGCCTTCCTCTCTTCTCTTTTTCGCGTCTGAGAGTACTCACAAAACGCTGGTTCGCAGGCTTCTATACATTGAGTTGCGCAATTCAGAAGTAATTCGCAGTTGTATCTTGGGATTCGGATCGCTACAGAACCGTCACACTATGGGGCGATTTCAGATTTAAGGAAAGAGATCATATCTAGACTTTGCATCAGATTCGTTTCAATCGTTGTTTGGTATTTCTTCCCTGTAATTTTGATTACAGTTCTGTTTAACTTTGCAGTTTTTTTACTTTTTGTATGTTTTAGGAAATCAGGTTCCTACAGTCTTAATTCTGAAATTCGTTTAACTATAATTATGCACTAACCGAATTGTTGATTGTGGAGTTTCTAAACAGAACAATAATTCGTTTACATCTGTGTTATTGTTCAGCACAATTCCGAAAAAAAAATATATATATATACTTTCGAGTCTGCAATCTATTTGTATTGTTTAAATTGCTTCGTTTTAAATTTCCTGATTGAACTAGCTTCTGTAATCGTACTAATTCTGGTTTACTTATCTGTAAACAGTTTTGAAGTATGACTAACCAGACTGGGAATGCTGATTCTGGTTCTGGTGCTCTTGTTGGAGCCGATAATGGAAACTCTGTTGAGTCGACACCCCAGATTCAGTTTGGGAGTGGCCTGTCAGCAGTGAATTTGCCAACCGTGAGGGTCGGAACTGATGTTTATCAGAATGTCCAACCGACAGTTCATATGCCATCTATGCCTGGTGCTGTAATTGCAGGGCTGATGACAGAAACGTTTGATGGAACTGGCTTCAAAACATGGCAGCAGAAGATGTTCTTTTTTCTGACCACAGTAAAGCTGGAAAAGTATCTGAATGAGGATAAATTTGTGCTTCTGCCTCAGAATACTGATGCTCTAGCCCTAGCCAGCATTGAGGCCTAGACTCATGGGGACTTTCTGTGCAAAGGTTGGGTTCAAATCCGCCTGATTGATCCACTGTACAATGTATACAACAAGATCAAGACTTCCAAGGAACTCTGGATGGCCTTGGAAAAGAAATACAAGTCTGAGAATGCAGGCTCTAAGAAGTTCGCAGTGTCGAAATTTCTGGACTTCAAAATGGTGGACTCCAAGCCCATCATGGAACAAGTTGAAGAGCTGCAATTGCTTACGCATGAAATTATTGCGGAAGGAATGTCAATCTGTGAGACGTTCCAGGTAGCTGGTTTTATTGAGAAACTCCCACCAGGATGGAAGGATTTCAAAAACTACCTAAAGCACAAGCGAAAGGCTATGACCCTTGAAGACTTGATTGTAATGCTACGGTTTGAGTCAACCAACCGCAAAGCAGACGGTGTTCAGACTTTTGAACAGAAGGCCAACTTGGCCGAGCACAAGGACAAGGGAAAGAAACCAAAGGTTCAACCCCAAGGCTCCAGCAACTTCAAGAAGCAACATGTTAAGAAGTTCAATGGGAAATGCCACAAGTGTGGTCAAATGGGTCACAAGGCAGACGAGTGTCGAAGCAAGATCGACCCACACAAGGACAAGGGAAAGTCCCAAGTCAACTTGACTGAAGGCAAGCTCTCAGATGCAGATCTGTGTGCTGTGGTGTCTGAAGTCAACATGGTTGGAAATAACCCGAGGGAATGGTGGTATGATACAGGTGCCACCAGACATATATGATCTGATAGGGGACTGTTTACCACTTATCAGAAGAGCAAGAGTGACGAGCAGCTATTTATGGGGAACTCGTCCACATCCAAGGTAGAAGGTCACGGCAAAGTGGTGTTGAAGCTGACTTCAGAGAAGGAGCTGACTCTCAACAATGTCATGCACGTGCCAGAAATAAGGAAGAATCTGATCTCCGGCACTTTGCTGAGCAAGAACGGCTTCGCGGTGAAGTTCGTGTCTGACAAGCTAGTTCTCTCTAAGAATGGGATTTACTTAGGCAAGGGATATGTAAAGGATGGACTGGTCAAAATGAACGTAATGACAGTCCTCCCAAAACCTATTGTTTTTTATGTTTCAATGAATGAAAAGAATCATATTGCTTATGTTGTTCAGTCTTTTAATATTTGGCATGAATGATTAGGGCATGTGAATTATAAATCTATACGTAAACTGATTAACATGAATCTGATTCCAAAATGCAAATCAAGTAAAGACAAATGTGAAGTATGCGTATATGCCAAACTCACAAAAACACTATCCCCACATGTAGAGAGAATAACCGAACCTCTAGGCTTAATACACACAGATCTGTGTGATTTAAAATTTGTGCAAACTAGAGGCGGTAAAAAGTATTTTGTGACCTTTATCGATGATTGCACAAAATACTGTCATGTAATGAAACCTTGGAAAATTCAAAGAATACAAGTTGGAAGTTGAAAACCAACTTAGCAAAACCATAAAAATAATCAAAAGTGATAGAGGAGGCGAGTATGATGAACCATTCAACGCGTTCTGTAGAGAACATGGGATTATTCATCAAACAACTGCTCCCTACTCACCAGAATCTAACGGAGTTACGGAATGAAAGAACCGAACTCTGAAAGAAATGATGAATGCAATGTTGCAGAAATCTGGGTTACCCCAGAACATGTGGGGGGAAGCGCTGCTAACCACCAATTATATCCTCAACAAAATACCACATAAAATTACTGGCAAGACGCCATATGAACTTTGGAAAGGTAAAGTACCATCATACAAATACCTCAAAGTGTGGGGGTGCCTACCAAAAGTGGCAGTACCACCTCCTAAAAAGGTCACAATCGGACCTAAGACAGTTGATTGTATTTTCATAGGATATGTACACAACAGTAGTGTTTATCGGTTTTTGGTATATAAGTCTGACATACCAGACATACATGCAAATACAATAATGGAATCAAGGAATGCGTCTTTCTTTGAACATGTGTTTTCGTGCAAGGATAAAGAACATCCGAAACAAACTCGTGAACAAGGAGAAGCAAGCACTTCTGTAAATGAAACAGAAGAGGAAAAATATGAACCTAGACGAAGCAAGAGCTCGAAAGGAGAAATCATTTGGGCTTGAGTTCATAACGGCTTTTCTTTTAAAAAATGAGCCTAGAACATTCAAAGAAGTCATGTCTACACTTGATGCACCTTCATGGAAGGAAGCAGTCAAAAGCAAAATAGACTCCATTATGCAAAACCATACATGGGAGTTAGTCGATTTGCCACAAGGGTGTAAAGCACTTGGGTGCAAATGAATTTTCAAAAGAAAATTGAAAACAGATGGCTCAATAAAGAAGCACAAGGCTAGGCTTGTGGTGTAAGGATTTCGACAAAAAAAGGGCTTGGATTTCTTTGACACTTATTCCCCGGTCACGAGAATAACTTCAATCAGAATGCTAATAGCAATAGCAGCACTACGCAACCTAGAAATCCATCAAATGGATGTGAAAACTGCTTTTCTAAACAGAGAATTAGAAGATAAAATATATATGAAACAACCCGAGGGTTATGTTGTCTCTGGACAGGAACACAAGGTGTGCAGACTTGTAAAGTCCCTATATGGGCTCAAACAAGCTCTGAAACAGTGGCATGAAAAATTTGACAATGTAATGATGTCAAATGGCTTCAACATCAATGAATGTGACAAATGCATCTACATCAAAAATACTCCAAATGGATATATTTTGTTGTGTCTGTACGTAGATGACATGCTTATCATTGGAAGCAATAAAGACATGATCAACCAAACTAAGAACATGCTTAGTGGAAAGTTTGACATAAAAGACTTGGGACTAGCAGATGTAATACTAGGGATCAAAATCACTAGACATTTTGAAGAAATCATCATGTCTCAAGCTCACTATGCTGAAAAAGTACTTGAGAGATTCAAGAACTACTCAAGTGGGACTGCAAAGAGTCTCGTGGATTCTCATCTCCATTTGACTAAAAACTCGGGTGATGGAGTGTCACAATTGGAGTATGCACGTGTGATTGGAAGTCTGATGTATTTGACCGATTGCACAAGACCTGACTTGGCACACTCAGTAAAGGTACTAAGTCTCTACACTAGCAATCCAGGACACAATCATTGGAAAGGGATAACTAGAGTATTGAACTACTTGCGATATACTCAAAGTTATGGGTTGCATTATGGAAAATACCCAGCAGTTCTGGAAGGTTACAGTGATGCCAATTGGATATCAGATTCCAAAAACTCAAAGTCCACTAGTGGATATGTATTTACACTTGGTAGTGCAGCAGTATCATGGAAATCTTCCAAACAAACATTATTGGCCAGATCCACCATGGAATCTGAGTTCATTGCTCTAGACAAAGCAGCAGAGGAAGCTGAATGGCTTCGAAACTTTTTGGAAGATATCCCGATGTGGGACAAACCAGTGCCAACATTATGTGTACACTGTGACAGTCAATCGGCTATAGCACGGGCACTGAGTCGTATGTATAATGATAAGTCACGTCATATAAGAAGACGACACAAAACCATTAGACAACTACTCTCAAATGGTGTAATCTCAATAGATTATATCAAATCGGCTGACAATCTAGCGAATCCATTTACCAAAGGTCTGTCACGAGATCAAGTTGTCAAATCATCAAGAGGAATGGGTTTAAAGCCTATGACAAAAGAGGATGCTTGATGGGAAACCCCACCTACGTGACTGGAGATCCCAAGATATAGGTTCAAAGGGAAAACTAAATCAAGTTGAATCCAAAAGAGCACTGGGAGACTCAGTTCTCCTCCCAGTTCCTAGGATGATGAACAGTGTTACCTGTACAAGTTGAGGTTAAGCTTGGCTTTTAATGATTCCATAGCTTTGAAATAAAAGTGGGATATGACAGGATACTCTTTATGGTTAATCACCTTGTGAGTGTGAAATGGAGCCGTTTCTAGGAGAATGAAAAAAAGGCTACATTCTCCAAGTTCACTCATGAATAACCAGGGATGTTCAAGGCCAAAATGAACACAACCAACCTAGTTCTGTGAGAAGATGAAACTGCATGATAGTTGTTGTCTAGGTTTACATCAAAGCCCGGGTGGTTCAAGACATCATGTTCACTACCTGGTCGAGTAAATCTGATAGTTACTCACTATAGGTGGTTCAAGGCTGAAAAACGTTATCAGTCCAGATGCAGTGATTTTTCGACTGTACTCTCAAAAGTCTTCCTGTCTACATATGTATTAGAGTCATTTTTATTCATGTGGGAGATTGTTGGAACTCATTTTATAAATGATGTCCGATGACTTTTCCGGGCAGGATTCCGATGGGCTCCGACCAATGGAAACACCGTGGGCTCCGACCAATGGAAACACCGGAATATGGGAGCGTTGGATTCGTCTCCGCGAGCACATTCTCGTAGTGTACTCATATGTTAAAAATGAATTCTGTTTGAATGAGAAATGGAGGTCCAAAGTTAGTTGCTTTAAGTGCATAAACTTGGGGACAATTGTGTGAAAATTGTATCCCAACATTGGAAGTGGAGGATGAAAATTCACTAGTATATATATATACTAGGAATATGGCATCAAGGTTGTGGCATTGGGTCACCATCAATGTATAATGGGGAGAGGACCTAGCTCATCAAGACCACGCGCGCGCCGAGCCGGGTCGAGTCAGACCGGCTAGCTGAGCTGAGCTTGGGCATGTGGCGGGTTTGGATTGGACTAGGCTAGGCCTTTGGCCCAGTACGTAGCATTGGGCTGGCCAGCCAATGTTAGTATCCTTTTGTTCAGATCCAGATTCTCCAGCTAACAGCTTTGACTCAGTCCACACAAAATCAGGGCGGTTACTAACTAAGTCATCTACTATCTTCTCCACTCAGTTAGTGCGCTAACAACTCCAGCAGTTACTACATAAGAAGCAGCTCTGCGTCTCATCAATATAACTTTTGAAAACCCTCGCCTTCCTCTCTTCTCTTCTCTTTTTCGCGTCTGAGAGTACTCACAAAACGCTGATTCGCAGGCTTTTGTACATTGAGTTGCGCAATTCAGAAGTAATTCACAGTTGTATCCTGAGATTCGGATCGCTACAGAACCGTCACATTACGGGGCGATTTCAGAATTAAGGAAAGAGATCATATCTCGACTCTACATCATATTCATTTCAATCGTTGTTCGGTATTTCTTTCTTGTAATTTTGATTACAGTTCTATTTAACTTTGTAGTTTTTTTACTTTCTGTATATTTTAGGAAATCAGGTTCCTACATCTTAAACTCGGCCGACATGAAAGAAACGTTTACACATGAGAGACGTAAGCCACTGCTCTGCTTTTACGTCGGTCGTAGCAGTATATACATACACAAGCACCAGTTCTTGATTAACCAGTCAATGAATGCACCATCAACCAGCAAAAGCTGCACAGAACAATCAAACAACTCACACGTAAAGCTACTTTCAACCAGTTGGAGTTCACATGTCCGAAAAGGAAATGAAAATAAGATACTACTCAAAGCTAAGTGGCTCTTCGTATAATTTATAGTAGAGTACAAAATTGGTTCTCTTAAGCATAAAATAGTTAAAACAATATGTTAATGACACCTCAAAACTTGAATAAGAGACCCTAAGCTCTTGGTATCCAGCATATATTGATAACCAGGAACAGCTCATGTGAAGAGGAAGCTGCAGCGCTGGTAGATCATAGATGATGGTAGATGTTCATTGTGAGATCACATAGCATCGGATTGCTGTAAAATTAACCATAATTGCATTTAGGAACCACCTGAAGCAGAAGATTCCTCAGCTGATTTCTTCTCCTTCTGTTTCTCCCTCTTTTTCTTGTTTTTCAAGGCATTCTTGCTCATTTCTCTGATAGAACAAAATTAGAGTACCAATAGAGAAATCAGTGTCAAGCATAAATCTTAAGCACTAAGATTTTTTCCCCCTGACATATAAAGCTATTAAGCTTAAATGGATTTTAGGCACTTACTGGGCAGGAAGTCCTCCAAGCAGCTGAGGGCACAATAAAGAGTTGGATAGTCAGTACTTGTAAAATGGATTTTTTTTTTTTTGGTCTGAACTTGTAAAATGAATCTAGTGTACGGAAAAAGTAACTAGAGGCTATAAACAACATACAAGCAGAAACGATATGATAAAACCATCATTGCCATCATGAAAAAAATATTATAGCTGAAGAACAAGCATGCATTAAATCAAGTTGGACCTTTACTTGCAAAGGTTTTTATCTGATAAGTACCATACCCAATTTGATTATACAGTCATGTGTTTGCTCAAATATGCATGTGATACAACAAACAGAAGCATAATGCACTGATTTACTGATGTTTGAATACCCAAATGGTTGCTTAATGCTCAAGTTAGGATTTGTTTGGTAAAGGTCTTTATAAAGACCTTTTTACTTGTAATGTATTTTTTATAAAAAAGTAGTTTTTGAAAATTGTGTAATATAGGAAAACGTGAAAGAAAAAAATAAGTACTTTTTTGAAATAAAGTCTTTATCAAGACTTGGCCAAACAAGGCCTTAATAAACATGTCAGTTTACTCTCCCACATTTGGATACACCTTATTGCCTTTTGAGATCTAAGAAGGCTATCCCTAGAGTTACATTGTGAATTCACCATAATGTGCTAAAGAAGAAACCATTACATCATATTCCACAAATAGAGGTACATATTTGATGGGTGTGAGCTTACTGTTCTTCAAACAACTACTTCGTGGTCTGATCCCCTACCCCTACAGCGCACACCCACACCCAAAAAGAATTCCAGGTTGTTTAAAAGATGAGTTTGCAGATAACGTTTTGGGAATAAAACAAGCTTCATACATGAGGTCTTGTGCTCAACCATGGACAGCTACTACACAGAACATACTTGCTACTTAATTGATGCATGTAAACCTAAAGTAACATACTTTGAAAGATGCAACAATTTTTATCCTAAGTTGCAAATTCTCAATCAGGCAACATGCATTTAATGTTAGCGATACAAATGCTTTATCAATGATAAGGACTGAAGGCGAATTTTTAATGTCAGAGAAGTTAACCAATAGAAGATGATGACAATAATTAACATCAAGACAGAACATTAGATTACAATGGTGTGCTACATTTTTGCAGACTTCTTATCATATTCTTGTGAATCGATAACTTCATTAACCGATATCATATAAGATTGTCCTATTCAATACGAACAGGTATTAGTTTGTTTCTATCTTTTTCCTCTTCTTTAGATTGGGAGGCATTAAAACAAGTTGATTTACACATTTGATAGTCTGGTTAAAGTGTGTGTATACAGACCCCTATCCCCTCTTTCTCAATCTGAAACTCAACTAAGTGCATAGAAAGATTATATTAAGTGTTAGATATATGAGTAACTTGTGTATTTCAAGGTGAGGTCAGGGAAACACTTAATAGGTGGGGCTTGATTTAGTTATGACGGGAAACTGTTAGGCTGTGATGAAGGAGACATTGTTTAATGTTTATACTAACGAATGAGGTTAGTCAAGGCACTAAAATATAATAAGGAGAGGAATATTGTTTTAGGATATCGAACAATTTTTCTTGTGATTGGCTTTAGCCAAAGGGGCAAACCGAACTCCGATCCTGCATAGAAGAGTAAGCTCCATAGAGATTTACCTCTGGCTCTGGTTTATCTGTGTCCTATGTTCCTAAATCTATACAAGTATCAAGTACTTCCCTTTCAAACTAGTAGTGCTGACATAGCAAGAAAAGCACTTGACTACGTCAAAAAAATAAAAATAAAGCTTCATGCTACCTCTGCCCTTACAGAAGCTGCACTCTTAGCACTAGGTGGACGATATGCAGCAGGTTTCTGCGGATTAGCTGGCGGTGCTTTGGCAGACACCTGGGTTGGTTTTGGTCCCTTCCCTGAAGCTGAAAGTTCAATATCACACATTTATGTGCATGTGTGTGAAAAAAAAAACATCTAAGACAGATAAAAATGATGGCCAGAAGATGAACCTGCTGATTTAGCATCTGCAACCTTTAGTAAGCCAAGCGACTTCACAAGCTCAGTAATATCACCAAACTTCTCAGCTGATTCTGGTTTCCAATCTGCCTGCAAAAGCATTGAATCCAATTGAGCATCTTAAATCGGGGAAGCTCAACAATATACAAGGGTGATAGCTCCACTAACCTGGTACAATTTATCAAACATCTTCTTGTAGTACAATGAGCCGTTGGGGTGGAATATTTTAATCCTGGAATAATAAGGAAAAGAATTGAACAATGGTCCCCCACCAAACATAATTTAAAGAAATTTAATATGCCATGCCATGCCACTATACAAAGCACACATCATTTTCCATATGGAGCATGACATCCATAATTGTGAAGTTAAAGGAGCTCGAACAAGATAAACCTTCTTCCATCATATAAGAGAGGTTAATTCCCAAGATGATTTCCAGGTTTAAATTGGATCATTCCATCCAGAGGATATTTCAATTCCAATATATATAAGCATACCAGTATTCTAAAAAAGATGCAGAGGATAGAACAAAAGGTGCACATAGAATCAAAGCAAATAAGCATGCTGCAGCATCTGATATTTTTAATGTTATGGCTGCATCACAATCTGGTCTTCTCTTAAGTGAGTGTGATTAGAATTTAGAAGAGAAGGAAAAGAAAGCCATGTCTCACGGCTAGTGTTCTAGAGCATCAGTTTGAATGACTTATGCCAAGTCCTAAAGGAGTTTCTATATATCTATCTATATAAACTATACTAAAGCCCTAATTATCTCTCTTACTTGTCAACCCGTGAGCTATGCCACATAGACAAATCTCAATGTACAATGACAATTTTATCCTTCCCTAATTTTGATATTTACATATTTTATTTCTTATTTAATTATTTTTAACCTAAAATAACTTACCTTAATTATACCGATACTATCCTCTCAAAGATTATTTATATCTTTTTACCTTATTAGTTTCTTCTTATTTGTAAATAAAATTATTTATAATATATACTTTACCTTATTAGTTACATTACTTCTATTTCTTATTTAATTCCTTTCTTCGTGCTGTGATTAACAAAAAGAAGATACAAAGTAAACTGCAACCATACCCATTATCTACTTGCAGCCTTGGAGCAGTAGTTGCTGTCATAAAGTAACATCCACTGGGAGACCATTCACTTGTTACTGACCACTCAGCTTTTGTTGTTCCGATCTGTTTTTTCTCTACATAGTCCCAAAATGCCTGATAAATGAAAAGAAGAACAGGATCTAGAAGTTGTAAAAATTGATCTTCCAAGCACGCAGACAGTCTTTAAGATAAGATAAGTTATCAATACAAGACTAAATCCTCTGTTTATACAGAGGAAGTAAATCTTTCAGCAATACTTCTCAACATTCTAAAATGAGAGTCAGCATCACGAAGTACACAGCATATAACTGTTTCCTATTCAAAAACTCAGAAAAGGTAAACAAGAAACTAATCCTGGAAATCTATTCATTCGTCAGTGTTTGTGGATGTTCAAACACAGAAGAGATCTAAAATATTTTATGGAAGTTTCATGATTTGTATACAATATCTAGTAACTAGAACAAGATCATATAGCATAATCCTCTATTAAAACTTAGACGTACCATGTCACCAGGTAAATTCCCAAAACCAGCCAAACACAAAACTGCAGTAACACACAGTGATGTAAGGATACAACCACAGATAACAATATATGAGAAAGTCTAGTCCGAGTTGAGTGAGAAGCACAAGTAAAGGCCAATGAACA
The DNA here is from genome assembly GCA_027886185.1 of Rheum nobile. NCBI lineage: Eukaryota > Viridiplantae > Streptophyta > Magnoliopsida > Caryophyllales > Polygonaceae > Rheum > Rheum nobile. Next base: position 345,085 of record WOAB01000481.1, read on the forward strand.
ACAACAGAAAAGACAATTGCATTATTGACAGTTAACTGGAGGATACATCTTCCTTTAGGATTCCATCTAATGGTATTGTAAGGTCCAGATCCAAGCTCGAGAAGAGGATTGCATTTCTTGTCAAATATTGTTGCTTTTGCGGGCATAACTAAGAACCGTGTCAAGGAGAAGAAGTACGCAATCTGAAGATAATAGTTTGAAGCAACAAGCACAACCCAGGGACATGAATGTGTGATTTTTTCACCCAAAGTTCCATGATTAGGAGCTCAATCATTTAGCGAATAATATGAAGGAATGCCAAGTTTATGTATTTCAATAATGTTCCTGCAAAGCGCATATAAGAAGTAAAACCCCAAAGCTCAAAACCAAGTAGATGCATAAAACGTGATCTGTAAATATGTTACCTACGGCCTACACATTTCTCTACCTAATCCCTGCAGAAGTTTCTTCTTTGATGTATACCATTATCAACAAGGAAAAGAACCAGTCCTCCTTTGCTAACCCTTCCCTTTCTCCTCTTTTCAAAACAATAATCCAGACATCTATGCCTATTTCTATCTTTTATGCTAAATATTTAGTAGGAGATAGGAAGAAGATAACTGTATAAACATGGTAAGTCAACCGAGGACAGGAGGATACATCCATATACAACAGCAAATTCTGCTCCGGTATATGACCATTGAACATCATGGACAGGCCCATCTTTACCTGGAAACAACCAAACAATTAGTCTTTTTCAACAGGACTTTTACAATTGAACTATTATAACCACTAAAAGAACATACTAAGGGGAACAAGGCCTGCATGGGTGCCATCTGTTGTCAAGTAGTGGAGCTTTGATTCCCCATAGTAACTCTGGTTGGTCTTGTCAACATCTGATTGTGCCACAACAAGAAGCCCAGTAGAACCATAATTCCAATGTAATTGTACCTGTGAGCAGCGGAAGAAACTTCTACGAGCAAGAGGTTCACTGAGGCCATTGCCTCCACACCCAAATATTTGAACACTGGCAGGAACTCCCTAAATCAAATAATTGCACCAATAAATTAAAGGCCTCAATTTGTGCCTCAGCACCCACAACTAATACAGGGTGATATCACATACAGAACAATTTTTTTTGACGTAACATATAAGGAAAATAAGCAACTTTAGCCTAAACTTGCACCAGCAGTATTGCACCAAACTGAGGTAAACTCAATATTGGACTTTTGATTAAATGAACCAACAAGTTGTTGGCTGACTGAAAGGATCAAAAATGTAATGGGAACTTCAGAAAACATCTTGTTGAGGAAAAATGCTCCTATCCACATCAAAATAGAATTCATACCCTATTTGTTTGACATGAACAAACACTCTTTCAGACTATAGGCTGAAAAGTAAATGCAATATAGATCATGCAATGATACAAATCTCTTACTGAGTTTTATTCAACTTCAGAAAACAGCAAGCTTACAAAAATGTTCAGAATCTATAACACACCTTGGATTCTGGAACAAAGGAAGCAACATGGGACCCAGGCTGCTTTGAGAGTTTGATTGCAGCTACTCCAGGAATTCTGTGACGATAAACAATTCTTTTTGAGAAATCCTTTGGGTCAAAAAATTGTATCTCATTTGTTGCAAGGTGAGATGCCAATACTTCGTCTGAGCTAAATGAAATTGAGGGCCTGGTCATACAAAGATAATAGTACCTACTTGTTATGCTGAAGTCAAATGTCAACAAAACTTATTGTAAAGTGAATCTCATTAAACACTGCACATAGAGAAAGAAATAGCAGAAAAGAAGACACTACCCTCAAAAGGAAAAAGATAGAGGAAAAGGAAAAGGAAAAGTATACAGTGATTTTGGTAAGTGACCCTTTTAGGGGGTGAAATTAAGATAATAACCCCAAAATAAATATATTAAGTTCATGACCCCTGATGACACTTTCAAACTGAAATTAGCTCATGAGAGTTTCAAAGGTTCATTAGTCAGATGACACTTTCAAAATGTATCAAAAGTGTAATCATGTTGATGACACTTTGAAAGTGTCATTAAGGGTCAACGGCCGTTGATCGACGTTGACCGGCCGTTGACCGCCGGTCAAAAGTTGATGTTACATGGGGTCAATAAACAAAAATAAAAAACTAAGGGAGACAATTAACAAAATAAATAATTTTAAAGGGCTAATGGGCCAAAATCACAAAAGTATTTGGATCTAAAGTACATCTTACTCTTCAATCGTCACTAGTCTTTCCATTAAGAATGTGATGAAAATTCGAATCATCAAGTCATAGACTAAATCTTCTAATTTGGAAAGAGCAAACTCATAAAAAAGATCGCCAGAGAGCAAAAGCAAACAATTATCATGAGCACAAGATCTTTCCCCACTAGCAAATACCCTAGTACACTAGGGGGCGTTTCGCTAAAACTCAGGTATGGGTTGGAATCGGGGTTGAGAAGATATGGAGTTGAAAATCAATTTCTGCTTTAGAGGTTTGGTAAATTTTTAAAAATTAGAAATGAGGCTAGGGTATGGTATGGTGTTGTTCCAACCTCTACCATACCGCCACCAATAGCACTACCACTGAAAGTTGTCAACCCCTGCTGTGCGCATCTTTGTCCACTCCATGGTTTTTGGCTGAAAACCGCTTGAAACCATAAACCTAGCCAATGCTCTTCGTTGTAATAATGCTCCCCCTTGCCCTCTTCCATCCCCTCTACCATAACTCTAACCAGCCATCTTCGAATTTCTCCAGTCGAAACCCTATCCAGTCGTCTTTGTTTGTCATCCTGCTGCACTCTGCTATATTCGTCTTTTTCTACCTTCACCATCAACCTTAACCAGCCAGATTCATCTCCTCTTTCGAAAGCTCAAAAGGTAATCAACTTTTGATGTCATCCTCCTCTTCAACCTTTGCTCTCTTTTGATCTCACCGAGTTGCCCTCCACTAGCATCACTATTGCACAGTTACCATGCAATCCCACCACTAGTTTCTGCCTTTCTGGACAGGAGCCCATACCCAGATGGATTGAGGGGTTTGGGAATCATATGCTAGAGGTTTGAGAAATTGGTTTAATGCCCTCAAAACCCTCAACCAAACACAAGTACCGGTTTGGCACTATATTCCCCAAACTGAAACCTGATTCCCCATACAGGCCAACCACACGCCCCTAAACATTATCAAGAAAATTTACTGAGAATACTAATAGTGATTTCATTAGTTATACTTATCCAAAATGTTTATATGTTCAACATTTCATACGAGATCAATAATTCAAAAAAAAAAGAGATCAATCATTCAGATCTCAATTCTGTTCAGTAATACCAACAATCTCAGCAACGGTCATTCATTTAGTTCTATGACTATGAGATTGCCTCTGAACTTTTTAGCATCAAGATTCTCACTGACAGTGAAGGTTTTAATACATTTCCTCTTTCCATTATGTCACGGCTAGCAATTGTAAGTGATATATATAAGAGTTCTACTACTTTGAAGAAGTGAATATGCTCTACTCAAGACATTACACAATTAAGTACTATCCAAACCAGCCTACAGACATGAACTTGAGACCAATAAACAAGACGTTAGACTAACTGCAGTGGCCACAGGTATTTAAGCTTACAAAATAGGTTTTCAGTCCTATTTTGTTTATCATCACCTCTCAGTAATTGCTTTATCGACTATCTCATGCATTACTTCTTAATAAAACAAATTCCTCCTTTCATGGATGCAATGCAGATGAACCACAAGGGGGAGCCATCTTCCATAGCATTTCAATTGTAAGATTATAGTCAAGCACACAAGAACCTCAACATGTCAATTGTCAACATAAATGAAACAAAATCTTTCTGAATAACATAAACTTGTTACTCTATCTTTGAAAATCAAACACAGACACTTATAAAACTTAAGAATACAATGCACATACCATGTAGCTTTTGTCATGTTCTTTTGGAACTGATTATGTACAGAGGCTCCAGTCTCATTTACCCATAAGTTCACATTCTTTTCCTGTGGCGTTGTCGATTTCTGAAATGTCTGAAGATAAGTTCCTCGAGGAGACAGGGTTGCTGCAACAAGGTTGGGGAGTTTAAAAGATCTCAGCTCGGCATAGTTTTTGCAGTCGTAGATGCTAATAACGGATTCAGGCTTGATCACCATGAGCTTAGAACCGTCCTCACTGAATGTTGCACTACTACATGAAATCTTCTCTAGTTTGTTCTCAGGTTCGCCATTTTCAAAGGGAGGTCCAATCCAAATCGAAGAAACAGTCGGTTCACGAACTAGAGCAAAAACGAGATCCATAAGATCATGATATGCAACAAGGAAATATCAAGATATGAGATAAGTACCTAGAATCTCCAATGACGGTTCAGAATTAGCAGCTGCCATTGGAGGATACAAGAAGAGTCTAAGAATTAATTCGCAAACCAGCTACGAGTCTCTGCAAAAATTAACCACAGAAACTTAGGGCTCGACTGAAAGTATACACAAAGATGAATCTGAATTTGGATTTCTCTCATTATCAAATATATATGGATTTCTCATATAAAAGCAGCAACTATAAATTCATGAAAGAGAGAGAGGCGCCTTTACTGAGGAATTCGTGCTTAGAGAAAAGTTGCTCTTCTCAACAAAAAAGTCTAGGGTTTTAGCAATTCAAACTTCAAAGTCTATAAGGTCCTTCTTTATCGGGGAGAATCTTAGCACAGCGAAAATTCATCCATGCACCGCATTTTTATTTTAAAAATTGATTTTTTAAAGATTATTAAATCAATTCTTTAAAAAAAAAAATGCAACATAAGGAAAAAAAAACTTGAAGATTTATATTTAAATCAACAAATTTATTTCATATTAAGATAAATTTAGTATATACTCATCGCATTATATATATTCTGTTATTTAATATAATTTGGAAATTTAATTACCCAATAGATTTGTATACTTGTGTGCATTTGATTATAGTAATAGACGTTTTCAAGTAATCAGGATTACATGGCTATAAATTTATTTGTATCATGAGCTTTCAATATACTTTTATTCATCTAAAATTCATGTGCGTTTCTCCACCAATTCGTTTGATATTAACTGTTTGTTATTAGGGAAAAAGACATAAAATCACACATTATTGCCACTTGTTTGCACAAAATCACCCCTTATAAAAAAGTTTGCATAAAACCACCCCTTATTCATATTTTGTTGCAAACAACCACCCAAATTAATATTTTGTAAGATAATCATATAATATACTAAAATACCAAAATACACTTATATTTTCTTAACACTTTTTTTTGCTTTTCGAGTACTATCACCCGAACAAGACAAAACACCCCAAATTTAGAGATGTCATTGGTTCAAACCATAACCGATCCAAAATCTTTTCAAAACCAAGGCAGAAGACCGGACCAAAATAATTCAGTTCGTTTCAATTTTGATTTGCTCCAAACCAATCCGAACTCGATTATGGACCGATATAATTAATTTTTTCTATTGCTATTTGTTTTCTTAATGCTTTTGATGGCGTAAACATAATAATATTAATAGAATTCTAATTAAATTATATTTACTTTTTTAGTAGAAAATATTAATATAATTAAAATTAGGGAATGAAACTCGTGAGAACGGTCACTCTCGTGCGAAATGCAAACATAACATCGGTATAAAATACATGCACATGAAAAAAAAATACACTATAGAAACTCATTTGCATTTAGACAAAAATATATGCATCTTTTAAAATGTATAATTTTTCCCATGTGCATGATTTTTTTCAGTATACAAACTATGAACTAGAATTATAGCTAAATTGAATTATCTAACAAATATAAGGGTTGGGGTGGTTGTTTGCAACAAATAATGAATAATGGGTGGTTTTATGCAAACTTTTTTATAAGGGGTGGTTTATTGCAAACAAGTATAAATAATGGGTGGTTTTATGTATTTTTCCCTTGTTATTATTATTTTCGAAAATCACATATAACTATGGTTATATCCTATAGTTATATACTATGATTATATCTTATAGTTATATCCAATTTGGTTATATCTTATGGTTATATTTTATAGTTACATACTATGGATATATCATATAGTTATATACTATGATTATATCTTATAGTTATATCCAATTTGGTTATATCCTTATAGTTATATCCAATTTGGTTATTACTATAGAATATAACCAAATTGGATATAACTATAAGGATATAACCAAATTGGATATAACTATAAAATATAATCATAGTATATAGCTATATAATATAACCATAGTATATAACTATATGATATAATACAAGATAAAACCATAAAATATAATCATAGTATATAATTATAGGATATAATCATGGCTGATTTGCAAACCTATACCACTTTGGTCAAGAAATTTACAAAGTAGTACTTCTTTTAAAAGATATTACAACAATATCCTAAAGTACTTTTTTTGAATTTTCTTTAACCTTTTTTTTTTAATCAAAAAATCTGAAATTAAATTTATTTTCTATAAATAAAAAGATAAAATAAAATTAAAAATATTATAATAATTAATAAAACTTTAAACAAATTTCCCAAATCAGAAATTGAAAAGGGGTGTCGGCGACCTCCTCCCAGATTTCGGTCGTCTTCTCCGGCCCGAACTCCCTCTCCGGCGACCTTCCAGAACTCGTCTTCTCCGGTCATCTTCTTCGGCCACATACCCTAAACCCTAAACCGCCTCCCCCTCGATCTCTTTGTCTCCGCCTCTTCCCGCCTCGATCCCGGCCTTCTCTGTCTCCCAAACCTCCATTAAACCCTAAACCTCCATTGAAGACGATTTCTCGATTTCTCGACCTCTGTTGAAGACGCCATTGAAGAAGACTTCTCGATTTCTCTGTCTCCGCCTCTTCCCGCCTCGATCTCGGCCAGATCTCGACTAGATCCCTCTCGGCCAGATCCCTCGATCTCGGCCAGATCTGGGTTGACGGCTTCGACTTCGTCTTCTCCGGTCGTCTTCCTCCTCTCTGCAACTCGACTTCGATTTCTGGGTTGACGGCTTCGGCTTCGACTTCGTCTTCTCCGGTCGTCTTCCTCCTCTCTGCAACTCGACTTCGATTTCTACATCTCGTCTTCCTCTCTGCAACTCCGCCTCCCCCACCGCCTCCCCCACCTTCAGATTTCAGATTTCAATTTCAGATTTCAAACCCTAACATTTTTTTTTCTTCTATTTCGAAATATATTAAAATATCCATTACAATTGCAAAAGAAAAGGTAAATGTAAATCCGATTTTATCTTTTCATTTTTATACCCAAATTATGTGTTTTGTCTTTTTTACCCTTATTTGGGTAGATTTATGGATATTCTTGTCATAACCCATAAAAGAAGTACAACTTTACAATTATTGCCACCAAAGTGGTATATTTGGTGATAATTTTTCTATAACCATAGTATATAACTATAGAATATAACCATAAGATATAATCATAGTATATAATTATAGGATATAACAATATGATATAACCAAATTGGATATAACTATAAGATATAACCGTAGTATATAACTATAGGATATAACCATAGTATATAACTAATATAACCATATTATATAACTATAGGATATAATCATAGTATATTCAACTATTTGGAGGAACACGAACTGAAAAATAAAATTATTTTATGGATTAAACTCTACTTTATTACGGTTTTCTCCCTAATCTCAAATCAAGTAATCAATGTTAGACTTTGTATTCGAATGGACGAAAATCCTAAACCCCAAAACATAACCATAAACCCTAAAAAAATACTAGAAACCCCTTGGGCGCAACCTAGTTGCACCCAGAGATCTGGGTGCAACTAAGTTGCGTCCAAAGGGCTATGTGGGGGATTGTTTTAGGGTTTTTTAGGGTTTAGGATTTAGGGTCTTTATCATTGCATTACAAAGTTTAAAATTTTCAAGTTAAAGTTGGAAAAATAACTTCTAATATCTATATATTGATCGAATATTTTGCTAAATTGTTTCGGACCTTGAAAGGTATGATGGTGGTTGGGGGAGTAATATATACTATCATTACAGGATATAACTATAGAATGTAATATAGGATATAACTATAGAATATAACCATACGATCAATGTTCTAAAAGTCGCTAGGCGGGAGCTGGGCGGTGAGGGGGGGCTAGCGGCTAGGCGGGGCCTAGGCGGATTAAAAATTAATGCATGATCCATGTGATTATTTGATTATGTTCTCCCAAATCAATTAATCTTTATAAAACTATGTTGGGATGAGATTTGATGTTATATTATGAGCCTTATTCTACAAAGCCTAACCCAAAATCATGTTATATGCATCCGTCATCTTCTAAGATGTTGTTGCTTCCACAACATTTGTGGATTCTTCTCGCCTAGGCGGAGGGTGACCGCCTAGCCGGGGCCTAGGCGGGAATTTTTAGAACATTGCATACGATATAATCATAGTACGAAAATCCTAAACCTTAAACCTGTAACACCCCCAAATATATATCCTTGAAAGGTATTACCGCCAGTGACCTCGGACTTCACATCCGAAGCCACCCCAGGCTTAACCCGTTTATATAAATAATAAAACAACAGTTATAATACAAAATATCATAACTTTTGATTAAAGCAAATGTTTCGGAATTACATCCATGATTCAAAATACATAATCAAATATATTACAGCGGAAGTCTTAATACATAAAGGACACAAGGGTCTTGATCTAAACGATCACCCGCAAAGGAATCTCAACCTGGTAAAACTCTTCAAAATTCCAACTGCCATCATTGTCGTTTCTACCCTTCATCGGAACTGCAGTTTATCTGATGTGCCGTATGAGACGGATGACACCAGCGAACCATGCAAGGGAATATAACTGGTTGGTTAGTCTAATGAAAGACTATGCAAGGGTAAAACAGAAAGGTTATAAGTAGTCGTATTAGGTTAGACTCATCGTTTCTCGAATAAAAGTCGATGACGATAGTCAACCACCATACTCCTACTGAAATAAACGAAAAGGTATGATCAAGAGAAATGACTCTGAAAGAATGAGTCTTAAGGAAACATATGAAGAGAAGACTCCAAAAGGTTGAGTCTTATCGGAAAGTATGACAATGTTTGGGAACATTAAAGTTTCACGCAAACGTTTAAAAGCGACTTGACTATTTGGGTCCACGACCAACCTCACCGCATAATGCGAATTCAGATTCGGAAGGTGGACTTACTCTAATCGAAGCCCAGACGAGTTTCCACGTTGTACTTCTCGCCCAAGGTTCATTAATTATGTGCACTAAAGCACTTATCTTATTTAATTCCAAAACGTACATTTTACGTTATAAGCTTTTAAGATCTCTTCACAAGAGATATCGGATCTCCTCACAAGAGATATCAGATCTCCTCACAAGAGATATCAAAGGGAATACATCCCAGGGAATATATCCCAAATGGCGGCACCAGCTGTGTGCACATACCCTGAGTAAGGGTAAGGTCATGACCGAAGATACTAGGGAAAATCCTCCTAGCACCATTATCAAGAAACCACTAAACCTCGCAAGGTACATAGTGTTCTTACGAATACTCGTTCTAACTAAACAGTTAAAACATAAGAGCAATAATTCACATCAAAGCCATTGAGGCCAATAACAGATATAATAGCGTTGTTTCTAGCAATATATACAACCTATTATAATATCTGTATTTCAATCATATATATATATAATAGCGTTGTTTCTAGCAATATATACAACCTATTATAATATCTCTTTTTAAATCACATACAGTTATCAAAACTGTTCCCAGACGAAAACAATATTCATCCCAAATTAATTAACAATTAAACAATTGATAATTAATATAAATATGGAATGATAAGCAAGAGCGAACCACCACTTGCCTTAGATTAGACGAAACTCAACGAAGCTCGAGACGACAGGTTTCCGGGTCCAAAACGAGGAAGAACTCAGATTATGATTTCCTATGGAACGACCCATAACGAAATCCTAAGTTAGATTCGACAATAAATAGTACGAATCTAAAGAAAAACAAACACAATCGAAGGAACGAAAGTCCCAAACGAGATCACAAAGCCCAAGCCACAACCACACACGCCCAGGCCCACCGCGGGTACGGCAAAGCTACAGAGGCGAGACGACGACGACGACAACTCACCGGGAAAGACGATGGGGGCTCGACTCGTGGTGGCTCCGACTTCTGGATTCCCTGGACCACCCAAGCACCACCTTGAGAGCACCTCATCTTCCTTTGGTACCTCCGGCGACGACCTTGAAGAACTTCGGAGAAAGCTTGCAACTCCGGCAACAATGGAACGAGAGAGAGAGATTGGAGAGAGAGAGATTGGAGCTGTCTTCCTCCTCCAAGCCTCCTCCTTTTATAGGCCAAGCAAGGAGCCCAGCTGGCACCTCCCCACCGCCTCAAAGCCGACCGAAACGGCAAGCAGCTCAAGCGACGTTCGACGGAGCAGAAAAGAAATCATGACGGCGCGGGTGTGGTGGGTCTCACCGTGGGGTGCGGTGGCGACCAATTCCTGACCGCTGGGTGTGGTGGGTATGACCGCGGGTGCGGTCAAGGCAATTTTTGTGCCTTTTGCCCATTCTTTGACCGAGAAGCCCACTTTTGACCGGGAAGAATTACGGTATGGGTTTTAACCCCGTGTTAAATATATTCGTACCCAAACAATTATTCTAAACCCCAAAAATACGTCGAATGTATTTTATTCCACTCAAGGAATTATTACGGAGATCAAGTATTTAACAGAAAGTCTGAACTTCTCTGAAAATAATTCGACTACAATACGAGTGTTTGGAAAACTTACCAAAATACTCTTTACTAAAATGAGGGGTATTACATCACCTCCCCCTTACAAAAAAGTTTCGACCCCGAAACTTGGCCGAATAAACCAAAGAAAAGCGAGGCGTTACAACACTACCCCCTTAAAAAGGTTTCGACCCCGAAACTAGGCCGAAAATAGCTCGGGAAAACGTCTAAGCATATCCGCCTCCGTTTCCTAGGTTTCCCAAGTAACTTCTTCAGTTCCTAACTAGGACCACAAAATCCGTACCAATGGTACCACCTTGTTCCGTAACTGCTTCTCACGGCTTTCGAGAATATGCACCGGTATCTCCTCGTAGGTACCATTTGTCTGAATCTCGATGTTGTCATAACTCAGCACATGAGACTCATCTGGCACGTACTTCCTCAACAAAGATACGTGGAACACGTTATGCACTGGATGTGCCGATGGCGGCAATGCCAAACGATACGCTAGAGACTCCACTCTATCAAGGATCTCAAACGGTCCCACGTAGCGAGGGTTAAGCTTTCCACGCTTACCAAACCTAAACACACCTTTGGATGACGACACTTTGACAAACACTTTGTCACCAACCTCAAACTCAACATTTTTGCGCTTCAGATGTGCATAAGACTTTTGTCGACTCTGAGTTGTCAACATCCTTTGTCTTATCAAAGCAATGTCTGAGGCAGTCCTTTCGACTAACTCCGGTCCGAGCAGAACCTTGTCGGCATTTTCATCCCAACAAATCGGAGATCTGCACCTTCGACCGTACAAAGCCTCGAATGGAGCCATCTTTATGGTAGCATGCCAACTGTTTTTGTATGTGAACTCAATCAGACTCAGGCTGTTCTCCCAGCTAGTCGGACGATCGAGTGTACAAGCTCTTAGCATATCTTCCAAGGTCTGGATGGTCCTCTCAGACTGTTCATCCGTCTGAGGATGAAACGCAGTGCTGAATCTCAACTCGGTTCCCATGGCCTTATGTAGTTCTTTCCAGAATCTTGACATGAATCGGCCATCACGATCCGATACAATGGTCTTTGGAGTACCATGCAAATGGATGATCTCGTGTAAAAACACTTCTGATAACTTCTGGGTTCCCCATGTTGACTTGATAGCCACGAAATGAGCACTCTTCGTGAGCCTGTCAATGATTACCCATATAGCATCTTTCTGGCTTTGAGTCTTTGGCAGCCCAGTGACGAAATCCATAGTAATATCTTCCCATTTCCATTCTGGCACTCGAAGAGGTAGCAACTCACCACCTGGTCTACGATGTTCTATCTTGACCTTCTGACAAGTCAAACATTTTGCCACAAACTCTGCTACATCCCACTTCATGTTGGGCCACCAGAACTTCTTCCTGAGGTCCTTGTACATCTTGCTAGAGCCTAGATGTACATAATAAGTTGATGAATGGGCCTCCTTCATCACCAACTGGAGAAGACCATCAACGTCAGGCACACAGATCCGGTTCTGAAACCAGAGTGATCCATCTTCCTGAATCACGAAACCGGGAGCTTTCCCGTCCATCACTTCATTGCTTAGCTTCACCAAGACTATATCATCAACTTGTCTCTCCCTGATTTGATCAAGTAGCGTGGCCTGAATCTCCAGCATACTCAGATATCCTCTACGCTGATCGTACAAGACTTCAATGTCGCACAACCCTTGGTTTAGCTTGGTCTGAGCAGTGAGTAAAGCCACTACAGTCTCGTGCGGCGTATTCCGACTCAATGCATCGGCTACTACATTAGCCTTGCTCAGATGATACAGCAATTCGATGTCGTAGTCTTTGAGTAGCTTTAACCAGCGACGTTGTCTCATATTTAGCTCCTTCTGAGTGTATATATATTTGAGACTCTTGTGATCGGTGAAGACTTGACACCTTACACCATAGAGATAGTGTCTCCAAATCTTCAGCACAAAAACTACAGCTGCTAGTTCTAGATCATGCGTCGGATAGTTTGCCTCATAAGTCTTCAATTGTCGGGATGCGTATGCAATAACCTTGCATCTCTGCATCAGCACACATCCCAAACCACTCTTCAAAGCATCACTATAGACCACATAACCATCATCCCCTTCCGATAGCGCTAACACTGGTGCAGAGGTCAGACATTGCTTCAACTTCTGAAAACTGGCCTCGCACTTGTCATCCCAGACAAACTTCTTATGGACTTTGCGGAGCAGACTGGTCATGGGTAGAGCGATCTTAGAGAATCCTTCCACGAACCGTCTATAATAACCAGCGAGTCCTAGAAAACTGTGCACCTCCTTCACATTCCGAGGCCGTTTCCAATTGGCTATTGCTTCAATCTTCTGGGGATCAACCATAACCCCATTCTCATTAATCACATGGCCTAAGAAAGCCACTTCCTTGATCCAAAAGTCACACTTAGACAACTTTGCATACAACTGATTTTGTCTAAGAACTGACAAAGTGATCCGAAGATGTTCCTCGTGAGCTTCCTCACTCGGGGAATAAATTAAAATATCGTCGATGAAGACCACTACGAACTTATCCAAGTATTGGTGGAAACATCGATGCATCAGATCCATGAAGACTGCTGGAGCATTGGTAAGTCCAAATGGCATGACTACGAACTCGTAGTGACCATATCTCGTCCGAAATGCAGTCCTCGGAATATCCTCCTTACGAATCCTGAGCTGATGGTAACCAGACCTCAGATCGATTTTGGAAAAGACCTTTGCTCCCTACAGTTGATCCAACAGATCATCAATCCTCGGCAACGGATACTTATTCTTGATCGTGACCTTATTCAACTCACGATAGTCGATATAAAGTCGGAATGATCCATCCTTCTTCTTGACGAACAAGACCGGAGCACCCCAAGGCGATGCACTCGGCCTTATATAACCCTTCTCAAGAAGATCTTCGAGTTGCTTCTTCAACTCTTGCATCTTAACAGGATCCATCCGGTACGGTGCCTTAGAGATCGGCGCAGTACCAAGCTCGAGATCGATAGTAAATTCTACGTCACGATGCGGGGGTAAACCAGGAATCTCCTCCGGAAAGACATCCAGATATTCACAAACAACCGGAATATCAGGAATTGAAGGTTCATCTTTCTTGGGCTCGTCTAGATAGCATAGGTACTCGATACAACCTTGTCGAAGTAGCTTGAACGCAACCATCGCATTGATAAGTCTGCCATTATCAGCGTCATTCCGACCCTTAAACTTGCATACATACTGGTCCCCAAATGACACCGTCACAGTCCTTGAGCTGAAATCGATTACCGCCCCATGACGCGTCAGCCAATCCATACCGAGAATAATGTCGTATGGAGCCATGGCTATACAGATCAAATCTGCTTCGAACTTCTTACCCTGGATGGTAATCGGAAATTTTGACAGACGCTTGGTTCCAACCAAATGTTCACCATTAGGAAGATTCACAACGAAAGGTTCACAAACCTCGTTGCATACTAATCCTAACTTACTGACACAACTTTCCGAAATAAAAGAATGGGTAGCACCCGAATCAAATAACATACATACTGAAGTAGAATGAAGGTATAGAGTACCTTGAGCAATTGGAGCATTAGGTCCATCAGCCTCACGCATCTCGTAAAGGCGTTGACCTTGACCTCCAGAAGCTGCTGGGGCTTTCCCCTTATTCTGTGCAGACGTCTACATCGAAGGACTAGGAGCTTCCATTGGTCTGAACTTAGGTCGATTGTTCTGATTAACTGACCCTTGCTGCGACTCAGCTCCTTTCTGCCTTTGCTGTGGACAGAACTTCTGCAAATGTCCCACCTTTTCGCAGCCAAAACACGTCTTCTTCTCCTTCGGACACTCATTACTCTTGTGTCCGTGTGTACCATAGTTATAGCATTGGATCAGACTCTTGCCCTGACCCGATTGACGTGTAGACCCTCCATGAGTCATATCCATTTTTGCTCTGCCAGACTTGGCAAAATTAGACGATGGCGTGGGACGCTTAAATCCACTCGCCTGAGGCTGGCCCTGCATTGACCTTTGGCGACTTCGTTTCTTTGTTGACTCCTCCAGAGTCACTTCCAACTTATAGGCATCGTCCACGTACTGCTCTAGAGTAGAGCATCTGTGATGTATCATTAGTGGCTTAATATCCGGGTTCATCCACTCGTGGAAATGCCAGATCTTTTGCTCTTCATTGGACACCTCCAGCCCAGCATACTGTAGCATGTGATTGAACTTGGCCGCAAGCTCAGTCACTTTCAATCCATCCATCTTTGGATATAGGAACTCCTTGTGTTTCTCTTCCCTCATAGCTCGGGAAAAGAAACGATCAGTCATCTTGGCTTTAAATATTCTCCAATTCAAACCTGGGTGATCAGCCAAACATGTACCTTCCCACCATTCACTAGCTACTTCCTTCAGTTGAAGGGATGTAATGTGCACTTTCTCAGCTTCAGTGCACTCAACATTGCAGAATAATCGCTCCATGTGTGAAAACCAATGTGCCACTCTAACTGGCTCTCCTTTCTCATCATAGCTATCAAGCCTCATAGAGCTTATGGCCTTCAGTGCTCGGCCATAGTCGCCTCTATTCCTGACCGCATCTTCTCGGGGTACATGGATATTTGGCTCCTCGAATGGGAATCTCCCGAGCGGCAAGACAAAATTGCTCAGAGATTTTAGTTCTTAACAAAACGAACACTGAAATACTACAAAGGAACTACTAAAGTCAACATTGGCCCTAATCATGGCGCCCTGAAACATTTCCTGTAATCACAGCTCCTCATACATGGCTTCTTCGAACGGGGTTTACCATCGGAATCTGGTGATGGACTTCTCACCCTGCTCGGTCCTAGAGCACATGGCTCATTCTTTGGCCTTGCCCTTCTTCGAGCATGCTCAACCGCCTCATCCATTTGACGACGCTCTTCAAGGGAAATCATCTGACTCAGGCGAAGTGCCTCTCGCGAGTCAGGGCTCAACCTCAGCCTCCTCTAAGCAGGATTAGGCTGTGAGTCCTCATATGCATTTTGTGGATCACTCTCTCTTCTGATGCCAAACTCAGCATAGAGTGTCTCCCAATCGGCCGGAGTCAATGGCGAGTACTCTCGCTCAGGCGGCAACTCCGGACTTGGATAGATAAACTGCATCCCCGAGTCCTCGCTGCCCACCAATAAGCGCTCTAAGCCATCAGACTCGTGGCCCTGTCCCTCGAGGTCCTCCTCGGGGTCCTTCTCTTCTTCCGGATCCTCTTCCGGGTCTTCTTTGGGATCCTCTTCTTCTGGATCCTCCTCAGGAATCATCTCAATCATGAAGTCGTCGTTGTAATACCATCTTGCGTACCATGACAACTCCTCTTCATCCTCAGTGTCCTCCCTTGGCTCCTCTTCGGGCTCTGCCACATGAATCTCGGTATTATCGGACACTAACACTACCGACTCAGGGAGTACGGTCTTCACCTCCTCAGGTGGACTACTGGGTTCCCCGACCTTAAAGCATCGCAGGGGAACCGGGAACTCAAGCCTCACTGGAGATGGCAGAGCCACCTCGGCTTCTTCCGAGTTCCTTTGAAGAGAACAGAATGCATCCATATCTACGGGTGACGAGAAGAGAGTTTAGTCTTTGTAAATATAGAAGTTCGCTTCCATATCAGACTAAAGAAAAAGGCATGACTAGATCGGCAGAATAAAAATTTTATTTGGAAAATCAAATCCTTTAAAATATTTCTCAGTTCAAAACGAGTAAATGGTTTATAAAAAATTTTGTTCCAAGAAAATGTTTTAAAACCCACCCATTTAAAAAAATTTAGGCTCTGATACCAGATCTGTAACACCCCCAAATATATATCCTTGAAAGGTATTACCGCCAGTGACCTCAGACTTCACATCCGAAGCCACCCCAGGCTTAACCCGTTTATATAAATCATAAAACAACAGTTATAATACAAAATATCATAACTTTTGATTAAAGCAAATGTTTCGGAATTACATCCATGATTCAAAATACATAATCAAATATATTACATCAGAAGTCTTAATACATAAAGGACACAAGGGTCTTGATCTAAACGATCACCCGCCAAGGAATCTCATCCTGGTAAAACTCTTCAAAATTCCAACTGCCATCATTGTCGTTTCTAGCCTTCATCGGAACTGCAGTTTATCTGATGTGCCGTATGAGACGGATGACACTAGCCAACCATGCAAGGGAATATAACCGGTTGGTTAGTCTAATGAAAGACTATGCAAGGGTAAAACAGAAAGGTTCTAAGTAGTCGTATTAGGTTAGACTCATCGCTTCTCGAATAAAAGTCGATGACGATAGTCAACCACCATACTCCTATTGAAATAAACGAAAAGGTATGATCAAGAGAAAGGACTCTGAAAGAATGAGTCTTAAGGAAACATATGAAGAGAAGACTCCAAAAGGTTGAGTCTTATCGGAAAGTATGACAATGTTTGGGAACATTAAAGTTTCACGCAAACGTTTAAAAGCGACTTGACTATTTGGGTCCACGACTAACCTCACCGCATAATGCGAATTCAGATTCGGAAGGTGGACTTACTCTAATCGAAGCCCAGACGAGTTTCCACGTTGTACTTCTCGCCCAAGGTTCATTAATTATGTGCACTAAAGCACTTATCTTATTTAATTCCAAAACATATTGACGGACGGGTTTTTAGTCGTCTTAAACCCGGTCAAAATAAAACCTAACAAACCTAAACAAGTAGTAGAGGCAAGCAAGGGTCGAATTCCACAGGGAGGAAGTGATCTTTCTAAGTGTTGATTAGCATGCAAAAGACGTGTAACCGACAAGTAACAGTGGTTTTTTTGTATGATCGCAGAGTAACAAGGATGCAAGCTTTAGAGAAAGAATAGGTATGATGGGTGGAAGTATTCCACTAGACAAATATCCACACTACATATGAAACAAGTTGATCCTCGATAACTATTGTTCCAAGTTCTTTTCACAATCTTATAGTTGTTCCCACCCTGATCTTAAGTACTACCAATTCTCACAGTTGTTGATAGACTTATCACAATATCAATGGAATAAAACCTTACCACTAACAAAGCAATAGCAATGCACACAAGGATATAGGATACATGCAAATAGAAGAAAACCTTACTACTAACATGCAAATAATTCTCACTCACAATTGCACACTCGTATTCCACTATATGTAACAATTGTGTTTGCCACTAGGTATGCACTCGTATTCCACTATATGCAAACCCTAGCACTATGATAGATGTCGAAAAACCTAGTTAGCTACGCTAGAAGAATCAACATAAACCAATAGACAATATGCTCGAGAGAATTAAACCAACTTTATAAGATATAGAACAAGGAATAGAAATCTCACAACCAATTCATTGCAATGCTTCAATCGTCTAGTAGAACAAATGTGTTTAGTTCTCCATGGGTAAAAACCCTAGAGGCAGAAAGAAAACGAGTCCCTAGATCTCTAGATGGTGGCAACTAGGTTAACTAAAAGTGTTTTTAACCTAATTCTAAAAAGTGTGTAAAAATAATAAAAATAAATAATAATAATAACCAAAAATAAACAATCGAAATTGGCAAAACAACTCCTGCATTCTCGGCTTCTCTCTCGTGTTGCATCTCGTCCCAGCACGGCCCAACAACAACTAATCAACTTCTCGGCCCACTCTCGTCACATTCTCGGCAGCCCTCATATTGGCCCAACTCCAACAGCGCGTCGATGTCATGGCGAGGTCACGATGACGCCATCCTCCTTATTTCTTCAGCTTCAACACGCGTGCTGAATTCTTCATGGGCCGAACTTCGTCTTGGGCCTTTCCTTCATTCCAAATTCCAGCATCACGTGGCTTCTTTTAATTTCGCTGGCTTTGCCTCACGTGATGGCCGCGGGGCGTCAACATCCACCGCGGGGCGGTGACTTTCTCTGAGACCCACCGCCAGGTCGCGGTGGCTCTGGCGCGGGGCGGTGACACTCGCCCACTCCTTTCTTCAGCTCTTCTTCTTCTCTTCCGCTCTTCCATACTACCAAGTGTTGGTAGCTTCTTCAATTAGTCTTCAAGCGGATCTTCATTATCTTCATCCTTCATTAAGCTGTAAATCCCTGGATATCTTCAATTCTCTCCACATCTTCTGGATTACAGACTTAACCTCAAATCTAGTCATAAACTCCTCCAAGTAATGCTAATAATTGCTAGTTAAGGTGTATGAAATGACACCTATCACGTACATTTTACGTTATAAGCTTTTAAGATCTCTTCATAAGAGATATCGGATCTCCTCACAAGAGATATCGGATCTCCTCACAAGAGATATCAAAGGGAATACATCCCAAATGGCGGCACCAGCTGTGTGCACATACCCTGAGTAAGGGTAAGGTCATGACCGAAGATACTAGGGAAAATCCTCCTAGCACCATTATCAAGAAACCACTAAACCTCGCAAGGTACATAGTGTTCCTATGAATACTCGTTCTAACTAAACAGTTAAAACATAAGAGCAATAATTCACATCAAAGCCATTGAGGCCAATAACAGATATAATAGCGTTGTTTCTAGCAATATATACAACCTATTATAATATCTGTATTTCAATCATATATATTTATATAATAGCGTTGTTTCTAGCAATATATACAACTTATTATAATATCTCTTTTTAAATCACATATAGTTATCAAAACTGTTCCCAGACGAAAACAATATTCATCCCAAATTAATTAACAATTAAATAATTGATAAGTAATATAAATATGGAATGATAAGCAAGAGCGAACCGCCACTTGCCTTAGATTAGACGAAACTCAACGAAGCTCGAGACGACAGGTTTCCGGGTCCAAAACGAGGAAGAACTCAGATTATGATTTCCTATGAAACGACCCATAACGAAACCCTAAGTTAGATTCGACAATAAATAGTATGAATCTAAAGAAAAACGAACACAATCGAAGGAACGAAAGTCCCAAACGAGATCACAAAGCCTAAGCCACAACCACACACGCCCAGGCCCGCCGCGGGTGCAGCGGCTTGACCGCGGGTGCGGCAAAGCTACAGAGGCGAGACGACGACGACGACGACAACTCATCGGGGAAGACGATGGGGGCTCGACTCGTGGTGGCTCCGACTTCTGGATTCCCTGGACCACCCAAGCACCACCTTGAGGGCACCTCCTCTTCCTTTGGTAGCTCCGGCGACGACCTTGAAGAACTCCGGCGAAAGCTTGCAACTCCGGCAAAAATGGAACGAGAGAGAGAGATTGGAGAGAGAGAGATTTGAGTTGTCTTCCTCCTCCAAGCCTCCTCCTTTTATAGGCCAAGCAAGGAGCCCAGCTGGCACCTCCCCACCGCCTCAAAGCCAACCGAAACGGCAAGCAGCTCAGGCGACGTTCGGCGGAGCAGAAAAGAAATCATGACGGCGTGGGTGTGGTGGGTCTCACCGCGGGGTGCGATGGCGACCAATTCCTGACCGATGGGTGCGGTGGGTATGACAGTGGGTGTGGTCAAGGCAATTTTTGTGCCTTTTGCCCATTCTTTGACCGAGAAGCCCACTTTTGACCGGGAAGAATTACGGTATGGGTTTTAACCCCGGGTTAAATATATTCGTACCCAAAAAATTATTCTAAACCCCAAAAATACATCGAATGTATTTTATTCCACTCAAGGAATTATTACGGAGATCAAGTATTTAACAGAAAGTCTGAACTTCTCTGAAAATAATTCGATTACAATACGAGTGTTTGGAAAACTTACCAAAATACTCTTTACTAAAATGAGGGGTATTACAAAACCACAAACCCTAAACCCTAAAACCTACCCCTAAACCCTAAAAAAACACTAGAAACCCCTTGGGCGCAACCTAGTTGTGCCCAGAGTTCTGGATGTAACCTAGTTGCGCCCAAAGGGTTTGTGGTTTAGAGTTTAGGGTCTTTATCATAGTATATAACCATATAATATATGATATAACCATAGTATATAACTATATAATATATGATATAACCATAGTATATAACTATAGAATATAATATAGGATATAACCATAGTATATAACTATATAATATAACCATAAAATATAATCATAGTATATAACTATAGGATATAACGATATGATATAACCAAATTGGATATAACCAAATTGGATATAACTATAAGATATAATCATAGTATATAACTATTATATAGTATATAACTATAGGATATAACGATAGGATGTAACCAAATTGGATATAACTATAAGATATAATCATAGTATATAATATATGATATAACCATAGTATATAACTATAGAATATAATATAGGATATAACCATAGTATATAACTATAGGATATAACGATATGATATAACCAAATTGGATATAACTATAAGATATAATCATAGTATATAACTATGGGTAAGTGTCATGTGAGAATATATATAAGGGTGAGAAATGAGAATAAATCCTAGTCTTTGGATGACAAATAAACCAAATGCTAGAATTAAACTTTCATTAAAAGTTCATATGTCATGCACATGACCTGATTTTTGGGAGTTTGACCGATCAACATGACTGATCAAACCAGTCTCCGGTGTTGACCGGTCAAAGTTTTTTTTTTCAGGCACAATTTTTTGCTTGCGATTGCATGTGCATTGATTTTTGCTTGTATGTGCATTGATATTGACTTGTATGTGCATTGATATTGCATAAAATCTGTATAGGATTTTTGACTATATGTGTGACTTTGTGTATGTGAAAACTCATGCACTTCTCAGCATGTGCATATGTTTTAGCTTGTGTGTGCATAGATTTTGACATATATTTGCATCTAAATTCTACTTGTGTGTATTATTTTTTTGGGTTGAAATGTGCATGAGTTTTGGCTTGTATGTGCATACCTTTTGAAGTGCATGTCTTTTTTATTGTATGTGCATCTAAATTCCATAAATTCTGTATAGGATTTTGATTATATGTGTGACTTTGTGTATGTGGAAACTCATGTACATACATGCAAAAACTTATGCATGCATTTCACAGAATATGCATATGTTTTGGCATGTGTGTGCATAAATTTTGACTTATATGTGCATCTAAATTCTACTCGTGTGCGTTGTTTTCATGGGTTGAATTGTGCATGAGTTTTTGCTTGTATGTGTATACCCTTGAAGTGCAAGTCTTTTTGCTTGCATGTACATGTAAATTAAACAAGGCATGCATAGAGTTTGACTATATGTGTGACATTTTGTAAGTGGAAACTTATGCACACACATGTAAAATCTTATACACTTTACAAATCGTGTATAGGTTTTGTCTTGTAAGTGCATGAATTTTGAATTGTCCGTGCATCTAAATTTTACTTATATGCATCGTTTTCTTGGCTTGATATGTGCATGAGTTTTTTACTTGTATGTGCATATCATTTGAAACACATGTCATTTTGCTTGAATGTGCACATGTCAAAACTTATGCACATACAATGTACAATTCATGCACATTTTCTCTAGAAAACAATGCATATTTTTTACAATCTTTAGATGCACATACATGTCAATATTGATGCACATACAAGCTAAAATATATGTACATGCCATCTCAAGCAAAAAAAATAGTTTTGGAAAAAAGTTGGGCTGCGAAAAATTGAATCGAAAAAAATGGTCGGACAACACCTTATAAAATTTTAATGCACATACAAGTCAATATTAATGCACACACAAGTAAAAAATGGTGCACATGTCAGTGCAAGCAAAAAGTGGATCCGAAAAAAAAATGGGCCGAAAAAAAAACTTAGGTCGGACAACGCCTTATAAAATTTTGATGCACATATAGGACAATATAGATGCACACACAAGCCAAAATGTATGCACATACCATCTTAAGTCAAAAAGTGGCCCCGAAAATAAAAAAAAACTTTGACTGGTCAACGCCGGAGCTCTGACAGATTTGACCGGTTAATTATCCACTTAAGTGGTCATGTGCCATGATAGTCTAATCCTAGCCTTTGGATTTAAAGACTAGGAGCTATTCTCATTTTTCACCCTAATGTTCATTCTCACCGGATCCGTACCCTATAACTATTATATAGTATATAACTATAGGATATAACGATAGGATATAACCAAATTGGATATAACTATAAGATATAATCATAGTATATAATATATGATATAACCATAATATATAACTATAGAATATAATATAGGATATAACCATAGTATATAACTATAGGATATAACGATATGATATAACCAAATTGGATATAACTATAAGATATAATCATAGTATATAACTATTATATAGTTTATAACTATAGGATATAACGATAGGATATAACCAAATTGGATATAACTATAAGATATAATCATAGTATATAATATAGGATATAACCATAGTAAATAACTATAGAATATAATTTACGATATAACCATAGTATATAACTATTGGATATAACCATAGTATATAACTATAGAATATAAATATAAGATATAACCATAGTATATAACTATAGAATATAACCGTAGTATATAACTATAGGATATAACCATAAGATATAACCAAATTGGATATAACCATGGTTATATGTGATTTTCGAGAATAATAATAACAAACAGTTAATAGCAAATGAATTGGTGGAGAAACGTACATGAATTTTAGATGAATAAAAGTATATTGAAACCTCATGAT
Organism: Rheum nobile; assembly: GCA_027886185.1. Lineage (NCBI taxonomy): Eukaryota > Viridiplantae > Streptophyta > Magnoliopsida > Caryophyllales > Polygonaceae > Rheum > Rheum nobile. The sequence goes on from WOAB01000481.1 coordinate 368,486, forward strand.
ACAAACGAATTTATTGTCATGTAACTTTGCTTACTTGAAAATTTCTATTACTATAGTCAAATGCACATAAGTGTACAAATCTACTAGGTATTTGAATTTCCAAATCATATAAAATAGCAGGATAAATACAATACGATGAGTATGTAGTAAATTCATTTTAAATATGAAATAAATTTGTTGATTTAAATACAAGCGTGGGCGCTACATAGTTTTTTTATTTTTGGCGCAACTACGCTGCGCCCAAGGTGAACCAGTTTTTTTTATATAAATCTGCCATGAACCGAGTTTTTTAACAACCCGGTTCATTCACTAGGTTGAGCCAAAGGATTTTTTATTTATTTTTATTTTCCGCTTTTTGGGCGCAACCACGGGCTAGATTTTCGCGGTGCGAAAAAGAATCCCCTTCTTTATTTGTCAATTCTTTCATTTTATTTTTCAATTAACTAGCATGATTTCCGTGTTAAGCATTGATATTTTACGTTATATATATTAAATAAAAATATTAATAATTATTAAAATTAATTTATGTATTAAAAAACGAGGGCGGTATGTACACGCGGTTTTTGAGCTTTTCGCACGCGGTTTGGTGCGCTTAAAAATGGCGTGCAGCATGGGACACCAACTTAAGGCGTGGTGGGGGCAAAACAATAAGAAATGGGCAAAAAAAGCCATACAGCTCATGCGCCAGAAGAAGGCGCATAAGAATGGTAAGCCTTCTTCTGGCGCATGTACACGCCACTTTTGGGCGCGCAAATCTGGCACGCCAAAATATGGCGTGTATAATTTTACCGTTTGAAAAATACGACCGTTGGATGCGCCAAGTGGAGGCATGTCAAATGGGCATATTTTCCAACGGCTAAATCTCACCCTATTAGTATCCGAATTCTTTCTCTCAACTCCATATCCAAAATACCCTTATAAAAAATGTCTCATACTAGTTTCGATGACGATTGACACTTGAGCAGAGACGATGAGGATTGGCAAGCTAGCGGAGACGATGACGATAGGCACTCGAGCAGAGACGATGACGATTTCCACTCGAGCGGAGAAGATGAAGGAGAGGATGACGATGGGAACTCGAGCGACAATTTCGTGGTTAGTGTTGAAAAAAAAAATTAAACCCTAAATTTTTAGGTCGTAGTTATGTGTATAAATTTCGTACGTAGTTAGTTTCGTAACCTTACTAATGCATAATTAGGTATGAACTAGTATCTATGAATACAACTTCATGGTTGAATATATTGTAGGTGTAAGAAGAAAAGATTTTGTGGTTAGTGTTGAAATAATTTTGGTTGAAATGAAAATTTTGATTGTAGTTATTGTAAAAAATTCGTACATAGTTAATTTCGTAGTCTAGATATGGATTAATTTGTAACCTTAGTAAATAATTGTTCGTTAAAGATTAATATTTACGTTACATATACTCATAGAGGTCTATACTATTACGTATTTTTGAACATATTATAGGTGTAAGAAAAAAAGATTTAAAGTAGGATATGAGGCCTTTAGAAATTATAATTGAGATTTTCTAAATCATCTGTGATTATGCAAACATGTATAGGGGAGAGACTATGGATGTGTATTTCGTACTAGCCTAATGTGGGATAGTCGCCTAGAATTGGTTGATTGGACTAGGCAGAAGGCAAAAGATTTGATGATTGTTCTGGTCACTCGTAACTCAAATGATAGAATGGTTAGGTTGACTTGCGAGCTGTACGGTAAATATAGATCGGGGAGGCCAAAAGTTAATGAAGAAAATCCGGAAAAGAGAGTCGAGATTATTCGTAAAACCAGATCAAAGAAGTACGGATGCAAATTTGAGTTGTATGGGGTTCGGTTGAAGAAAAAGCCAGGGTCGACTACTCATAAATGGATCTTGGATGTGATAGAAGGTCGCCACAACAATGGCTTCCGACTAGCTTCATTGGGCATGCAAACATGGGTAGAATGACCCCCGATGAGCAACTCGTGGCTAAGAGCTTGGGCAAACATTTCATGGGGCCGAAAGGTATTGTTGCGTATTTGAGGACGTTCTTTCCCGAAAATGTAGGGTTGAGCAAAAACCGGGTTGGACCGGAAATTTGGACCGGACCGGTTCTAACCGGATCGGACCGGACCGGACCGAATCGGACCGGTTCTAACCGGATCGGACCGGTTCTAACCGGTCCGGTCCGGTCTGGGCTAATACCGGTTCGGTCCGGTCTAACCCGATTTTTTTTTTAAAAAAAAAATCAATTTATTTTTCATGTGGCTGAGTGGCTCAGGTTTAGGGGTAAATACTCGAATTTTAGGGTTCTCTACTTCTCTCCATCAACCCTATCCGCCTCTCCTCTCCATCCGCCTCTCCTCTCCATCAGCCTCTCCTCGCCGCCTCTCCATCGGCCTCTCCTCGCCGCCTCTCCTCTCCTCCCCTCCACTCTCCTCTCCTCTCCTCTCCTCTCCATCCGCCTCTCCTCGCCTCTCCATCCGCCTCTCCTCTCCATCAGCCTCTCCTCTCCTACTCGCCGCCTCTTCTCTCCTCTCCTCTCCTCTCCATCAGTCTTCTCCTACTCGCTGGCAAGCCGTCGCCGCCTCTCCTCTCCGTCGCCAGCTACAACCCAAGCTCGAATCTCTCTTGGCTCAGGTTAGTCTCTCCCGTCTTGGCTTTCCTCTTTCTCGTTTATGTTGATAATATTGTCATCTTTCCTAGTTTCTTAGCAGACAGATTATGTTAATAATCTTCAAGTTGTTTATGTTAATAATATTGTTATGTAATTAATTTACTTTGAATTAGTCTTCCATGAATTAGTCTTCCACTTTAAACTGTCCATCATTGATCATTCATGACCTTCTGTTATGGAGATATTGTAGATTTGTAGGAGCTGTTAGTAAAATCTCTCTAAATTAGTTTTACCTGCTTGTATAAGTACCAAAGAATTACTGAATAAAAATCATCAGCTTCACTATTTCCTTATAGTTTAATGCTGGTCGTATGGTGATTTTGATTATCAGGAAGCAATGAGAAATATTCTTTTGTTGTTTGCAAAGCTCAATCCCACTTCCCAGTTGTTTTCCAGTGAATGTTTCCCAGTTGCTATAGATTCTGTCCCTTTAGTTGTTTTCCAGTGAATGATTTTGGAGTACTACTTCTGATTTAGTTGTTAAGCATGTTTCACATTGTAAGTTTGTAACTGATTCACAAACTCTCTTTGGCCTCTCTGAATTTACATTTCTGATTTCTTGAATGTACATTTCTGATTTCTTCTTTTTTTCATACAGATCACAAATGTCGACCTCCAATATCCAAAGGAAAAGCACTAAAAGAAGTATTTTATAAGGGTAAGCATGTTTCTGATTTCTTCTTGAATGTACATTTCTGATTTCTTGAATGTACATTTCTGATTTCTTCTTGAATGTACATTTCTGATTTTTGATTACTTGAATGTACATTATTTGATTAGTTGCTAAGCATGTTTTACATTGTAAGTTTGTAACTGATTCACAAACTTTCTTTGGCCTCTCTGAATTTACAACTGATTTCTTGAATGTACATTTCTGATTTCTTCTTTTTTTTCCATATAGATCACATATGTTGACCTCCAATATCCAAAGGCAAAGCACTAAAAGAACTCGAGGGTCGAGCATATCAAAGTCAAAAGAAATTCAATCCGGTTTAAAATTAGATATTGGTCTGGTGGAAAAAGCATGAGGTTCGGTTTCCTATTCTTGCACGCATGGCTCGTGATGTTTTAGCTATTCCTATCTCTACTGTCCCTTCTGAGTCAGCCTTTAGTACTGGAGGGCGCACTCTCGATAAATTTCGAAGCCGCTTAACTCCTAAGGTATGCTAATTCTTTTCCTTAGTGGCTTAGTTACATATTTATTTAGTTATTCTTGTTTTAATCATTTTACATTTTGATGCATGTGGTAATAAGACAGTTCAAGGACTCATTTGTACACAAGATTGGCTTCTTGCAAATTTAAGCTCTAGCGATGATGATGAGGGTGATTCTACAACAATGCTTGTAAAAATGGAAGAAGGTACCCTTTATTTACTTTTGCAATATTTTTGTAATAGATATAACACATTTAGATTTCTGATTTTTTAAGTTCAATGCTTCAATTTGATTTAGATGTGGAGAAAGACATCTTGTCAAGTGTGTTATCTTTAGCTGACAAGGAACCGATTTACTTTTGAGATCAAGGTAATATACTATAATCATGTGATATTTTGTTTTGTTTTCTGCCTCTGTTATAAGCCTCTGATGAAGACAGATTGTTCAACATTAAAGATTTATGTTTTGCTCTTTAGATCCTTGATCATATGGATTGATTTATGCAGATTTTGGAAGGAAGATAAAGTGACAGACATTGCTAAGCGAAAGTGAAAGTGAAAGAATTGAAGGGTGGAATTTTTGTAGCTAGGGGAGGTGAAAGTGAAAGAATTGAAGGGGGGATTTTTTTGTGAATGACTAAAGTGTAATTTTTTGGGTGATTTTGATGTCTTGAAACTATTGTAAACTTGCTTGTAATTTTTTGGGTATGCAAGTTATAAGTTTTATCACTTTTATGTATTTAACATGATGCATTGTAAGTGCCAGGTGCAAACTATGACCAAACTATTGTAAACTTTGGATGTAATTTTTTGGATGGTTTTTTTTCATGTTCAAGTGTCAGGTGCAAACTGTGCAGGGATTTAATCCGGTCCAAATTGGACCGGACCGGACCGGACCGGTCTGGTCTCCGGTCCATCATTTTTCAAGTTCCGGTCCGGGTCGGTCCGGTCCGGGTCGGTCCGATTCGGGTCGGTCCGGTCCGGGTTTAGACCGATGCTCAACCCTACGGAAATGTAACATCCATGAAGCAGGTTGTGAACTATTTGCAAAAGATCCAATACGAGGATCGTGAGGAATTGACGGTTACCCAATGGACACTATTTTTTTTTTGCGAGAAAATAACTACGTAGTTCGTCCTTTGAGGAAGAAGTCAGCGGGTGATATGGATATCCTATTTTTTGCTCATCCGGACTCGCGACACCTATTGAAGATGTTCCCATATGTGGTAGTTATCGACGCCACCTACAAGACAAATAGGTATGCATTACATTTTAATATAATATTAGCTTTATCTATGTACTTAATTTTGGTTCCTTAATTTTTAACGAACAATATTTTATCTTTTGTACATTTATCTATAGGTATGATATGCCATTGGTGGAAATTGTTGATTTTACTTGCACTTACAAGACGTTCATCATTGCCTATGCATTTACCCGAGGGGAAAATGTTATGCATTTCATCATGAAACATCTTCGGCAATTGTTTGAAGAGTTGGGAGTAATGCATGCGGTTATAATGACTGATCAAGAAAAGTCCCTCATCAAAGCAATTCATATACTCATCGAAGGGAAAGTGTAACACCTTTTGTGCTGGGTGCATATTATACACAACATCGAGGTATATGTTTCCCCAATTTTGAAGAACAGTGAGGAAGTGAAGAGCTTTACGGACCAATGCTGGGGACTTTGGTGTTCAACCACTTAAGAAAGCTACAAAGAGAGGCTGGACAGTTTGAGGAAATATGGCCTCGTTGGGTATGTTGAGAGGGAGTGGCTCATTCCATACAAGGAAAACATAGTAAGAGCATGGACGGATCGTCATCTTCACTTCTTCACAAGGACTTCAAACAGGTATCCCTTGACCAATGTTTAGTTGATTATTAATATTGGGTCTCATTATCATACTAACACGAGTCCTTTTACCTGTTTTGATAGGGTTGAGGGTATGCATAAGGTGTTGAAGGACATTTTGCGTTCAATTAGAGGTGGCTTTAATAGAGTGTCCGTGAGCGTCCTCTCCCGCGTCGCCTAGCACGTGCCCTAGCTGGAGGGGCAACGAGATCGAGCGGTGCAATAGGAGCCTCCGGAGTAGCATCCGGCTGGACATCGGTCAACTCCCATATCGCCTTCTTGAAATGGGTCGGGTAGCCAACAAGGAGGGTAGGTCTTCGTGGCCTTCCCAACATCCATGAAGCGGTGCCTAAAATGGGACCTGCTGCAATATCCGGTGCAGGAGCTGGTGCGGTCTCCGGTGCGGGAGCGGGATCCGGAATCAGCTCAAAAACGGGAGGGGGAGAGGCAACTGGGCTCGGCATCTGATCGAAAGTAGTCGGGGAGCATCATCCCTCCCCAAATCCCCGACCGTCAAAATAGGATCATCCTCGGTTGTCAAAATAGGATCGAAAGACTATATAATCCCGATCCATGTCGTCCCCATCATCATCATCATCATCCGACGAGGAATGAGGAGAAGTCGTGACGTGGACATCCTCCATGACCGCATCATCGTGGGTGGGTGGTGAGGACGGCTGCACGGCGTCTAAAATCTCGCTGCTAACGAGTGTCGCGCGCTGACGTGCCGACTCGGTCATACCACGTCTCCGCCTCGAACGTCGCTTCAACGTCGGATTTCTCGCCGACAACGACAAAAGGAAATCTAGTACAAGCTAAATTACATATTATTTAGATACATTGGATTCATTTTATTAATTTTCTAATAACAATTTTATTACGTTTAATTTCATTCAAATAACTATTTGTTATTTGAAATTGTTATTAAGTTTAATTATTCTAATTTTTCTAAATTTATTCAAATAACTATTTTTTCTAATTTTTTTCTAATTTCTTATAATTTATGCAATTTTGTTATAATTTATGCCGTTTAATTTCGAATCTAATTTATTCCAGTTTATGCATTTTTTTTTATAATTTACGCTATTTTATGCAAATTTATTCTAATTTTTTAGAATTTGTTCCAATTTATTCTCATTTACTTATATACTATTATTACAATTTGTATATATTATTTTTACTAATTATTTATAAAATTTATCTAATTTCTAAACCAATTTCCCTAATTCCAAATCAAATTTGTAAACTAATTAAAAATCTAATTATAAACTATAAGTGTGTGTTATTAAATAAAAAATAATTTAGGAATTAGAAAATTACATATCGTATGGCTTCCCCACCTACGCATAACTGGTGGCGTCTCGAGATCGTCCGCTCTTGGTGCAATAATCGTGGTATCGTCGACAGCCGAACTAGCTGGCGTGCCTCGAACTCGTGCCCCAGCTCGGGTTTGGAATTCGCCCAATAATACGATCCTGCCTCCCCTTCCGCGAAGTCTGCCTCCGCCCTAGTAAACCCACACCTCCTCCGCACCTTCCTCCTCCATGGCGCCATCACTTCCTCCAGCTGTCGCCTCCACCACCGCCTCCTACGGGCCGCCACCTCCAACCACCACCTCCACCACTGCCGCCACCTCTGCCTCACCGTCTCCGCCTCCAGCCAAAAGCTCTGGGCCGTTGGCGCCACCGCCACCGACAACCATCTCGTCGCCGCCGATCACCGTTTCCTCCGCCGCCGCCACCGAAACTTTGGCGCCACCACCACTGACAGCCATCTCATCGCCGCCGATCACCGTTTCCGCCGCCGTACCACCGAAACTTCGGCGCCACCACCACCGACATCCATCTTGTCGCCGCCGATCACCGTTTTCGCCGCCACCACCACCGGAAGTTCGGCGTCACCACCACTTGGTACTCTGCTGCCGCCGTCCAAGCTGCCACCGCCGTCCAAGTCGTCCATCGCGCAAGTGATCGTTGAAGAGGAGAACGAGTTCCGTCGCGCGTCGCGAAGAGGAAAAGAGAAGAGGAAGAAGATGGGTTGGCTGGTGCGCTCGCGGCCGATTTTAACCTAAAATTGGCACGCCAAATTTTGGCGCACCAGCCATGCGCCATTTGTTGGCGCGCCAGCTCTGGGCTGGGCCGTGTCCCACTGGGCCATTTAAAGGCCCAGTTCAATTCGTACGTCACATTTTGGCGTATAAGTGGTAGTACGCTATATTTTGGCGTGCAAACTGGTACCCATTTATTGCCAAACAGTACCCCTCTACCTGAACGCTTACTTTTGGCGCACGAAATCGCTTACGAAAGGTTAAAAAAGTGCATGTATATAGTGTCTGCCTTATATTTTGTAATAATTCTCATGTATGGTTAAGAAATAAGAAGTGTCATTTCAAGGGACCAAACCAAAATAAAACTCCATATATAAGTAGATAGAAAATAATATTAAACTATATATAAAAATAGTAAAATTAAAATATGAAAATTTAGAGAGATTTAGGTGATTGAGTTTTTATTTATTTTATGAAAAAATAAAATAATTAAATCCCGAATCATTTTATAATTTCTAACAATAATTGCATAGATTCATTTATTTTTTAATTTATAACAATAAGTGCATAAAATTACTAAAATGATGCATGTTATACAAAATGGAATTCAAATGAGCTATTAGAAACTATATTAAAGTTATTTTCTTAGGTTGATATCCAAAATAAAATTGCTTTAATTTGCTTAGTATTTCTAAAAAATTATTTAAATTTTTGAATGATTTCAATGTTACAAAATTCACTCTCTTTACACCCAAAATAACACAATTAGGGCATTTTCATTATTATTATTATTACCACAATAATCATATATATATATTCCCCAAATGTAAAATAATTATTTTATTAAATTTTTTTATATTCAATAGAATAAAGGTCATTTTCATATAATTAAAAATGAACATATTATCATCTTTATTTTATGGAAGTTTTTATCATAAATAAATTATGGTCAAATTTATAAATTTATTATTCTAATTTGATATTTTAAAAAGTTCAACTCTTAATGTCCTCTATTGTACAACAAAAAACATTACTTCTTATTTGAAGTACATAATATAAATACTTTTAGCAGAGTTATTAGAAAAACATTGATATAAAGATTAAATTAAAAGAAATACACAGTAATGCAAATTATTGTTTATATATTACACAAAAATAATATAATAATATATTTTGGCCCGTGTTAAGCACGAGTTCACCTATCTAGTAGTTTATAGCTATTAACTCATCACCTTTTTCATTTAGTATATTAAAATGCATGTTTATTAATTGTGAATCTTTAGTATTTTAATTATGAACTTTTAGTGTACTAAATATGGACCTTAATCTATGGAGTTCATATGTAAAACTTTGAGCACGTTCATGTTTAAATTTTTTTATTTGGTCTATGAGGTTCATGTAACATGAAGATGCTCACATTATAGTTCTCTAAAGTTCATAAACTAAAGGTGCATATGTTATGTGTTGATGTTCATATGTTGTCATATTCATATGTGATAACGTCAAGGTTCATAAAACTAGAGGTTCATATGTTATGTGTAGATGTTCGTATATTGTCATCTAATGTTCATATATGATAATGTCAAGGTTCATATTAAGGATGTTTTAAAACGAAATTAGCATAAAATAGGCCTTTCCAATAATTGCATTGCACCCTTAGTTTATGGATTTTGTGTAATAGTTGAGGGCATAAATGTAATTTACTTTTAATAATTGGGATGAATTTTGTTTTATTATTCCAAGTGAACAAAGTGAAACATATATTTTTATTCCATAAAAGTATGTTACTTTTTAAGTCATGGTGCACTTAACAATTATCTTAACACTATGTTAATGATAATCTTGTTAGTCATATCAATTTTAACCTAGAATATTTAAATTAAGATTAACAATATGTTAGTTGAGATTTAAATAACGTTAAGCTATAAAGATATGCAACTTATATATTTTGAAAAATGAAATAAGGGCATTTTGCCACAACTTAAAAAGTTGGAAAAAAATGTGCAATTTGGGCAAAAGTTTGGGTGGGCCGACTGCCCCTTTCTTCTCTATGGAGCACGTGAGCTTCAAGCTCCCATCCATGGAAGTTTGGCTCGGTTTTTAGCATCGTTTTCTTCAATTGGCCCATGGGCTTTGAAGATATACTTATCATAAACCAAATTATATCAAAATCGGGATTTATAATAGCTGAGATTGATAGAATTTTATCTTCTAAGTTATACAACGCGATAACTCCAAAAGTTTGGTAAAATCTAAAATTTGATCTTGTTTGAGATCAAATTTGGACGAAATTGATGGGGTTGGAAAGCTATCTTTAAGGGCTTCAAAAACTCTATAAATATCCCCTCACCCATTGAAGGAATTTACCCAATTTCAAGTCTTAGGTTTTCGAAAGTCCAAAAAATGTTTGTGCACTTGCAGAAGGAATTTCTCCTTCAATTAGGCACCTCTAGTTACGAGTTAGATACCAAAATCTTTGTCTTGAAGTCTAGTTTCCAGAGACACCAACCACACATCATTTGGAGTTCGGGCAAGGGAAATACGAAGCAAACAACGTGAGGGTGTCTACAAAAACCAACCGAACGAATTCTGTAATGGCTAATTCTTCCCCTATTCGGTTTTTGTCTAATTAATCGTGATTATGTATGCTAATTGAGGTTTATTAGATACATATTGGGTTAATTTAATTATATAAGTATTAAATTAAATTAATTATATTTTATGATATTATCTTAAATGGTAAGTTGTTAAGGAATAACACTACAATTGGATAATGTGTTGGGTTATTTGAGATGATTAATAAATTAAGTAATTTTTTATTTATGATATAATTATTTAGAATATACGACTAATTGATTATTAGTATCGTATAGTCGGCATAGATAATCGTTATGTTGAAAAGCCTTGAAATCGATTTATTTAGAGTTAAATAAGTTCAATTAAAAATCGAGACTTGTATATCCTTCAAATGTCGTTATTGAATAAATTATCTAATCATAATTTATTTATGTTGTGTGATTTGGGTACATCTCGGAATCGCTTATGGAACGGAAATAAAGCAGGGAGCCAATTTGCTTTTCGAAAGCAACAATATCCATTACGTCGTTCAAGCTCTTCGTAATCCAAGGCAAGTGGCTGTTCACTCTTGTAATTTATTTCATATTTTTCTTAATTGACAATTAATCTATTGTCTTAATTAAGTAGGGATAAACATTCTTAATTTTGTGTTTGTGAACTTGTGTGATATATGGTGTGGATGAACTTTGGTGTGGATTTAATGTGCATTTAGTGTGGACTTATTGCCCCGGTGCCCGCGCCCCCGCCGGCCCCAGTGCCCGCGCAACCGCCTGCCCCGGTGCCCGTGCCGCCGCCGGCCCCGGTGTTCGTGCCCCCGCCGGCCCCGGTGTCCGTGCCCCCGCCGGCCCCGATGCCCGCGCCCCCGCCGGCCCCGGTGCCCGCGCCCCCGCCGACCCCCACCCCTTGGCTCCCAACGATCCTGACACCGACCCTTACCCCTACGGTGACATCTTGCACATTCCTTCCACTAGGGTGCGACCTTGACCATGTGCCGCTTCTTGGCATGCCGCCGGCACCGGACCCGCGCGACGGTTCTTGTATGGTTGTGCCTATTTTTGTTAGTGGCGGTCTCCCTCACTCCACCTTCACCTTTAAGAAAGGGAGACGCACCACCATACTTTCGCCACTCCCCGGCCTCCCTACACACTCGAAGCGAGGACACTTCGAAGCTAAAAAGGGGAGAGTGATAGCCATCGACATTTGCAAATGGGCCACGACCATTGGATCGGTATAGATTAGGTTTTACAGAAGAGAATTATTTAATTTTTATCTTTAACTCCTCCATTTGATGGTGCTTCTCTTGTTGAGGAGATTTTGTTGTGCTGGGGTGAATGGAAAATATCTTAGAAGGCTTTATTGTCACTCTTGGTAATACATCTTATAATGATACCATGATTGCATCTCTGAAATGTCATCTATTAAGGAAGCATTGTTTGGTAGCACATGGGGATTTTTTTTAGATGTGTTGTTGTTCTCACATTATTAACTTGGTAGTACAAGCTGGTTTGAAACTCAGAGATGATGTTGTTGTCAAAATTAGAAAAAAATGTTATTAATGTGAAGAATTCAATTCCAAAGAGGAAAATATTTTATGAAATTGCTACCACAAGTTTTGGCTTAGGCAATACCAAAAGGCTATGTTTGTACACCCCTACTAGATGGAATTCCATTTATACAATGCTTGATTGTTTTCTGTATTTTCAAGATGTCATTGACTGTTTTGTTGCTAAGGATGTAGACTTGAGAGTGCATCGGTTGTCATTAGCATATTGGGAAATAGTGACTCAAATTCATGAATTTCTGCGAATATTTTATGTTAGGACTACTAAAGTTTATGGACTTAAGAGATGCACCATTTGTCATTAGCAGATTTAGAGGGGTTTGGAGTACTCATATGCATTTGACAAACATTGATGAAAGTTCACATATCTTGTATGAAATAGTGAAGCTTATGCAAGAGAAGTTTGAAAAGTATTAGTCTGAGTACAATTTACTTCTATCATGTGCTGCTATTTTGGATCTTGGGTATAAGTTGGAAGCTGTAAATTTCTGTTATACAAGCTTGTTTATGGAAACATATACTAAGGAGATGACTAAAAATATTAAGAGCCTTTTTTGGAATTGATAAATGAGTATAAAGTTGATGGAGTCAGTGCCGATTCTGAACCTTATGGTGATAGTAGTGAATCCGAAATATACGCTGTCGAGGCGCCTAAACAAAATAATCCTAAACAAACCTGAACAAGTAGCAAAGGCAAGCAAGAGTCGAATCCCACAGGGAGAAAGTAATCTTTCAGAGTGCAAAGTCGTATGTCAAAGGTAACAAAGGGGGGAATTGGTTGATTGTTGTGAAACAAGTAAACAAAGCGAAGTAAACAAAACAAAAGGTTGAAATCAATTGGGGAAAACACTTAGCTAAACAAATATTCACCACTCATATGATTGATTGGTCCTAGGTTATCTCTATTCCTTCCTTTGATTATTCCTGTCCCTATTCTGAATTAGTTACCAGTCCTACCAGTCCAGGCAACCCTAACTATTAAACAATCCCTACCAACCTTCAAGATTTAATTCAATAGCAGCAAGAAGCATAAGAATTAACCAGGATACATGCAACACCACGAACCGTAATATTTAACATATAATCAAATCTCTTTCATAATAAACTAGTCCTACCAGTCCTAGAATATCATGGATGCTACAACGGATAAGGAATCTCAACCCAAAATATCCAAACCCTAGCAATAGACAATTACTAATATCAACTAGTTGGCCAAACCAGTCAAATCAATAAGAATATGCTCAAGAGAAAAGATATAATCCAAAGGAATAGGAAATAGAGTTATAACCTCACAATGATGAATCAAATGAAGGATTCAATTGTCAGACTAAGCAAAGGGTGCTTAGTTCTTCATAGTTCAAAGGAAAACAATGCTGAATGGAAAAACTGAATTGTAACGTGATGATTAACAATGAAAGGGAAACTAGGTTAAATAACCTAACCCTAAAGCTAAAGTGAAAAGATAACGAAAACAATCCTAAAAGGAAATAAAGTATAATGTTCGAAATAATAAAAGAAAGAAAATCGAAAAAGGTAAAAAGAAAGAAAGTTCAGAAATCCTCGCGGGCTCGCTCCCGTGTCATTCCGCGGTCGCGGAAAATAGAACTTTGCTCTCGACTTCGTGGACGCTGGGGAATTTTCCGCGGGCGCGGCACATTTTCCGCGATCGCGGATTTTCGCCTGTAGACCCGGCTGGGTCTATGCTTCGACTTGGCCGCGATCAACTCTACCTCCGTCCGCGGTCGCGGCTCCCCTCTATTCTCCTTCGTGTGGCTTCTTCCTTCTATCTTCCTTGGTCTCCTCAAGTGGTCTACTCCTCGTCTTCAATAAATCTTTGTTTAAGCTTCTATAGACCACTGAATCCACACTTCTACTCTCCAACTCCATACTCCACAGTTGTGCTCTAAATCCATACAAATGGCACCCAAAACACCGGTAACAACTCCTAGATAAGCACTACAAAGTAGAACTGATCAAACTCCCCCATGCTTAAACCTTGCTCGTCCTCGAGTAAGCTAGAATAAAACCTACTCCTCCAATCAAATCTCCAAGGTTTCAGGAAGCACAGAAAAATCATCTCCACCAAGAATTGTACCTAAACATTAAACTCCACGGCACCAACACAATATGTACAGCACAACACATAATACAACACATGACTCAACACCATCCAAGCTTAAAGGAAAGCAGAGTACTTCCCCCAAGCTTATCCTGAACACCATAGAGTGGATAAAAACCTAATCCTAGCCTCCATCTATCTTCTTATCGCTCCAGAGTGACCTACCCGAAACCTCCTTATATCAACTCTTCTTATGTCACCACGCCAGGTAAAATGATGATTCCTAATAATCACTCTTCTTCTTTTCACTCATTTTGCCAAGGCGCGCTTTTGGGTTTTCACCAAGCCACTCATTTCATTTTTCAATAGATGGGCTCACATATACTCACATCACTCTTGACCAATTATTACCCCATCCTAATGTTGGTCCAAACCACCTGCTTATTACCTAAGCCGCCCTTTCGGGTTTTCGACTTATCCCAGGATTTCTGTTTTTGCCTTTTTTCTATTTTGGCTTTTTTCTTTTCTCCTCAACGACATAGCAAGTATAGAATACTCCCCCATGCTTAAACATTGTATTTTACTCAATGTAATGAAAGACAAAAAAGAATGAAGCACAGGGAAGGGGAAAAAAAAACTCACAACCGTCGTTGAGTTGGCTTGGACACTGAAGTTGTTGCTGGCGGTAACTCAATAAAGCTCATGTCTCTGGTGTTGCGCAGGCATCTTCAAACTCAAACTCCACCGTGCAACCAAAAGGAATCCACTGGAAAATGTAGTGGCATATCAAAGAATTTGGGGATGCACGACCTTCAATGAACACAAAAAATGGGCCCAGATGTAATCGTGTTGTGGGCCCTGGTGTTCTTCCTCCTCAGCTATCGATTGTAGGGCCATCATCGTTGCCAAATAAATATGTGGGGCTAATGTCTCTTCCTTGGCAACATGATGCGCACCGTCTCTCCATGGGAACTCGGACAGCTGGCCTTCGGTAGAACTTTTTTTTTCATTTTTTTTTTCATTTTTTTTTCATTTTTTTTTCAAGTGCAGGGAGAAAGAGGACTTACATTGGTGATTCACACCGTCTTCAATTATGGTTCGGGCCTCCTTCCTGCAGGTTAGTACAAATGCAAAAACAAAAACAACGCAAAACGAGACTAGGCAAAATAAAACAATGAAAACTAAAGATGTGGAATGAAAAGACAGAAAGAAATACATACCTCGGGTTGCCTCCCGGACAACGCCTTAGTTATTGTCGTGGCTCGACATAGTGCTCTCCCACTCAACTTGGGTTGCGTACAACAACTGAACTCCTAGGGTCTATATCAGGGGGATGCCTCTTTGTGTTCTCTACGTTGAGCTTGATCCCCATTCTCCTGCACTTCATGGTTGGTAGACCGCTGTTCACATCAATGATTGCACTAGCCATCTTCAAAAATGGCCTACCCAATATCTCAGGGGTTGCATGTTTGTCCTGCCCCGTATCCAGTATGTAGAAATCCGCCACTTGAATCAAGGCCTCCTTCTTGTGCTTCTCCTTTGGCCTCTTCTTGATTTTTCCCAACACCTTTAAAAATTCTGCGCAGCGAGGGATGCTGTTTGCCAGTTTGAACAAAGGAATGTTTGCCTCGCAGTTACTGAAGGTGTCAAATAGATCCTTGTCGTTCTCCACCTTTCTGGTGTCCTTCAGAGCTTCGGGAAAGGATGCAGGAGGCTTCAATGAACAAAGCGGGGGGAAATTGGGGCGCACATATGCGTCGTATGCAGCTTCGAGGGGGTCTTGGGCTCCAGGCGCGTTTCCACGACCGCGGATTTGTGTCCGTGGTCGCGGAATATCTTCGATCAACTCCCCTGGTTCAGTGCTTTTTCTGCGATCGCAGAATTCTGTCCGCGGTCGCGGAAATGCGTCGACTTTTGGCTCTACCTCAGCGAGAACCCCGTGGTCGCGGCCTTCTTCCTCGTGGTCGCTGAATTCTTCCAGTTCCCAGGGCATATATTCTTCGGAGAGCACCTCGCAGTCGTAGATATCGTCTGGAAGGCCCAACTCCTTTAGAAGCAAACCGCGGTCGTGGCACACCTCCCGCGGTCTCGGGTTTTCTTCTTCCAACATCTCGTTGTACTCAGCTCCCATCTCCCGTCTGAAAGTCTCGACATGCTGCTGCTCAGTACTCTGTAGGGTCATCGATAAGACATTCTCCCTCTGATGCACTACTGGGTGAGAGAGTAGTTTCGCTGACTTCTCGGTCTCTATTTTGCTCGTTTGCTCCCTCAGATTCTCCAGGTTCTGGATGAGAAAATTCATTTCTTGAGATTGTTGGACTATCTTTGTAATGCTCTGAGTGAGAGATCGTAACGAATTCTCATAACTTGGATTGGACACCGGCGGTCTATGCTCATAGGTTGGATAGCACTGTTGTTGTAACGCCTCGTTTTTTTGGTTCATTCGGCCAAGTTTCGGGGTCGAAACTTTTCTTAAAGGGGAAGTGATGTAATATCCCTCATTTTTAGTAAAGGTATTTGGGTAATTTACTCAACCCTCGTTTTGTGATCGTGTCATTTTTGGAGAAGTTCGGATTTCTGTATCGAGATTTATCTCTGTAAAATTCCCTGAGGGATATAAAATAGATTCGACGTATTTTTCGGGGCTTAGAATATTTGTTCGGGTACAAATATATCTAATCAGGGGTTTAAACCCATGCCAAACCTTCAAGGGAAAATTCTTGTGCCCAGCACTTCTGAGAGCCAATTTTCCGTGGTCGCGGAAATGTTGTCGCGGAAATGCCTTTTCCACGGTCGCGGAAATGTTGCTGCGGTCGCGGAAATGCCTTTTCCGCGTCTGATAAAATCTTTGCTTTCAGTAAGACGATTCGAAACCCAACCCGTTTTTAAAAAAAAATCGACTCTGATACCAAATCTGTACCACCCCCAAATATTTCCTTGAAAGTATTACCGCCAGTGATCTCAGATTTCACATCCGAAGCCACCCAAGGCTTAACCATTCATTCAAAACATAAAACACACTGATAATACGAGATATCATAATCTTTATTTAAACCAAAGTCTCGGAATTACATCCGTAAATCCCAAATACAACAGAAATACAGAATATGTTTAATACATCGGAAGTCTTTTAAATAAATAACATAAGGGTTTTGATCGAAGCGATCACCCGCCTAGGATCTTCAACCTGGATAAAACTCTTAAAAACTTCATCTGCCTTCATCGTCAGATTCTAGCCTTCACGAAACGAAAGTTTACCTGATGTGCCGTATGAGACGGATGACACCAGCCAACCATGCAAGGGAAAATAACCGGTTGGTTAGTCTAATGAAACACTATGCAAGGGTAAAACAGAAAGGTTCTAAGGTAGTCGTATTAGGTTAGACCCATCGCTTCTCGAATGAAAGCCGATGACGATAGTAAACCTCAATACTTCTACGGAAGGATACAAAACAGAAAGATCAAGAGAAGACTCCTAAAGATCGAGTCTTAAGGAAACGTATGAAGAGAAGGCTCCAAGAGATTGAGTCTTAACGGAAAGTATGACAAGTGTTCGGGAACATTATAATTTCACACAAGCGTTTAAAAAGACTTGACCATTTGAGTCCACGACCAACCTCACCGCATAATGCGAATTCAGATTTGGAAGGAGGACTTACTCTAATCGAAGTCCAGACGAGGTTCCAAGTTGTACTTCTCGCCCAAGGTTCATTAATTATGTGCATATCGGCACTTATCTTGTTTTAGTGACAAAGCGTACATTTACATTACAAGCTTTTAAGATATATCATCTCATCGCGAGAGATATCGAAGGGAATAAATCCCGAATGTCGGCACCGGCTGTGTGCACCTACCCTGAGTAAGGGTATAGTCATGACCAGAGAGAGTACTAGGGAAAAATCCTCCTAGTACCAGTTATAAAGAAACGACTAGACCTCGCAAGGTACATAGCGTTCCTACGAATACTCGTTCTAACTAAACAGTTAAAATCACACAATAGTCCACATCAATACCATTATGGAAATAATATATATATATAATAGCGTTGTTTCTAGCAATATATACAACCTATTATAATATCACTTTCTTAATCGTATCATTTATAAAATCTGTTCCCAAACGAAAACAATAGTTCATCCCAATTTAATTAACAATTAAACAATTGATAATTAATGGAAATATGGAATGATAAGCAAGAGCGAACCACCACTTGCCTTGGTCTAATGAACGATTGAAAGACGACGGGTTTCTGGGTCCGGAATGGGAACGGAAGTCGGATTACAGATTCCTAGGATGACGACCCACAATGAAACCCTAGGTTAGATTCGACAATAAAATGATACGAATCTAAGAAAGAACGAACGGAATCGAAAGAGCGAAGGTCCCGTCCGAGACCGGCATGCCCAAGGCCACGATCGCGATTGCCAGAGCAATCCGCGGTCGCGACTGGGATTCCGCGGTCGCGGCCGTCGAGGACCTCGTCCGCGAGTGTCAAAGACAGCGGTCGCGGACGCGGCCGGCCTTGTCACTGTCGCGGTCGCGGCAGTTCATGTCCGTGAGAGGGCTTGGTTTGCGAGGGCTTCGACTCCAGCCTTCCTTGTGCCTCCAATGCACCACTCCAAGGCTTCTATAACTCCCGGCGACCCGACGAGAGCTCGAAACTCCGGCGACTATGGAAAACGAGAGTGAGACATGAGATCTCAGATTTGGGTGCTCAAAATCCTCCCAAATCGACCACTATTTATAGCCAAGGAGAGGAGCCAGCCCCGACCAGATCGACGGCGAGTCAGGCGATCAACGGTGGCTCGGACGACGAGGTGCAGGCGACGCGACGTTGGCGTGTTGTAGTTTTCCGCGGACGCAGAATATTCCTGTGCCCAACTCTTCTGAGAGCCAATTTTCCGCGGTCGCGGAAATGCTGTCGCGGTCGCGAAAATGCCTTTTCCGTGTCTGTTTGCCCGGGAAAAGGTTTGGCGTGAGTTTAAACCCCGGATTAGATATATTCGTACCCGAACAAATATTCTAAGCCCCAAAAAATACGTCGAATGTATTTTATATCCCTCAGGGAATTTTACAGAGATAAATCTCGATACAGAAATCCGAACTTCTCCAAAAATGACACGATCACAGAACGAGGGTTGAGTAAATTACCCAAATACCTTTACTAAAAATGAGGGGTATTATATCACTTCCCCCTTAAGAGAAGTTTCGACCCCGAAACTTGGCCGAATGAACCAAAAAAACGAGGCGTTACAATACTACCCCCTTAAAAAGGTTTCGACCCCGAAACTAGGCCGAAAACAGCTCGGGAAAATGGCTAAGCATATCATCCTCAGTCTCCCAGGTTTCCCAAGTAACCTCTTCAGATCCAGCCTTGGACCAAAGAATTCGTACCAATGGTACTACCTTGCTCCGCAACCGCTTCTCACGGCGTTCGAAAATACGCACAGGTATCTCCTCGTATGTACCATTTGCCTGAATCTCGATGTCTTCATAACTCAGCACATGAGACGCATCTGGCACGTACTATCTCAATAAGGACACGTGGAACACGTTATGCACTGGATGTGCCGACGGCAGCAATGCCAAACGATACGCTAGAGACCCTACCCTGTCAAGGATCTCAAACGGTCCCACGTAGCGAGGGGTAAGCTTACCACACTTGCCGAACCTGAACACACCCTTGGATGGCGACACCCTGACAAACACCTTGTCACCAACCTCGAACTCGACATTCCTGCGCTTCAGATCTGCGTAGGACTTCTGTCGACTCTGAGCTGTCAACATCCTTTGTCTGATTAACGCAATGTCCGAGGCAGTCCTTTCGACTAACTCCGGTCCGAGCAGAACCTTGTCGGCATTCTCATCCCAACAAATCGGAGATCTGCACCTTTAACCGTACAAAGCCTCGAATGGAGCCATCTTAATGGTATCATGCCAGCTATTGTTGTACGTAAACTCAATTAGACTTAGGCTGTTCTCCCAGCTAGTCGGACGATCAAGTACGCAAGCTCTCATCATATCTTCCAATGTCTGGATGGTCCTCTCAGACTGTCCATCCGTATGAGGATGAAACGCAGTACTGAACCTCAACTCAGTTCCCATGGCCTTGTGGAGTTCCTTCTAGAATCTCGACATGAATCGACCATCACGATCCGATACAATGGTCTTTGGTGTACCATGCAAATGGACAATCTCGTGTAGGAACACTTCCGATAGCTTCTGGGTTCCCCATGTTGACTTGATAGCCACGAAGTGAGCACTCTTTGTGAGCCTATCAATGATTACCCATATCACATCATTTTGACTTTGAGTCTTTGGCAACCCTGTGACGAAATCCATAGCGATATCCTCTCATTTCCACTCTGGCACTAGAAGAGGTAGCAATTCACCACCTGGTCTACGGTGTTCTATCTTGACTTTCTGACAGGTCAAGCATTTCGCCACAAATTCCGCTACATCCCACTTCATGTTGGGCCACCAGAATTTCTTCCTGAGGTCTTTGTACATCTTGCTAGAGCCTGTATGTACAGAATAAGCTGACGAATGGGCCTCCTTCATCACCAACTGGCGAAGGCCATCAACGTCAGGCACACAAATCCGGTCCTGAAACCAGAGTGATCCATCCTCCTGAATCACGAATCCGGGAGCTTTCCCGTCCATCACTTCACTGCTTAGCTTTACCAAGACCACGTCGTCAACTTGCTTCTCCCTGATTTGATCAAGTAGCGTAGCCTGAATCTCTAGCATACTCAGGTACCCTCGACGCTGATCGTACAAGACTTCAATCTCGCACAACCCTTGGTTCAGCTTGGTCTGAGCAGTGAGTAGAGCCACTACAGTCTCGTGCGGCGTCTTCCGGCTCAATGCACCAGCTACTACATTAGCCTTGCCCGGATGATACAACAACTCGATGTCGTAGTCTTTGAGTAGCTCTAACCAGCGACGTTGTCTCATATTCAGCTCCTTCTGAGTGAACACGTACTTGAGACTCTTATGATCGGTGAAGACTTGACACCTTACACCATAGAGATAGTTCCTCCAAATCTTCAACGCAAATACTACAGCTGCTAACTCCAAATCATGCGTCGGATAGTTTGCCTCATAGGTTTTCAATTGTCGAGATGCGTACGCAATAACTTTTCCTTTCTGCATCAGTATGCACCCTAACCCATTCTTTGAAGCATCATTATAGACCACATAACCATGAGTTCCTTCCGGTAGCGCTAACACTGGTGCGGAGGTCAGACACTTCTTCAGTTTTTGAAAATTGGCCTCGCACTTGTCATCCCAGACAAACTTCTTGTGGACTTTGCGGAGCAAACCGGTCATAGGTAAAGCGATCTTAGAAAATCCCTCCACGAACCGTCTATAATATCCCACAAGTCCTAAGAAACTGCGCACCTCCTTCACATTCTGAGGCTGCTTCCAATCGGCTACCGCTTCAATCTTCTGGGGATCAACCATAACCCCATCCTCATTGATCACATGGCCTAAGAAAGCCACTTCTTTGATCCAGAAGTCACACTTAGACAACTTTGCGTACAACTCATTCTGTCTAAGGACTGACAAGGTGATCCGAAGATGTTCCTCGTGAGCCTCCTCACTCGGGGAATAGATCAAAATATCGTCGATGAAGACCACCACGAACTTATCCAGGTATTGGTGGAAACATCGATGCATCAGATTCATGAAGACCGCCGGAGCATTGGTAAGGCCAAATGTCATGACTACGAACTCATAGTGGCCATACCTCATCCGGAAAGCAGTCCTCGGAATGTCTTCCTCACGAATCCTGAGCTGATGGTAACCAGATCTCAGATCGATCTTGGAAAAGACTTTTGCTCCTTGCAATTGATCCAACAGATCATCAATCCTTGGCAACGGATACTTGTTCTTGATCGTGACCTTATTCAACTCTCGATAGTCGATACAAAGTCGGAACGATCCATCCTTCTTCTTGACAAACAAAACCGGAGCGCCCCAAGGTGATGCGCTCGGCCTTATGTATCCTTTCTCAAGAAGGTCCTCGAGTTGCTTCTTCAACTCTTGCATCTCCGCTGGAGCCATCCGATACGGTGCCTTAGAGATTGGCACGGTACCAGGCTCGAGATCGATGGTAAACTCCACGTCACGACTTGGGGGTAAACCGGGAATCTCTTCCGGAAAGACATCCGGAAATGCGCGAATGACCGAAATATCAAGAACTGAAGGCTCATCTCTCTTGGGCTTATCTAGATAGCACAAATACCCGACACAACCTTGTCGAAGTAGCTTACACGCAACCATCGCATTGATGAGCTTGCCGTTATCAGCGTCGTTACGACCCTTGAACTTGCATACAAACTGGCCCCCAGATGACACCGTCACAATCCTTGAGCTGAAATCGATCACCGCCCCATGATGCGTCAGCCAATCCATACCGAGAATAATGTCGTATGGAGCCATGTCTATACAGATCAAATCTGCTTCGAACTTTCTACCCTGAATTATAATCTAAAATTATGACAGACGCTTGGATCCTACTAAATGTTCACCATTGGGAAGATTCACAACGAAAGGCTCACAAGCCTCATTGCATACTAAGCCTAGCTTATTTACGCAACTTTCCGAGATGAAAGAATGAGTAGCACCCGAATCAAATAGTATACACACAGAAGTAGAATGGAGGTATAGAGTACCTTGAGCAGTAGGAGCATTTGGTCCATCAGCCTCACGCATCTCGTAGAGTCGCTGACCTTGACCTCTTGAAGCAGCTGGGGCTTTCCCCTTGTTCTGCGCAGTTGTCTGCGTCAAAGGACTAGGAGCTTCCACTGGTCTGAACCCGGGTCGGTTGTTATGACTAACTGACCCTTGCTGTGACTCAGCTCCTTTATGCCTTCTTTGTGGACAAAAAGTCTGCAAGTGCCCCTCATTCCCGCAGCCAAAACACGTCTTCCTCTCCTTCGGACACTCATTGCTCTTGTGCCCGGGTGTACCATAGTTGTAGCACTGGATCGGATTCTTGCCCTGGCCCAAACATTGCGTAGACCCTCCATGAGTCATCTTCGTTATAGCTCCGCCAGACTTGGAAAAGTTTGAAGATGGTGCGGGTCGCTTGAACCCACTTGCCTGAGACTGGCTCTGTGCCGGTCTCTGGCGATTGCGCTTTTTAGCCGACTCTTCCAGAGTCGCCTCCAACTTATAGGCAGCGTCCACGTACTGCTCCAGAGTAGAGCATCCGTAATGTACCATCAGTGGCTTGATGTCTGGATTCATCCACTCGTGGAAATGCCAATTTTTTTGCTCATCACTGGACACTTCCGGCCCAGCGTACTGCAACAGGTGATTGAACTTGGCCGCAAGCTCAGTCACTTTCAATCCATCCGTCCTCGGATAGAGAAACTCCTTATGCTTCTCTTCCCTCATAGCTCGGGAAAAGAATCGATCAGTCATCTTTGCCTTAAACATTCCCCAATTCAACCCAGTGTGATCAGCTAGACTGGTGCCTTCCCACCATTCACTAGCCACCTCCTTCAGTTAAAGGGAAACAATGTGCATCTTCTCCGCTTCAGTGCACTCGACGTTTCTGAACATTCATTCCATGTGCGAGAACCAATATGCCACTCTGACTGGCTCTCCCTTCCCATCACAGCTGTCAGGCCTCATAGAGCTAATGGCCTTTAGTGCTCGACCATAATTGCCTATGTTCCTGACCGCATCCTCATGGGGTACATGGACAGCTGGCTCCTCGAATCTAGGAACCTGACAGGGCTAAAGTCGTATGCCTAATTAAAGAAATCATAAAGTACCTACTAAAGAGTATAGAAAGCAAGTCAGGGTCGAACCCAAGGGAATCATGTTATCAATTCTTGTGTTTTTCAAGTCACCAACTAGGAACTAGGGGGGGTTTGTATGATTTTCGAACCAAGTAATTAAAGCAAAGCAAACAAATTCGCAGGCAAAGGTTGTGAATATGATGGGGAAAAGCGCTACACCTGACAAAGATCCACACAACAAGAGATATGGTTGATCACTGAATTCTATTAGTCTCAAGTTCTTATCTTTCCTATAGTTGTCATTATCCCGATCTTAGGTAACTATTAGTTCTACCAGCCCTAATAGTACTTATTACCAAATCAAATCCGAAAACCTTCAAGACACAATAAAACAATAGCATTCAACCAAGGATTCAACAAGATACATGCAATAGAAACAACCCGTTACTATAGCATGCAATTAACTCTCTCTCATGATAAACACTCATAACCCGCTTATGTAAATCGTGTTTGCTACTAGATATGCAACCCAAACCCGGAATCACAAATCCTAGCAATTAGGAAGATATCAATAGACCTAGGTAGCTACTCTAGATAAATCAACATAAACCAATAAACATTCAAGCGCAAGAGAATTAATCCAACTAGATAGGAAATTGAACAAGAGTAGAAAACTCACAACCAATCAATTGAAGGCTTCAAAATGTCAAGTGCAACAATGAAAGCTTAGTTCTTCATAGGGTTTGTGAGAGAAAAACTAAGATATGTGGCAACTATGGTTAATTTAAACAAAGTCTTAGAAATAACCTTAAATACTAGAGCAAATAATTCAGAAATTAAATAAAAGGAAATAACAAACTTGGAAACAAAGTTTCAGAAATAAAATAAAAACAGATAAAAGATCTCGAAAATAAGCCGAGAAAAGTCTTCAGCGCGTCGCCACCGCGGGTGCGGTGACACCCACCGTGGGGTGCGGTGGTACTCCAGAATCACGGCCTCTTCTCTGTAAGGTTTGCCGCGGGGGGAGGTATATTGGCCGCGGGTGCGGTGACGGTGTCTTCTTCAGCTTCTGTGACACTTCCGTAAAAATGCCATAACGTTTGATTCCCAACTCGGATTCCGCTCATATTTTGAGGACTTGCAGTAGACTTCAAGATCTAACTCCTCGAATTGGACTCACTCCATTCGGACATATGAGTAGAGAGGACGAACCGTTTGAATTCAGCATACTGTTCTTCCACTCTTCAATGCACCTCAAACCTCTGTAAATCCCATGATTTCTTCACTTCTAGTCTTCTCTTCTAGATTACAGAATTACCATCAAATCATATCCAAACATCATCTAAATCATGCTAATAACCACTAGATGCGCTATATAATATATCGCATATCAAATTCCCTCATGCTTAAACCTTGCTCGTCCTCGAGTAAGCTAAAGTCAACCTACTCCTCCAAATTCAACCCCAAGGCTTCAGGAAGCACAAGAAAATATGACACTAGTAGTTACAACACATCAACAATAAGCTCTAAGACAACCAAACAAGTGATGCAAAACATAACATACAACTCCTCAAATCAACACCCCACACAATCAAACTTAAAGGAAAGCAGAGTACTTCCCCCAAGCTTATCCCGAACACCATAGAGTGAATAAGTTCTAATCCTAGTCTCCCATCTATCTTCTTATACCTCCCAGAGTGACATACCCGAATCCTCCTTATATCACCTCTTCTTATGTCACCACGCCAGGTAAAATGATGATTCCTAAAAATCACTCTTATTATTTTCACTCATTTTGCCAAGGCGCCCTTTTGGGTTTTCACCAAGCCACTCATTTCATTTTTCAATAGATGGGTCGGTTGTTATGACTAACTGACCCTTGCTGTGACTCAGCTCCTTTTTGCCTTCTTTGCGGACAAAAAGTCTGCAAGTACCCCTCCTTCCCGCAACCAAAACACGTCTTCCTCTCCTTCGGTCACTCATTGCTCTTGTGCCCGGGTGTACCACAGTTGTAGCACTGGATCGGATTCTTGTCCTGGCCCGAACGTTGCGTAGACCCTCCGTGAGTCATCTCCGTTCTAGCTCGGCCAGACTTGGCAAAGTTTGATGGTGGTGCGGGTCGCTTGAACCCACTTACCTGAGGCTGGCTCTATGCCGGTCTCTGGCGATTGCGCTTTTTAGCCTACTCTTCCAAAGTCGCCTCCAACTTATAGGCAGCGTCCACGTACTGCTCCAGAGTAGAGCATCCGTGATGTACCATCAGTGGCTTGATGTCTGGATTCATCCACTCGTGGAAATGCCAGATTTTCTGCTCATCATTGGACACTTCCGGCCCAGCGTACTGCAACAGGTGATTGAACTTGGCCGCAAGCTCAGTCACTTTCAATCCATCCGTCCTTGGATAGAGAAACTCCTTATGCTTCTCTTCCCTCATAGCTCGGGAAAAGAATCGATCAGTCATCTTTGCCTTAAACATTCCCCAATTCAACCCAGGGTGATCAGCTAGACTGGTGCCTTCCCACCATTCACTAGCCACCTCCTTCAGTTGAAGGGAAGCAATGTGCATCTTCTCCGCTTCAGTGCACTCGACGTTTCTGAACAGTCATTCCATGTGCGAGAACCAATATGCCACTCTGACTGGCTCTCCCTTCCCATCACAGCTGTCAGGCCTCATAGAGCTAATGGCCTTCAGTGCTCGACCATAATTACCTCTGTTCCTGACCGCATCCTCATGGGGTACATGGACAGCTGGCTCCTCGAATCTAGGAACCACAGGAGGAATTGGCACACCTTGTGCCTGAGGCGTGATTGGTTGCATATTATCAGTGATTGCTTGCATCACAATCCCCCGAATAGCCTCAATTGCCGCAGCATCGAAAATAAATGGAGCCTTGACCGGAACTTGGTCGCTGCCCACTGGATTGTTGTGAGAAACAGACTTGTTCTCATCCAATGGATTCGCGGCATTCCCCAAATTCAGTCTCGGTTTGTTGCTTGGCCCAGCACCAGCACGAATGGTGTTCCTTGTGTTCACCATCTGTTTACCGATCAAATTCCAAGTATTTCATAACATTAATATCATTTTAATATGCACAACGTATAAAATCAACTTAGAATAGACCAAACTTGGTAAACTTTCATTGATGAACTAAAACTGAGTTTGATAGGGTCTACATGTGAAATTCTTCCAAGCGACAAGGCAAAATTGCTTGGAGAATACAATGCTATCAAAACGAAACAACCGGAATACTAGAAAAGAAGACTGTTAATCTTAACACTGGCCCCCATCATGGTGCCCTGAAAAGCTTCCTATAATCGGGAACTAT
This sequence comes from Rheum nobile, assembly GCA_027886185.1. Taxonomy (NCBI): domain Eukaryota; kingdom Viridiplantae; phylum Streptophyta; class Magnoliopsida; order Caryophyllales; family Polygonaceae; genus Rheum; species Rheum nobile. Next base: position 395,482 of record WOAB01000481.1, read on the forward strand.
CATGCACTGCTTCTTCGCACGTGGTCTATCATCGGGGTCTGGTGTCGGACTTCTTGACCTACTCGACCCTGGAGCACATAGCTCACCTCTCGGCCTTGGTGCCTTCGGCCTTTCCCTATGCGTGGGAACACTTGGTCCAGCCCCATCAGAGCCCGGTGGGTAGCAAAACTCCTCCAAAAATCCTGGTTGGAAGTCTGCCCTGTTCACCTCGTACAAAGGGTCAAGTAGCAATCTTGCTTGGCGGATATACTCCTGGAGTTGGCGGACGTCCACAAGCATTCGGGAGAGACCGAGCTCAGCCTCGTATGTCCTCTCCTCCATGTTGTACAGGGCATTCGACCACTCCTCCAGTCGTTCCTCCAGCATTTGGGGCCTTGGCCTGGCCTGTTGAGTCGGGACCACAACTGATGTACCCATCGACTCCCACGGCCTTGCCCTTCCTCGAGCATGCTCAACCGCCTCATCCATCTGGCGACGCGCTTCAGAGGAAACCATCTGACTCTGGCGAAGCACATGTCGCGAATCAGGACTCACCATTGGCCTCTTCGGAGTAGGGATCACATGTGGGTCCTCTGGTGCATCCAGCGGCACACTCCTCCTCCTGACGGTACCTGAAATACCCAGCGCCTCCCAAGCGGCAGGGGACAACGGCGTATACTCCTCATCAGGTGGCAACTCTGGACTCGGAAAAATGATCTGTATTCTCGGGTCCTCACTGCCTTCCAGCAAGTGCTCCAAGTTATAGCCATATTCCTCGAGGTCCTCCTCCGGATCCTCTTTCGGAGGAGGACCTGGGTCGGTTGTTTTGAGTAACTGACCCTTGTTGTGACTCAGCTCCTTTCTGCCTTCTTTGCGGACAAAAAGTCTGCAAGTGCCCCTCCTTCCCGCAGCCAAAACACGTCTTCCTCTCCTTCGGACACTCATTGCTCTTGTGCCCGGATATACCACAGTTGTAGCACTGGATCGGATTCTTGCCCTGGCCCGAACGTTGCGTAGACCCTCCGTGAGTCATCTCCGTTCTAACTCGGCCAGACTTGGCAAAGTTTGACAGTGGTGCAGGTCGCTTGAACCCACTTGCCTGAGGCTGGCTCTGTGCCGGTCTCTGGCGATTGCGGTTTTTAGCCGACTCTTCTAGAGTCGCTTCCAACTTATAGGCAGCGTCCATGTACTGCTCCAGAGTAGAGCATCCGTAATGTACCATCAGTGGCTTGATGTCTGGATTCATCCACTCGTGGAAATGCCAGATTTTATGCTCATCACTGGACACTTCCGGCCCAGCGTACTGCAACAGGTGATTGCACTTGGCCGCAAGCTCAATCACTTTCAATCCATCCGTCCTCGGATAGAGAAACTCCTTATGCTTCTCTTCCCTCATAGCTCGGAAAAAGAATCGATCAGTCATCTTTGTCTTAAACATTCCCCAAGTCAACCCAGGGTGATCAGCTAGACTGGTGCCTTCCCACCATTCACTAGCCACCTCCTTCAGTTGAAGGGAAGCAAGGTGCACCTTCTCCGCTTTAGTGCACTCGACGTTTCTGAACAGTCATTCCATGTACGAGAACCAATATGCCACTCTGATTGGCTCTCCCTTCCCATCATAGCTGTCAGGCCTCATAGAGCTAATAGCCTTCAGTGCTCGACCATAATTGCCTCTGTTCCCGACCGCATCCTCATGGGGTACATGCAGCTGGCTCCTCGAATCTAGGAACCACAAGTGGAATTGGCACACCTTGTGCCTGAGGCGCGATTGGTCGCATAATATCGGTGACTGCTTGCATCACAATCCCCCGAATAGCCTCAATTGCCACAGCATCGAAAATAACTGGAGCGTTGACCGAAACTTGGTCGCTGCCCACTGGATTGTTGTGAGAAACAGACTTGTTCTCATCCAATGGATTCGTGGCATTCCCCAAATTCAGTCTGGGGTTATTGCTTGGCCCAACACCAGCACGAATGGTGTTCCTTGTGTTCACCATCTGTTTACCGATCAAATTCCAAGTATTTTATAACATTAATATCATTTTAATATGCACAACGTATAAAATCAACTTAGAATAGACCAAACTTGGTAAACTTTCATTGATGAACTGAAACTGAGTTTGATAGGGTCTACATGTGAAATTCTTCCAGGCGACAAGGCAAAATTGCTTGGAGAATACAATGCTATCAAAACGAAACAACCGGAATACTAGAAAAGAAGATTGCTAATCTTAACACTGGCCCCCATCATGGTGCCCTGAAAAGCTTCCTATAATCGGGAACTCTCATGCACTGCTTCTTTGCACGTGGTCTATCATCGGGGTCTGGTGTCGGACTTCTTGACCTACTCGGCCCTGGAGCACACGGCTCACCTCTCGGCCTTGGTGCCCTCGGCCTTTCCTTAGGCGTGGGAACACTTGGTCCATTCCCATCAGATCCCGGTGGGTAGCAAACTCATCCAGAAATCCTGGTTGGAGGTCTGCCCTATTCACCTCGTACAAAGGGTCAAGTAGCAATCTTGCTTGGCGGATATACTCCTGGAGTTAGCGGACGTCCACAAGCATTCGGGAGAGACCAAGCTCAGCCTCGTATGTCCTCTTCTCCATGTCGTACAGGGCGTTCGACCACTCCTCCAGTCGTTCCTCCAACATTTGGGGCCTTGGCCTGGCCTGTTGAGTCGGGACCACAACTGGTGTACCCATCGACTCCCACGGCCTTGCCCTTCCTCGAGCATGCTCAACCGCCTCATCCACCTGGCGACGCACTTCAGAGGAAACCATCTGACTCTGGCGAAGCACATGTCGCGAATCAGGACTCACCATTGGCCTCTTCGGAGTAGGGATCACTTGCGGGTCCTCTGGTGCATCCAGCGGCCCACTCCTCCTCCTGACGGTACCTGAAATACCCAGCACCTCCCAAGCGGCATGGGGTAATGGCGTATACTCCTCATCAGGCGACAACTCTGGACTCGGAAAAATGATATGCATTTCCAGGTTCTCGCTGCCTTCCAGCAAGTGCTCCAAGTTGTAGCCATATTCCTCGAGGTCTTCCTCCGGATCCTCTTTCGGAGGAGGACCTAGGTCGGTTGTTATGAGTAACTGACCCTTGCTGTGACTCAGCTCCTTTCTGCCTTCTTTGCAGACAAAAAGTCTGCAAGTGCCCCTCCTTCCCGTAGTCAAAACACGTCTTCCTCTCCTTCGGACACTCATTGCTCTTGTGCCCGAGTGTACCACAGTTGTAGCACTGGATCGGATTCTTGCCCTGGCCCGAACGTTGCGTAGACCCTCCGTGAGTCATCTCCGTTCTAGCTCGGCCAGACTTGGCAAAGTTTGACGGTGGTGCGGGTCGCTTGAACCCACTTGCCTGAGGCTGGCTCTGTGCTGGTATCTGGCGATTGCGCTTTTTAGCCGACTCTTCCATAGTCGCCTCCAACTTATAGGCAGTGTCCACGTACTGCTCAAGAGTAGAGCATCCGTGATGTACCATCAGTGTCTTGATGTCTGGATTCATCCACTCGTGGAAATGCCAGATTTTTTGCTCATCACTGGACACTTTCGGCCCAGCGTACTGCAACAGGTGATTGAACTTGGCCGCAAGCTCAGTCACTTTCAATCCATCCGTCCTCGGATAGAGAAACTCCTTATGCTTCTCTTCCCTCATAGCTCCGGAAAAGAATCGATCAGTCATCTTTGCCTTAAACATTCCCCAATTCAACCCATGGTGATCAGCTAGACTGGTGCCTTCCCACCATTCACTAGCCACCTCCTTCAGTTGAAGGGAAGCAATGTGCACCTTCTCCGCTTCAGTGCACTCGACGTTTCTGAATAGTCATTCCATGTGCGAGAACCAATATGCCATTCTGACTGGCTCTCCCTTCCCATCATAGCTGTCAGGCCTCATAGAGCTAATAGCCTTCAGTGCTCGACCATAATTGCCTCTATTCCCGACCGCATCCTCATGGGGTACATAGACAGTTGGCTCTTTGAATCTAGGAACCACAGGAGGAATTGGCACACCTTGTGCTTGAGGCGCGATTGGTCGCATAATATCGGTGACTGCTTGCATCACAATCCCCCGAATAGCCTCAATTGCCGCAACATCGAAAATAACTGGAGCGTTGACCGGAACTTGGTCGCTGCCCACTGGATTGTTGTGAGAAACAGACTTGTTCTCATCCAATGGATTCGCAGCATTCCCCAAATTCAGTCTGGGGTTGTTGCTTGGCCCAGCACCAGCACGAATGGTGTTCCTTGTGTTCACCATCTGTTTACCGATCAAATTCCAAGTATTTTATAACATTAATATCATTTCAATATGCACAACGTATAAAATCAACTTAGAATAGACCAAACTTGGTAAACTTTCATTGATGAACTGAAAGTGAGTTTGATAGGGTCTACATGTGAAATTCTTCCAGGCGACAAGGCAAAATTGCTTGGAGAATACAATGCTATCAAAACAAAACAACCGGAATACTAGAAAAGAAGACTGCTAATCTTAACACTGGCCCTCATCATGGTGCCCTGAAAAGCTTCCTATAATTGGGAACTCTCATGCACTGCTTCTTCGCACGTGGTCTATCATCGGGGTCTGGTGTCAGACTTCTTGACCTACTCGGCCCTGGAGCACACGGCTCACCTCTCGGCCTTGGTGCCCTCGGCCTTTCCCTAGGCGTGGGAACACTTGGTCCAGCCCCATCAGATCCCGGTGGGTAGCAAAACTCCTGTAGAAATCCTGGTTGGAAGTCTGCCATGTTCACCTCGTACAAAGGGTCAAGTAGCAATCTTGCTTGGCGGATATACTCCTGGAGTTCGCGGACATCCACAAGCATTCGGGAGAGACCGAGCTCAGCCTCGTATGTCCTCTCCTCCATGTCGTACAGGGCGTTCGACCACTCCTCCAGTCGTTCCTCCAGCATTTGGGGCCTTGGCCTGGCCTGTTGAGTCGGGACCACAACTGATGTACCCATCGACTCCCACGGCCTTGCCCTTCCTCGAGCATGCTCAACCGCCTCATCCACCTGGCGACGCGCTTCAGAGGAAACCATCTGACTCTGGCGAAGCACATATCGCGAATCAGGACTCACCATTGGCCTCTTCGGAGTAGGGATCACTTGCGGGTCCTCTGGTGCATCCAGCGGCCCACTCTTCCTCCTGACGGTACCTGAAATACCCAGCGCCTCCCAAGCGGCAGGGGACAACGGCGTATACTCCTCATTAGGCGGCAACTCTGGACTCGAAAAAATGATCTGCATTCCCGGGTCCTCGCTGCCTTCCAGCAAGTGCTCCAATTTGTATCCATATTCCTCGAGGTCCTCCTCCGGATCCTCCTCAATTTCGAAGTCGTCGTCATAGTACCCTCTCAGGTACTGCGCCGGCTCCTCCTCTTCCTCGGTATCTTCCCTTGGGTCTGCTTCAGGCTCCGCCTCGGGAACCTCAACCCTGTCAGATACCAATACCACCGACTCTGAGAGTACGGTCTTCACCTCCTCGGGTGGGCAACTGGGCTCCCCTACCTCAAAGCACGGAGGGGGAACCGGGAACTCGAGCCTAACTGGAGATGGCGGGGCCACCTCGGCTTTCTTCGGGTTCCTCAGATGAGAGATGAATGCGCCCATAAACTGCGGGGCGACGAGAAAAGAATTGGTCTTTCTAAATATAGAAGCGAACTTACTATATCAGACTGGAAAGAAGGCACGACTAGAACGGCAGAGATTTCAAAACAACACATTTTCTAGTCAAGTATGGTTTTATTCGGAAATTCAAATTTTTTGAATTTAAACAACTTTCTCAGTTCAAAAACGGATAAACGGTTGATGAAATCTTTGCTTTCAGTAAGACGATTCGAAACCCAACCCGTTTTAAAAAAAAAAAAATGGCTCTGATACCAAATCTGTAACACCCCCAAATATTTCCTTGAAAGTATTACCGCCAGTGACCTCAGATTTCACATCCGAAGTCACCCAAGGCTTAACCATTCATTCAAATCATAAAACACACTGATAATACGAGATACCATAATCTTTATTTAAACCAAAGTCTCAGAATGACATCCGTAAATCCCAAATACAACAGAAATACAGAATATGTTTAATACATCATAAGTCTTTTAAATAAATAACATAAGGGTCTTGATCAATGCGATCACCCGCCTAGGATCTTCAACCTGGATAAAACTCTTAAAAACTTCATCTGCCTTCATCGTCAGATTCTAGCCTTCACGGAACAGAAGTTTACCTGATGTGCCGTATGAGACGGATGACACCAGCCAACCATCAAGGGAAAATAACCGGTTGGTTAGTCTAATGAAAGACTATGCAAGGGTAAAACAGAAAGGTTCTAAGGTAGTCGTATTTTGTTAGACCCGTCGCTTCTCGAATGAAAGCCGATGACGATAGTAAACCTCAATACTTCTACGGAAGGATACAAAACAGAAAGATCAAGAGAAGACTCCTAAAGATCGAGTCTTAAGGAAACGTATGAAGAGAAGACTCCAAGAGATTGAGTCTTAACGGAAAGTATGACAAGTGTTCGTGAACATTATAATTTCACACAAGCGTTTAAAAAGACTTGACCATTTGAGTCCACGACCAACCTCACCGCGTAATGCGAATTCAGATTTGGAAGGAGGACTTACTCTAATCGAAGTTCAGACGAGGTTTCAAGTTGTACTTCTTGCCCAAGGTTCATTAATTATGTGCATATCGGCACTTATCTTGTTTTAGTGACAAAGCGTACATTTACGTTACAAGCTTTTAAGATATATCATCTCATCGCGAGAGATATCGAAGGGAATAAATCCCGAATGTCGGCACCGGCTGTGTTCACCTACCCTGAGTAAGGGTATAGTCATGACCAGAGAGAGTACTAGGGAAAAATCCTCCTAGTACCAGTTATAAAGAAACGACTAGACCTCGCAAGGTACATAGCGTTTCTACGAATACGCGTTCCAACTAAACAGTTAAAATCACACAATAGTCCACATCAATACCATTATGGCAATAATATATATATAATAGCGTTGTTTCTAGCAGTATATACAACCTATTATAATATCACTTTCTTAATCGTATCATTTATAAAATCTGTTCCCAAACGAAAACAATAGTTCATCCCAATTTAATTAACAATTAAACAATTGATAATTAATGGAAATATGGAATGATAAGCAAGAGAGAACCGCCACTTGCCTTGGTCTAATGAACGATTGAAAGACGACGGGTTTCTGGGTTCGGAACGGGAACGGAAGTCGGATTACAGATTCCTACGACGACGACCCACAATGAAACCCTAGGTTAGATTCGACAATAAAATGATACGAATCTAAGAAAGAACGAACGAAATCGAAAGAACGAAGGTCCCGTCCGAGACCGGCATGCCCAAGGCCACGATCGCGATTGCCAGAGCAATCCGCGGTCGCGGCCGTCGAGGACCTCGTCCGCGAGTGTCAAAGACAGCGGCCGCGGATGCGGCCGGCCTTGTCACTTCCGCGGTCGCGGCAGTTCATGTCCGCGGTCGCGGCAGTTCATGTCCGCGGTCGCGGCCATGAACTCCGGCGACCCCAAAACGACGAGAAACTCACCGGCGATGATGCGAGAGGGCTTGGTTCACGAGGGCTTCGACTCCAGCATTCCTTGCGCCTCCAATGCACCACTCCAAGGCTGCTACAACTCCTGGCGAGGCCTCCAGCGACACTTCGAAGATTTCCGACGAGAGCTCGAAACTCCGGCGACTATGGAAAACGAGAGTGAGAGAGGAGATCTCAGATTTGGGTGCTCAAAACCCTCCCAAATCGACCACTATTTATAGCCAAGGAGAGGAGCCAGCCCCGACCAGATCAACGGCGAGTCAGGCGATCAACGGCGGCTTGGACGACGAGGTGCAGGCGACGCGACGTTGGTGTGTTATAGTTTTCCGCGATCGCGGAACTTTATCCGCGGTCGCGGAATATTCCTGTGCCCAGCTCTTCTGAGAGCCAATTTTCCGCGGTCGCGGAAATGCTGCTGCGGTCGCAGAAATGCCTTTTCCGCGTCTGTTTGCCCGGGAAAAGGTTTGACGTGGGTTTAAACCCCGGATTAGATATATTCGTACCCGAACAAATATTCTAAGCCCCGAAAAATACGTCGAATGTATTTTATATCCCTCAGGGAATTTTACAGAGATAAATCTCGATACAAAAATCCAAACTTCTCCAAAAACGACACGATCATAGAACGAGGGTTGAGTAAATTACCCAAATACCTTTACTAAAAATGAGGGGTATTACAATTGTGGGGTGCCCTGCTGATAGAAATCTTGTGGCCCCGGGTAAGACTCCTGGTAGTCATGGCCATATGGAGGGTATTGATGGTCCCCATAACTCGAATTGGGGTGATCCTTCCACCCTAGGTTGTAGGTGTTTGAGTATGGGACATATCTCGGCCTCTGCGGATCAAAACCTCTTGCGGCATTTACTGCAGCTGCATGTTCATGAAGTCTTGGGCACTCGTCAGTGGGGTGCAGCGGATCATGACAGATTCTGCAGGGCTTAACTGGCCTTGCTACACTTGAAGTTGTGTGATACCCCCTCTCTGGAGTAAATGCGTAGGAGTATGGGTCATATCGCGGCTCTTGCCGGACTTGGGGAAATTCCTCCATCTCTGAATCAAGATCAAAAAAGAAAAAGAAACAAAATCAGTAGCACGGGTGTGAACCGTAAGATAAGTCCTCACAAAAGTTGACACACAAACAAACACCAAGAGAAATTAAAACTTGTCTCCCCCGGCAACGGCGCCAATTTGATAGACGCTGTCGAGGCGCCTAAACAAAATAATGCTAAACAAACCTGAACAAGTAGCAAAGGCAAGCAAGGGTCGAATCCCACAGGGAGGAAGTAATCTTTCAGAGTGCAAAGTCATATGTCAGAGGTAACAAAGGGGGGAATTGGTTGATTGTTGTGAAACAAGTAAACAAAGTGAAGTAAACAAAACAAAAGGTTGAAATCAATTGGGGAAAACACTTAGCCAAACAAATATCCACCACTCATATGATTGATTCGTCCTAGGTTATCTCTATTCCTTCCTTTGATTATTCTTGTCCTTATTCTGAATTAGTTACCAGTCCTACCAGTCCAGGCAACCCTAACTATTAAACAATCCATACCAACCTTCAAGATTTAATTCAATAGCAGCAAGAAGCATAGGAATTAACCAAGATACATACAACACCACAAACCGCAGTATTTAACATATAATCAAATCTCTTTCATAATAAACTAGTCCTACCAGTCCTAGAATATCATGGATGCTACAACGGATAAGGAATCTCAACCCGAAATATCCAAACCCTAGCAATAGACAATTACTAATATCAACTAGTTGGCCAAACCAGTCAAATCAATAAGAATCAATAAGAATATGCTCAAGAGAAAAGATATAATCCAAAGGAATAAGAAATAGAGTTATAACCTCACAATCATGAATCAAATGAAGGCTTTAATTGTCGGACTAAGCAAAGGGTGCTTAGTTCTTCATAGTTCAAAGGAAAACAATGTTGAATGGAAAAACTGAATTGTAACGTGATGATTAACAATGAAAGGGAAACTAGGTTAAATAACCTAACCCTAAATCTAAAGTGAAAAGATAACGAAAACAATCCTAAAAGGAAATAAAGTATAATGTTCGAAATAATAAAAGAAAGAAAATCGAAAAAGGTAAAAAGAAAGAAAGTTCGAAAATCCTCGCGGGCTCGCTCCCGTGTCATTCCGCGGTCGCGGAAAGAAATCCGCGGTCGCGGAAAATAGAATTTTGCTCTCGACTTCGTGGATGCTGGGGAATTTTCCGCGGGCGTGGATTTTTTCTTGTAGACCCGGTTGGGTCTATGCTTCGACTTGGCCGCGATCAACTCTACCTCCGTCCGCGGTCGCGGCTCCCCTCTATTCTCCTTCGTGTGGCTTCTTCCTTCTATTTTCCTTGGTCTCCTCAAGTGGTCTACTCCTCGTCTTCAATAAATCTTCGTTTAAGCTTCTCCAGACCACTGAATCCACACTTCTACTCTCCAACTCCATACTCCACAGTTGTGCTCTAAACCCATACAAATGGCATCCAAAACACCGGTAACAACTCCTAGATAAGCACTACAAAGTAGAGTTGATCAATTGACAAGAAGACTCTAAGGGCAGGTTCTAGTTCTCAAAGCGTTGCTTTTGATCCACAAGCTTTATTGCTTAACCATATGTCCAGAACAAAAGGACTAAGTCTAGTACAAAGTCTGAGCTGGAGGTGTATCTTGAAGAGGAAAATTAATCTCCTTCTGCTGAGCTTGATATTTTGAATTATTGAAAGCGTAAGTCTCGTGGTTATCCTGCAACTTTCTGCATTGGCTTGTGATGTGCTTGTTATTCCAATTTCTAGCATTCCTTATGAATAAGCTTTTAGTTCGGGAAATAAAATGATCACGTCTTCTAGAAGTTCTCTTGCATCTACGACCATGGAAGCACTTTCATGCTATGAAGATTGGTTGCATGTTAAAGGCCTTGTAAAAGGTATATCTTGTTTCTCTTTATAAGTCAATTTATTGTACGACCTAGTTTGGTTTGTTATTTCTATTAAGTTTGTTTCTTACTGAAGGTCCATCTAAGAAACTTAAAATTGGTGATGTTGGTTATGAGAAGTTTGAGGACGAAGATGATTCAACCAAGGTGTGAAATGTGTGATATATGATGGATGCAACAAAAAGAAACAACTAACTTTGTTTTCTTTTGAAATTTTCTTATTATGTAATGTTTGTGTTATTTTGTGGGGAAAATTTCTTATGAATGTCTATGGTTTGTAACAACATGTGCATTTTGTTGGACTGGTTTTTAACAACAAGTCTACGGTTAGTAACAAAAAGACAACTTTTTATGAGCATGTCTTCGGTTTGTAAAATCTTTTGCAACATGTTTGTTATGTCATGCGGGCTATCAACGCCCGCTGCCTGGGTCCAGGTGTTTGGATGGACCTGGACACCCTCCCCAACCCGTTTCCTTAGCTCGACGCAGACATAGCCCGAGTGTTCAGGCATGATTTTTTGTCAAAGCCCGTCCCAGATCCGGCTCAGATCTGAGTTTGCCCAGGTGTACTATTGTGCTACTGTCATGGAACTGCTTGTTCCTATCTTATCGATGACGATGCCTGATGGAAACGTTGAACCCCAACCAAGATCATTACAATAGCTTTAGACGGGGACTGCAACCACTTCGTAGCAGTAAGTACATAAATTAGTAAATGCTTTGTTATGTTTGATCATACAATCTTCAAACTTAATATTTTAAGTTATCTTATTGTAGGTGTGACTGAGTGATATTGCTCTACTACCTCTCCCTCTTGGCTTTTGGTGGCACTACCATGACCCTAGTGTCGAAGGTTGGGACAACTTCTACAGGACGAGGATTGTAGATAGGGTGTAACTATCGTGTAAAGGCAAACCGTAGACTAAACCCTTTTGTATAGTTGAGTTTAGGGATTAGTTTCAAAGACTGAAAATGAAATTTTCACATTAATCATGTTCATTTAAACTATTTTATTCCAATTTATAATAATTTCGGGTTGTTTCTTCACATTAATAATGTTCACTTACATTAATTTCTTACATAGAACGCACAAATATTACAAAAAGTTATGTACGGTCCATGCATAAAAACGCACATGCCGTGAAAGATTACAAACACACGATCTATACGATTTTATTCATGAAAAGTAACCGTGCATTTTAGGCATGCAAATAGAAACCAAAGGGTGCCATACCCTAGGATATGGAAACCATATGGCTCGTAGACCAGCTTGACACACAGCCTGTTCGCTTGCCATAGGGTGTCGTACCCTAGGGTGTGAAAACCATGTGGCATACAGAGTGGCTATGTAGCATCCCAGACTTGAGATTGGTTTATAACGATTGATGTGTATCTCATGTCAACAAGAGCTCTTCCTTTTCAGGGTTCAATTGAAGAGAAAGAAGTCTGAAGTTAAGTGTGTCAGGATGAGAGTAGTACCAGGATAGGTGACCTCATGGGAAGTCACCATGGTGGCATGGCTGACGCTTCTATAGCCTCAAGTCGAGCCTTACATATGGTATTAGAGACGACTCTGGGTTACGAGTGTGTTTGGCTTAGAGGGCAGCCGCTCGACCTAGAGGATGATCTTTGGCCCTTGGCGAGGACGTCAAGGGTTTAAGTTGGGGAGTTTGTAACACCCTAGACTTGAGATTGGTTTAGAACGATTGAAGTTTTGTCCATATCAACAAGAGCTCTTTCTTTTCAAGGTTCAAGTGAGGACAAATAACTATGAAGTTAAACATGTTAGGGCGAGAGTAGTACTAGGATCGGAGACCTCCTGGAATGTTCTCGTATTGGCATGACTGACGCGTCTAAGGTCTCAAACCAGGCCTTACAAGCTAGACACACTGGCAGATAGTGTGTCATAAGGTATGCCATACTCTCGGATACGACAAACCCTAAATTATTTCTTATTTAAGAATTAATGATAACTAATCCTAAATTATTCTTTATTAGATCAAAATCAAAATGTAATGGCCAGCATGCGTGTCCTGTCCAGGACGTCCGATATGACACAACCACAACCATACTCGTCGTCATGCCCAAGACTATTGGTATCTCCATGACTGCGCCCATCGTCAAGCCCGGAAACGGCTCGGCCTCCCCGTCCACCCCGAACGTCGACGCCACCGCCCCGCCACCCATGCACCACCAACACCACCATATTGTTGGTGCCAACAAGGCCTGGCCAGCATGCGTGTCAACCCATGTTCCCCACCGCCAACAACTCAGGTAGAGGCGGGATTTGCGCCGCAGTCGTCGCGCCGTCACCCACCTGCTTCCCGCCACTAGTCTACAACAAACAAGAAAAATGACAAAGATGGGGTGACACCACTACTCTAGAATGTGGAATTCATCCGCCCACCGTTGCTCCACCTTGTTAGCCCGGTTCTTGACCCTAGCAAGAATATGTGTTTGTATATAACATCACCCTTTTTTTTTCAGGCATCTATTTAATGCCCGGTTTATATTTTTCTTATGACCATTTCTATGTCCGTACTCCATAGTCAACAGATGGATAATGATGCACCATCCTTAGTCAGCGGACGATTGAGGACTCACCATCTAGAATGGATGAGGAAGCACAGTCTATAATAGACGCCTCGTTCAAATAATTAAAAAAAAAACTCTTTCATTTCTCTCCATCTATTAAGGCAAATAATGATGATTTGTTGTGTTTTATGGGTATAGAGGCTCATTTATTGAGTGTTAATCATACTAAGGTGTGATTTTATTTGCATGTATGCGTATAAGTTATAACTTCGAGTTTTTAGCTTATTTGAAAGTACTTATAATTAAAAGTTTTAGTTTTTAGTTTATTTACAAGTGAAAGTTTAAGTTTTAGCTTCTTTATAAGTAGTTGTAGCAAAAAGTTTGTTATTTGAAATTGTTGTAACTAAAGTTTGTGTTTTTAACTAGTTGTAACTAAAAGTTTGTATTTCTTAGTAATTGTAGGTTATTTGTATGTACTTGACTATCAAAATTTTAGTTCTAGCTTATTTGTAAGTAGTTGTAGGTTAAAATTTTGAGTTTTGAGAGTATAGAAAGAAGTAGATATTGAATAGGGTCGACCAATGGGCCTCCTCCTCTAACATGTCTTCATCGTCAACGTGTAGCAGGACGACGAGATGGATGGTCTTAGTAGTCGAATCCTCTTGAGTCATGTCATCCCTGTCTTTGACAAATACAGTGTTGTGCGACTCATACAATATCAACTCGAGCTCGCACAACGTCGGCTCTGGTTGTGGAAGATCATACATCACCCACTGTGGTTGTTCCATACATCGTCTGTCATATGTTGTTTGATAGTTGCAGCGCAATACCTCTAGCTTCTTCTTCTTGTTGCTCTTGTTGAAGTGTCCTTTGTTCCTCTCTCCGACGTGCATGATATGACCTATCTCATCCATTTGGAATGACAAATAAATAATATATGGCTAATTTAGCCATCAGCTGACTACAGACGGGTCTACTTTGGCCATTAGTTGACTACGGACACGCTAAAAAACAAAAAAAAGGCAAAAAGTTGCCCGTAACGGCGAAAGTCGACCTCGTCCGTATCTGACAGTGTCACCCCGTTTGTTACGGATGTGTTGTCTTCTCCAACTCGATAATGATGCTCTAGCTCGTTGGCACGAGATTGAACATTTTCACATATCAATGATGTTTCACAACCACAAATTTTATCATTCTAACTCAAATCTTAAGCTAGCAAACAAATTTGAAGTTTGAAAGGCATAATTCACACAAGCCCTCCATAAATCCAACAATCCATCAACCTTAATTCTATTAATACAAGTTCAAAAAATTAAACCCTAAATCTAAAAAAGTGAAATGAATTTCAACGATTATCAATAAGAGTTACCTCAAAGCATTAGAGCTCCTAGAGATCGTTGTCGTTGAAGAGACGAGGAGGAGATTATCGATAGGCATGCAAGTGCACAATACTATCGAGTAGTATAGAAAATATCGAATCCAAGGGAGCGCTCGTTAATCACTAATTTTACATAAACCAATAATCTAGATCAAATAAGAGGGGTGAAGTTTGAGTTTTTGAAAATGTTAGCATTGAATGCATACTCAAGATCTAAAATTTTGGAAAATGTTATCTAGACATTTTAACAAATATTTGGTGTGCAAAACTCAAGTAGTGAATCAAAACTAGATAAACCCAAGAGAGATTTTTACCAAAAACTCAAATAATCATCATTAGCCTACTTTCAATCCTATGCAAGTACATATCATAAGAAATCAATCCAACATTCATACACATAATTTACAAGAAGAACAAAGCAAGAAATAAAGAGAATTGAAATTTAAAAGCAAGAAATAAAGAAAATGGATAAGAAATACTTATCATTCAACTCAAGTCTTGATTTTCCATTGAAACGTGAGAATGAAGTTGATATTGAGTTCCTTCTCCAAGTCCTTCAATTACAAGAGAGCTCAACAATCTGAAAAGTGATACTACAATCTAACAACAAGCATAAACCTAGATACCAATTTAAAGGGGAAAATGAAAATCTACGGATAAATTGAAGATAAACTAAAATTCACTAAAATCCTAGCTAAGTAGAGGTTAAGGTAAGAGATAGATGCTCAAAAGTCTCTTGCTTTAGTATTTATATGTGCACCCAAAAGGTAGTAGGGTTTTCAAAGCCAAAACAAGGAGTGCTGAAAGTTGCATAGGTATGCCATTTGGCATGGGTTGACCATGCCTAAATCAAAGAGTAAAGTTTTCTTCTAAGCTTTTGTTGTGGCCATGAAACAGCACTGGCACCCAATGTCACCTATGAATGCATTCTTGGCATTATTGGTTGGGCATGGATGCACCATTTGCTTGTATGGCTTGTGAAACTTCATTTTCTCCATTGAATCTTCAAATTGGCGACCCTTAGGCTCTTCTTAACTTGAACCATAGTAGTTTTAAATCCATTTAACCTCGAAAGAGCTCAAAAATTGCACTTACAAAACCAAGAGCAACAAGAGAGTAGATATCCAAACAAACAAGCATAACAATCCTAAAATGATCTTGCGAGTCTATGATTTATGAACGAAAGTGGGGGTTAAAATGGTAAAAAGGTGTTGTAAACACATATTATCACTCATATATGTTCAATTTTGCAAGGAAGAGAGAATAACCATATGGGAAGGAGAGGAGAAGTAGATGGCAATGACACATGTTGGTGATTTTGGGAACAATAGTTTATATATTGGTAGAGATGGTCCTAAAAAGAAACATAAGTAGGGGGTAGGGCAATAAGTAGAAGAGGGCTTTTTTTAGAAAATTTTGGTAGGATAAAATAGCTCATGTCGCATTAAACAGGTAGTCGACCGAAACCCTTTTTTTTTTTTGATAAAGTAAGAATTCAAGATTTCAGGACAAATCCCTGAAAACTCGAGAGACCGATCAAACGGCGAACCAACAACAACGACACTCAACAAACAGAAACGAAAACACAGAAAAGAACAACAGACACAACCAAAAAACAGAAAACAACCGAACAAGCAAAACAAAGAGAAAGTCTTCAAACAGGGGTTGAAAAAACTCCAACAAGGTCGTTTGAAGCAGTCGGAAAGAAGAGATAAGACACAATCTGATGGCATTCGTCAGTAGAAACCACCAGGGGTCACACGACCACTGTCAAATCTCGAACCGAAACAACAGTCTCCCATCAACCAAGGTAACCTGCACAGTCGAGAGAAAACCACAACAACAACCAACAAAACACAAAAGAAAGAAACAAAAGGCGGGGGACAGAGGAGGCGAAGGACAGCGGAGGAGGGGAAAGGGGAAGACAAGGAGGGAGGCGGGGGAAACAGGGGGCGAAGAGGAGGAAGGCGGCGGCGAGGGGCAGGGAAGGGAGGACGGCGGCGAAGGAGGCGGGGACGAGCCAGGGGGGGGGGGGCGGAGCGGAGCGGGGAAGAAACCGGATCTGGAGGGGGGAAAGAAAGGGTGCAGCCGGGGTAGGCTCGGTCAGAGCGGCGAGGAGGGGCGGGCCTCGGTCGGAGCAGCGGAGGAGGGGAGGCAGCGGCGAGGAGGCGAGAGGGGTCGGGAGCAGCAATCCGACGACGCACGGACCGGGACCGGATCTGGGGAAGGCTCGGCGGCTCGACTGTGCTGCTAGTGCCGGTGAGGCGGTGCCGGTAAGGCGGGGGCCATGGTGGTGGCGGAGTTCGTCGGGGGCGGTGGCCAAGGGTTTCTCGTCTGCCAGCTAGGGTCGGCGCTCCCCATTGGGAGCGTTTTGCTTGTTGTTACTGTTGTTAGAGTCGACCGAAACCTTGTAAACCCCTAAAATGTCGATGTGTTTCGATTTAAGGTCTGATCCGTTCTAGTTTGGTTTAAAAGTTTGGCATTTTATTGTTTTTAATACGCAAACTTGAAAAAAAACGCAATTTAATAAAAAAACTATTTTTAACTATATTTAAAATATTTTTGAAACATAAAATTGTGCAAAATAAGTAAAAATACTGTTCTAAAAGTCTTATACACTATATTTCAAATAATTTAGACTAGATGGTTAAATAAAACTATTTAATAAACATATGTAGGGGATATAAAAAATTAATTAATTGTTACAGTAAAAGATGAACACTAATTAAAATTAATTAATGAATTATCAGTTCAAACCGCGGTTTCTTGAATCAAGAAATGAATTATCAGCTTAAACTGTTATGTAAGGGAAGAGTAGAGGAAGGAGTAAAAGATAGATAACAGAGTAGAAATGTTCTAATGTTCATCGATGCCTTGTTACAACATCTCACACACCTCTTATAGGCAATCTGTGAGATTTACTAATTTGTCCCTAATTACAATCATTACAATACTCCCCCCTTTAAGAACCTTGTCCTCAAGGTTCTAGCTCAAAATTAGAAAACTAATGAAGGAGATGTCATTAATCAACTTTTACATCCCTTAATCAACTTTCCATCTATGACAAAGCTGCTCAAGACAACACACTTTTAGCAATACTTCAATACATGACATTTATGCACACCTACTACCCAATTTTGCTTTAGGAAGCTCAGCAGGGGAAGCAAAATCATGCTCTCACAATAAAGACAAATGAATAAGCAAAATTATGATATCCATTTTGCAGACCAGCCTAGATAAAATTGCTCTCATCTACGAGCAACATTAGGCAACTCTTAAAGGTGAGTTTGCTTTTCATTGCCATTCCAACACACTTTCCATATAGCATAGCTTTGCTCTTAGCAAAAAAAATCAGCACACATGTAAAAACAAGATTGTCCAATTTCTACCCAATTTGCATACCCAATTTGCATACTTGCCTAGAATGACCAGAGGTAGCAAAATGCCAGCAGCAAAGGCAAATGCCACAACAAGGTAAGAGAAATTGTCCAATTTGTAACCAACATATGGTTGTCACAAGATTAGACTATCACACAATTAGAACTGGAAAAATTAAGCAACAAAAGACAACTTCTAGCACCAATTTGCAGCACAAAACAAAATCAGCAAACAACCTCTAGGATCCCATTGCAACCTTTAGTCAACAACTTCAGCCTCTATGGTAGGCTTGACTCCACTCGACATCAATGTCGGTCCACTAGCAAGCAAGGCAAAAGCACCTCCAGGGTCACAAACCCAATTGTGATGATCCTTAGACAACAACACATTAATACATGTCTCATCTCTAATAGAACCCAAGACAAAAACCAATAAAGACCCTATTGCCAAACTCATGTAAGCAATTCTTGGGTCAAAATTCAAATTTATATTCCATAACCTATGCTTGTCTACAACCTATCAATAATAGATTGTGATTCTTCAACAAGGCTGATCTCATTTGGTTCTAGTTGATGCACACTGGGCCTAGACATTTTAACAAACACCTTATGTGCATTGAAATTTACCAAGAATTCAATGGAATTCATCTTCGAATCAGTCTCCCCAATTTCAATCGAGTCAGTCAAAGAATCAACCCATTCACTCTTTTCGTCTGATTTAATTTCAAAAACCATAGGCTCCAAAGATTTGTGAATTACCTCTAGCTTTTCTGGTTTCGAATCGACCGATGGTATGTCACTTTGTAGCGCCTCCACCTGGTTCTGATGTTCGTCGGATGGCATATGCGAACAACCCATGAACTTCAAGGGTTCCCTCAATAATTCAGCCTCTTCTGGCTTCGAAGGACTCAAATCCTCCTTGAATGATAGCAACTCAGAAATTTCAGAAGAAAAGGAGGTTGGTTCGGTTTTGACTGGTCCATAAGAAGGCAATTCAAGAATTTCTTGTTCTTGCGAATTGTCTCCTAGCCTTGAGTTGGCTCCCGAATTGGTTGGATTGGCTTCAAGATTTGCATTCCTTCCCTTGTCTGAGTGCTCCGAATCTAGATCACACAAAGGATTTTCCACCATGTCGGTAAGAGAATCCAATCTTTGCTCGGTATTGCTCGTTTTCCTTTGCATCAATTCGACCCGACGTTGTTGACTATCTTCAACATGGCAACGCAATTCAGCCGCCCATTGAAGAAGAAAAAACTCAATCTCTTTGCGTTGGTCATAAAAGGTCGTCATTCTCGTCGAAATAGGTCAAAATTTGGATAAACGAACCAAATAATTTTACATGAGAGTAGACAATAGCTTAAGGGAAAGAAGAATTTAGGGAAGAAGGAAGGTAAGGGAAGAGTAGAGAAAAGAGTAAAATAGAGATAACAGAGTAGAAATGTTCTAATGTTCATTGATGCCTTGTTATAGATGTTCTAATGTTCATTGATGCCTTGTTATAGATGTTCTAATGTTCATTGATGCCTTGTTATAGCATCTCACACACCTCTTAATTCTTATAGTCAATCTGTGAGATTTACAAATATCATACCAATTTCTCCCTAATTACAATCATTACAATATGTCACATGAATTATCATATGATACATCATTCTCTCAATATACATGATAACCTATTTCGTCCTTGAGAATGTTTTTGAACCCGAAAGACTATATTTGAAAGCTATAGGTAATCTAATGCACAATGCAAATAATACAAGATCAAATATGACTTTCTATGTAAGCTTGTGGTCAATTTATAACACAACTCCAACTAGGAGAAATTGGAACAATATGATATTACCACTTTCACTAGTAGACCAAAAATAATCAAAACTTTCAAGTTAACTAAAAGTAATCTCAACATTTAATCCATGAACCAAAAACAATACAAATAATTTTTTCGGTTGAAATTCTGGCTACAAGATCTCTTATTAGGTTTCATGTTGTTATCGAATTAGTCGGAATTCAACCGAAAAAAATTTATTTGTATTATTTTTGGTTCATGAGTTTGAAATTGGGGATTATTTTTTGTTTACTTAAAAGTGGAATCATTTTTGGTCTGTTAATAAAAGTTGAGTATTTTTTGTGATTTTTACATTTTTCAATACTTATTTTATACTTTTTTACATAACAAATGTAGGTGTAAACTAAATGTTATAAAATAATAAAATACATACTACTCATTTGAGGAAGTTGGATCAAATGCGGACAAATGTTTTGGTGTAAAATGCGAAGAATTGTCAGTCGTCCGTTCAAGCTTGTTCAACGGCTACAATGAATTGCATGTGATTTAATTTATATGAAACCTAATCAAATGTGTATGGGAGATCCAATGCAAAATGGGGACGACTCTCCATCTTTGGATCATCTCCATCGTGCGATTGTAATTCAACTAGTGCGGTTATTAAGGGTATATATATGAACCTTAGATGACTATGTCATATATATGAACATTGACATGTAACATATGAACCCCATAGAACAAGAAAAATAATCTCAGACATGAACGTGCTTAAAGTACTATACATGAACATTAGTACACTAAGGTTCATATTTAGTACACCAAATATTTTTTGTTAGTATATTAGTGTACTAAAGGTTCACATTTAATAAACATGTATTTTAATATACTAAACGTAAAAGGTGCATGGTTAATAACTATAAACTACGCTTGAGGTTCATAGTTACTAAACTAGAGGTTCATATGTAGTACACTAAATATTCATGCTTAATATATAAAAAGTTCACATTTCATAAACAGGTATTTTAATATACTAAACGTAAAAGGTTCATGATTAATAATTATAAACTATGTTTGATATACCAATTACTAAATCAGAGGTTCATAGTAGTACATTAAAAGTTCATATTTAATATACTAATGATTCCCATTTAATAATTAAACGAAATAAACATGTATTTTAATATACTAAACGTAAAAGGTGCATGGTTAATAATTATAAACTACGTTTGAGATACCAATTACTAAATTAGATGTTCATATGTAGTACATTAAAGGTTCATATTTAATATACTAAAAGTTCACATTTAATAATCAAACGAAATAAACATATATTTTAATAACGCATTGTGAACCTAAGCAAGGTTATCAGGATATGAATCTCAGGATCAAATCACGATGGACCATTGAGATCGTAAAATCGGATCGAGTGATCAAAAGATCCTATAAAATCATTAAAAAAACATGTATAAGTTTACAAAAATGATATTAAGGGTTTTTATGGATTCCATGAGATAATGCATTATCTTGCACTAAATTACATTAAATCATAAATTTAATGCACGATAATGCATTATTATGGGAACCCAAATGGACCCTAATAGTCAAGACACTAATTACAGATATTCTGCACCAAAAATTCTTAATATATATATAGAGAGATTATAAACCATAGACTCTTGACCTTTACATTTCTATAAGTTCTAACAAAAAGGTAACTAGCCACAAATAATGGCATCATGTCATCACTCATCCATATGTACTCATCACAAAAGACAAACTTCTAATATCAGTTTATAGTACATATAAGCAAAGAATAAAGTGTTCAACCATCATATCCAAAATTGATATCATATATATCACCACTTCAAATATTAGTGCCAGGAGGTTCCACTCTCAATTTCAACGACTTCAACATCACCCTCATCAGAAAAGTCATCATCTTCAATATTTGTTTGAAATTCATCTACATTTCTCATTTCATTAGAACCAACACATTCTACAACATCATCATTACTCGGCTTAAGGTTTATGACATTCATATAGTTTTAAAGTCAATACTCACTACTCAGTGATTAGTATAAACCACAAAACATTAACTTTTAGCATATATGAAATGAATATGAATAAGTCTCAGCCTTGAAAGCAGACATGCGACAACATAAATAGATTATCTAATTAGTAGGCAGTAAAAGGCAAAAGTAACATTTGAAACCTTGTAGAGTCAAATAAGGATTTCAGGAGGACGGAGATTGAAGAAATTAGACCAAATCAAAACTTACTTACTACCGCCTATCTTTCATATATATCCAGGTTTGAAATTTTCAACACTGACTAGCCTCTAGAACTAGCCATGTTGTTATAGCTAAGGCCTGGATATGTGTTTTCTCTCTCCATAGTCAAGCCATTGTGGAATCCACGATTTTTAGGGTTTGCTCTCTTCTAAAATATTGAGAGTAGAGAATGAGAAAGCAAATTTTTATTAGTCTAGTTATCTAACACTCTGAATCAATAGAAACTTGGTCCAATGTTGGTCATTTCTAAACAAAGTGCCTTCTATTATTTTATTTGGATCCCCTTATGTATATATACCAAATGGCAAAAATTACAATCCTTGCACTCCTCACTTCTTTCGCACCTCCCACCATTGTCTTTCTTCCCCATTCTAGATCGAGCACAACAAGCACAATTAAAGCGTGTGTGAAAAAAATTGTTGAAGAATTTAACATTTAAGGGTTCAAAAAAGTACGTTTTGTTGTTAAATTACTCAATTTTGTTTGATTTAGGATTTTAATATCACTTGAGTTCTCAAACTTGAATTTTGTGTGTTACAAACTAAAATTTGTGTGATTCTGTAAGTTTCTAGTAAAATTGGGTGTATAAATTGATCAATATTTACAGTCTATCGAAATTGTTTCTACTAGTGTCGAGATGTGCCTCGCTCGAAATTATATATGGGAAGAAGACGACCCCGTCCGTAAAGGATGAGGCACAACCGTCTGTAGCGGACAAGGCACACCTGGTCGTAATGTACGAGGCACACCCGTCCGTAACCGCTGAGGCACACCCCTCCGTAACCGACATGTTTCTTTCTTCTTCTTTTTTTCATTCTGTTTTTGCGTTTCCGTAGTCAACTGATGGATGAATTAGACCCTTTCGTAATCAAATTTATGGAAAAACTTATACATGTATTATGTTTTTGTCATTGCAGATGGATGAGAACAGATTAGGTCGTGCACGTCGGAGAAAGGCACAAACGACTCTTGAGCAAGAGCAACAACAAGAAGAAGAGATACACAGCCGACATTGTCATACAACATATGTGAGACAACGATGATGTAGGGCACAACCTGACTCATCTACAAGACATCATGTAGTATCATATCAACGTGTCGTTGATTTACTACTTTTATTGAGTTGGCTGCCAGAGACCAACTATTTTCATATGCCGTGCGGAGAGATGACAATTACTCTCTATGACCAGCCAACTTTGAGACGCTTATAGGATGCATGGGCTATGAAGTTTTTATAAACGACTCCAGAAACGATGACTAACTTAGAAGTTGAGAAGCGAGGATTCCTACATGGTGCACTAAAAATACATTGCTTGAGGCCGGACATGCAAGTCTATCCTTAGATCGTCGCTTCAGGTTATCTATTTTACTTGATTGGATCCATGCTTTTCCCTAATAAGTCTCAACACCGAATTCATGTGGCATATTTGGGCGCTATACATAATCTCGAGGCTGATCAGAGTAGTTCTTAGGCTTCAGCTGTTCTCGCATATTTTTATTGAGCGTTGGGCAAGTGTTCATGATTTAGTTGTCGATTGATGTTCGCCTATACCACCTTATTGCAGGTAACAATTAATTGTATTAGCTTGTTATGTTTGTATATCAGTTATTACTATATCAATTTAAGGACTTATAACTTTGCATATATATATATATATTTGTACATGTATGGATCTTTCAATTCATCCCCCATTTTTGTCCTGCACGATATCATTTGTGGGATGGTATGATGACATTGTTGTGTAATGAAGTAGTACAGTTACACCAAATAATACACGTGTTGAGAGACGAAATTATAAAAGAGAGCTTGATATTATGTCTGAAGAAGTTGTAAGTACATTAGTAGTATTTGTTACTTAAAAACCAACCCTAGTTGGGTTTAAAAATCTGACATGTTTTCGTTCAGGTTGATTGGGCACCTTATGGAGAGCTTGATTTTAGTTTAGGCCTAGACGCTTATTGATTTCATGATTTGATATCATTTGTAACACCTCCGACTTATGTCAAAAGTGTCTGAAAAAGCAACCACTTCATCTGAGAAGATGATCCAGTCGGCATAACTTGGAAGAAACATGAAAAATGCGTGTGTTGGCTATTGGTGGGGCATTGGGAAGAAACAGTGAAAATCAATTTTGGCAAAAATATCATTATTTTGAAAAGAAATAATTGGGGTACCAAACACATTTATCAATAAAAAGGTATGTATAAGTAGATGGACCAAACAAACCCTTAGTTAAAGTGTTGTATAGAAAAAGAAAATGAACTTAGACAGTTAGACACCCTATTGTCTCATTTTATTTGAATTTCAAATAAACTCTCAAAATATTATTTAAGAATTCAAATTTATTTATTTTTTCATTTTATAATTCAATTGTTAATACAAACCAACTTTTATAAATCTTTTAAAATAAAGTACATTTACAATAACAACTTTATTTGAAATCTAAATTTAACGGGTCATTACATCATTCATGTCCATATTTGAACCACACATGCCAGATTGAGTTGCAAGGCACTTTGGGCGCGTGTAGGGTCTACCAGACAATGTTATATTGCCATTGAGAGCGATCAAACCCACTTAGTTGAGGACTTACGTAGTTGAGTACAATACGTGTAGTTGGGTTTCACAAGAAACTTACAATTCATTAGCTTCGACATGATGGACCCTCATGTGTATTCGTCAATGCAGTTGCAATCTGGATCAAAGTACAATGTGTTTTTGTCATCGACTTCACCAATCTCTTTTGCTCATCTGTGAGCCTTCCAGTTAATGCATGCCCGTATAAATTGGACCCAATCTCATGGTTGTGAGGTCCATGTATAACATTGATCTTCCATGATCCTCTAGGATGTTTATGACACTTCAATTTGAAGGGAAACCCATATTTCTTTGTCTTGGTGTTTTTTCAGACTCTCTTTTCTCCTTCTTTTAATTGGGTGTACATGCCTTCTCATTCACAAAGCAACAAAGTCTTCCCAAGATGATCGTCATCATCTGATTTTCTATCTCGACTAATCTTTATGCACGTGTTATTTTTAATTCCAGTGTTCGTAACCGACTTAATTGTCTCTTCCCTGGGGAAAAATACAATATCAGTGTAAACAACTCCGAAGAATCATCTAAACACTGATTCACCTCTTCTACGTGCACTAAAAACTGTGGATAAGTATGCAATGGTGGAAACCCAAATTGCGGCTCGGTATGCCTCTACTCGTGCAAAATTCACTCCGGGTGTGTGATGTAGATGGCATCGGTAGTGCGTCTATAGGTACATATCCACGCCAAACATGTATGTTGAATTTGGTGTGTGCAATACTTCTGATCCCGTGCAAACCCCATATTAAGATTCAGATCACTTAACACAATATAAATCTCATTCTCCTCTAGTTTAGAAAATAAAACAATTTAAGTAAGTGCAGTGAGAAACACTAGCAAAACCGAAAATTCCAACCGCTATGAACGGTTTCGGTTACAGACAGAGTGACCATGTCCGTAACAGATAGTGACCAAACTCCATTATGGGTGTGCATCACCTTACTACTTACGATTATCAAGAACATTTTTTATACTACACTACTTACAAAGTCTAAACTACGAATTAGGTCTACTTTATTGCTTAAGAAGACTGATTTAACCTATATTTTAATATTTCAACTTCTTTTACTTTCCATACCCTCAAAACTCAAACTTTTAACTATAACCACTTTAAATTAAGCTAGAACTCATATTTCGATAATTGAAATGCATACAAATAAGCTACATTTACTTCAAAACACAACACAAAGTTGTAGTTAGAACTAGTTAAATACACAAACTTGCATCCATAGCTAGTTTAAAATACAAACTTTTTGCTACAATAATTTCAAGGAACGAACTTTACTACAACTACTTCTAAATAAGCTTTAACTTAAAGCATAACTTATAAACATAAAAGAAAATAAAAACTTTATCTTATTATGATTAAACCTCGATGAATGATCTTCTATGCCATGACATGCAAGAAATCATCATCATTTCCCATAATAGAGTTAGATTTAGAAGAATGAGAGAGTGTATGCTTTATGTTTGAACTTGAGAATGAGAGTGTTTGCTTTAGGCCGATGCTATATATACGTGTTTTTTTGTCTATATACACGCACATTTGTGCGCCGGATTGTGGTGTGTGTCACCATTTGGCACACAATTATTTTAATAAAAACAATTATCCAGATTGTGTACGCCACTGTACACAGTATCTGGGCACACCACTGTAATTTTTTCTTGCAATGTGCATGAACTAATTGAGTTCTAGAGTAAACTTTTAACCTACTGAATTGGAACAATTTTGTGATATATTTTAGAACTTATTTTATTTAAGCCCGTTAAGGCCTAAATTGTTTTAAAATTAATCGACGGTCAATGAATCAAGATGGTTTCTTTGACTCTGAATAAAGTATTTTATTGTTATTTTGACTCTTAATACTTTATCTAAATTCTCATATATAATAATACAATATTTTATTAAGAGTTAAAGACACTATCTTAGGCTTAAAAAGGTTTTAAAATATATCACAAAATTGTTTGAGTTTAGTTGGTTAAAGGTTTACTCTAACACCCAATTAGTTCATACACATTGCAAAAAAGAAAAAATTATAGTGGTGCACCCAAATATTGCATACGCTACCCAATCTAGATAATTTTTTATTAAAATAATTGTGGAGCGCACAAAAGAGTGTGCGCAAAAACATAAAACAACGTGTATGTAGAATCCATGTTGCTTTATGTACTAGAACCTCCCAATGTAATTTGCAGCCCTAAATCAAATACAAACAATAACTAATTCATGTTGAATAACAAACATGACTTAATTTCATCAAATTTGTTGTATTCCTCATCCAATTTGAGCTCAAACATTTCAAACCCATTAAAAATTAGGAAACGTTAGTGCAAGAATTGATAAGTTTTAAGGCAAATACCTTTTAGGGTCTGTCGGTTGGGTGCTTATTTATGCTTTCTCATACTTTATCTACAATCTATTGTTGTTGTTTTTCTGGAAATAAGTATGATGACTCGTTCGGTTGGGAATGCTAATGGTTGCTTAAATTTTCTGGAACTTCAGTTTCCAATATAGAGGATTCAGAATTTCGGATACAAGAGTACTAAAGGGAACAAGAGTACTAGCGACAATGTATGGGTTGGGGTTTCAGTTTGTAAAACTTGGGTTGATTTGTACTGCTGGGTTTAGCCATCAGTTTGATGGGTTCATTTGTTCATGAAGCTATATGCACTGAGGTATGGGTCGGGGTTCCAATTTGTTGGGTTGATTTGTTCATTGAGTTCTAAGTAACAATGGCAGAAACATGATTTTGGAAGGAGAGGTTCTAACTGGGAGGTGAGCTCTAACAAGACGACCACGTGCACATCACATGCAACTTAAAACAAAGTTTCAGTTTTGGCCTTATTGGTAATTTCACATGTTCTGTAAGTATTACTTACCGAACATACATATTAAAAATAAGTATTCAGTTTGAGCATCAGATTGAGTAAGTAATTCAACATCAACACTATTTATCGAACATACCCTTAAATTTAACACATTTAGCACTTTTTTTTGGGTCGGATAACTGGCGGAGCCTGAATATGGTATTTTATTAGCCTAAAGTCAAACAATCCTCGGAAGAGGACGTCAAATCCACATCATATAAGGTTTTTTTTTTTTGATAAACAGAGCAAATTACAAACTTCAACCCCTATTACAATACCACTTACTGGCCAACTCAGTTGGCAATTGCGATACATGTGAAAATAAAATCATTGCTTAAGGAGGCAAGGAGAGCCCATAGTGGGCAGCAGAATGAGCAATAACATTAGATTTCCTGGGCAAAAAATGAAGTTGAGATGCACAAAAGGAGGACAACAACTGCTTAATGATGTCGACAAACAAACCCGACGAGGTCCTAGGCAAAGCAGAAGAAGAACAAGCACGCACAACAACCAAGCAGTTGGACCAAACCTGCAGTTGAGATATACCAAAACCCAAAGCAATTTGCAAGCCCTAAATAATAGCCTCAGCTTCCAACGACTCAATACTAGAACTAGGTTTTGAGAACTTACTCCCTAGTAAAATTAAAGAGCCATTGAAATTAGTCAAGACAAAACCAAGAGCATCCTTACCATTAGGAGCTTGACTGGCATCACACATCAAACGAGGGCAATTCAAAAGAGGAAAGGACACCTTACTAGTACTAAGATGAAGCTGAGAAAACATAGGAAAAGGAGCAGAATGCAACAACTTAGAATTAACAACATTAAGAAGCTCAACAGGATCCATAACAGTACCATCAAAAACCCTTGAATTACGATTCGTCCAAAGCGCCCTTAAAGAGGTAGCCCACCGCTCCAGGTCAACGGAAGAAAGACGATCACAAACCAAACACCACCAGTCCCAAAAGGACCCAGACGAAGAATCGATGACCTCCTGAAAAACTAGGAGCAATCTCCAAAAATATTTAGCAAAAGGACATTTTTTGAATATATGCAATTCAGATTCAGATTTCATATGACACAAGGTACAAATATCAGACTGGCATAATTTCCTATGTTTCAAATTCTGCAGGCAAGGCAAAAAACGTTTAAGAGCTCGCCATAGGAAATTATGAACTTTAGAAATTACCTTCAGCTTCCAAACTTTTTTCCAGTAATAACCAACATTAGCAAGGTGGTCAGAGTTAGAAGACTATGCAGCTGACATGGATCGAAGGACAATTCTGTAAGCCGATTTGACTGAGAAAAACCGTCCTTGGAATAAAACCACCTGTGGATATCTGGAGTATTTTGGGAAACGCAGTGAATGTGTTCAATGATCTCAAGATCACAATCCAACAATCTGAAACGCAACTCCTCCCATTTCTAATCATGAACATTCCAATCAATAAAATCGGCAACAGTAAGATGACTCTCCAAAGGATGAGGAAAGGAGACTAAAGAAAAATAGTGTGGTCTAGGAATCCACCTGTCCTTCCAGAAATTAACACTTTGACCATTACCAATTCCCCAAAATAAACTTTTTTTAATAATCCAAATAGCCTGATGAATGCTTCTCCAAACAAAACTTGGACGAGAACCCAAAGAAGCATTGAGAACATCAGAATGAGGGTAATATATGGCTTTAAGGATTAACCCATCCACATTACTAGGCTCAAGAAGGAGCCTCCAAACCTGCTTGGAAAGTAATGCAAGGTTAAAGGCCTCAAAATCACGAAATCCCATACCACCCTTATCTTTCGAAATACAGAGATCATACCACTTAGACCAATGCATTTTATTTTGTTCTTGAGAACCCCACCAAAACTTTGCAACAATGGAATCTAGTTCATGACAAACAGACACATGAATCTTAAAACAACTCATAATATAGGATGGAATTGCTTGCAAAACAGCCTTGACAATTACCTCTCTACCAGCTTGCGAGAGGGAAGTAGACTTCCACCCATGTGCCTTCTTTTGAACTCTGTCTACAACTTGAGCAAAAATAACTTTCTTGGACCTCCCAATAACAGTTGGAAGACCCAAATATTTATCATGAGCCAGAACTTCCCTATAATCAAACAACTGCAACAGACAGTCCCGCTGAGAATGACTAACATTTGGACTAAAAGAAATTTGAGATTTCTGCACATTAACCTCTTGTCCAGATGCTCTTTCAAAAACCCAAAGCAAATCCTTAATTTTTGACCTTCTTTCCCATTTGCTCTAGCAAAAATGATACAATCATCAGCAAACAAAAGATGGGACACCTTAGGAGCAGTGGAAGCCACTTTAATACCATGTAAATGACTATTATCTAGATTAACTTTGAACATGCTTGAAAGGCCCTCCATAACAAGAAGAAAAAGATAGGGGGACAATGAATCCCCTTGACGAAGCCCACGACTAGGAACAATAGAAGGGGTTGGAACACCATTCAACAAAACAGAGTAGGAAACATAACTGACACGTTTAAGAACCAACGAAATCCAGGAATTCTGAAAACCCATATGCTCCATAACACCCTTCAAAAAACACCATTTAACTCTATCATAGGCTTTAGCCATATCCACTTTAATGGCCATAAAGCCTCTTCTCCCATAATTTTTCTTTTTTAGGTAATGAAAGCATTCCTCAGCAACAATTGCATTATCTGTGATTGATCTACCAGCAATAAAAGCACTTTGATTTTGACTAATGGTGTTACCAAGAAGCGGCTTCATCCTATTAGCTATGCATTTCGATATCAATTTGTAAACTACATTGCATAGACTAATAGGTCTTAAATCCGACATACAATGTGGATTATCAACTTTAGGGATCAAAGATAGGAAGGTATGATTCAGCGGAGCAGGAATATCAGCACCATTCAATATATTCAGAACAAAGGATATAACATCCTTACCAATAGCGCTCCAATGATTCTTGTAAAACAAAGCTGGGATGCCATCTAGACCAGGAGACTTGGATAACTTTTCATTCTCCTCAACAGAGATCCGTCTTGAAATCCTAGCAAGCATATCAACCGAGAAAGAATGTGCTTCAGAAGAGAAAAGTTTCTTAAAATATGAAGTAACAACTTGCTCCAGATCAACCTGATCAGTTGCCCACGTACCATCCTCCTTGAGCAATCTTTTAATAGCGTTTCTTTTCCTTATGTGATTAGCTTTGGCATGGAAATATTTAGTATTTCTATCTCTACACCAAAGCTCATTAGCACAAGAACGTTGATGCCACATAATCTCCTATTGAGAAAGAAGCAAATCTTCATCGTCTTTCAATTGAGCAAGCAGATCAGAATCATCAAAAGAAGCATGATGGACAACACAATCTGAAATCTTGTCTTGAATGATCTTGAGTTTTCTATCAATATTACCAAACTCGAATCTATTCCAGTGTTGCAAGGCTTTTTTAGTACGAGTCAATTTTTCAATGAACGAGAGGTGGCCATCAGAACCCCAAACAGAATCAATAACCTGATCATATCTAGGAGCCCCAATCCACATAGCCTCAAAACGAAACGGACGGAAAAAACATTGGTTCCTAGAGGCACTAGAGATAGGGTTAAGAACAACCAGAATTGGACAGTGATCAGAACCCCAATATCCCAAGTTAGAAACAGAAGCATTGGAGAACCTAGTATGCCACGACTGAGAAGCAACCGCCCTATCCAATCGTTCTTGAATTCTGTTAGAACCCTTTCTGCCATTATTCCACGTGAAAATACCACCATTCCAACATAACTGAGACAACCCACAGTCCTCAAGAGCAGACTGAAAAGCATCCATCTGAGTCAAACTAGGAGAAACACCATCATTCTTATCAGCAGAAAATAAAATTTGGTTGAAATCGCCAATACAAAGCCAATCATCCCCAACATGATGAGCCAAAGAAGACAACAAACTCTAGGAAACATGTTTATGATGTGCTTCCGGCCAGCCATAAAAGAAAGTTGTTCTCCAATCCACGCTACCCGAATACGTCAAAAAACACACATCTATATGGTGGCTAGTATAGGAGGAAATAGACAGATGTACATCATTGTTCCAGAACAAAGCAATACCACCACCCCTACCATGACTATTAGTAGCAAAACAATTACCAAAACCAAGTTTAAGAGCTACTTTCCGCATATAGTTAATAGTCGATTTTGTTTCCATTAAAAACAAAATTGTGGGAAGGTTCTTACTAATCAGCTTAGATAGACGATTAACTGCACGGAGGCTTCCCAAACCTCTACAGTTGTAACTCAAAATTTTCATGATGTCCGGCAGGAAGAGAGAGACTTCTCTTCCGCCGATATCTTAGTTGTAGTGGACAAATCATCAAGAATCGGAACCTCAAAGAGACGCACCTTCTTTGAAGAGTAGGTTAGGAAAGAAGAGGAAGGACAAGCTCTTTTGCCACCCTGAAACTGAATTTCTTGCATAGACGTCCCCACCTCTCTATCAATACGTTTCCATTTCCTTTTATCTACCTTTTTTGGAGAAACATCAGAAACATGGATGTTAACTAAATCTTTATCCAGAATTGGCAATTGTTCCAAGATCACCGAGGAATGCAAATTTCCATTACTTCCTTGCAAAAACATTGCATTAGGCGTATCAGAAATTGGAACCTGTAATACTGACTCAGAAACAGATTTAGTAATGGCATTCTGAACTTTTCTCTGAATTCCTACAACCCCATCTTGAACCACATTCTGAACTTCTATAGCCCCATCTTGGACCACATCCAACTGCTCGACTTGTCCAACAATGTTGTCCACATCTGGAGCACTTTCAGTACTTGGAGACTCCTGAGCAAATCATCAAAATTCCCTCGAAGAATGGAATCCAGAAGTCTACGGCCCCCCTTCTCAGAGTCTTTATGATCAGAGTCATCATGACCTCTATCAGCAGTAACAGTAGAAATAGCAGATCTCAAAGGAGGAGCCCTCATCCAAGCACCATACTGATTCTCAAAACCTCTAGCCTCGTCATCATCGCATTCAGCCTGAACATGACCCAACTTACCACAGAAATAGCAGAAATTAGGCGATTTTTCATATTGAAATTGGATCCAAACTTTACCAAAACTACCCAAATTCAGCAAAGCACCACGACGTAATGGAATTTTGAGATCCACTTCAACCCTAATTCACAGGAAGCCAAAGAACTCCTTGGTGAAATCTTCAGTAGATAGAGAAAAATTCTTAAATAGATGTCCAACGGCAATAGCAGTTTCCTCTGTCAAAGCATTAAAAGGAAGATCTTGAACCCTAATCCAAAACCAAGCTGAATCAAATCTAATCTGGGATGGCTGCTGAGTTCTTGCATCCTTGAGAACAAGAAGCATTCAATCGAAGGACCAAGGGCCGTCGTCCAGCACCTTTTTCTTATCCCGAAGACAGTTGAACTGAATCGCTGAATCGCAAAGAGATTCGTATGAATTGCTCGAATGACGAATCCCTTACGCAATTTCCATGCCATCTTTAACGTATTTCTAAGAGCATGAAGATTGAATGGTTTTTCAGTGAACAGTTTACCCAGCAAACTTAGAGAAGTCGGATTCGACCCCGAGCTGTCTTGAAACACACTTCCTTGAATTTCATGACGCTCCAGTGAAGTAAGATAAAGATCTTGATTCATAGGCGAAGCCATAGCCAAAGAGGACAATGTTGATTGTATATTACGTACGAGTAGATACTAAAAAACAAGCTTAGAATAGACTTTGATGTGGCCAGTGAGTACAGCAGGATGATTTAACGGAGCAATAGATGAAAGGATACTCGCTACACTTTCCAAATGCTAATCGAAGACGAGTGACTTCCATCTCAAAACTAAAATGGTGTAAACTACAAATTCCACATTGCCTAATCGAAGACCCATTGTAATCGAAGAAAAATCCTTTCTACATTACAGCCACATGAGGGAAAATCATGTCCACCACACTACGTACAAGGCAGATGCAATGCAACCACCACCCCACCTCTTGCTCTCTCAAAGTAAAGAGACCGGGCGAATTTTATAACGGTATAATCACACTATTGTTCCTCGCTCGCGACCAATTATAATTAAATAAAATACTACTTACAGATTACAAACGTGTGAAATGGTCATGCAAAATGTCCTTTTTTATGCATCTCCTGGAGTCACAGGAGCATAGCTAGGAACCTCGTCGCCGCCTTCACTAACACGATTCCTTGATTCAATGTACGTCTTTGCAGTCTCCAGCATTAGCCGGACTTCCTTTTTATACTGCAAAAACCAAAAATGAATTCATTCAGCTTCCATGTTCTTTGATTCCGCTTCCATTCATACCCTTCTCCCTTTCAGCGTTTTAAGAGGGTCAATGAATAACTTACCTCATCCAATGCGCCTGCCTTGATTTTAGATTGCATCATACACCATTTTTTAAAGTGAGCACCTGTTGATATACAAAAAATAAAGATATTAGACTCCGAAGTAATTCATAGCATTTAATAAAGATTAACAAAGTAGCTATGTGTTCCAAAAAGCCCACAAATCTCAGTATCTATAATTATATACACAGGTCATTTTATATACCTTCCATATTAAATGATAGAAAGCCTGCTTTGGAGATCTAAGAAAGTTAGCAGACCCCCTCAAAAAAACATAAGTTAGCAGACAGAGGAACAACAACTAGCTCCAATGCCGCCAACCGCCTGCTAATCTATTCCACATTCCTTTCATAATCCTCATCAATCTGTGCATCTTAATGCCCATGTTTTCAACATAGATTGCACACACCAATATTCACACGATAAACATTCTCCCAGTTCAATAATATAATATAAAATCCATCATGTATGTAGAAAAACAGATATAGAATATACATAAACTAATAGGAAATATATTACTCACCAACTTTTATGCTTATGTTGCACAATGATTCAGAAGTAGTCTCAATATGCCATCTACAGTGGACCTGATACAACGATAAAAGGAGCAATAATGAAGCAAGGACTACATCATAAAAAAATCAACGCAATTATCATAGAGGCTACCTTAAGTTGATTGATATATTGGGGTGTCACTCTTCACCGTTTTTGTTAAACTATCTATGAACATTTTAACATAATCATTTTTGAAGTATATAAACAAAATAAGGAATAAAATGACATATATCAGAGTGGAGCTGTGAATTTCAAGAAGTTGTCCATAGCAAAGAAAAGAGAAAAAGTCAATGACACCATGTTATCAGTAACAAAAGTCTGACAATCTTGTCGAAACCCCACATATGAAAGTTCTTTATTGTTTATTTTCAAAGTTCTTTTATCCGAGAAAACCAATAAAACTACATGAAAAAAATCAACAGCACTTCGATATGAAGTGAAGAGCCAATAGAAGAGGACAAACTCTTCTCCCTTTTATAAGCCATAGGTAAATGTCAGATTAATAGAAAGTAATATAATGTCTGATTTAGCCCTATACGAAACGACCTATGTGTACTGACAACATATATAGTTCAATTCAGTTGATTTAGATTTATTCCAAAATGTTGAATTTATTAAAAGACCAATCTTTTCATTAGATCTTAGTGCCCATCAACTACAAAATATTTCCCATCTCACAAAAGAATTTCTCATAACCAAACAACATCTCAAACTACAATTCCATGCAGAGCCATCATAAAAAAAGGTTAACAAGTTAAAAAAAACAAGATGTATATTGCACCACCACCTTCCAATCATTGAATTAAATGTACTTGTGGAAGAATATATGAAAAAACATGGAAATCATATGTAAATGTAACCATTATATAACCAGAGCATTGACATACCTCAAAATTGTTCCCAAAGGGAACATCATGAGCCTGTTGGACTGTTTCAAATACCTATCCACAGGATCAATAATGGTCAAGAATTTTTATTAAATAAAATAAGCATATATCCTGATTAAAACAAATAGTACGCACCAAGACCCTGTTGTCTGGAGACAGTACTATGTGCTGCCACTCGGTCATTCTGGTCTGTGGAGGACACATGGGGCTTTTACACACAGACTTGAATGTCAACTCTCTAACCAAACCTTCATACTCATCTGCAGTATGCCATTGTCCTATCTAGACAGAGAAACAAAAAGTTAAAGGGTATATTACTAAATACTCAAATTTTTTTATGGCACAAAATCATTAGACAATGTGACGGATCTCATTTAAAGCTCAGATGTATGAGAGGAACCAGTCTAAAAGCTGGGTGAAGCATAGTTCCATCAATAAGCAATACAAACGAATCTAAAACATCTACTGAATCAGGGATGAGGAAAGCATGAGAGGGCAGCAATGATGGATGGGAAGAAGAGCTGGAAAAATAATAACATTTGCATAACTTTTTAAGAGCTTGAAGTTACTAAATTACAATTTACAAGACAAAAATTGTCACTTGGGACACATTCAAGATAATGTTCTGAAACAAGGCTATAAAAATATGATTCTATTTGCAGAAACTGTGAACCAAAAATAGTAATATCATTTTTCTTTACAACAATTAAATTCTACACTTGTGAGTAGATTTCAACTCACCATGCCATTGACAAATCATTCTGTTTCTAGAATAAAAAGTACCCTGCTCACTAAATATTGTCATTTTAGGTTTTGACACAACTATTATGAAATGTAATATTAAATCTACAAACCTATAAGCTTTTTCTGAAATTTACAATTTATTAATAACCCATCTCATAGGTAGCCAATAAATACGGAAATTTGCATAATAAGAGTCAACTGCAATTTCCAAGAACAAACTTCGTAACTCACCAATAAACCATTACTAAAGCTCTAAAATGACAAACATTATTTAATAAAATTGGTATGTTAGAATGACAATCTTACCCGAGCGGCCGAGCGGAGGGAGTATCTAATATCATTCCATACAAGTCACAACTTATGTAATAAAATAAGTTCAAGAAAGGAGTACCACTTACATTAAGATCAGAATCTTTACGTGCCAACCGATATTCCTTTGTATAATCTGATTCATCACTTAATAATAGTTTAAAGAACTGCTCCGCTGTACATGGGAATACATCCTGAGCAAAAGAATCAATCAGTTTGTCAGCAAGACCGTTGAGATGGAAAGTTAATGCCATTCCATACATATTGAGAGCAGTGCCATACATCATAAATACCAACTACAGCTTCTTCTTTGATAAAAGGTTGAAACTTCTCGGTCCTGAGCACAATTTCTTTTGGCATTTCAGCTTCTCGTGGACTACTTTTGGTAGTGCTCATACTTTTCGTAGAGCTGCTATGGGCACGTAGTGCAGAAAGTGCAGCTGCCTGCATAATGTTAGAAAAGAGAGAATGGATCATAATACATTTGCATTAAATATAGTCATTTTCAAAAAAAATTGACATGGTAAGTCTTTTAATATGTAAAGTATACTATTACCCAATAAAAAAAAATCATTAGAATATGAGAAAATGATCCTGCACTGTGATATATACTATAGGAACTTAAAAAGGGTGCACCAACATAAGAAGAACAAAAGAGGGGGACACAAACACTCCAATTTTTCTATATTTCTTTGTATTCTTGTTTTCACTCTAATTTCTATACCTCTCCTCTGCTACAGTGCTACAGATTTGAACACCCTAAGTTCCAAATATAAAGGTTTTCCTTTCCATGGAGTTCCACTGCTGCCTTCGGATTTAACGGGCAATGCCTCTGATCACAGTAGACAAATGGCCTAAATCCCATTCCATCACTCGACACATTCCACCTCTTTGTCACCAAGTAGCAGGTCATAAGAGTTTTTTTTACTCGAGAACTAGAAATAACAACATTGACATTCACTAACAATATTGAACAAGTGCCCTCAGCCACTCTCGCGAGTTTATATTGTGCATAGTGGTGTTTAGTCCCTAACTTTTACTTGTCTTTACTTTAGTGCCTAAACTATAATCATTAGTAGTCTCAAATGTTGCGTATTTGTTTCAATTTTACTCCGTCTCTCTAAAGGGTGTCTCATTTTCTTGCAAGTACTTACTTATTCAGCTTGAAAAGTGAAGCAGAATTCTCAGCATGCCAAACAAGCCACCCATATATTATTTCCACAAATATATTGGAACATGCCATTATCTACAGCTGGAAGGTAGCAGCCAATTGCAAAAAAATCTATGATATGCACTCATAACATGTTTGAGCACAAGTATCACATACCTTCTTTTCTGTTTCAACCATCGCAGAGAAATTCTTAGAAGCACGCTGCAAGTTTCTGATTGCATGATTTCTATTCCAAAACGATGCAAACATATACCTAACTCTTCCTGGAAACCAGAGAAAGAGAAGTGTGAATAAGCAACAGATAATGAAACTG
The DNA here is from genome assembly GCA_027886185.1 of Rheum nobile. Classification (NCBI taxonomy): domain Eukaryota; kingdom Viridiplantae; phylum Streptophyta; class Magnoliopsida; order Caryophyllales; family Polygonaceae; genus Rheum; species Rheum nobile. Next base: position 433,186 of record WOAB01000481.1, read on the forward strand.
CTAAACCTAATAAAATGAAATATGCAAGTAGTCTGATTTCCTGGAGTTAAAACTTAAAAATATAGATAGATGGAGAATCATTGGAATTTGTTATTTGCCAATAAAAAAACCATATTTCCTTTAAATCTGAAAAAAGATACTAAAAGGATAAAGCAAGGAGGTGTGGCAATGTGATGATTCAAAAGAAGAAAGGTCCTTTAAAAACAGCAATACTGATGACTTGGAAGGATACTGGACAAAGCTTAAATCAGGTAAAGAGAAGTGCCAAAAATCATTTTGGGGATTTGGTTCTCCAAGGACAGAAGATCCTGTAAAATGACAAATATGCAAGAACTAATAAGTAGTAACCCAATGTTCTTTAAAGCTAGTCCGGTTCAAATCAGTTTAACGGCGATTTATCCTTAAGTAGTTTATCAATGTATGCAAGAACTAATAAGTAGTAACCCAATGTTCTTTAAATCTAGTCCGGTTCAAATCAGTTTAACGGCGATTTATCCTCTTAAGTAGTTTATCAATGTATGCCTCTTCAGTAACCCGACGTCCTTGTATGTTTAAAATTCCAAAAACCGCCACACATTGAGAAGCTAACACGGATTTGCTCTGTTAAGTGTTGGAAAAGGTCTAATATGGTTGGTTTGTAAAGGGTTTTGGGATTTCAAGATTTGGCATCTTGAGCATATTGCTATCTTAGAAGTGGTGAATTATCTGGATGTATCAAGATGTTATAAAATCATGCAGTTCAAGACGAACTTCTCTGTGTTAGGTTGGCAAGGAATAGGCTTATTTTTCATGACACCAAACCCTTCAGTCAGCTATTGTTTGTTAATGGCTATTCTCATCCCTTGTACAATATATTCTATCAACAAGACTTATTTGTCTACTGGGGAGCTAGAAGAATTTAGTTTTGCATTGACTATATTGGATCTGCTAATCACTTCCTCCTCTTCCAAAAAGAGCATGTTTTAAAAGGGGAGAATATATTAACTTGTTAAATCCATATACATTTGAAGTTTGTTAACTTACTTTCTGAATCAGGAATATTAGTTGAGACAAAGAAAATATTCTCAATATTATTCAAGAGAGAAGGATGGATGTACTTCTGTTTGGAATAAATGTTATGCCCCAGTCTGACAAAAGGAAGTGCATTACCCTTTTTGAGCTTATTGAAGGATATTTAACATCAAAGAGAGGTATTTTCAACTCCGGTGTGTTTATTATGCAATGAAATCCTTTCCTCAGGGCTCAGGCCGTTGCTAGACTAGTAAATTCCCTAATATTCATCATTAAAAAGAAAGCAACAATTTTTTGGAGAAAGAAATCTTCAAGTGTTAATATCACTAACCATCAGAACTTCCAAGAGGAGGAACACCATGGCCACCAGCACCCATTTGCAGGATGATTGTGATAGCAGGATTGATAAATGCATGCTGGCTCCTCCTTATCTGTATCAGTGACACACCGCTATCATTTCGGCATTCGAGCACCACATTACTAGATAACTCAAGAAACACAGATATGCACAAACTTTTAGAAAAATAAACTGACCTCGTCTATATCTTCAAAGGGGATAATTACCTGTCAAATATATAGCAAAAGCATTTTAATACATGTCCATTGTGGTGCTAAATCAATAAATTGTCGCTAGAGTCAGCTTATGACTAGTTTAGAGCTTCCATAGCCATCTGTTTAAAAAAATCCTATTTATGGAATCAAATTTCTAGCATACTCTGTTGGATCCCATTCATTGTGGATACTAATATCAAAATTCTTAAAATAAATAGTTCTTTGATTACAAACAATGGAAAGATTTAGCATATCTCCTGAAGATTAATAAAATGAAGATACACATATTAGAACCCCCCCCCCCCCCCCCCCAAATTATGATGCATCTTGGTTGCTACTTGACTAAACAACTGACTGTATACTTCAAATGTGAAAGGATAGTCACATAATTATAGATCTCTGACTTCACTCTTCAGAACCCTCTCAAAATCATTAATCCAATATCGTCCAACTAAACTCAGGAAAATCCAAGAATAAGTGTTTTTTGGCATGAAGCCATTATTACTTATGGTACAAGGGGACTTATAAATTAGTTCTAACATAAATTGCTTCATGCCAAGGGAATCCTAGGTCATGCTTGACCTAGGGTTCATTTTTCTTTCTATCAGGAACCTGAATGAAAGAAAAGGTTATCTGCCTTCACTCTTCGAAACCTTCTCAAGGCAATGAATCTTAAAACACATTAACCTTGTTGCAACTTCTTAAAATGACTCACAATACCTTCATATTCTTTCAAGGTATTTCATCCACATAGCTTTTCATTTTAAAAGCCGCCTGTCAGCCTCTTATGTAAAGAAAAAGAATTTCAGCTGTGCATAAACGGTACTCCCAGTCATACTCCCAGTCATACTCCCAGCCATTCTTATCACCCTTCTCACACATTCTAGAGTCCTTTCTAATCCTTAGATTGTTCCATCGAATTCAATTGAGGATTGTAACAGGCAATTACAGTCTAAAAATGTCAGATGTAACTAATGATTATTTCTTATGCATCAGCAAATACATTTTTCGCAATATTGTTTAAATTAAAAAGTTATTTCAGAATCCTCTATAAGGTATGGTGGCACTGTGATGCATACAGAACATACAGATTAGCTGCTATTGAAGTGATCCTTTTGTATATCATTTCATTTCTTACAATTTTTCTCTAACATATAGTGGTCAGACGACTCAGACTACCAATAGTCAAAAACTGCCACAGGATCATAAATATGAAAAATATCAGTTTACTCTCCAGATTGCATGGCAAATCTGACGAAAATAATAGGCTGTCAAGTAATAACACACAAACCTTCATTTGCTTTGAGAATACGTTCGAGTGGAAGCAAATATGATATGCAGAAACATACATGCGCCCATGATATAAAAATGATCTTTCTAGTGCACATGAATAGCTGTGCTGGACAATCTGCAATAGTATGTTATGGTCACAATCAGCAATGTACAACAATACAAAAACAAAAACAAAAACAGAAAAGAAGGAAAAACAGGCACACCATCACCTAATCTAGAGGCTAAAGACGAAGTACTATTCCAAAGTTGAACAAAAACACCCACCTCATCTCGAGGTAGACCAAATATTGTTTGCAAAGGCCCCGGTTTCTGATGAACCTCGGTGGGCTCAGCTTTGTCCAGTGACATTCTCCTAAGAGCATTTGCTCCAGCATAGCCATTTAAAACCCTACAAAATAGAAAATTGTCTCAGAATAACAAAACAAATGAAAGCAGCAATAGCAGTCTGATGTGTGATTCAATATTAATAGAACCAAGGGCCTCGAGAATAAATCATACACTTCCTCGTCCCATTCATGCATGGGAACTTTTTGGCAGGAATATATGCAACCTCTCTAAATCAATTGCAAAAGTAGTGGGGCCCATTACCGGAAGTTATTTTTGGTGAGAGACAGTACATCTAACCTAAAGCAGCCTAATCTCACCCAGAAATGAGATGAGCTCCACATGAGCAGAACGACAGAAATGATAATGCAGTCATTAGAACCAGTGTAATTTTTTAACCATCTGAGGTTCTAACTAAATTATATGCCAAGGAACTAGCAAATGAGGCTGATACATTAGCATGAATAGAAACTTATAAATTATTATGTCTCTTTTCTTGTCAAAACAAAAATATTATAAATCTTCTTATTTCAGATACTAGCTATCATAAAATCATTTATACATGAAAATACTCAACTGAATGCCCGAAAAACAAAATTGCCACAAACCCCATATGATTGCCTCTAGCTCATCCTATTATTTATTCATATGCATCCTAACCATATCTAGGGCCAAACTCTCAATGAGTAGATCACCTACCCATATTACTAGTTAATTTCCCAAACTACTCTCAAGTTCCCAACTCCCATATGTCCTGTTCAAGGAGTACCAACATATGTATTAACATCATCATTTTCTGTGGCACTAGCTTACAAATTCATGAAATATCAAAGGAAACCAGACCAAAACTATGCAATGCAGAAAGGATCTTCAACCATTGAAACGATGGTTTTAGGAAGATCAAATGTATGCAACCAATGCTTATAATCGCAAATGGATGACAGAGTAACCTCAAATTGAATGACATCAGCTATTTTACTAAGAAATTGTCCAATATCTTTCCGTTCTACTAAGTCAAGGGAGGATTCAATGAAATATTAGTTTCAGAAAAGCCGTTCTAGATTCAAAGGGAACATCCAGCGTATGATCGACCTCTGAATTCATACACACCCTACAGCCATAAGCCAGTAATTCTCGAAAAAGAAATCAACAACATACATCACTGATAAAGGTAGATAGGCAGGGGCAAGTTACCTATTCTACTGCAAAAGTGCAAAGTGATTGGCTAAGCATACACTACCTTGCATGCCACTAGGATATAGAACAAAAGAATTACCTGGAAGCATTTGTCGGAAGCTTTACAGCATTAATATCAAGACAGACCTGAAAAAAGTATTCTACCACTTAGCAACAACCAAGCAAAATATGTAAGCAAGCTATAAGGATAAAAATAAGGCAAACCTGTCCTGAAGGACTATCAAGAGTATGCCACTGCGCACCAGTTTGGCCCTCACTTTCAACCGTCACTGTAACGGAGCCAAGAACTGCACTCTTCCAGATTATATCCCAATCATAAATTGTGACGATAATCTGTAATAACGTTCATAAAGTGAGTTAGTACATAACTTCAAATTTTAAAGTGCAGACATAGGAAGTAAAATAGGGAGCACCGAGACCTGCAACTTAAAAATATATATGATTTAGATCCATATATACATAGTACTACTAAAATTCTTCCACACAATGAGAATGCAAACACTGTTCCAAAATTTCAACCTTCTATAGACATAGATGGTTACTAGATCAGGAAGAAAAGAATTCTATAAATTAACTACTCTTAATACCCATGTATGGGAAGAGTATTGTATTGAACATTCTACCACAGCAGCATAAGCCTCCAAATATGGCAGATCCAAGTACACCCCTGCAACAATAATCTTACATTTGCATGCCCTATAGATAATTCTTTATTTCACCTATACTCACTGAATGAAATTATTTGTTCTTACTAAATTGTAGATAGATTCCCCGTAAGTTTTCATATAAGAAAAAATATAGGGATCTTAATATGTATAGTTTTACTAAGATACTTCCTAGTTTTGGATATATGTAGGCATCATCTTTTAATGGAATATGTAGGAGAGTAAAATTATCTTCCATCTCAAAAATAACATGGTGCCAAAACTTTAGGTGTGTAATAAAAATTAGATTTTTGAGTCGTCTTGTGTTCACTTCCTGCACAGAAAGGGAGCCCATGCCCCAACTAATCCGTTCTTCTTCCTCTCCTTCGCTGGCGGTTCTATTGTCTGTATTAACTACTCCCCGCTTTGCTGGTATGTGTTGCCAATGTTTGTGGCATGTGTGATGTGCCTGTTTAGGTTTCTGGTTTTTTCACTTTTCTTTGCTGCCTTGCCTCTGTTTTTTGTTTCCTTCCTTAACAATGGCTTGTATTCTGTTAGGAGTTATGGATGACAAGAGATCCAGTGTGTCAAATATTGTGCCCTGGAGTGATGTCCAAAATCAAGGACAGAAAGCTGGCTGCTTTAAATATTTGGATTAGAACAAGACTGTTCAACTTTATATAAGGATTATTGACAAAGATACTCATATTGTCATCCTAATGATGATGCAGGGAAAACATGGATACTCTCTAATTCTTTCAGATTTTCAAAATTCTATTGGTATCAAGTTAATTGGCTTGATCAAGCACCATGAATATTTTACAGAGCTCTTGCATTCTGGAAAAGGGAATGTCTCCCATATCTATGAGGTGTGTCAAGCCTTCCATTGATGAACATTCAGTCCTCGTGTAAAGGTACAACAAAGCCAAAGGTAGCAGCTGTCATCAGTTTCCTAGCTCATCCTCCTTCTCAATTTGAGACTGCCAAATCTAAGATCCTCTAATGTCTGTGATTTCTCACTTACATGGCACGTTTAGTAGGATATTCCATACAAACGTTGTCAGTCATCTGTTAACAATGTTCTTACCAGTTGAACTATGGATCCAAATCTATATGACATCAATACAATGGAGGCCTCGAGGACAAGAATCTGGAGGAGCAATTGTGTTACTATTGTCACAAGCAAGTCACTCTGAGATTGACCGTCAAAAATAAGGATAAGAACGTGAGCACTCAGTTTACCCAAATTGCCTCAACCAATGCCTCCCTACAGTCTACTTCCACTCTATGAGCATGTCATGTGCCTCATCTTCAAAAAGCTTCATCACCATGGTGCTACAAAAACATGACAGGAAAGCTTTTTCTATTTTCTACCTTTTAGCCCACCATTACACAACTACTATGTGATAGGGAGCGTGCAAGGCTTCAATCTCGCTTGCTCTCTGGACAGTGACAGTCAACCATGGTTTGGACTGCTATATTCCACGAAGAGCAGGAGGCCGGGGGTTAGCAGGATCAGCTTCTCTGGGGTCCACAGGCCAAATTATACTTCATCTTACGTGACCATCATTGGTGGAACCAGGAAGAATGAGAGCACTAAGGGGTACGCTACAATTGAGAGGCTGCCCCAGGAGGATTAGCACACAAGTGTTGGTGCTGAGGTAGATTGCCACTTTGTTCGTGAAAAGATACAAAATGGTTTTATTATACCAGAATATGTGGACTGGAGAAAAAATTGGATATCAGGCCTTAATGTGGGTCTGAGTTGATTATCTTTGTAACATTCTATGCTCTAGCCTGTGGGGGAGTGTTACAGAATGTAATTACTTATTTCCTCATTATGTGAATATATTCCTCACTAGTTTTCTTACTAGCACAATAATAGGGATCCTAAATTGTATAATTTTGTAATTTAACTTCACAATTTTGTATATGTGTACATATAGTGTCATCCTTCAATGGAACATATAAGAAACAATTCTAATCACTCAAAATAACACTCAGAATATATTTTCTCTCAAATTCTTGCTTCACCATCATATATTTGACCTAAGAAAAACTAAATAAATGAGCATACAAATAAATTATCCAGGCAACAAACATACCCTTAGGTTAACGAATAAAGTGAGAAAGTTTTGATTCACTACAAGATAAAAATATAACGTCTGTTCCAATACTGTAGATATACATAAAACAACTAATACAGAGCCACTCAAGTGAAAGGGTTTCCCTGACAGAGAATGTGAAGGAAAAAAAATGAAGAAAAAATCCTTATTCTGGGGCAAAGTGCCAAAGTCATATCGGTGGCATAAACACCCCAAGGAATTCCTTTAAGAAAAGACTCCACACAGCGACAACACTTAAGAGGATGCAAATTGTGGTAGATGACCAATGTAAACTGTGAGAACAAAACCAGGAACAGAGAAGCATTTGTGGTTTGCCTGTGCCAACAGCAGGAAGGCCTGGCAAGCTATTTAAACATGTTGGGGGGGGGGGGGGAATTGAGAAAGTCTCACATGAGCTCCAGCACTGGATAAATTGGTTGGAAAGAGGTTCCAAGAAGATGGGTTGGCAAACAAAAAGTGCAGCGATTACCTCTACAATTTACTGCACATGGTATGCCCGGAATCAAACATCCATTGAATTGATCAAATCTGATGTTAGAGGATTTGAATCAAGATGCTACCTAGAAATATGTGATAGATATTGGTGATGTCTTTTGGAAGTAGATATCTGTTAATATGTGGATGTATAGGAGTAGTCCTTTGTATATCAACCTTTATCACAGTTAATGAACCTCTACCCTTCATTCAAAAAATAGAAAAAATATCTATAGCTTCAATGATGAACACTTGAAGAATAACCAAACTGCAAATATTATCCTTTCCAAGAAAAACAGTGTTAGACACATCTAGAAGTTGACCAGAAAACATTGAATTAGCACACAAACTAAATAAAAGATCATAAATGCAACCTGAATAGGGAGCTCATCAACAGCAAAATTGAACTCCTCTCCCCACATCGGGTTTCGTGAACCAGGAACCATTGAGCTACATATAAGAAGTATAACAACAATTAATCCACAATACATGCCAAAAATTATGAATGTATCTACCTTTCAGGATATAAACAATCAGCTTTTCTCAGCATGGAAAATTTTATTCAAGCAAGAACATATAATTGCAAAAGTAGATAAATGACAACCGACAATGATCCTCCTACAGAACAAAGGATATCAACAATGAAGACATACATCAGGTAGTGGATCATAAGCAAGGCTGGGAAGAAGGCATGTCTTCCCAAGGTGCATGATTAAGATTGATCTTCAGAGAAGATATAGTTTGGCTAGCTGGGAGTTCTCTATCCTTTTCAGTAATGACCTTTTTTTTTAAGATTTTTTTCAGTAGTGTTTTACAAGGAAACCCCTATTTCCTTATCTCCTATCTCTTGTAAGGCAGCAATGTCTAGGAAGCCAAACAAGGAAGAAAACCACCGACATTTCCGCTTCCACCCAAGAAAACCTTCTCTAAAGCCTACACATCTGCCATGTACAACAGAAAACTTGCTTTTGATTTTGAATGGATGGTGTAAGGCTATTACTACATTACTTCAGAAGTTCTATGCTATGTATGGTTTAAAACCTAAACTTGACAAGTCCAGGATCTACTTTGGAGGAACTGATGATGAAGAAGCCATTAGAATAGCCAGTAAAGTGGATTTCACAATGGCAAAATCCTTAACTAAATACCTTGGAAATCCGAGATCGACAAGTATACAATGTTAGTTAACAAATTGATATTAAGGGTCAAAGTTGGACATCGGTAGTCTTACGCAGGAAAACTCTAGCAGATTAAATCTGCTGTTCAACATAATCAAAATTACTGGTGGAAGGCTTTGCTATCCTTCAAGAAGTGCGCAACAGAATTCAACAGATTTGAGAAACTGATTTACAATCCGATCATGAAGTTCCAGAATATTTACTGGTCCAGGATCCCATCACGGACACACGATCTTTACAATCATGAGCAGGATCTTTGCTCTTCCTCAAGAGATGTGCAACAGTATCTTATGAGTTTGGTTGTAGTTTCATCCCATGGTGACATAGGGTTCAAGCAAAACGTTTTTGTCAAGGATTCAACTGATAGACTTTGAACGAGGACAAAATAAAATATTATGTACAACAGGAATGTTTCTTGACAAAGAAATTGCAGGAGCAAGTGAACAACTCATGGATAACGTTTTATGATAGAGCTTGGTACAGGATGTTCCTTCAAAGTGTAAAGGGACCAATTTAGCACACTATTGCACCCCATTAGTCTCAAAATAAGGAGACTTAAGGAAGCATGTATAGATACCCTGGGAATTAGAACAAGGAAACATGATGTGGACAGACATAACATACATCAAAAGTTCAAAATTTATAGAAACTTATTTCACATTATTCTCATATTCATACTCACAAAAAATAGCAAATCGACTCCTTGAATATGAAATATCATACATGAACTTAGTGATAATGACATAATCTACACCACAGTTGAGGACAAAATCCATAAAATCAGGAATTTCAACCTTTACCTGAATCGTTTCTCCGCACCACAAGTAATAATTGCATAAGGATCTGATGTGCCATTCAGATTTGCAGCAATAAGGTTCTTAGCAGCCAATAGTGCAACCTAAAACGTGGAGGCAACAAGGACACAAACCTGTTTATTATACTAAATATTCCCTAACACTCGCGACCAACAAATATGCATTCACTTGGAAAAATCACATGATACAATTCATGATCGATCCACTGGAATACAAGAGGCTACTCAGACAAAAATGAGAATTACATGATTTTCAATTGTCAAATACAGCAACAACAATTTATCCATAATTTTATTAGAAATATTTTGTTTATCCTAGCATACCTTGATCAAGTATGGGGAAGTTGGAGGTTCACCTTTCAAAAAACCAATCTGCAAAATAAATGAAGAATTGCATGTCAAAAATGGGAAGTATTTATATCAGGAATTCAATCAATAAGTTCAACTTCTCTTATGTTTGACAAGAATTTCTCAGCTATAACTAAAACAATCCATTACATGAAATGAACCATAAATAGAGGAAGAGAGCTGAATATCATTTATAAGTGGTTAACTGAAAACTTGAAAATTAAGGATGGATAAATGACAATTCTAAATTAAGGGTGATTTTTTTGCAAATTGGCCTGCGTTATGGGGTTGATTAGCTGAGAGTATAAACAAACAGAAAAATGCCGTTTTCTTAATAGTAGATATAACCTCCATCATTACTCTCTTGTAGAGTAACATCTGCAGCTGAACTATTTTCATAAATAATATAACAGAAAGATGGTAATTGCCTTATTATGGCAATAATCTACTAACTAGATAGCAAGTAAACCAGTATAGTAGGACATAAATCTATTGTTATACTTGTACCATCACACATGTACATCTTATCCTAAAGGAAACTTGTGATTTAATATTAATAACACCAGAGTACCGGACTCATGACTGCCCTCAGAATAAAAGTGTGAATAAAGAAGATATAGGCTCTTACAATTTGTTTAATCATGACGAAAAACGAGAGAAGATGCTTTTATTAATTAAATATTTGTAGGGATTGATCCCATCCTTTATAAACTATCTTAAAGAACTGTACCTAACATAACATCATTCTGCATAAGCAACTTCAACTCAGGATTGGACATTCTAATTTCAACTTACAAGTAACTGTATATAGTGCGTTAAAAATAACTATATGGAGATAAAAATGTTTCCAACTGAATTACAAGTTTATGTTGGCAAGATTCTTAAAATTTTAGACTAAGCAATGATGCACCAGAACTAACATTTTTCTTATCATGGAAGATTTGCTTGACATTCAGAGAGCACACCATTACTGAACACTCAAATCCATACAACAATCCCGCCCACTTATTTCATATAACAGGGAAATAAAAGGGGGAGTTAAAATAAGACGTCATTACTTCATACCGTAAAATGCTATGTAAGAGTAAACCAATAGACGTATAAACAAAATATTTCACTAAGGAAACTCCTCTATGCAGGGAAACCGCTGAACAAAGTAGGATCATCATCAGCAATGCACACACAAGATTTCAACATGAAAACACAAGAAGTTTGAGTACGACAAAAGATGAAAGCCTAAGTTCAACATGGAAAGCAAGAATTTAACAAGCCATATTACGATCAAAAGATTAAGAAGAACGCCTAGGTTGCATAAAAAGTAAAATCAAACAATAATTAAACCAAACGGCGTTTCTCATAGACCTCGTCTTTATTCTCAACAACTACGCCAGGACCAAATGAATTATCAGCGAGGGAGCAATCAATGCCGCCGAATTCAACGCCTGCGCCGAGGAAGTAGAAATACCAGTATGCAACGATCACGAAGGCGGCGGCGAAGACAGTGATTTTGATCTCCCACCACGAAGGAAGAAGAAATTCCAGCGCAGTGCCGATCATCTTCTCCGACAACAACATTGATTCCCAAACAGGAAAGGCTAAATAAATCCAAATAAAGAAATAACTGGAAATAATTGAAAGAGGCAACGGTGACAGAAAAATCGACAGGATTCAAATTCGAGTTCCGGTAGATCAATTCCTGTGGAGATGGATGATGGAGTGATCTTGATCGCCCACGGGAGAAGAAGACGAAGAGCGTTGGAACATTTTGGAGGGGGGGGGCTTACAAAGAAAGAGTAAAATTAGGTGGTTGGTCTTGGACTTGACTTGGAATGCCAAGAAAAAAAGGGATTTGGGGAGAGAAAGAGACGGGGGTGCGTGGAGAAAAAATGAAAGCCGAGATGAATTGTAGTGTTAGACGAGATTACCCTGGATATAACGGATGTGTGTGACGGAGACAAGTAGACTGCTGTGAGGAGATGAGGGTAATTATGGGAAAACGTAATAAGAGAGTGGTGCAGGATTTGGAAATGTGGACCAGTGGGAATACGAACGTGTAACGTTCAAATGGTTCTAGAAATGGGACCCGAAGCTCTTAGGGGTTTGTTTGGTAGATTATTTATAAAAAAGTTTATAAAGAGTTTTTTGTTATTAAGTAGTTAAAAAGAAATATTTTTATAAAAAATAATTTATTTTTTTATAAATATGTATGTATTTTATTAAAAAAGTATGAGTGGTGAAAAAAAAGTAAAATAATTTTATTACACGTGTATCGAAACTAATGAAAGTAGGTTTTTAAATAAAGTATTTATAAATAAAACATATTATGGCCAAACAAGGCCTTAACGTGTTCAATATTCACGGTGTTATAAATCTATTTTTCCAATAATTAAGGAATTCTTCTCTATATTATATGTAATCTATTTTCCCTCTTCGTTGTCAACAATAAAAAAAAGGGTTCATCTTCGTAGATTATCACTTGTCCTATATTTTATTTTTTCTTTACTATTTTTTATTGTGTCTCCACGCGCTACGGTCTACACGTGTCTTTTTTCCGACTCTTTTTTTTTCTTTAGTGGCACTTTCACAGGCATTACGTGTTGTTTTATGTTTATCTTTACATTATACTTCAATTGGCTATTATTTTATGTGTAATGACCTATAACTCACTTCAGATTAGTTTCTCTATCAACTTGCCTCCTGCCGCTATATATTATGTTGGTTGTGTTTATTATATTTATGATCATTCCAACTGCCTAAGTCTTTCTTAATTTCTTACTTGTTTTTACAATCAGTTAATGTTCACTTTAATAGCTTTTTAGAAATGCTTTTGATCGTGTTAATTTCTTACTTGTTTCTCTATCAACTTGTTGTTTCGGTTCGAGATAAGATAGTGATCGTGTGATCCCTGGTGGTTTCTACTGACGAAATGCCTCCAGATTGTGTCTTGTCTCTTCTTTCCGGCTGCTTCAAACGCCTTGTTGGTCGTTTCCAACCCATGTTTGAAGACTTTCTCGTAGATTAAGCCTAGTTTGGTTTGTTTGCTGGGCTGTGTCTGTATCCTTGTTCCTTTTGTTGTGTCTGTTGTTTTTTATTTTTGTTTTTGTTCTTTGCTTTTGTGTTTGTATTTGTTTGTTGTTCTGTTGGTTGGATGCTTTGTCGGGTGTACCGACGCCGTTTGTTCGGCCTCTCGAGTTTCCAGGTTTGGTTGTTCTGTATTCTTGAATTCTTACTTTATCACAAAAAAAAAATGCTTTTGATAATATCACTGCCATTACCTCTTATATGTGGACTTCTCATATTTCCTATTTCATTGCTTTTTGAACAGTCTAGTTAATGATGTTGTTCAATTTATTTTTTTATCTATCTGCTGCTTACTCTAACAGAAAGGCCATCATGTTTCATTTTGCTTCTGTTTTCTTATACAACATTAATATGTTTGAGGGTTATATTCGTATCACCAAGGGGTTTCTTTTCGTTACATTTAATGTTCTGGATTTTGGCTTCTTTGCTAATTTGGGATACTGCTTTGATCATTTTTTCTAGAACTAATGACAACTTTCTGAGCTTGTCATATGACCCATTATCGAACCTCTCTTATGAAATCTTAGTTGAAAGTTATACTTTTGTTCTCATGGTTCAGAAGTTGTATATCATGTTGTTCTTTGAAATACTAATGACCTTCTTATACAGATGGATTCCCATGCGAAATGCCCTTCCCGTGCGAAATGCGAAGCGATCTCGGCCGTACATATTTTATTTTATTTTTTTGGTCAACATTTTTTTTTTTTTTTCCGTCCCGTGATCATTCTGGAATAGCCTATATAGAAGGTTCACAGATAAACACTAAATGTTCATTTATTTGTACATTCAGGTTCACAAATAAGCACTGAATGTTCAAAGACATGTGTTGGAACATGATCATGTTATGTGTGAACTTTTACGGCACATAAAATGAACATGTAGTAATTATATGTGAACGTTAATAATTGTCTATTCCAGAACGATCAGAGACAATAAATAAATAAAAAATATAAAAAAATTGTTGACCGAAAAAAAAAGTTTGTCGTATTTACGGTTATGCCACCGCGTCACTATTCACTCTCCCCCCCCCCCCCCCTTTTTTAAGAGTACAGCCCCTTGAATATTACCCCCCAGATAATGAACATTACCGCCCAGATAATGAACATGTGGTGTCTATTTATGAACGCGGATGAATATGATCGTTTCGCATTTCGCACGGTAAGCATATTTCGCACCCGAAACGGACTCTTCTTATACAATACACATTTTCATATGTTGACTTGATCAAATTCTTACTTGTATCTTAGATTTGGTAGTTTCTCATACATGTTATCGCTTGATACTTTTAATAATTATTCGATTTTTTTTGGGTATCATAATCTTTGTAACATTCATGTTCAACACATTTATAACCTTAACATTCACATTTATATTTTTATTTCATACATACATTATTAAATAAAAATCGAATATTGGAATTGTAGTGGTTCCGGAAGGGTTAACTTCTGGACTGAAATTGGATTTATGAGATATATTAATAACTTGGATTTTTTATGTCTCTCTAAAACCAAATCTAATAATAGTCCTCCTCCTTTTGTTTATGATAAATGTGGATTCAAAACAATAACAATCTTTCCCTCTCAAGGCTCTTGTGGAGGCCTTTGGCTTCTTTGCTCTAATTCTAGTGCCTTATCCTTTACCCATATTCTATATAATGATAATAGCATTATTATAATGGATTATCATCAAACGACGACCCATTTCCTTTTATTTTATATCTACGCTCCTTCTCATGAGGAAGACAAAAACCTGTTTTGGGATACTTTGAGAAGTATTATTGTTAATGATAACCTGCATGTTATTTTAATTGGGGAATTTAATGAATGGCTCTCTCCTTCAGATAAGTCTGGCGGTATTGCACCTCATCCATTCTGATTCCTTTGACTCTGTAATTTTCTTCATGAGTATAATCTTCTTGATACCCCTTTTTCTGGGTATCCTTTTACTTGGCGTAAATCTTCTATAACTAATACATATACTTTTGAACGTCTTGATCATGTTCTCATTCACCCGCAACTGCTAAATGTTATAATCACGTTATTATACAACAACATTCATTTACTACGTCTGACCATTGTTTAATTACTTTTTCGCTAGATACTAACTATATTAAAAAAAAATCCCTTTTGGACTTGAAAATGTGTGGCTTTCTAACGACTCCTTTGCTAAACTTGTCTAGAAAGTTTGGAGCTTCAAACACAAAGGATCTTACATGTTTAAATTAACTATGAAACAAAAATTGCTTAAAAATTATTCTAAAGCATGGGCACGATGTAATATTTCTAATACTTTTGAACAACTTAAGTTAACCCATAATAAATTACAAGACCTTCAAATTCAACTTCTTGGTAATTTTAATAATACTCGTTTACAAGAGCTTTACGATAGACATTTGATTAAATATAATAGACTATTGGATTTTCAACATAAATATTGGAAACAACGTGCCAAGACAAAATTTTACGTAGGCTCTGATCGTAATACAAACTATTTTCAGACTAAAATTCGTAGTTATAAACAGAAGATTGTTTCTTTCCATTCTCTTGATGGAATTGCAATGTTTGATTATCAATTAATAAGACATACTATTACAAGAGAATTACAAATGTGATTCCAAAACACACATTCAGAATATTTGTCAGGATGATTTGGTGATCATTCCCCCTCTTATTACGTATAATGATAACTCTCTTCTTTGTCGTATCCCTACTGCTTCAGAAATAAAAGACATTGTTTTTGGATTACCACTTGATAAAATTCCTAGGCCAGATGGATTTACTGCTGAATTCTTTCAACAAATCTGGCCCTTTGTTGGTAATTCAATCATATCTGCAACTCAATCCTTTTTCACTCTAGGCAGCTCCTTCGTGAATGTGATAATTCTTTTATTACTTTTATCCCCAAAACAGAAACTCCTATTACTATAAATCCTTATCGACCTATAAGCCTTTGTATACTATATATAAAATGATTACTAAATTACTGTCAAATCGGCTTAAACCTCTTTTACCAAAATTAATAAGCCCTTTACAAGGTGCATTTGTTCATGGACATCTCATCCATGACAACATTCGCATTGCTCATGAAATTTTTCATTCCTTTCATAAGAAAAAAAAAAGGAAAACTAGGATGGATGGCTTTCAAATTAGACATGGAAAAGGCTTATGATAAACTCAACTAGAATTTTATTCGATAAATTTTATTAAAATTTGGGTTTGACCCTTTCTTGGGTTGAACGTGTTATGACTTGTATTACCAATACTACTTCTTATGTCCTTGTTAATAATGAACCTAATGATTTATTCCATCCACTTTGTGGTTTATGTCAAGGAGATCCTATTGCTCCCTTTCTTTTTATAATATCTATAGAATATCTTGCTCGTACTCTATCTCATGCTTCTTTGTCTCCTGTCGTAGAGTTGACATTCAACTAATTAGGAATGGTACATGTATTCCTTTTTTAAATTTTGTAGACGATACTCTTATTTTGGCCAATGCTTCAACAGGGAACATGTTTTACATCAAATCAATTCCTGACGATTCACCAGTAAATCAGGTTTGTCTATTAATTATCATAAAAATACATTTTAGACTTCTTGTAATGTACCCAGTCAACAAGCAGAATCCTTAGCTAGCATTTTAAATATACAGGTCACTCGTTCTATGGAAAAATACTTAGGTATCCCTATCGTTCGAGGTAGGGTGAAGAACAATATGTTTGATTATTCCATCTTAAACTTAAAGAAACAATTAGGAAAATGGAAAGCTAACTCTCTATCTCAAGCTAGGAGGACTATTCTTATCCCATCTAATATTCTCTCAAAACAAATTACCTTATGCAGAGTTTCCTTTTACCTAAAGGTGTTTGTCATGATATTGATAAAATTAATACACATTTTTTTCTGGAATAAATTTACCGCAAATTTACATCCGCTTATTAGTTGGGATAAGATTTGCAAGCCAAAATGTTATGGCGGTCTGGATTTGGAGCAATCCGCTATCGCCCGCGAAGAGGATCCACGACGAAGAAGGACTGTACTTCGAGAGCGTTGCCATGTCAACCGAGCCCCTTTAACTATCGCCCGCGAAGAGGATTCACAACATTCCATGTCCCCTCCGCATGCTCAAAATCGGAGGGAGAGGGTTAACCAAATGTTCTCGATAACCCTGTATGGATCCACGACCTTCAGGGAAGATATCTTGCTGACTTTTTCTCCAAGTGACTTTAAACCCCTTACTATTGGCAATTATAGCAAGGAAGAAGACCCGGGGGGTCAGTTGTCAAAATATTGCTACGTGATGCTATCATGCCAGGCGGATAGGGCCACGATGTGCTAGTCTTTCCCTAACACGCTATCCGGCTCTGCCCTAGCCTAGATGATCAGCCTCCCTCTAGGGAGCATCGAAAGCTTCAAGCAACTCGAAGAATCTTTCATGGCACACTTCGGAAGCTCCAGAAGGAGGAAAAGCATGCAGGAGATCTTTGCCGAGAAGCAACGGGACGAGGAGAGTCTAGCCACTTACGTGAAGAAATTCACTTCCGAGAGCATTCAAGTCCATGATTTTGACGAGAAAGTAGCGAAGATCGCTTTCATTCAGGGACTCACTAACTCGGACTTCAAATTTTCAATTACAAAGAAGGAACCTGAATCATATGCCAAGCTATTGGAAAAAGAAAATACCCACATCCGAGTTGTGGAGCTGTCGGGAGAAAACCCAACCATCTCCACCGCGCATATGGGCAGAAGAATCAAGTCTAAGTCACACAGGTAGGAACCCAACACTTGGGAACCATAGAGACACCAAGCGAATGACATGGGAAATGCCCCAGAAGGGCTACGCGGGGCGGTTACATCGAACAAGCGGGTGGTTGGGAGCAAGCAACCACCGTGGCCAAATCTCAACCCCGCAAAAGGGCGACCCAATTCCAAGCAACTATATCTGCGAGGGAGTGGAAGAAAATTATGTTCATATCACCTTTCCTCAAGTCATGATGCTCGCAAATGCCATGGAATGGGGCCCCCATAAAGAAGACATCGATGGGGACTACGGGAAGATCGGAACGCGACAAGCAAGGCCTGGGAAGAGCCATGCCTTTCCCTCCACCTCCTCCTTCTCCCCACAAGAAGAAGAACCTTCCCCGACCGGATGGATTCATCGGCACCATCACAAGAGGCCAACCCCACGGACCCTGAGTGGGAGAACCGCACAATGATCAACTCTACTTACCCCACTTTTGTCAGACATATTCTCATCATAACCGCAAAACCCCACAAAGAACACCAGTTGGTCTTTACAGAGGAAGATGCAGAGGACATAGATGCACCATGTTACTATCCATTAATTATTCATGCACAAATGGGGATAAAGATAGTGAAGAGAATGTTGGTCGATACGGGTAGCTCCGCGTACATTCTCCATGGGGATGCCTTTCAGAAGTTGGGAATTGTTGGATCGTTAGAGTTACGTCTGCGGGAACAAAGTCTTTGTTCCCACAGAAGTTGCAGCGGATAAATATAGCAGGAAAGATAACGAACGAACTTACGATATATAGTGGAAACCCTGATTAGCAAAACTAGCTTCTCAAGGAAAAACCACTACCTTCAAGCTTTCTCTTGAGAGGATTTTGAAGCGTGTACTTATCTTATTGATTTCTTGCTTGATTACACTTGTATCCTGGACTTTGACATCTAAACAACCAGCTAGACTCGAAACCTCTTCTACAACGATGAATCAAACTCAACCCTCAAAGACTTACACACACCTCACTTCTTTTCTTTCTTCTTTTCGTTCTCTCTATTTTTCGTCGTCGTCGTTACATAGAAATGAATCCACACCTCTATTAAATACAACTCGGCAAACCCTAAATGTAACAAGATAAGATTTATCCAAATAAGGCAACAAGAAGATATGATTTTGTAGAGGGAATAATATCCCAACCGTCTATATTAATTTGAAGGAAGGATTCCGTAAATTAATATATTTGGATAAGATAGAGTACTCTCTCTCTAATTATCTTATCTTAGGAAGGTTTTCCTAAGATAACACAATCAGGCTTCTCTCTCCATATCTTCTCAAATCGGCTTGATCCTTGGAGCCGAAGTCATTCATCCTTGACCGCGTGCATGATTCTGCGTTTGATTTGTTTCCATAAATGGCACGATGGATTCTTCTTTCCATTCGCAGCTTCGATCTTGTTCGACACTGTTGGTCCTTCAGAGGTAACAAAGCACATGAACAGAGCTTTGTTCCCTCTTCGATCCTTCGCTGCAATAGTTCCCTGAGACAACTGTCTTTGTTCCTGAAACACTTAGTACCCAGATTAGTTGAATGTTTGTCACTATCAATACCTAAGGAATTCAACAAATTCCCCCTTTTTGATGGTGACAAACATCCTTGACAATAAAGCATATACATACGAGATAAAGACAGTTGTATGGGGAAAGACTCTCCATACAAGACCATAATAGTTCCCCCTCAACACAGCAACATATGAAACCATGTGTTGTTCCCCCTCAACCAAAGCTACCTGTCATTTTCCCCCTTTTGGCATCATCAAAAACACAGTGAAGAGTTAGAGATGAAAGATAACAGCCAGATGAACATCATTCTCAATCGCAGTAGATTGAAACACACGAACGCAGACAACATGTTAAGACGACAACACGATATGCAAGGATAACATTCATGATCAACATGCCAGTCAGTGCAAACACAAGAATCAAAGACAAGGAAGTACGAAAAGAGAGGAGTAGATATGCTAGGGAACAAAAGAGGTATGGGTTAGCCAAAGAAGTACGAATTAAGAACCACTGGGGCCAGCAGCTAGAGCAGAAGTATGATTAGCAATGGAATTCATCTTTTGTTCCCACTCAAAGTTGTTGCTTCCTCATTGGCGTCAGCAACCACCATAGCCTCAACTTGTAGAGGAGTGAATCTGTAGTGTCGTCTTTTCCCTTCTTTGTGTGTCTTGTGATGTTCATTTGTTTTTGTTTTTTTGAACATCACAAACTTCAGCTTGCCTTCTTTCACCAGGGATTCATTCAGAGCCCACTACCTCTCACGCATAACATTAGCTTTCGAGCACGAACCTTCCTTAGGCAGTTGTAAGCCAGCATCACACACATACCTGTCGAACCCTATCCACACACCACAGTGGCGATAATTCGTAATCTCGACTTTCCGAAAAAGTAGAAGAATGTGATACGGGGGTAATGTTACCAGAGAGGGTGCAAAGAGCATCACACAAACCATATGTAAATTTTTTTAATAATGTGTAATCATGAATGAGAAGCTTCCAGATGTGAATGATTAGAGGGGCTCATAGGAAGCATCAAACATGATGACTAAGGTAAGCTGTAGAGTCAACAATCATTTGGGCTTATAATGAGGGATCAATGCATCAAGTTAAATCTTTTGGGCCGAAGGAAATCTGATTCATGTATTAGCAAGATAGCATAGAGAGCATGCATGAAATGTTGCACATAAGTGAAATATTAGCATGAGTCTAGGCAGGTCATTCAACTAGTGATCAAGAGAATAAATGCAGACCGGGACATGATGTTTCATCCTTCACACTTTACCATGTAATATTAGCCAATCATCGAGGGAACACAATATGTAGACAGTCAGTTTAGAGAGATCATACCTAGTTCCATATGAAATTGTTCGAATGGTTCCCTGTTTAGTGCCTTGGTGAAGATGTCGGCGATTTGATCCTTAGTTTCACAGAAGTCCATTGTCACCAACCCTTTCTCCACACAGTCACGTAAGAAGTGATGTCTTATCTCGATGTGCTTGGTACGTGAGTGTTGCACTGGATTCTTGGAGATATTTATGGCACTTGTATTGTCACAGAGAATGGGAATGGAGTTTAGAAGAATACCGTAGTCGCTGAGTTGTTGTTTGAGCCATAGGAGTTGAGTGCAGCAAGCAGCAACATCTATGTATTCAGCTTCCGCAGTGGAGAGAGCCACGAAGTTCTGCTTCTTTGACCCCCAGGAAACCAGACACGGCCCAAGGAACTGAGCCATTTCAGAGGTAGATTTTCTGTCCACTTTGTTCCCTACGAAGTCAGCATTTGTGTATCCGACAAGATCAAGGCTTCCTCCCTTTGGATACCACAGACAAAGATCATCTGTTCCCTTCAAATATCTCAGGATCCTCTTCACTGTTTTGAGATGTGTCTCTTTGGGATCGGCCTGAAAACGAGCACAAAGACATACACTATACATAATATCAGGCCTACTGGCAGTGAGATATAGAAGCGAACCTATTATTCCTCGGTAGAGAGATGGATCAATTCCTTGCTCATGTTCGTCTTTTCTCATTGGATTGTTTGAAGAAATAGGAGTGGTGAAGGGTTTCGCATCATTCATACCAAACTTTTTGACGCACTCCCTGAGATACTTCTGTTGGTGCACTTTGGTTCCCTCATCTCCCTGAGAGACTTGCAGACCTAGGAAGAACTTGAGTTCTCCAACCATGCTCATCTCGAATTCACTGGCCATCAGCTTAGAGAATTTTTGAACCAGTTTATCATCAGTGGATCCAAAGATGATATCATCCACATAGACTTGGACCATCAGAATATGCTTCCCTTCCTTCAGAAGGAACAGAGTCTTATCGACCTTTCCTCGAACGTATCCGTGTGTCAGAAGGAACTGTGAGAGCCTTTCATACCAGGCCCTCGGGGCTTGCTTGAGACCATACAGAGCTTTGTCTAGAATGTAGACATGGTCAGGTTGAGTGGTGTCCTCAAAGCCGGGTGTTTGCTCCACGTAGACTTCCTCCTTAAGAACTCCATTCAAGAAGGCAGTCTTGACATCCATCTGTTACAGCTTGAACCCATGGAAAGAAGAATACGCAATTAGGAGTCTTATTGCTTCTAACCTGGCAACAGGAGCAAAGGTCTCATCATAGTCGATGCCTTCCTGCTGGTTGTAACCTTTCACCACCAGCCTAGCTTTGTTCCTTGTGACCTGACCTTGATCATCCAACTTGTTTCTGAACACCCACTTGGTTCCGATCACTGTTCTGTTCCTTGGACGAGGAACTAACCGCCAAACCTTGTTTCTTTCGAACTGGTGAAGTTCCTCTTGCATGGCGTTTATCCAGTCAGGATCCTTCAATGCTTCTCCTACAGTTTTGGGTTCTTGCAAAGAGAGAAAAGCATTGAAAGCACATAAATTTTGTAGGGAGGAACGAGTGCTCTGAGGTGCTCCCTTTCTATAGTCAGTGACGATTAGCTTGACTGGATGAGCCCACTTTTGCTGGTAGTTAGGAACTTGGAGATTGTTGATGTCGAATTCCTCTGAATCAGTGTTCCCAGCACTTGAGCCTTCACCTCATGTGCCATTAGCATTAGGATTGACATCCCTCGTTCCTTCAGCAGAAGGGCAGTCCTCAGAGGGCACCGTTGTGCCGTGACTTGGGCTTTGTTCCCCCTAAGGTGCCTGAGATACATCAGGGGGGTAAGCATTTTCTTCATTGCCCCCTGAGTTGGAGGAATTGGGAGTTCTTGGTGTAGAGGGATCATTTTGAGTTTCTTGATCTTCAGAGGTACCACCGCTGACATTGTTATCTACAAGCTGAAAGAAATCATCTTCGGAAAGCTCGATGTTGCCTGATAGTTCCTTCACATTGTTACCCGCCATAACAGTTTCATCAAATACAACATGAACGCTTTCCTCTACCTTTCTGGTTCTCTTGTTGAAAACTTTGTAGGCCTTGCTTTGCTGTGAATATCCTACAAAAGTTCTTTCATCACTTCTGGGATTAAACTTCCCAAGAGAATATTTCCCGTTGTTGTGGACGAAGCACTTGCAACCAAATGTGCGCAAATGAGACACATTAGGTTTCCTTCCCTTCAGAAGCTCATAGGCAATTTTGTTCAGAAGAGGACGGATGGTTGCTCTGTTCAGAACGTAGCACACAGCATTCAAGGCTTCGGCCCAGAAACTCCTTGGAAGACCACTTGAGATGAGAAGAGTATGCGTCATGTCTTCCAGAGTTCTGTTCTTTCTTTCAACAACACCGTTTTGCTGTGGGGTCCTGGGAGCAGAGAAGTTGTGGTTGATACCTCTGTTCCTACAGAGGGATAGGAACTGAGAGTTCTCGAATTCAGTTCCATGATCAGTGCGAATAGACCCCAAGGAATGTCCAGTGCTCCTGCCTTAAGCCAGGACTCAAACTCCGCGAACACTTCATCCTTTGTGGAGATAAATAGAGTCCATGTGTACCTGGAATAGTCATCAACAATAACAAAGACATATGCATTTCCCCCACGGCTCTTCGTGTGCATAGGCCCACAAAGATCCATGTGGACTAATTCCAGAGGACGTGTTGTACTTACATCCCTTTTTGACTTGAAGGAAGACCTCACTTGTTTTCCTTTAATGCATGCGTCACACACGTCACTTCTCATTGCTTCAACCTTGGGAAGGCCATTCACCAACTCTTGTCTATGAAGTTTGGATAGGAGTTGAAGGCTAGCATGTCCAAAGCGTTTGTGCCACAAGTCTGTCGTCTCAGCAATAGACGACAGACATAGGTCCTTGTCAGGGATGAAAGCAGGGTCGACCTTATAGACATTGTTGTCGCAAATCCCTTTGAGTAAGATTTTCCCTGTACTTAGACATTCAACATGACAATCATCAGTGGTAAAGACTACCCTATTTTTTCTGTTTTGACATAGTTGAGCCACACTAAACAGATCAAACTTGAGATTATTCACTAGATTCACATTATTCACAGTGATGTGTTTAGAGAGTCTTACCATACCGATACCACAAACCTCACCCTTACTCTTGTTTCCAAAAGTTATCGATGCCCCTGAGGCTGGCTGAAGAGAAGTGAACCATTCACTGTTCCCTGTCATGTGACTTGAACATGCACTGTCAAGGTGCCAAGAGCCTTTCCTTGCTTCCTCCTCGGATTTATGAGAACCACCTTCTGATACATTGTGACCTTTTGAGCTCATCAAGCAGATATCCTTTGAGAGAGGAGATGCTTCATCATCTGAGCTGCAGTCACCCCACTTCGCAATCCTCGTTTGTTCCTCGTTGAAGACCTGAGAAGAACTTGCCGCTTTGTTGAGGCACCTTTTTGCGAAGTGTTCGTTGTCATAGCAGTGAGAGCAGACAACCTTCTTCATGTCATTGTGAACCATGACCGAACCTTTAGTGCCTTTGCTTCGAGACCATATCTTCTTCATGGCTTGAGTGATGAGAGCCACATCTACATCACCTTCTTGAGAGTCTCTATCCAAGGCATTTCCTGACGACATCTTTCCTGCAGAATCTGTAACTAAAACAAACAATCTAGAGCACCGGGCTCTGATACCAATTGTTGGATCGTTAGAGTTACGTCTGCGGGAACAAAGTCTTTGTTCCCACAAAAGTTGCAGCGGATAAATATAGCAGGAAAGATAACGAACGAACTTACGATATATAGTGGAAACCCTGATTAGCAAAACTAGCTTCTTAAGGAAAAACCACTACCTTCAAGCTTTCGCTTGAGAGAATTTTGAAGCGTGTACTTATCTTATTGATTTCTTGCTTGATTACACTTGTATCCTGGACTTCGACATCTAAACAACCAGCTAGACTCGAAACCTCTTCTACACCGATGAATCAAACTCAACCCTCAAAGACTTACGCACACCTCACTTCTTTTCTTTCTTCTTTTCGTTCTCTCTATTTTTCGTCGTCGTCGTTACATAGAAATGAGTCCACACCTCTATTAAATACAACTCGGCAAACCCTAAATGTAACAAGATAAGATTTATCCAAATAAGGCAACAAGAAGATATGATTTTATAGAGAGAATAATATCTCAGCCGTCTATATTAATTTGAAGGAAGGATTCCGTAAATTAATATATTTGGATAAGATAGAGTACTCTCTCTCTAATTATCTTATCTTAGGAAGGTTTTCCTAAGATAACACAATCGGGCTTCTCTCTCCATATCTTCTCAAATCGGCTTGATCCTTGGAGCCGAAGTCATTCATCCTTGACCGCGTGCATGATTCTGCGTTTGATTTGTTTCCATAAATGGCACGCTGGATTCTTCTTTCCATTCGCAGCTTCGATCTTGTTCGACGCTGTTGGTCCTTCAGAGGTAACAAAGCACATGAACAAAGCTTTGTTCCCTCTTCGATCCTTCACTGCAATAGTTTCCTGAGACAACTGTCTTTGTTCCTGAAACACTTAGTACCCAGATTAGTTGAATGTTTGTCACTATCAATACCTAAGGAATTCAACAGGAATCGATGAGGAAAAGCTATACCCTACCAACTGCATTCTAGTCTGGCTCGCGAGCGAGAGGGTTAGGATGGCAGGCACCATGGATGTTGATGTGATAATGTGGGACCAGGACGATAACCAGAGATGAAAAAGGATTATGGTACTCAAACTTCCCTCCACATACAATGCTATACTAGGACGTACATTTCTTAACAAGTTCCAAGCAGCAGTGTCGATCAACCACTTAGTGGTGAAGTTCTTTATCTTCACAAGGGTGGGAATTTCCCCGGGACAACAAGCCGAGATCCAAGCCTGCTACCTTATGGTGCTCAAGGAGAAGGGAGCAACCATCTTAACCTGACAGGGAACACACGAACCAAGCCCATCTACTAGTCTAAGCAAGACCCCCTAGAAGAAGTAGATTTGGAAGTCAGGAACCGTGTGGAAATTCCAACCTCGGAAGAAGACCGGCGACTCATAACTCCATTCGGGCACGAGGAAGAGAGGTTGTTTATGGGGATAAGCCTGAACATGCGGAGCCAGGAACATATAGAAAGTTTTTTTGGCCAACTCGAGGGATATCTTTGCATGGACCCCAAAAGACTTGAAGTGGATACCCGCTGAGCTGATGACCCACTCTCTAAATATCTCCCGTGAAGCCAAACCGGTGAGGTAGAAGAAATTCAAGCAAGATGGCGATAGGGCACAAGGGGCAAAAGAAGAAGTAGCCAAACTCTTAAACATCGGGTTCATCCGAGAAGTCAAATACCCCTCATGGCTAGCAAATGTGATGATGGTGTGAAAAGCCAACGGGAAGTGGAGGATGTGTTTGGACTTCACAAACCTGAATAAGGCCTATCCTAAGGACAACTACACCCTTCTGAGCATTGATCAACTAGTGGATTCAACCGCCAGTCACGAAGCTCTCAACTTCCTTGACGCATATTCAGGGTACAATTAAGTAAAGATGAACCCAGCTGAATAAAAACACATCTCCTTTATCACGAAAAGGGGACATATTGCTACACTTTTATCCCTTTCGGATTGAAGAGTGCGGGAGCCACTTTCCAGCGCTTGGTAGGCTCCATTTTTTGTGGGCAGATAGGAAGGGTCGTGGAGGCATATGTTGATGACATTGTGGTAAAAAGAAAACACGAAGCATATTACTTCGTAGACCTCCACGAAGTTTTTGATACCCATTGGAGACACAGTATGAGCCTCAACTCAAAAAAGGCATATTTAGTGTCAAGTTAGGAGAATTCCCCGGCTTCCCGATCAGCTCCAAAGGTATCAATGTCAACCCAGAGAAGGTAGAAGTTGTCCTAGCCATGACTTCTTTGTGAAACCAAAAGGAAGTACGAAAGTTTGTTGGCTCATTTAATTACCTCAGACACTTCTGGTCCTACCTCACGGAGAGGAGCCTCCCTTTCTCCGCGACACTCAGGAAAGCAGAGAAGTTCGAATGGACCCCACTATGCAACGACACGTTTGATGAGTTAAAGAGACACATGTCCAAGCTACCCACCCTATCATTGCCAGTCCCATGAGAAACCCTCTAGTTGTACATTACAACAACCGCATAAGCCATCAGTGCGATGTTAGTAAGGAAGCAAGAAATTCCAGTGTATTTCGTAAGTTGGGCCTTATTCTCGTTGAAACCATACACCCCCAATAGAGAAAATGGCGCTGGCAGTGGTTATGTTCGTGAGGAAACTCCATCCATATTTCTAAGCTCATCAGATACACGTCCTAACCGAGCTGCCTCTCCGGAGCCTCTTTCACAGACCCACCATTTCAGGAAGGCTTACAAAGTAGGTGGTCAAGTTATCGGAGTTTGAGATCGACTACAAGCCCCGCGCGGCGATAAAAACCCAAACATTAGCCAATTTCATAGTGGAGACTAGTTTCCGCAGAGCAGCGGAAGAAAGAGTCATCGACGACCAGGGGTATTGGACATTGTTTGTAGACGAGGTATTAAACGAGGACAAAAATAGAGTGGGTGTCTCCCTCACTTCACCCAGAGGAGAGCATTCCGAATACGTCCTATCGCTAACCTTTAAAGCCACCACCAACAAGGCAGAATATGAAGCCATCATTGTAGGGATATAGCTTGCCCTCGCCAATGGAGCACGAAGCATCCGATGCTACAACGACTCCGAGGTTGTGGTCAAGCAGATAAATGGGTCGTATGATGCAAGAATCGGGAGTTTGCCGACATATTGTACACGTGCAAAAGCGTTGTCCTCAATCCTAGACCATTTCGAAGTGCAGGCAATCCCGCGAAGAGAGAATTATAGAGCAGATAGGTAGCAAAGCTCGCCCTCAAGACACAATTGCAAAAAGATAACAAAGTACAGCTAGAAACCAGGGCAGAGAGAGTAGTGTCCGCGAAAGTCCATAAAGCTAAACAACAAGGGGGAGAAGGAGATGACAACTGGAGAACCCCTATAGACGAATATCTGACCAAGGGGGCAAGCATGTCAAGCCCCCAACAAAGGAGAAAAGTCCAAGTTAGAGCCTCACGCTTCTACAAGATTGGAGGCATACTCTACAAAAAGGGATACATGGCACCCGGGCTCAAATGCCTTACTCTTCGGGAAAGCTTTGACTTGATGACTGAAGTGCATTGGGGGCTCTGTGGCAGCTAAACAATCAAGGTTCCAGTCGGGCTCAAATACAACGAATTACTCCACCAAGTAATAGCTAATTCGTTAAATTGTGTTTGTGTTAATTTACTTCTTATTTCTTCGATAAGTTCTGCAGTCTTCCCATTTCCTAAATTCAAAGATTCCATTTATCTTGATGTGCTAATGTTGAATTTTAAACGCTTGCAAAGTGTGGCTACACTGGAATAATAGGTGAATGGTGTTTTCTGTTTGTTGATTACAAAAAATACATCTTGGAGGCATTGCAACCCCTTTTTTCATTAGTCTAGCCTTTGTCGGAAGACCATTATTTATAATTTTCCATATAAAGTTTTTAACTTTTGGGTAGGTGTTTAGTTTCCAAATCCAGGAGGCATCATATGCCGTGTATCGTGTGCTTGTTATTATTATATCAATTGCCGATCTTGTAGAGAACCATCCATTTTTATTGGTTCTTAATACATGCTATCTTGATTGTTATTTTGTGGAATTGCTATTGATGTAATTTTTTATACTATATTGGGTGGTAGTAGTTGTTGTAGTTTGTTTTCTTCTCAATTTTTACTATTATTTAAAATAGTCACGACATTTATGTTGGTATTGGTATGTGGTAGTATATTAATCATATCACACATAGGTTTGACATCCATTTATCAGTCCATAATGTAATCGTATTTTCGTTAGGGGTGTTCATAATTATGCGATCCGATTGATCCGTATCCGATCCTAAAATATCCAAGTCCAATGGAATATTATCTGAATTCGATCCGATCCAGGGAAATTTTCTGGATCATCGGATCGGATACGGATCGGGGCTAGATATCAGGCGGATATCCGGGGTATGCCACTATTATAATATTTATATAAAAATTAATATATAATACTTGAAAACTAAATAGCCCAATGTTTTTTCCATTTTTATAAATGTCTAAAATCAATAATTTCATTAGGAATGAAGTTTAGACATTTAAATATTACGTTTGGAGTTCAGATTAATAGACTTCGAAGATTTTTTGTTGTTTTTTTGGTGGTTCATATGAAATTATATGTTGAATAAACTACTAAGTAATTTGTTTGAATTTGTATGAGCATGTAGCTAAACTAGTTGATGAATTATAAGTTTATGATAATATTTTTTAAAGTAAAATAGTTTTTTATATTAAATTATATAGGTTGGATATTTAGGATATCCGAGATAGATATTTGATCTGATCCGAGGTTTTCGGATCGGGTATCCGGGAACTTCCAGATCGAATACAAATCTCAGTTTCATGAACTTTTTTGAAGATATCCGGTCATGAACACCCCTAGTTTCCATCTCTAACTTGCCAAATTAGCCATTTCTTGAAATCATCCCTTATTTCAAGCATTATAGTCCACTGCCACGAGCGATTACCTTTTTCCACATAATTAAGAATGTGTTGTGTTTTGTAGATATTGTTTAGAAATTTTATAACCTAGTAACTTTCTGGTTCAACTAGTATTTTCCAAATAAGCTTGAATTAAGTACATGGTTCATATCTTTTGATTTTCTCAATCCAAGTCCCCCTGATTTGTAGGTTTACATATTTTGTCTAATCCAATTAGTGGTTTGAAAGATGGGTATTTATCCTATCAAGTTCATTATGTTTATTTGTTGGAAGCATAAAACACTCAATTAGGAAATTTGGTCTGGAAGCAAGATTTGCTTTTATTAGTGTTGTTCTTTCCTGCTTGTGAGAGAGATTTTGCTTTCCGTTTGGTCAATTGTTGATGTGACCTTGCAATTAGATCCGCAAAAGGTGCTCACATTAACTTTACCATTAATGATTGGGCATCCTAGATATTTTTCAAGAGAAATAATATTGGTAATAGTCAAAATTCCTTGGAGAATTTGTTTCCTGTTATTCGATACTTTTTTGTGACTTGAAAAGGTGACTTATGGAAATTAACCTTTTGACCTGAGATTTTACAGTACTCATCAACAATGTCTTTACTTTCTTTATAGATTTCTTGTTTTGCTTTGGAAAAAATCATAATGTCGTCAACAAATGTCAGAAAAGGATTCCAGTACCATTTTTAGTGAGTTGGAAACCTATTGGGTTTCGTTCCCGATCTGAAGCATTTTGTAAATTTCTAGCTAGGATTTCATATCCTAGAATGACTAAGAATGGTAAGAGCACATCACCTTGTCGAAGTCCTCTTCTTGGTTTGAAGATTCTCGTTGGTCCATTATTAACAAGAATAGAAAAAGATACCGAAGTAATAAATTCCTTGATCCAATTGATAAAAATGTTACTAAATCCGACTTTTCCAAGAACTTCAATAATGAAATTTCATTCAATGAGATCGTATTCTTTTTCCATATCCAACTTGAGAGCAATGAATCCTTCAGTACCCTTTCAAGAACTCCAAGAACTTAAATAAAAGAGTGGAGGATTTCATGAGCGATGATGATATTATCTTGGATTGTTTGGTTTGCAATAAATGCTCCTTGTAGTAGATGAATTAATTTTTCCATTGTTTTTTCAATCTGGATGTCAATATTTTTGAGATAATCTTGTATATCGTTGAACATAGGCGGCTAATTGGTCTATAATGGTTTGTCAAGTTCGGGTTCTCACATTTTGGGATGAGATATATAAATGTGTGATTAATTTGTTTTAGCATTTTCCTTGAGGAAAGAAACTTTTAATTGCTTGGGTGACCAAAGGTCCCACTATATCCTAGTATTTTTGGTAAAATTATGTCGTCATTTCATCTGGTCCAGGAGATTTATCTGAACCAATGTCAAAAACAACAAATTTGATTTCTTCATTTGAAACCTTTTTTTGTGAGTTCTATGTTATCTTCATCCAAGACTTCTGTTCATATAAGCTCAAGATTTTCCAAAAGTATGTTATCAATAATTTGCTCGCTTTGAAATCTCTTAATAAAATCATTTCGGATATCATTTCTAATATATTCTTCCCCAATAATTATTGTACCTTCTTGCGTTCTGATTTCCTTAGTAATCTTCCTATTTCTTTTCCTACTCGTTATTTTGTGGAAATAACTAGTATTTGTATCATTAAGTTTGATGTGTTTCGTTTTTGCTCGTTGATTCCAATATATTTTTTGGAAATTGAGAAATTGTTCTTTTGTTTGCAATTAGTCTGTTTTGTTTTTGTACTAATAGTGTGTTTGCTGAGGTACATATATTTTTTTGGAGATCAGTAAGTTCTTGTTCGATCTTATGTATTGTGTAAATACATTGCCAAACATATATCTATTCCATATTTTTGCTTGTTCTTAAAGGAGTTTTGTTTTCAATTCTAGGTCTGATAACTCATTCTCCATGCTTGTTTTACTACATTTCTGAATTCTTTTCTAGTCATCCAAATTTTCTCAAATTTGAAGGGTTGATTCTTGAAGAGTGTTGTTGATTTAATGTCAATTGAAATGGGGCAATGATCTGAGCTAGTGAATGCATATTTTTTTGTACAAATGTCGGGATACCATTGTAAAATATGATGTTGGACTAATGCCCTATCTAGTTCTTGATAGATGTTATTAATCTCGGTTTTATTTTTCCTCCATGTAAAGGCATTTCCTTGGTATGGAATATCGAATAATTCGCATTCATTTTCAAAGTGTCTTAATCTGGTATATTTATTCATATACGGTGCAATACCCCCTTTTTCACTATGATCTTGAATTTCATTAAAATCCCTCATGACAATATATGGGAAGGAACTGTTTTTGACGTGTAAAATAATACTTTTCCAGAATGCATCTTTCCTTGACTCATACGGAGGTGCATAAGCGAGGATCACCATAATCATGTTATTCATGCAAATATTTGTATATCTTAGACTAATGAATCTAAGATTAAAACTATCAATTTCTAATATTTCGTGATGTAAGTAGATAAGATTTTCAAATAACACAAATTTCCCCAGAAAATCCACTTGCCAGGACGAAATGAAATTGATCTAAGCCAGCTTTTTTCCAAACTCTTTCATGTGGCTTTTTATCAGTTCGTGTTTCAAAAAGAGCTAATAGTTAAATTCTCACAATCTTACAGAACGAATCAATATCCATCCAAATGTTCTTTTTACCAATACCCTACTATTCCAGGTTGTAATCTTCATAAACACTTGGATAATTGTAATCAATTCTAGTAATAATTTGGTTAATTAGATCCATTTGTGTAATAAATGGATAATTTTCTGAATTTATATCTTTGTCTATATGGGTGTGCTTTAGATACTGTACCACTTTAAAGCCCAAAGGGTCTTGTATTATTTTGGCATACAAATTGTCAGCGAAGTTTCCAAAATGGAGGTAAGGGAATTTTTTTTGTTGAATAGCCCATAACCTTATTGTTAAATGTTTTTAGTTCCCCTTTGCGAATGAAAGTTTCAATTTTGATTTTGTACTTCCTGGTTAGTATAAAAACAAAAGGTATGCCCCATTTGAGGGTTAAAATGCCATAATTTTGTGTAAAGAAATCCATTTTGTACTTTGTGTTTACTAAATATTGGGTATTACAAAGTAAAACTTGCAATTTCTGGATTGGATAACAAGAAAGAAAGCACACCAATAAACAATCTTGTAGTACCTGATATGTTGTACAATAGGATATATCATATGAGGAAATAAAACACTTCCCTTATCATACACAATGTTCTAAAAATTGCTAGGCGAGAGCTGGGCGATAGGGGGGGGGGCTAGCGCCTAGGTAGCTAGGCGGGGCCTAGGCGGATTAAATATTAATGTGATCCATGTGATTATTTGACTGTGTTCTCCCAAATCCATTAATGTTCATAAAATTATGTTGGGATGAGGTTTGTTGTTAAATTATGGGCCTTATTTTATAAAGTTCCACCCAAAATTATGTTCTATGCATCTTCTATCTCCTAAGATGTTGTTGCTTCCACAACATCTGATACTTCTTCTCGCCTAGGCGACCTTAGGCGGGGTCCTAGGCGGTGGATAACTGCCTAGCGCCTAGACAGGGCCTAGGCGGCCCTAGGCGGGGATTTTTAGAACATTATACATACATAAGTTTCCATGATATTGTCTAGAGTTAATAATGTGTTTGGTATAAATCATTTATTCATAGACGGTCAAGAACCAGGTTGTTCTCAAGAGTACATGTATCATGTATACATTACTCCAAGTGTATTTGTTCAGGAAAACTTGGGTCCATTGGTAATTCTTTTCCTTTATGTGATGTTGTCCTGGAAGCAAATGAATGTACCATATTCCACCTATGTGTTAAGCTTGACTCATATAGCATATTATTCACTATAGCAATTTAAGATTAAGAATAATTGTAGTAGATCATAGAATAGGCACAACACCAAAAAGCCTCAATCCAGTTATGGGCATTAACTGGTTCAATAATCATGAAGACTAAGACATAAGGTCTGGTCGAGTGTTGGTATGGATTATTATTGATGTCAGAGATAAGGTCATCATTAAAGTGAGAAATCATTATAGAAAAATTCAATCTAATTCTATAAATAAGATTGTAAGAATAGGAGGCAATGATTAGAGGCCAAGCTGATAGGACAAAAACCTACCCACAAGCGTATGAGATCAGTGTAGCTTTTCAAGTATCGTTCTCACGAGGACTATGTAGTATCGATTGTAACTTTGACTGGCAAGCTAAGCCAAAAGATTGGAATTTTTGTTGAACTAATAACTAAAATTAAGAAACAAAAGCAAGTGATGATTATAATCAATGAAAGGAAGGTTTCCAAGGCAAGGGATCCCCGCAACTATGCTTCAGTAGACTCAACTAGATAAATATCTGAATTTAGTCTGTCTTTGTTGAAGGTAACTATCTAAGATAATTACTAATTCCTCTCGGATGATAGTAAATGTGCCTGGATTCAATTAACATCCACTCTCGCAACTTGCTAATCAAGATCTAGACCCTTTGGGAACTTTAAATCTAAGGTCAAACTGAATTAACATCCACTCTCGTGACTTGCTAAATCCAACCTAATCTTAGGGTTTCTATGATAGTTATTAATCTACAGGAGAAATTAAGATGCTCTCGCATCTCAGGTTCAATTCCTAGGATTCCAATAGAAGTTATTACCTCTCGGTCTCAAACCCTATTTGACTACCTATTAACATTTTTACCTCTTGGTTGCAAACCCTAATAGGATCCAATTCGCATAAGCTAATATGGGCATAAAACATCTAGGAATGAATCAACAAAGTTTCAGATTTTCATTCAGGCAAATATCAAACAAGTCTACCTACGCATAGTTGAGATCACCCCAACCCTAGAAATATGGAATTAGCTAGACATAATTGCAAGATCAACCAAAGAAATCACAATAACAATGGAAATCATAAACAAAATTAAAGAGAAAGAAACTTAGTCTTGAATCCAGTAGAACAATCTCCAAAGTTACAATCTTTCAAAGGGAGACAAACAACTAGGTCTAGAGAGTTAGAAAAAGTGGCAAAAAATCACTCCAAAAACCTAAAACAAAGTATTTGTAAAAATAAAGTCATCCGGGTAAAACGCACGGCCCGTGCCTTGACTGTGCGAAAAACGCACGATCAAACGCACGACCAAAATGCTACAGATGTGAAACTGCACAACCTGTGCGAAAAACGCACAGGCATAATGAAAACGCACAGGCCAATTGCGAGAAATCACCGCCTGCACGGCGTGCGGTGGAACGCACAGCCTCTTGAAGGAAATTCAGTCCAAAACGCACGACCTCTTACGTGTCCTGCACGACTCTCGTTTTAGCTTGAATCCGGCCCAAATTCTTCACGGTTCGTCCCGTTAGCCTCCAGATGACATTCGAGGATCCAGCAACATTCATAGACAACTCCAAAAATCCACCCAAGTACCTGAAAACACACATTTTCTTGTGTAGACATCCATAACAAAGAAAACAATGTGACACAAAATGCATAAAACAACCTAGATTAGGCACAAATGCATGTCCTAAATGTGTAACAAATTGGATGTCATCAAGCCTTGCAGAGATACAAGTAATAGCCTCTCATGTTCATAGTTAAAGTAAGATGATCACCAATTTAAGGGACATGTCAAATATGGGTAGAAATAGTCAAGGTGTGCAAGAAAAATAGAGTAAGTGCTAATCTGGTAACACACATAATACATAAAGTCATTCCATTCATAGTTGAGGGATAAGCATACATCAAAAGAGCCAAGAGGCCTTATCACATACCAATTGCTAAGGAAAACATACCAAATACAAGAGAAAAACATAGTAATCAAGGTAGTTCTATTACACGAGGAACCATAAGTCAAAAAGTTGTTCAAGGTGTTCATCCAAATTGCATAAGTGTGAGAAGTGTGCCAGGCATAACAAAATTCTTGATAACTAGTACTAATCATCATCATTTTTTCATCTTTTTAGTGTCCTTCAGCCCAAAGGTGGCGGTGTCTTCCTCACAAACCATGTACTTGCGCTTACTAGACTTAGAGGTGGATGGCAAGGGTTTCTCTTCATTGGCCTCTTTCCCAGAGATCTTCAAGATGGCTCTAATGGGTTCATTGTTGGAGTTCATACTTGTATTTAGAGGAGTAAAATCCTCACCTTTGTTAGAGAGCTTAGATATCATCTCATTAATCCCC
This sequence comes from Rheum nobile, assembly GCA_027886185.1. Lineage (NCBI taxonomy): Eukaryota > Viridiplantae > Streptophyta > Magnoliopsida > Caryophyllales > Polygonaceae > Rheum > Rheum nobile. The sequence continues at coordinate 468,719 of WOAB01000481.1, forward strand.
TTTTGAGGAACATCAATGCACTCCTCAAACTCATCAAGAAGATCTGATAACACCTCAATCCCCTAGATCTTTTGCATGCATATTTTATATCGAATATATAATTTTGCATTTGGAGTCTACACTCGTACTTTTATATAGTTCAGTAGGGTTGTTCATCGGTCCAAAACCAAACCGAATAAAACCTAACCGAACTGAATAGAACCTAACTGAACCGAATAAAACTTAACCGAAACCGAATTTCGGAATTTAGTGGACCGAAACCGAACATACTCGGTTTGGTTTGGGTTTGTTTCAGTTTTATTCGGTTCGTTTATAAATCGAAATAACCGAACATTTTGAAATTAGGTTAATTTAGGTTATTGAAACCAGTTTTAGTGCACAAAACCGAATTAGACCAAACCAATATTTGGGTTGAATTGAACCGAATTGGACAGAACTAGACCAAACCGAATAAGGTTTTACTAGTTTATCTAGAAATCTAGATTTAAAAAAAAAAAATTGGTTCTGACCGAACTAAACCCGAACCGAACCAAACCAAACCGAAAACCGATTATTGTTTTCATGCAAACCGAAAACCAAACCGAATATAATCGGTCAGGTTCGGTCCGTTTGGTCCAAAAAACCGAAAAATCGAAACCGATGAACAATCCTACATTTCAGGCATTTCAAGACTACATTGGATATGATAGACCGATCAAAGATACTACAAGAATTTTGGAGTGATATTTTCATGGGCCAATCATTATTGGGCCAATTCATGTGACTTGGGTGGCCCACTTCGATAATGGATGAGACATTAGAGGATTGTGAGAATCGAATAAAGAATGGGGGGCGACAACTTAGTAGGTGGATGATTAAGGGTGTGTTTGGATTACGCATTATAATGTCAAAAACTGACATTATAATGCCAAAAATGACATTATAATGCCAATTTTTGGCATTATAATGCTAGATAATGCGTAATCCAAACACACCCTAATTAGAATAGGTTTATATTAGCTTTAGTTGAGTTTAGTTTAGTGGGATACAACCGCACATTGAATGAATTTCACGAAGGATTTTCTTGCCTTTGCAAATTGAAGATTTGGGTATTTGTTATAGTTTATCAACTTGTATTATTTCGACATTGAGACTAAGTTTTCTTATCTCCGCTTTTATTGAATCATCCATATATGTTGATGATTAGTTTAAATCTATCGAATACTTCTTCAATTATGCTTGGATAAATTCCTAGTTCTAAGATTGGGGTGATCCCGACGATACATGTGTAAATAGAATTATTTCTTTGCTTGAATTGAAATTGTATTTGATTCATTCGTAGTGTGCTTTATGCCCATAGTAGCCTATACAGATTGAATCCTATTAGGGTTTGAGACCGATAGGTGATAACGTTAATAGGTAGTCAGATAGGTTTTGAGACCGGGAGGTAATAACTTCTATTGAATTCCTAGGAATTGAACCTGAGTGTTATTTGAGCGGCAACAACTTAACTACTCTTGAGGATTAATAAGCGATCATAGATGTTCAAGATTTGAGTTGGATTTAGTGGAACGCGACAGTGAATGTTATTTCAGTTTATCTCTAGACTCTAAGTGCTTAAAGAGTTTGAAGGAGGCTAACTCTACGCGACAACGATTGTTAGTTAAATTCGGACACATTTAATATCATCTGACAAAAGTTAGTAGATTACCTTATATGACTTACCTTCAAATAATTTGGACTAGATTCTGGTGAACTGTGATTTTATTTACTAAAGTATTATCGTGGTGATCCTTAACCTTAGACACGTTTATCCCATTGATTTCTATATGTATTCTTTATTATTATTTGCCAGCTTAGTTATAGTTCTTTCCAATTTCTTATTTTTCTGGCCTAGCTTATTGGTAGGTTTCAATCAATATTACATTGGTCTTTATGGGATCAACACTTGACTACTAAAACTAATCTCATACGCTTGTGGCTAGCTTTTAGCCATATCAAGTTTTTGGCGCTGTACCGGGGACCAATTTGTTAACTTTAGTTGTCACCTCTATTGGTGAGTCTAGGTCATTATTTTTGTTTTGATTTTTCTTTTTCTTTTTTATGGTAGTGTAACACCCCTAAATTTACCTTAGGAATATTACCGCCAGTGACCTCGGATTACTTATCCTAAATCACCCAAGGCTTTACAGTATTGATCGCAATTATAAAATAATACGAACAATAATAAATTAAATCCAAATTGTCCTACAAACGACGTAGCTAAAGATGGCAACTCTATATATCAAAGTATATGCAGAAGACTGATAAAATATCAAACTCCAAAATAGGATCTCAACCTTATTCAAAAACAAATGTCAAATACCAAAAAGGAAACAACTGCCCTCAACGTCGTCTTCGCGCGTCTTCAACTTGGGAAGCTTTACTTGATGTGCTGTATATGATGGATGACACCAACCAACCATGCAAGGAAAGAGAAAGGTTGGTTAGTCTAATGAAAGACTAAACAATGGCTCAAACAGAATGGTTCTATGTGATTGTATCTGGTTACTATCATTGTCTCTCGAATAATAGTCGGTAGACGATACATAACTCTGATACTCTCACTGAAACGATAGAATGAGATATGCATCAAGAGAAGACTCTAAGGGAAATGAGTCTTATAGGAATGTGTATGTTTGTTTGGGAACATTATATTTATCACACAAAGTTTGAAAACAACTACTTGAATATTTGGGTCTTCAACCAACCTCACCGCATAATACGAATCCAGATTGGAAAGGAGACTTACTTTAAACAAGAGTCTGGGCGGGTTCCACGTTGTACTTCTCGCCCGAGGGTATATTAATTATGTGCAAAATGACCCTTATCTTATTTAATTTCAAAACATGCATTAACGTTAAGGCTTTTAATTCCACAACCAATCTTGATACGATATATAGAATGGGACGAATCGCGAATATCGGCACTAGGTAAGTGCACCACCACTTATATTCGAATAGGTCATGACCAAAAGTATTAGGGAAATAATCCTCCTAATACCAAGTTATAAAGAAACGACTAAACCTCACAAGGTAAATAGCGTTCCTACGAATACTCGTGCTAACTAAGCAAACAAGTTCACACCAAAATGTATCTAGCACCCTATAACAATATACATATATATAAAGGGTCATTGCTAGCAAATATACAACCTAAATATATAAGGTTCATTTACACACCAATTTAATACCCAAGTTCTCAAACACAAAATTAAGGATATTTATCCCAACTTAATATCACAATCGATTCATTGTCAATTAAGATGAATATGGAATAAATTATAAGAGTGAACCGCCACTTGCCTTGAGTTACGAAGAGCTTGAATGGCGTTACGGAGATGGTTGCTTTCGAAAAGCAAATTGGCTCCCTGCTTATTTCCGTTCCAAAAGCGATTTCGAGGTGTAACCAAATCACACAACATATATAAATTATGATTAGATCATTTATTCAATAACGACATTTGAAGGATACAAGTCTCAATTTTTAATTGAATTTATTTAACTCTAAATAAATCAATATCAAGGATTTTCAACATAACGATTATTTCTACGATACTAAAAATCAGTTAATCATATATTCTAAATAATCATATCATAAATAAATAAATTTCTTAATTTATTTATTATCTTACATAACCCAACACATTATCCAATTGCAATGTTATACCTTAGCAAATTACAATATAAGATAATATCCTAAAATATGTTCAATTTAATTTTAATACTCCTAAAATTAAATTAACCCAATATGTATCTAATTAAACCCAATTAGCATACATAAACGTGACTAATTGCACAAAACTGAATACAATTCAAAACATCCATTACCGACTCGTGCACGCAGACACCTTGTCGAAGTTTGGTTTGATTCTCCCTCGTTTGACCTCCAAATGGATCGTTGTTGTGTCTCTGGATTATAGACTTCAAGAAAAATATTTTGGTACTTGAATCGTAACAAGATGTGCCCTATCGAAGGAGAATTTCCTTCTGGAAGTTCCCGGAATTTCTGCGGATTGCCGAAACCCTAAAGCTTGAAATTGGATAAATTCCTTCCATGGGTGAGAGGGTATTTATAGGGGAATTGCAACTCTAAGAGATAGCTTTCCAACCCCGCAAGTTTTGGCCCAAACCGATCTCAAACAAGATCGAATTTTGGATTCTAACCGAAAATCATTTTTACTGGGCTGTTTACGTTTGGGGATAAAATTCTATCAATCTAGGTGGTTATAAATCTTGATTTTGGTGTGATATGGATTGGAATAAGTATATCTTCAAATCCCAGGGCCAATTGGTACAGATTATGCGGGAAATCAGTCTTATGCTTATGTGATGGTTTTAGGCTGAACTAGTATTGATTACCTTAGTTGGCATTGGACATTTTGCTGATAAAATTGTGCTTGGACTAATACATATTCTTTTTGTGGTGATCATGAGCTTCATAAATGTCTAAGCATATTTTTACATTTTTATGCCTACTAGTTACCAGAATGTGTAGTCTTGTCGTTGTGGTTTGCTTTGTGCATAATGTGTACAGTGCAACTTAAGGAGGGATGTTGCTGGAATTTTTTCAACAGTTGTACTAATTTTTTCCAACCCCGGTTATATGCGAAGATGACTGAATGCCTAATTCTTGGTGAGTTTCTTTTCTCTTTCTTCTATCTATACATTGAGGACAATGTAGAATTTAAGCTTTGGGAGGGATAACTCTGTGTAGCTCCTTTTGCATTATAGTTTTTTCCCTTTGTTTTTATGTTTTTTTTCCTCATAACATTCCATGCATCATGCATTGGATTTAGGTGTTTGATATGATTTCATGCTTTGCTTTGTTTGTTTTGTCTTGTAATATTCCCCTTGAAACATTTTGGTTGTATATTCTAATTGGTTTTAAGCGTGTTGATGAGATTTTTTTATATTTGGTAATGTTTGAGTCAAAGTGCGTATTTAGTCATTGATTGATACTAGTTAGGGATGAAATTCTAAACACATTACCCGTGAGCTTTTGATCCTTAGGACTATATATAATTGAGTCATCTTATGTCTTTTCATGTGTGTGATTCTCACTTTGATTACTTTATCTCTAGAACACCTCTTTTGAGGCCACATTTATGACTATTGTGCATGATATCAAAATGATTGAGGCATTATTTTTATTAGCCTATATTTGTATTTACCACCCTGCATGTTATTCCTCTGCTTCAAGCTAATTTGAGCCTTATTAGCCTATTCTTTATAAGCTCCACAAAAACATCTCGAGCCTAATAATCAGCCTTTTACCTACCCGGAAATTAGGATATTTGATATGTGTATTTATGGCTGCAAGCCAAGCTTAGGGGAGTTACATGTATGGTGTGTTGTTGTAAAATTGCTTAGGCTTTGGAAAAAAAGAAGGAAAAAATACAACACAAAAAAAGGGAAAAAATGGCGTTTAGTTGAAAAGAATGGTACGAGAACTTCCTTAAGTTTGGTGTTATCTTGGTTAGCTCATCTTTCCCGGATTTAGCACCACATTGCCAAATTGTATACATACCCTTCTATTTACCTTGATCCCATTACAACCAAATAAAAGTCATATTGATTTATGTCATGTACAAGGTCTCTAGTGGTGGAGATTTGGGACGTTGATGCAAGCTTATGGTAGATGAGTTTTCAAAGTTGAGATTTGAGTGAAACACTAACCCTAAATACATGAGTAAGAGTGATTCAAATTATATTTCCTAAGTGAGGTCTAGTATGGATGAACTATTTAGTCTCTTTGATGATTATTTGCATGCTTTAATGATTACATTGTTAAATAATTAAGTTTTCATGTACTTGCTTGAATATTTATTAGGTAGAGACAACCTTTCTATTTCTTGTGAAATTTTAAACTTTGTTCTTACTTGAGGACAAGAAAGGTTTAAGCTTGATGATTTAATCACACCTATTTTATACGTATTTTAGGACTCTAGTTGCATATTAGACTATATCTTTTGCATGCATATTTTATATGTTTTATAGTTAATTTTATATTATTTTACATTTGGAGTCTATACTCCTACTTTTATATATTTAAGCCATTTTATGACTACATTGGATGTGATAGACCGATTAAAAATACTACAAGAATTTTGGAGTGATATCTTCATGGGCCAATAATTATTGGACCAATTCATGGGACTTGGGCGGCCACTTCGAGAATGGACGAGACTTTGGAGGAATGTGAGAATAAGATAAAGATTGGGAGCGACAGCTTTGTACGAGGAGGATTAATTAGAATAGGTTTATACTAGTGTAATACCCGTGCCTTGTACGAGATTTGTCTATATTTTTTTATATTTGTTATTTTAAAAAAATTATCGATGAGTCATTGATTTAATATTTTTGATTAGTTATTTAAATAAAAATGACTAATCGAAAAAAATATTCAAGATATACCAAAAACTAAATTATATGAAGAGAGACAACACTCTCTATAATTTTATTAATAATAAAATTTGGCTAAGTAGTCTTTCAAATAGCCACATCACTTACATCAATACTACTGAAACCATCAAACATAATAAAATTTATCATATAATACATGAAAATGAAACGAAAAACATTAAATGTGGAACGATGTTAAAAATTGCTACAAATTATTAAAATGCAAACAGGTAGTACCCATGCTTTGCACAAGATCTGTTTACTTTTTCTTATATTTGTAAAAATATCATAGTTTAGTATATGTTTCATTTATTGGGAAAAAATGTCAACGATTTGAATGCAATTTATTAACCTGATCAATTTGAATTTGTCCGTTGTCATTTCTCTTTAATAACAGCTAATCTCAACGTTCTGTTACGTTGGGTTAATTCGTCCATAACAAAATCACCGTGACAATCTAAGATATATACAAAGTTAAATAAATAAATCTACATATTAATCATTTATTTTAATATTATAAAAATACATAAGCATGTGTAATTACTTAATATAAGTATTCCAAATACAATTCAATTTTAATTATTTATTTTAGTATTATAAAAATATAATACAAATTTGTAAATACTAAATAGACTTATGGGCCCAAATCATATTTGTATAAACTTTAAATTTTTAATGCAAATTTGAATTGATTTAATGGGCTTTTAGGCCCAAGTAGAATAAATCCAAAAGTAAAATAGATGGCCAACTAAAAAACCCCAATTTATGTAAAAAGTTATTATTTGTAGTAAAATTAATTTGTCCTTTGTCATTTATCTCTAATACCACCAAATCTCAACATTATATTATTTTGATTTAATTTATCCATAACGCAGTCACTGAAAATTTTGAGATATATATTCTAAATAAAATAAATAAGTATACAAACTTAACATTTGATTTAATAATATAATTATATATAAACAAATGTAAATAACTTAGAAAATATACATAACAATAATTTAATTTAATATTATTAAGAAATAATACATATTTTTATATACAAAATGGACTAATAGGCCCACGTTTTAATTGTATAGGCAGGCCCGTAGATGGGCAAGTTTATAAAGACCGTTCGAACAGGGCCCCCGAAATTTTAGGCCCAATAATATTTCGGCCCAATAGTATAGATATTTTTCCTTTTTTTTTATTTCTTTTCAAAGCTTTGGAATTGTAAATACTCGGTCTTCAATTCTTCCTCTTCCCAGCGTTGAGCTCTTCGTTACAAGAATCCTCCATCAATGTAGTCTTCCTATTTCCCAAATCTCTTTAACTGATGGTTTACAACGGTAAGAAAATTCTCCTTATAAAAAGCCCCACAAAACCATCTTCTCCATCCACCATCTCTTCAAGGTCCAAATATCTCCATTTCAATTGCTTCTGCGGTGTGCCAGTAGGGGTCGCCGACTCGCCTCTCGCCGCCTCGCCGGAGTCGCTGGTCGATTAACTTCGGTCGCCGCCTCTCCCGCTCGCTGAAAGCCTCTCCGACCCTCCCGATAGTTCTCCGGTCGATTAGGGCGCCGCCTCTCCCGCTCGCTCTCCGGTCGATCTTCGGGTGTCGCTCGCTCTCCGGACCGCCTCTCCGACCCTCCCGCTCGTTCTCTGCTTCGCTCGCTCTCCGCCTCTCCCACTTGCTCAAAGCCTCAAAAGGCATAATTTTGGATCTAGGTATGTGGTCTTCCTTTTTGCTATTTGGTAGTCTGATTACTCTGGGAGTTGCCCATTGGGAATTTGTCAATTTGATTAATTAGTGATTTGGGCTAATTGGGAGTTGCCGACTGCCTCACTGTTAAGGTTAATTGGGAGTTGTCGACTGCCTCTTGAAAGTGGAAGAAGAAGCTTTTTCAACATCCGGAAAACCAAGCACAAATTAGAACATCTAATTTGCACTGAAGGTACTTCTATTGTTTGATTTATGTGCAAATTAGATGTTCTTGATTTGAACTGGAAATTTAAAACAATGAGGCAGTCGACAACTGTGGAAAACGGCAATTGTTTGATTTATGTGCAAATTAGATGTTCTTGATTTATGTGCAAATTCCAGTTCAAATCAAGAACATCTAATTTCCGGATGTTGAAAATTTACATTCATGAAGTAGTTTTTAAGAAGATATGATCTCTTGAAAGTGGAAATTTAAAACAATGGTGTTCTTAGGTTCTGGTTTGTTGTGATATTTTTTGTTTCAACATTGTTTCTCAGAATATGTCTATATCTAGATACAATATTAGGATGAAATTATAAATATACATATCTAGATACAATATTAGAATACATCCCTTGAAGCCCTTTACGTAAAAGCAGTTGATCTTATGGGCCGAATTATCATTACTGTAAAATTAACTACTTTTACGTAAAGGGCTTCAAGGCCCGTGTTTTTGTTTTCGAACGAAACAAAATTGGGCTAGCTTTGTGTTTCTTTGCGTTTTGGACTTATCATCGATTTGGGCTAATGGGCTGGATCAAATGTGCAAGGGTTTAATCCACTAAAACCGAACAATACCGAAGCTCATTTCGGAAACCCTATCTCATTCTACCCTTTCCATTTCCGCCGATTATGGTTCCTCTCTCTTCATCAGTTTCTGAATCAGACTTCACCATTTTCCTTTCGTTTTCACTGAATCTCAACTTCAATGGTGGATTGTTTTGAAAAATAAAACAATCCTTGTTTATCTTCCTCTTCATCTAAATCACTCATAACAGTTGCGACTTTCCCCCCTCTTACATCAGCGAAAAACCCCCTAAACTTTCGTCCTTGGTTTTGACAAAAAAAAAACATATCCAAAATAATCCTCTCATAAAACAACCAACAAAATTCAGATATGAATCCCACCACCGGTCAAAAGTAGATCTAGAGGTCACATTGTGTTGTCTTCCTCAGATCTGCGACTGTTGATGTCTCCAAGTAAACATGCAAAGCGAAGAAGGTTGTTGATGAGGAGATCTAGATGTTCTTGATTTGAACTGGAAGAAGAAGCTTCTTCTGAGCTCCACTGTGGAAAACGGCAAGTTCTCTACTCTCTATCTCTTTATTTCTTTCTCTAGTTTTCTGAATATACCTTAAGTTTTCTGTTCTGTCTCCCTCTCGCTCTCTTCGTTGAACATTTTGTGTGTGTTTATCTCTTTCTCTCTTTCTCTGGAGCTCCACTGTGGAAAACAACAAGTTCTCTACTCTCTATCTCTTTATTTCTTTCTCTAGTTCTCTGAATCTTTATTTTGTGTGTGTTTATCTCTTTCCGTTCTGTCTCCGAAACCCTCTCGCTCTCTTCGTTGAACATTTTTTTTGTGTTTATCTCTTTCTATGGAGATACCTTCAGTTTCAAACCCTAAAATCTTTTGAATGAATAAAACGTTCTAAAACTAATCGTTTTCTTGTTGTTCACTAATTGATTCATTTTTAAAATGATATAATTTCTGCTATAGCAACCCATAAGAAAATAAAATAAAATCAGATCTCGTTGTTTCTTTGTTTTATTTGGGTTTAAGTGCGAAAATTATTACATATCTGGACTGTTCTTGACGAAAACTCATCTATGTTCTTCGTGTTGTATAATAAAATATATATATATATTATATTGTGTTAAAATATAAATAATATATTGATATTATATGAAACTGGATCGCATTTATGACAAATATAAAATTTTACAGATAGTTTATTGGGCTTAGTGGAATAGTGGGACATTAGGTATATGTTAAATTTATCCATTTAGTGGGCCAGGCCCAACAGATAGTTTAACTATATTAATGAGCCCACTTAATTTTTATCGAAAAATAATAAAAAAATTATTCATGACCTAATATATTTATTTTTACATGGGCCAAGCCCAACTGATATACTGAGGCCCATTAATATGTTCATTTAAGGCGTGTTTGAATTTGTCTGGAGTGTTCGCATTGATAATAAATTACTCTGTATTTATCTTTCACATTTACCAATGTCCTCTATAACAGTCTTTAGCGGAATTTATTTCTCTGTCTGAAACAGTGCAGTTGCAACCCACTTACTCTCTCTCTCTCTCTTTCACATTTACAGATCCATATCAAAAACAAAAAAGTTCTCTCTATTTCTCTATATCTCTCTTGCAAACTGACCTTGTCTTTATCCTGTTTAACATTCGAACAACAACAACAACGGCGGTGATGAGGAGATCTATGTCCAAGATGAACAATTCAAAGTGCAAACCATGTAGGTCAGTGTTCTGTGTATATTAAGTATTTTTTTCTATTATTTACATATCTGCTATTAATAAAAAAAATTCCTTCTTTAATAAGATGCAAAGCCATAACTGGATTTAAGATCCATGGCCGATGTTATGGCGAGCTCCAAAGCCCATAAATGTAAAAAGTATCTCTCTCTCTCTCTCTCTCTCTCTCTCTCTCTCTCTCTCTCTCTCTCTCTCTCTCTCTCTCTCTCTCTCTCTCTCTCTCTCTCTCTCTCTCTCTCTCTCTCTCTCGTTTTATACTGATAATTTGCAATGTTCTTTCAATCCTGTAGGAAGTGGATCCATGTGAAGATTTAAGTGATGATGATATCCGCACGGCTATTCAGAATGTAACAGGACCAAGATCTGCTTTATTTGTACCTGAAGTATGTCTCTAGAAGTTCCTTTTTACAGTGTTTCCCTCTTCAATCTTTTTGATCTTGCAGCTATTATTTATCTTCCTTTTTAAACTTGCAATTATTTGATGGTTTATAGTACTATATGGACATTTCTACTTGTGTATTGTCGTAAGTCATATATGTAGGTTTCTCGTCTCTTTTTGATTATTTTGAAACAAATTTAATATGATTGAACCAAAAAATGTACAGGTTCCATTTGAAGGTCTTGTCTCAGATTATAATATAGATTATAACATAGGTCGATTGTCTGTGATTATACTTAGATTATTTAATTTAAAAGTTGTGCAATATATTATGTAACCTCCAGACATCCTTATTTGTCCAAGCATTTCATAAATTGTATGGTAAAAATGTGGTTTTGTAATTTCTGTGCAGGCTTGATTCAAATCCATGGTATGAGAAATGTGGTTTTGTAATTTTAATACAGGTTGTGCATTATTTTATCACATTTGTGGTTTGTGCAATTATGTAAAGCTTATGTAATTATTTTTATGCTTTATATTTAGGTTAATGTGTGTGTGCTCTTTTGTAAGAGCTGGGCAGCTTTTGGTGCATTTTGTTTTATTTGATTACATGCTTTATATTTAGGTTAATGTGTGTGTGCTCTTTTGTAAGAGCTGGGCAGCTTTTGGTGCATTGTGTTTTATTTGATTACATGCTTTATATTTAGGTTACTGTGTGTGTGCTCTTTTGTAATAGCTGGGCTGGTTTGTATATTTTGTGATTTCTGCTATAAATTATGCATTTTACTATGACTACTAATGTCCCTCATATTTGTTTTGGCTTTGTTATCTTTTAGCAAATTGATTGTGTCCACAACAATGCTGTGATGGAGCTGATGAGAGGGGTGAGAAACCAGTTGACAGAACTAATTACTAGATGAGATTCACAGGATTTGGCTCTAATGAGTTTGGGTTTCTCACACAGTTTGTCCAGATACAAGTTAAAGTTCAGTCCAGATAAGGTTAGTCTATAGAAACCTTATAAAGTTAGAGTTTGCTATTTATATAAGCACTTGAGTCAGGAATGTTGGTGCTGTTTAGTGACTTGATGTTTTGGGCTAGAATTTGTTTCTGAGTTCTGCGTGCAATGTTTGTCTTGTCCTTTAGGTGGATACCATGATCATTCAAGCTATTGGCTTGTTGGATGATCTTGATAAAGAGCTTAACACGTACGCAATGCGAGTTAGAGAATGGTATGGTTGGCATTTTTCAGAGCTTGCAAAGATTGTACAAGATAATATACTCTACGCTAAGGCAGTAAAATTGATGGGTAATCGTGTTAATGCAGCCAAATTAGATTTCTCTGAGGTAAATTGCATGTTCATACGCTTATTTTCTTCTCTAAATGTTTGACTTTCTGTGTTAAATTGCCAAAATTTCATTGCATACTCAGATACTGAATGAGGAGGTTGAGGCTGAACTGAAAGAAGCTTCTATGATATATGTAAGTTATAATTAATTGGTAGTGTGATTACTGATTTAATTAAATTTCAAATTATATGTTGCAACATAAGAAATCCAATATACATCTCTTTGTCTAATTTAACATACACTTCCATTCATGGTTATTTATATTTAAAATTAACATCATACTATGTTAAATTAATGTATATATTTATTGTGTACTTAACTTATTTGCTTTTGTTATAGGAATTCCATGTCAGATTGGTTTCGACAAATAAACCAAGATCTAAACCCTAGCCTAAACTGAAAGATCTAAAGGTATACCTTACTGAAATTAAGACTATAATTTAGTGCTCATTAACTTGTATTCTAATGACTGAATTTAAAACATTTACAATTACAGGTTTGAGTATTTGTCCTTCAACATACATATCTTACTTTGATTAAAGATATACACTAAAGGTTATGGTTCTATCTCTTTACACTTAAGATCCCTATTTTAATTTATTTTATAAATCTATTCATTAATCCAAATGATTTAATGTTGGTATAGGAATGACATGTGGGAGATCAGATTGCAATCAGAAATTACAACTTTGGATTGATATTGGTTAATCATGAAAGACATAAAGGTATGCCTTGAACTAAATGCTCTGATTAATGTTTGCATAGAGTAGTCAGTATTTTAGCATTAGATAGTTAACCTAAAACATATAACTGAAATCTAATGATTTAATTGTAGATAAACACAATCAAACATTACAAATCAAACCACATAAACATAAACAATACCTTTTAGTTTCGATTCCTAGGATTGAACTTTATGGTTGCATGTGATCCATTGACAATGACCTGAAAAGAAAAATGAATAAAAATGCTATTTAACTGGAATACAAATATCCATAATGTAAACTTGACTTTTATTCTAACGACATGATAAATGCTTGTCACATATAAATTCAGATATCATTGACCATGACCTCGGATACCTGTAATGTCCTTGATTTGATGTTGAGTTTTCGACATATCTAGAATACGACATATAGAAAACAATGAGTATATGTAATGAAATCAAACAGAAAATAATTAGTTTATATAATAAAATCAAGAAGAAAACAAACAGAAAACAATTAGTATTACCTCTTCACTGAAAGAGTTTTCTTGTTTTCTGTTGTAGTACGTAATGAGAATACCTCAGATGTTCTACATTTATACTACCAATAACTAAGTCTTCTAACACAAGTTTTAGTAGACGAATTTGGGCATAACTGGATATCGATATTTTTTTTTGATTTATTATGTACAGTTTATTACGTAATAATACACATTTTGACTATTTATGAACATGACAATTTTTGCTTCAGTGTTGGATTTATATGTATTTTCAGCCTCAGAAGATTTGATATTATTTGCATTAGAATGTGCCAAATAAGTTGTTTTAGTATACCCTTAGACTCTAAGTGCTTAAAGGGTTTAAAGGAGACAAGCCCTACGCAAAAACAATTGTTAGTTAAATTCAGACACATCTACTATCATTTGACAGAAGTTATTAGATTATCTTAGATGGCTTACCTTCAAATAATTTAGACTAGATTCAACTGACGTGTCATTTTATTTACTGAAATACTGTTGCGGTGATCCTTAACTTTAGACACATTTATCCCATTAATTTCTATATGTTTTCTTTATTATTATTTGCTAGCTTAGTTATAGTTCTTCCCAATTTCTTATTTTTCCGGCCTAGCTTATTGTTGGAGTTTCAATTAATATTCCATTGGTCTCTGTGGGGTTGACACTTGACTTCTACAGCCGATCACATACGCTTGTGGGTAGGTTTTAGCCACATCAAGATCATCCTGCCTCCATCGAGCTTTGAAGATCTTTTCCTACCATCTTAGGGATCTCATCATTGTCAAGCACACGGACATGGCTGTGAGGTGCCCCTAAGCACACCTTGGAAGGGTCATCATTAGGGCGAGGGAGGGAGAAGGGAAGAGTGAGGCTAGCAATGTCAGTTGTGGGAATCACATTGATAATGGCAAGGGTAGCATCAATATTAGTGTTTGGTATAGGAGTAGTAGTGTTATGAATGAGGATAGTAGGGGTAGGCACCTCAGGTTCAATGTTCATAGCATTGGGGGCATTCACAAGGGCATAGACAGTCTTGTAGGCTATGGTAAAACCATAGTTTATAGGCTTGAGCTCTGCCAAAGCAGAGGAGAAAGTATGATAGTCAATGGCTTTTTTTGTGGTGGGAAACATTCTACCATTTGTTCTTGGGGTCATCGTCATCACCTTAGGAGTCATCAGGGTTAGAGCTCACTTTAAGCCTCTGAAAGGTGATCTGGATTAACTAGGGTTTGACATTTCTCATGGGGCAGTTGTCAAAGGTATGCTCAATAGTCCCACAATTGCCACCCCTTTATGGGCACTCTTCAAACCAAACCCTATATGCTTTGGTTTCTCCCTCTTCATTGCGGATGATAATGATTTTGTGGTTAACACTAGCAACATCAACATTGTTACACACCCGGGCATAGCTAACCCTCTGTTTTTTTTCTAGTAAAAGGGTCAAGTTTAATGAGAGTGCCAAGTTGTTCATATCAATAATGGTGCTAATGACATCAAAGATGATGTACTCAATAAGAAGTTGGTGTACGTGGATCCTCATGTCAACAGTAGAGATAGGCTTTGAGAATGGGTCAAAGTAGGAACACCAAGGTTTCAGAAGCATAAGCTTTCCAAAAATATGATAGGGTCTCCCATTCCAAACTCTCTTTTGG
This sequence comes from Rheum nobile, assembly GCA_027886185.1. Taxonomy (NCBI): domain Eukaryota; kingdom Viridiplantae; phylum Streptophyta; class Magnoliopsida; order Caryophyllales; family Polygonaceae; genus Rheum; species Rheum nobile. The sequence continues at coordinate 483,991 of WOAB01000481.1, forward strand.
TCAATGGGGTTGGCAAACCTCAGTTCAAACAAAGATTGGGCTTTTCTAGAATGTCAAAGGAACCTTTGACATACTTCCAATCATTCTTAAGCTTAGCTCTAAGCTTAGAAAAATTCATTGGTTCCCCAATAATATACCCAGGCAAGGAGGATTCTTTAAGCTTAAGAATGTTCATGTCTATGACATGTTTAGTCAAAGAAGGGATAGTTTCATAGTTAGTTTTGGTGTCAGTGGAGGTGGTCGAGATCACAGTGGGATGGGTGGGTTCAGAAGGAGCCATAGTACTAGGTTCAGTGCTAGGGGTTATGGTACCAACAAAAGAGTTGGATCCAGGAGAGGTGCAAATCACCTCCTTCACACAAACACACACAGAGAAAGAAAGCAAAGAAGCACAATAGATAGTCTTACAACAATGTAACCCTAGGCTAATCAGAACAATTATGCTTAAATAAATACATAAACAATAAATAATAAAAGAGTAGCGGAAGACTTGTATAACGAATACTCAATTCTTTCTTATTAAAATTCCTCTCGTAAATTTAGAGGGATAGTGTTACAACAATGTAAAATTACAACAGAAGACTTTTAACATAAACCCTAAATACATTACTACTTTATCTAAGTATTACATTTAATTAAAAATATTAAATCGATACTAAACATCTTCAAATAATATCACTTTAGAACACAACCTTTAAGTGCAAACATTCGTCTTCGATTTGTTACTTCAAGGCGTCTGAAACCAACCACTGATGTGCCATATAGGATGAATAACACCAGCCAACCATGCAAGGAATAGAAAGGTTGGTTAGTCTAATGAAAGACTACGCAAGGGTGAAAAACAAATTGGTTCGTCGTATATGATCACTACCATTGTTTCTCGAATAAAACTCGATAAACGGTATATGACTATAGACTTCTAGTGAAAAGAAAGAAAATGACATACTTAAAGAGAAGACTCCAATGAATTGAGTCTTATGGGAAATTTAAATGAATTTGTTTGGGAACATTATCACACAAAGTTTTGAAAACGCCTTATTGAATATTTGGGTCATCGACCAAACTCACCACATAATGCGAATCCAGATTGGAAAGGGGACCTACTTTAGACAAGAGACTGGGCGGGTTCCACGTTATACTTCTCGCCCGATGGTATATTAATTATGTGCAAACGACACTTATCTTATTTAATTTCAAAACGTGCATTAACGTTTAAGCTTTTAGATCCACAACCGATCTCGCAATGAGATATAGAATGAGACGAATTTTGAATTTCGGCACTAGCTAAGTGCACCACCACTTATATTCAAATAAGGGTAGGTCATGACCAAAGGTATTAGGGCAATAATCCTCCTAATACAAGTTATAAAGAAAAATCTAAACCTCATTAGGTACATAGCGTTCCTACGAATACTCGTGCTAAATAGTATATAAATCCACATCAAATGCACAACAAATCCACACCAAATTTCATCTAGCACCCTAAAATAATATATATATATATAGAGTCAGGTTCTAGTGAGGAGAGTTGTTACAGTAAATAATAAGGAGTTATCTGAGCCTTCTATTTTCCAATCTAATGGTGTTTATAGTAGGTTCCATATATAAATAACATGCTCTCTCTTGTAGTGTATTAGTTTTAATATTCTATTAAAAAAAGAAATTAATCAAATAAGGAAATTTATGTTAAACGGTTAACCTTCTTTCTCTCTCACAATATTACGATTCCATAAATATCTCTATTTGATTTTTTTCTTTATTTCTCTCCCCTTATATTATCGTTCCATATGTGGCTACAACCATTAGTTGTTCATTTATAAAAAAAATTAAGTTTTCTTCTGAATTCAATTACTTGTTCATTTGTAATGTGTAATTGCTCATGAAATAAAACAAAGTATTTGTTCATTTGTTCATTATAAAATTTATATTTGTTCATTTGAAATAAAGTCATTGTTAATTACATAAATGAGTGATGAGAATTTTAGCTTCCACATAAGAATTTAATAAATAACTAACATCATCACTCATGAACACTTTCATGACTACAAATGAACATGTCATAAATTTTGCAAGAGTGCGATCCAAGAATGTGTCTTCTTGATTTTTCATAAATGAAATTATTAAACAATTACATCATCATTAATAAACATTTACACGGTTTTACATGAACAATTACATTTCGTATACATGAACAACTACACTCATACATATGAACAACTATTAGTAAATGTTCTATAACCCTTTTGTTACTCATCTTCCTCTTCTCAACTTATTCGTCCATCGATATTCTTATTATTTATTCTTCATCTTGGATCTTGTTGTTGGATGATTGGCAATAAAAGCGTTGAGTTGTTCATCTACAATAAATAAAAATGAAAGTTAATCATCTATAATGCAAAACATTAAAATGAACTCTTAGCTTATAATTTATTATCATGACAAAATTTTACAAAAACAAATTAGGGTTCAAAAAAACCGTACCAAATTTCAATCTTATAGAGTATTTCCTAATTATGCCTTGTACATGTAAGACACTTCAATTTTCTTTGGCAATCAGAGACAAACTCCTTCAAGCTATTAATTAATATATGGCAACCAATTTTTTGTTAAACCATGAATGTCGTAAGTGATAAAATACATAAAAAGTTACTAGAAGCAAATACCTTGAAATGTGGATTGTGAATGTTGGTTGTTGAGCGACTCATACTTCATATATGGAACCCATTTGAAGGATACGAAGGATATGATGAGCGAGATGGTGGTGGGTGGGGATAAAATTTCAAAGGAGCCTTCAATTATGGATATGAAAAAGCTGCTATTAGGAAAGAAAGTTAGAAGGATAAAGTTATACGATGTATTAGGATATAAAGATTTGATTTAGGCTAAAATCAAGGGATTTGATTATTTAGTTAAAAGAAGAATTTGGTAATTTTAAGCTATTATTCCATGTGATCAACCCTAGAGAATAAATTTATTCAAAATATGGAGTGTCAGATGTTATCTATCTTGTGGTTGTAAGTGCTCCTTACTATGAACAACTAAGCCTAATGAACAATGCAACTAAGCCTAATGAACAAGATATAGATACAATGAACATCTTGCATATTTATTGTAAAACCAATTTAAACAGCGTTCTTAGTATAGTAGTGTTTCAACCATGTTCTTACTTATATTACAAATTGTTCACTTCGTCATGCATATTTGTTCATAAGATCGAAATTAGTCTGCACGTGGAATATTATATAATAGTCCCCTACTCTAATGTTCCAATGAACAACTTGCATAGTTACGGAACTGTTCCAATAATGTTCAACATGAAAAACAAATATGAACAACCAGCCTAATGAACAAGATATATATACAAAATGAACAATATGATCTAGGTGTAAATTTTAACCACTAGCTTGATGAACAACATCAAATTATACCTTATCAAGATGAACAACAGCAAAAAATATTGTGAACAAGATGAACAACGTTATATAACTACCTAAAGAACAACTTCAAATTCGACCTAATGAATAAGCAAACAAAGAAAAATCTATCATTCGTATAACAAAGTAAACACTGTTGTCTAGGGAAAGATGAATAAAATCTATCGTATATCTTGTGACCTAATGAACAACTATAAAATTCGATATGAACAAGAAGAACATCAAATAAAAAACGTAGAGTTGCGGTTCGCATATCTGAACATCAAATAAAAATCGTCCAATACTGAAGATTTATCCTTAAACATTGAAAGAAAACATAAGCAAAACAAACAAACCTTCATCCAATGAAATTGCAAGCGTTGAAACATTAACCTCATCGTGTTGTTCATGATTGTATAATTCATCGTTGGTGCGTTCTGAAACTTGTATTTTCGACTCCATGTCAAAATCACCACACAAACCCAAACCACCCAAACCATTAAGATTTTGAAAACCACGCATGAAGGTTTGTAAGAGACGGAGAGAATTAAACTAAATTTGGTGTCACCGGTGAAATGGAAGCTTGGTGAAAATCGGTGGATACATCATAACATAAATATCCAAAAAAAGAAAGCACTACTACAATATTGAACAAATGAAACGGTTAATTGCAGCGGTTTTGGATTAGGCAGCGGTTTAGGATAGCGGTTGGCCTATTGAAGCGGTTTTTTGCAGCGGTTGAGGGTATTGCAGCGGTTGGGTGTAGCGCTTGACTCAAATGCAGCGTCTTTTGCAGCGGTTATATTAATAAACTCTAATGAAGCGGTTTTATTAATCTAATGCAGCGGTTTATAAAATAGAAAAATAACTCTATTGCAGCGCTTCTATATGGCGCGCTTCTAATTGACCCCGCCTTATTATTATTTATTCCCAGACCAAAAAAAAATTAAACCTAGACTGAAGCAAAGTACGCAGCAGCAGCGACGATGGAAGCTCTTCCCCAAAACTAGGTTTTTTCATGCTCTAATTTCGAAGGAGATTTCAATCGATTAGGGTTTTTTGTTTCTCAAATTCGACGAAGGTTACTTGGAATGGCTGGTTAGGGGTGTTGCTCGTCTGTCGAAGGAGAATCCCTAATTTGGTCTTACAAGGTATTTTTTGCCATCGATTTTGCTTTTGTTGCCTCCTTCCCATTTGTTATTTGCTTTCTCTTTCACTCCTCCATTGCTTTCAACTTTCAGTAGAACAAGGGTTTCATTAGTTCCCCAATTTGATGCTCAAGTCGATTGCTAGACTCTTCAGCGACTTCCTTGTCAACGGACCGAGTTGTGCGTTTTCTTTCGTCTTCCAAGTGTAAGTAGCTCTCTATTGACATATACACCCTTTAGCTTGTCGAAGACCCATTCTGCTTTCTCTTCCAGACTGCTAATTTTTTTTTGTTACTTGATATGAGAGAAATTGCTGCTGCTAGTCTTGCATTGAACTTTTCTGTGTCCTCAGCCTGCTTCTTCAAGTAGGAGTTTAATTCGGAAAATTGTGTCCAGATGAAATGTACCTTGTTATTTTTAACCTGTACAATCATAGTGATATATCATAGTTCTGTCAACAGTAATAGAAAATGTCTTTGAGAGCAAATAATACCTCCTTTTAAATTTTTAATGAAGCATCAGTAATTGAACACAGAGGGCAAAGTCTAAATGCTGAGAGTAGATCTAACAAAACACAAACACGCACAAGAACACAGTAATTGAACACAGGGCAAAGTCTCTCTGAAATTTATCAATCACTAATTGAGACACTCTGGCCAAGGATACTGCCTTACAATCAAACTTAAAGCAAATACTGATACCTAATTAGGATAGAATACCCTTTTTCTTCTATAGCCTTCCTATGCTTCTATAGCTTCTAATGACCTAACAGACCCTGATCATCATCAGTCTCCCTGACATTCCCCATATCACAGCTAACAGCCTGCCCTTTCTTCTTTCGTCCCACCCAATCAGGAAATTTCTACCATGTACTTGCATGAGTTCCCCTTCTGTATCAGTTTGTTATTAAATTGCCATAACTTCAGTGCTGGTGGAAATAGCAAACCAGCTTCCAGTTCCAGCCGAGCCTGTTCATTATTATTTATTGAGTGTACTAGTTAACTTGCAAACCTTATTTTGATATTTATGGGATGTGAATTTTTTAGCTACACTTATTTGTTTGATCAAGGAAAAAGGTTCTCTTCCTTTGTAACCTTTGTAAAAGGGGTGTCACAGAATACATAAAATAGTTGGGTTGTACATGACATGAGCAGACCCCTTATAAGGAAAAAAGAGCCGCCGTGAACTTGACCCAAATTTCTAAATACATTGCTCCATATGATAGAATATGACTTGAGGCTTGTATTTTAATTGAGTTTTGTTATGGATCTTGACTTGGGACATTTTCTGTAATTGTTTTAGATCTATAGATACAATTAACAAATGAAATCATCATCCCGATTCCCGAGATACAGGCCATTGCCATCTTTTTTCCGCCTGGTAGAAAGATGAGGTGTTGTGAACCGAAGAAATTGTCTAAAGTCATAATGTTGTAACTTAGGTATTTATTTTCTATAATGAAGGCAATAGACCCTAGTTAGGGTTTCTCTGGTGATCAATGTAATCAAAGGCAATAGCCTTTATGATTGTCCAGAGAGACTCTTCCTTTCTGCAGGTAGTTTAGTGGAATCATTGGCATAGGGTATCCTTAGCTTCCCTAAACCCTTGTTTTTGGCTCTTGTGATTGTGTTTGTGTGTGCTCTTGATCTCCATCATTGTTATTGATGAATGTTGGTTCTGATATTTGTGGTAAATTGGCTGTTGCATGGGATTTTGGATACTGTTATTTTGGTCTACTTTGTCGTGGCTAATGGCCTTGGCCGGTTTGGTAAAGCTTTTTAATTCATGGTGCTTTTGCATATAATCTAGTCGTTGCATATTCTGGAGTCAATTTATGCGCTCTAATTTGTGCTTTTGGTACATCTTGACATCATAAATGGGGAAAAAAAGAAACACCACAGTTGTAAATATGCTATGAAATCACGTCTTTCTTCAATCACTATGGTCCCTCATAAAAAATCTTCAAATTCATGTCGATCCCACATACCTTCTTTCTTTCTTTCTTTGTTGTCCTTGGTTGTAAACTTGTAGTTTCTTTTTAAATGCAAAAAATTCTTGTGCGTACAAGCTTGTAAAATATTTTGATGTTCTATTTGTTATACAAAATCTAACTGTTTTGTCTATTGTTGAACAAAGTTGTTACGGGACCAAAGCATCCTGGGGTTATTGGTGATAGCCGTTCTGGATCGTTTTCCAGAGAAAGTGAGTAAGCCATGTATTGAGGTTTCTTTCACTTGGTGATTGTGTCCGGTTTCGTATGCATATCACTCCCTCTCTCTCTCTTTCTCTCTCTCTCTCTCTCTCTCTCTCTCTCTCTCTCTCTCTCTCTCTCTCTCTATATATATATATATATATATATCCCTTTCTTTGTATGTATGTTATTCTGTATAAATACACACATTCGAATAATGTGTTTTGGCGGCTTCTCATGTTTATGTGCTTTAAGCTTGTACTTTACTGTTGAAGAATGGATTTTTCTCGATATGGTCTTGATATGAAGCACTACCTCTCCGCAATACAGTATGATTTCTTCTTCGTCTTGTGGGTAGTATGTAGGGGATTTTTAATCATGGTTAAAGTGTCTTTTTTTTTGTTGTGTTCATACATTAGGCCCTAGGTCAATTTCTATGCTTTTATTTCTGAGGTAATCACTAATCAACATATCTACTAAGTAGTTTCATTTCAGTAGCACAACAAATTCTAACATGTATATGAATATTTTGTTCTTCCAATTCTCATACAATTGGGACATTGTTCTGCAAGACTATATAATGTTGTTTCCTTGTGGTAGGCGAGGTTTGGCATGACACATTATTTAAGCGTTTGTCCTCCCAAGAAAAAGAAAACGCACTCCAAACATTTCAACTTCTTCAGCCACCATTTTAGCTTACATGCCAAACATAGCCTTAATATGAATTTCTACTTTCAAAATTCTTTTGATGCTTCCTTTAATTTTGGTTTGATTACTTCTGGTGCCCCTCCTTTGCTTTATTCTACAAGTAAATAGCATGGACAGAGAGAAGGGGTATTTTTTCTTTGTTGAATGACATTTTAAAGCTCATGAGTCTCTGTATTTTACTAAGTTTGTACTTTGTTGTTGCTTTCTGGATATTATTGTCAGTGCTCCTAGTCAGGTAACAAGTTGTCTTATCAATGTGCATTTTGTGAATTGTATTTTTTCTGATTCTTGCCTTTGTGTTTTTGGCAATTGCATTTGAATTTCTTTCTTTTTATAAATCCCCGTGTTATATAATTGTTTGTTAATGCTCATGTTCAGCTTTGCATAATTTTTCTTATGGGTGTGATTACTTTCTGTAGAACTTTGCCACTGATTAGCTGTCTCATTTGCTCCTCAAAATTTCCACACCACAGGCCATGTCAATGCCAAATGAAGAGAAAAGCATCCCATCCATACTCGCATAAGGCAGCAAAGATTGGTAATTTCTTGCCACATATAAATCTGTTGCTGATTCTCAACATAATTGGTCTGTGTGTCATCTATATGAATATTTTGGAGTTCACAAAAATGGAATGGTGACTGTTGTGGGTTGCTTGGATCCCTGGACATCTAGACTTAATTGCATAGGTCTTACAAAATTATTATGGCATATACCCTCGACATCTCCTAAAAATATTAATGTCTAGATGTAGACTGTAGAAAATTGAGAATATGAGCCATTTCAATACAACGAAATCATTTCCTTAAGCCTGCAGTAGTTTTATACAAGTTCCCAATTTGTACGATTATTTGAACCCGACAAGAGTTTTTGTCTCATTCTCTCCGCCAGTATCACCATCTCTTTGGCCTTGCTCTGCTATTGATGAATTTCTCATGTCTTATATTGAAATATTTTTACTGTTTATGCAGACTTTTCAAAGTGGGTTATTTGAGGATTGTTACACATCTACATTCCTTTTGCAGTAGACTTGGGTTGCTACGAGGTGGCCTCGGCTATACATTCAGGTGCGAAATTGTTTTTTTATATATGCTTGATTTATGAAAATGTTTTCTAATGTAGGTAAACTCAATTATGACATGTGCCTCGTTCAATTGAATGAATAGTCAACTTTATGTAATCATAGCATATACATCCACTAATTATGTTTTTGTCTCTGCTGCAATTTGGTAGATTATTTTGTTCCAAGACATGTGCCCCGTTCTACCATCTTAATGAGTTTGGTGTTTTGAGCATATCTTTTAGCTTGTCTGTGACGATTCCTGTGGATATTGAGAGTGGTACTGAAAACGTTGTGTGGTTCATAATATGTATATATATGTTGGTTTCGTTTTTAATAGTTACTAAACGTTGCCATTTTGTATTGTTTGAAATAGGAGAAAATGAAAGCACTTAAAACCTTAGAGGATGAAAGCACTAGCTCAAACCGATCCTTATTATGATGTAATTACTAAGAAGGAGCATACTGGGCGCTTGCGTATGTATGGACTAGGTGTCACGAAGTCAAGTTTGAAGAGCAAGGATCCCAAGACCCCATACAAGATTCCTTCGGTGTTCCTCGAAAGCATCACACAACAAATGGAAAAAACAGTAGCTGAACAAGTAGAGCAAAAACTCTCTTATATCATATCAAAGATACGAGAAGCCAATCAGGGAAGGGATGTTCTTATACTTGACTTTCCTACAAGCCAGGAAAATGCATCTAGTTCTAATGCTAATTCAACAAGGTGAGTTAGATTAATAATCTAAAGTCAAACCATAAGCATGTTTGAGTTTCTTATATGTTTGTGTTGATTTTAGGGACCCTGTCGATGAACTTGAGGGGACAGAAGATATGTGAGTTGCTCAGTGGATGTGTAGAGAAGGATGATGTTACATGAAGGTATGTTTTCAACTATTTCTATATGTTGTGCATATCCATTCATTTCAATTTTCTTTTGAATTACAGTTATCCGTTACTATTGAGTGAAATCTATTTGTAGATCCATTCATTGGTTATTTTTATTTGTTTTGCAGGTTTTTGATTCTATTGGACAATGAAGAAAACATGGATATAGTTGTATAGGATTAACACGTCTAGTTTTTAGATAATGATACTTTGATTTGGTCCATAATTTTGGTATATTAGCAGCTCTAGCTAGCTAACACTTGGTATATTAATTAGCACAAGTCAACTATATGTGGACTTGGTTTTTTGGTATAATAGGTACACTTGGACAAGCTATGCACTTATATTGTAACTAACAAGTTTCTTATATAATGAATGAAATTTTAGTATTAAATATCATTTTTTAAGTAGGAAAAATATGTATATATATAATTAGCAAAAATAATTATGGATACGACAAAAAAAACACAAAAATTCAAAACCGCTGGAATATGTTGCAAAAAAAACACAAACCGCTGCAATATAAGCAAAATCTGCTTTATTAGATTTCAACTAACCGCTACTGTAGGTCAATATAACCGCTGTAATAAAAAAGGCTATAGGTTAACCAACCGCTACAATAGATAACCACAACGGTTGCATTGTATAAACCTTAACCGCTGCAATTGGTAAATCAACCGCTGCAATAGCTAGCCAAACCGCTGCAATAGCTAGCCAAACCGCTGCAATAGTTCATCATATCCGCTGCAATAGCTATCCAAACTGCTGCAATAGCTAGCCAAACCGCTGTAATAGGTGTTGGGAAAACCGCTGCAATAGATAGTATAGTAGCGGTTGTTTCTGATGAAGTGGTTGTTGTAGTACTACCCAAACCGCTGCAGTAGCATCAGGCCTAATGCAATGCAAGCAGATGAAGCGGTTAACAACCGCTACATTATATGTAAGGCAACGGTAAATAAACCTATTGCAGCGCTTGTTGACCGCTTCCTTAGGTCTTTATTGTAGTAGTGAAGCGTTAATTAAGGAAATTAGGTGTAATGTGAGATGTGATTCCCTACTTCATAAAACATTTTAAATTATATGGTTAAATCTCTATCCTTGGATTGGTTTAATCTAATGGTCAATAAAACTCTCTACTATTTACCCTATCACCTATATGCACTTGAACCTACTTCTATATATATATAAGGGTCATTGCTAGCAAATATACAAGCTAATAATAAGGTTTGTTTACACAACATTTTAACACACAAGTTCCCAAACACGAACTTTAGAATATTATCCCAACTTAATTAAGACAATAGATTAATTGTCACTTAAGAAAAATATGGAATAAATTGCAAGAGCGAACCGCCACTTGCCTTGAATCACGAAGAAGATGAACGACGTATCGGAGATGGTTGCTTTCGAAAAGCAAATTGGCTCTCTACTTTATTTCCGTTCCAAAAGCAATTCCGAGACGTACCCAAATCACATACAATAAATAAATTATAATTAGATAATTTATTCAATATCGAAATTTGAAGGATATAATGTCTCGGTTTCTAATTGCATTTATTTAACTCTAAATAAATCAATTTTCAAGGCTTTTCGATAAAATGATTATTTATACGATATTAAAAATCAATTAGTCATATATTCTAACTAATCATATCATAAATAAATTGGTCCAATAATTTATTTATAACCCTAATAATTTCTAACTCAAAATATTATCTAAGTGAAGAGTTATAATTTAACCATTTATAATATAAGATAATATCCAAAATATATATTTAATTTAATTTAATATTTATAAAACTAAATTAACCTAACATAATTTTTAACTAATCCAGATTAATATGTATAATCAAGATTATTTAAAACGAACTAAAAATTAAAACCGAAATGGAGAGAAAGCTTCACCGAGTACACACGAACGACACCGGCCGGAAAATGGCAAAATTACGCCTCGTCGGAGCCCATTGGAGCTGGAACCAAAGGGATTTTGAAGAGGACTCAAGGGCGGAGCTAGTGGTGGCGAAAATTGAAAAAAACAAAGCTTTGTGGTGGTCGAATTTCACCGATGAACAGCCGCGGTCGGGATTAGGGTTCTTGAGATTTTGGCTTCGAAATTGGATGAATTGGGGGAACAATTGAAAGGAAGTTTATAGGTAAAATGTAGCCTTGAATGTCCTCGACATAATCCCGCAAGAATTGCCTCCCAATTCAATCGGACGAGGACGAATTTTGAAGAATGGAATTCGTATGGTTCGAACGTCATTCTTGCTTCTCGGACAAAATCCAGTTGATTTAGCCCATATTAACGCAAATTAATTGAGGGGTTTAATGCTTAAGATCCTAATATACAATGCCCATTGATTAATTGGACCAATCGGGTCGGAAAACGGACCGAAATCCGCCATGGAAAAGCTGTGTTTTTAATTTTGGCTGAAGGTTGAAGATGAAGGCTAATTTGCCTTATTTACACACGCCCCCCTTATTTGGCCTATTTGCACAGTTTTGACCAACTTTCTAAAGTTGTGGCAAAAGTGCCCTTATTTCATTTTTAAAAATTCTAAAAATTACCCAAACTTATTTGTTTTAATATACTAAGTTTAAATAATTATTTTTACCCAAAATTAAGATGTAGAAAAATTAACTTAGGCTAATATTAAGCTTGAGTCACATATCTTTATAAAATTAACTATATTTAAATCTTGATTAAAACTTTGTTAATCTTAACTCAAATAATCTAGGTTAAGATTGATAAGTTTATTTAAGTTATAATTAACATAAGTTTAATCATAATTTAGACCATTCATAAGTTAAGGAGATAACATACTTAGGGTATTTATTATTTTATCCCTTCATGGATAAACATAATAACTCTTATAAACTTTATTATTATATCTAAAAATTTCCAAAACCATATTCATGGTTATACTTAATTGATTATTTCTACCAATACTATGATGATTGATGACCCATTTGATAATTTGTATAAAATTATCTTAACCCAACCTTTGAACTTAAGTTAATAAAATTTTAAATTACTCCTCTAAAAGAAATTAAATAAATTTTATAACTTTTATTATCATCAAAAAAATAAAGAAATTACATTAATACCCTTATGATAAAATAAGGGTTATTACAATACTACCCCTTTAAAAATAGTTTCAACCCTGAAACTAGCACTACCAAGATAGAGGGATCGGTTTCCACATTAACCTCACTACTTGAGCTTAGTATCCTCAATTATTTCGTACTCGAAATTAATCCTAGGAAAGTCGATCCGTTTCCTCAACCATGACATTATCTCGTATATCTCGTCTCCATATATTATCCCATATTAGCTCATAAATCTATCCACAAGATTATGACTACCTTAGAATAATAGTCTCCAAGATTACCCCGCTATTATGCGCTACTCACCATAAAGAACTTAGTATCTCTTAAGCAAAGGAACACCATATTTGTCTTCCCATTTCCTTTCTATGATCGGATTCCAAGGTACATACATAACTTCCGTATAACGCATATATCAATTCTTAGTAACTTCCAAATATCGTATCTCCTTATTCCTTAAATGTACATCTCCCAAGAAGTTCCATTATTTATCTCAATTAAATTTAGCCCTTATGTCATCTCTAACCCAAAATCTTCCAAGAATAATATAAATCATTTAATTAATCAGGCTCTAACATAAAACCTTTAGGATTTCTTAATTTTTCTCAAATAATCACACAACATTTTATTCCTATTTTCCTTAAACATGATTTTAATAATTCATTCAACACAATTATGATCAATCACTTTATTTACCCAAAACGTGTCATAAGATGACCTTAATAAACAAAGATCACTTTTTCATCAAGTCCAGTTGATAAAAATCCATGCACTTACGTTATCCCACACTGTTAATTCACATAAATCAAAACAAACTTTTACCGGATGAGTTTGTTATTCATCCATAAATCCTTAAGCACTTAATTGTCCTCACACAATTTATTATCCCAAATTAAGCAAACCTTTTGCCCAACCAAAATTTACTATTTACCTAAGACTAGGAGTCTAGGACTAAATCGCCTTAATACTCCTCATATCATTATATCATTTCCTTAAGAAAGACTTAGGTAGGTTTTCCAAAACAATAATTTTACGCACTTAGCTCTTCCAAAAGCTTTAAACCACTAGTCTCACAACGGACACACTCGCTTATAAACGCCATAATTATAACTCTTAAGTTTTAAAGTTTAACTCAAAATCGTATTAGAGTATGATCATTTTAGAGAAAACCAACTCCTTATGAAATACCTCTATTTACAAATTTATTCACTTAAATGAATAATTTATAAGACTCACAATTAAGTATTTTCAGCTATATATTAGCTCACCACACAGATTTTACCATAACCAATGCTCGGAGTATACACATGAGAAATAAATCTCAAACACCATAGAGCATTAGCTACACACGCTTAATTCCTTATAGCAAAGAATCCTTACAATACTAAACTCACGAGACAATCCTCGTCAACTCAAGCAAAGGGAACAAAAATGCCAATATCCAACTTGACATTATTCCAAGAATATAGAAAGATTCTTATGAATGGATCTAGGATTAAGTAATGGAATCGAAGCTTGCAGAAGTTTGAAACACACTTTCAATTTTTTTTAAATCACACTTTAAATCAACTATCCACACCATTTTTTTGTTTTATAAAACAAATTATTTATAAAGTTAATTCATTTATAACTAAACTACCAACATTATCCTTTTAAAATTCACAACCATATTCAAAACTACACTTTGATATAATTAAATGAATATAAAATTACTCTTTAAAGTATTATTATCATATAAAACAAATATCATAACGAATATAAGTATCTTTATAACTAAACCAATAATTTTATTATTTCTAAACATTAAACTATTTTCATAACCTTTGAATCAAATACCTTAAAATTCTAAAGATTTTTCTTTTTTTAAAAAAAATAAAAAATTGTATTTACATAAAATAAAATACTTTGAAAATAATTTTACAAATTCTCAAACCTAACAATAGGCCAAGAATCTTAAAACCATTGCTCTGATATCATAATTGTAACACCCCCGACTTATGTCGGTAGTGCCACACGCCAGTGATCTCAGACTTTAATGTCCAAAGTCACCCTAGGTTTTAACAGAACAATTATGCTTAAAAAAATACATAAACATTAAATAATAAAAGAGTAGCGGAAGAGTTGAATAACGAATACTCAATTCTTTTATTAAAATTTCTCTCGTAAACTGAGAAAAATAGTCTTATAATAATGTAAAATTATAGCGGAAGACTTTTAACATAAACCCTAAATACATGACTAGTTTATCTAAGTATTACATTTAATTAAGAATATTAAATCGATTCTAAACATCTTCAAATAATATCACTTTAGAACACAACTTTCAACTGCAAGCCTTCGTCTTCGATTTGTTACTTCAAGGCGTCTGAGACCAACCACTGATGTGTCGTATAGGACGGATGACACCATCCAACCATGCAAGAAATAGACAGTTTTTTTTTTTTGGTAGAAGGAGAGACGACACTCTCACGAAATCAAATAGCAAAGCTACTCAGCCGTTAGGCGGGTGTAGCAATCCCCTAACATCGTCCAAGATACAACAAGACACCCTATCGGGCGGAGCACCAATAACATGACAACCAATAGGGAAATCAAAAGCAAGAGAAGCCAACCTATCGGCGACCGAGTTGGCTTCCCTAAAGATATGACGGAGTTGAACTTCCCAACTCCTATTGAGGAAGCCTTGCGCCATGAAGACGAGGCTAGCTAAGGGGTGAGCACGATCCATAGGTTTGTGAAGTAACAGACTCGTCACATGCGAATCTGTTTCAATACAAACCCTCATGTAACCCCTGTCCCACGCGAATCTGAGCCCTGAGACGATGCCCCAAAGTTCCGCCATCGAGACTGAACATCTGCCAATATTGTGCACGAAACCCGCGAGCCATTGCCCTTGCGCGTCTCTGCAAACACCTGCAGATTGGTTGGTTAGTCTAACGAATGACTACACAAGGGTGAAAAAACAGATTGGTTCGTCGTATATAGTCACTACTCACTACCATTGTTTCTCGAATAAAACTCGATAAACGGTATATGACTATAGACTTCTACTGAAAAGAAAGAAAATGACATGCTTACAGAGAAGACTCCAACAAATTGAGTCTTATGGGAAAATTAAATGAATTTGTTTGAGAACATTATCACACAAAGTTTTGAAAACGCCTCATTGAATATTTGGGTCCTCGACCAACCTCATCGCATAATGCGAATCCAGATTGTAAAGGGGACCTACTTTAGACAAGAGATCGGGCGGGTTTCACGTTGTACTTCTCGCCCGAGGATATATTAATTATGTGCAAAACGACACTTATCTTAATTAATTTCAAAACGTTACGACTTTTAAATCCACAACCGATCTCGCAATGAGATATAGAAAGGGACGAATCCCGAATTTCGGCACTAGCTAAGTGCACCACAACTTATATTCAAATAATGGTAGGTCATGACCAAAGGTATTAGGGCAATAATCCTCCTAATACAAGTTATAAAAAAAACAGCTAAATCTCGCAAGGTAAATAGTATTCCTAAGAATACTCGTGTTAACTAGTATATAAATCCACACCAAATGCACAACAAATCCACACCAAGTTCATTTAGCACCCTACAATAATAATATATATAAGGATCGTTGCTAGCAAATATACAACCTAATAATAAGGTTTGTTTACACAACATTTTAACACACAAGTTCCCAAACACGAACTTTAGAATATTATCCAAACTTAATTAAGACAATAGATTAATTGTCAGTTAAGAAAAATATGGAATAAATTACAAGAGTGAACCGCCATTTGCCTTGAATCACGAAGAAGATGAACGACGTATCGGAGATGGTTGCTTTCGAAAAGAAAATTGGCTCCCTGCTTTACTTTCGTTCCAAAAGCAATTCCGAGACATCCCAAATCACACAAAATAAAATAAATAATAATTAGATAACTTATTCAATATCGAGAAGGATACAATGTCTCGGTTTCTAATTGAATTTTTTTAACTCTAAATAAATCAATTTGGCTTTTCGATAAAACGATTATTTATACGATACTAAAAATCAAGTAGTCGTATATTCTAAATATATCGTAAATAAATTGGTCCAATAATTTATCTATAACCCTAATAATTTCTAACTCAAAATATTATCTAAATGAAGAGTTATAATTTAACCATTCATAATATAAGATAATATCCAAAAAATACAATTAATATAATTTTTAATATTTATAAAATAAAATGAACCTAACATAATTTTTAACTAATCCAGATTAATATAATTAATCAAGATTAATTAAAAACGAACTAAAATCTAAAACCGAAATGGAGGGAAAGCTTCACCTGGTACACACGAATGATACCGGCCGGAAAATGGCAAAATAATAACTAATTGTATTTTTTGGAGAGGACCACCGGAGCTGAAACCAAAGGGCTTTTGGAGAGGACCCAGATTCGGAGCTAGTGGTGGCGACAATTGAAAAAAACGAAGCTTCGTGGTGGTCGAATTTCACAGATGAACAGTCGCGGTCGGGATTAGGGTTCTTCAGCTTTTGGCTTCGAAATTGGATGAATTGGGGGAACAACTGAAGGGGTATTTATAGGTCTAATGTATCCTTGAATGTCCTCGACATAATCCCGCAAGAATCGCCTCCCAATTCAATTGGATGAGGACTAATTTTGAAGAATTCAATTCGTATGGTTCGAACGTCGTTCTTGCTTTCCGGACAAAATTCCGTTGATTTAGCCCATATTAACACAAATTAATTGAGGGGTTTAATTCTTAAGATCATAATCTACAATTCCCATTGATTAATTTGACCAATCGGGTCGAAAAACGGACTGAAATCCGCCATGAAAAAGCTTCAAAAAGCTGCGTTTTTAATTTTGGCTAAAGGTTGAAGATGAAGGCTAATTTGCCTTATTTACACACGCCCCCCCTATTTGCACATTTTTGCCCAACTTTCTAAAGTTGTGGCAAAAGTGCCCTTATTTCAACTTTCAAAAATTTTAAAAATTACTCAAACTTATTTATTTTAATATACTAAGTTTATATAATTATTTTAATCAAAAATTAAGATGTAGAAAAATTAACTTAGGTTAAAATTAAGCTTAAGTCACATCTCTTTATAAAATTAACCTAATTTAAATCTTGATTAACACTTTGTTAATCTTAACTCAAATAATATGTTGATGATTTTAGTAAATCGACGTTCGTTTTAGTATTATCGGGACTCTCACATTGTCAACGGGATATCGAGTCGTTAGAACGTGGGTTAGGAGTGTGTGGAGTGCACACCCTTGTAAACGAACTTTGATTCCGGATTTATATTTTGGAGTGTAGAGTTTGGAGCATGTGATCCGAAGAATTAATCGGATTGGAAAAGTTATGCACATGTTAATCAATATAAGATAACATGGTAAAGCATGGTATATAACCTGGACATGTCTTGTCCGTGTTAAATCCGCGCGCTGAAAAAAGCTGAGGTTTATAACCCGGGTGTGTTACAACCGGGTTATAAAACCTGTGTTGTAAATAACTGCTTTAGATATAGCCCGGGCGGAGAACATCCGGGTTATAAAGTGCTCTTGTGCGGTTGTGCAATTTTGAACGGTTTTAACCGTCTTCAAGGGTTTATTTCTTTTCTCCAAGATGTATGGAACATCTCATACTATATATATAGGGTCTCATGGGTGTTGGCAAGGGTCTACGAATTTGATCAATCGATTCTAAGGAATCTAAGTCGAAAATACATAGGCACAAACATCTCCAAGTGTTCGATCTTGATTCAAGGAGCCTAGAACAAGATCGAATTGGTTGTCTTATCCCCATGTTGATTTCGTGTAAACCTTTAGACTTTTGGATCTCCTTGGAGGAGAGGTATGAGGGTCGAAATACGATATTCGAAAAGCGTTTAAACGCGATTCAATCCAATATCCAAGCCATTGATTTGATCATTGTTCTCACCTTCGTGGTGTTGATTCTACCATTCCTTTGGTGTTGAAGACGGCGTCCGTTGTGGTTCATCACGTAGAGACAATCCTCTCCAACAATCGAATATCGTATTTGTAACGTTGATCATTTCTTTGGCGTTTTTGGGGTGAAAGAAGATATCCAAATTCCATGAATTAAGAGTCATGGAAGCCATGTTTCGGCTAATATAGGTCATGTTTATGACCATAAGACTTTATTAATTAGTCTTGTATCATCTGAATCATAATGATGGTATGAATATTCTTCTTATTTTGAATGAATTATACCAAGAAATTTTGGCAGAAGTTTTGTGCGGTTAATTCCATTGTATTGGAAAGGCACAAGTTGAACTTTGCGGTTAATTCCGTTGCTTTGGTGGTTATATTATCGAAGTTTTGTGCGGTTAATTCCCTTAGATTGGGCTGTTTGAATTGAATCCAATTTTGGGTGGTCTTATATGAATATGAGATCTGCAAGGATATGGATCTCATGTATGGCTTGTTTATGTATTGACATTTGAACCACTTGGATAATTAGTGGCATGGCTTCGTACATACTACTGGTAATGTAGTGACAATTGTGATACCGTGAATGTATATGTATGATTGCATGGTACATGTGAATGGATGTGTTTCAGGTAATGGATATATTGGTCTCATGATGCATTGTACGCATAATCTCTTTATATATATGTATATGTGTGATCATGGTGTATATATATATTGACCCTATATGTTTGTATGTGTTTGATCATGGTATATATATGTACGGTCTAGTTGGTTTTGATCATGGTGAACATATACATGTATGTTTGTGTATGGAAATTATATATATGCACGTATAATGGATGTGCCATTTGACTTTAAATTCGCATTTGTATGTGGTTCGCATTTGTATGTGGTTATTGCTTTTGGTGGCAATTGATCCAAGGTGCTGTCATTTTTATTGTATATATGATTGATTGGATCAAGGAAAGGATAAGCATGTCATGGGACTAGTGCAATTAAGCATTATCGGTCAAATTTTCCTAAGGTCCATTGTGATTTGGATGGAGGAAAAGTTCAATAGTGATCCTTTTAAAAATTTGGATGGACTATATTTTAACCTAAATGGTTAAATGGGAGAATGAGGAATGTTTGTAATTTTTGTTTCCTCATGTATATATATGTGTATATATAGCATGATCATAAGGTCTATATGATTATGGACTTTTCGTTGGTTTAAACGAAAGGTGGAGGATGGTACATTTGATTAAACGGAAGGACAAGTATCTCATGAGTTGAATGAGATCTTGTGTGATTTTATGAGTCTACTATGCTATTGTATAGACTACTCATGTTTCTAGATTACTTGATTCATGTCTACTGTATTTAATATAGATTACTTGATGATAAGTCTACTAGGTTGACCAGATTACTTTTAGTTTACTGGTCATGTTATGCCCTACAATATTCTTGAACTGATTGGCTATGTTTGACTCTACTGTATTGTATACAGACTAGTCATGTCGACCCTACTGTACTTTGTATAGATTGGTCGGTTATTAACCAGATTACTTTAAAGTCTACTGGTTCATGCCCTACAGTATAGTTATACTGATTGGCTAGACTTGACTCTACTATTTCCAAACAGATTAGTCATCGGACCCTACTATACTCTGTATAGACCGGTCGGTTATTATATATTGTGTATATGTTATTCATTTTATTATGAGATTTTGCGTGTGTAATGTTATATTATTTGCATATAATATGATTATTGCTAGACAAGTTATGGTTTATATATGACCATGTGTTACTCTACAAGGAAAATCTTGATTATGAATTGCGCACTTATTAAGGTGGGAGGTACTAGGATTTGGATCTAATTCCAATCCCTAAGGTTATATAATATGACACATTGATCGGAAGAGAATAAGGCACATGACAGGTATATGTCAGGTTGTGTCTAGGCGAGCAATGATATGTGTTGAGATAATGTTCTCACATGGTATATTTCACTTCTCAAAGAGAAAAGTGACAATTATGGATGAAGTCAAGTTGTGGCTTGTTGTTTAATAAATATATTTCACATTAATGGAACGTATTTGACCCATGTGGACTTTCGTATAAAGAATGACATAGTCTAATTTATTTTGGACGTATGGTGATCATTCGCTTACCCTAACCCAAGAAGAAATTTTGGGTGGTAAAGGTAAAGTTTGCATCTCATGAGATGCAATGATTGATGACACCTAATTTTGATAAAATGTCTAAACCAAAGGGTATTGATTCTAATGTACAGTTGGATCAAGTTGAATTGAATTGGGTTAGCCACCCATGTGAGATAAGTCACTGAGCTCCATAAGGAGGAAAAGGAGAAGGAAAGTACACATGATTCCGATTTCCATATGAATATGGTTAAAATGATTAAATAGATGACATGAGTCATGTAAATGGATCTTCCACTGAGATTGTTAGCCTTTGGGCTAAAAAGCTAGGTATCTTCAAGAGAGAAGATGAAGGTTGCTAAGTTTATTGACTAAAGCAATATTCCTCAGGATATTGGGGACTATGTAAACAAAAGGTGATATGAAGCAATATTCCAATATCCCATGTCTTTGAAATTGTCTGGTGGGTTTAAGTTGAAACAAAAGGTGAAGTGTGTCTATGTAAAAGGTTGATGATTCCAGTTATGGCGTCGTCTTAAACATTGTCTTGTGACATGTTAGTGTTGGATAAAACACGTATTTATTAATTAAGACATACTTGTCATGGAGGAATCCATGTAAGACATGGGGGAGGAGCGTGAGATCCTTGGTAGTAGGATCAAACGGGAGGAAAGGCATAGTGCTATATGAAATTCGCTATCCCGTGAGCACACTCAAGGTTACGAGCCTAAAGTTTATACCTATAAAGGGTGTAATGATATCTTAGCTCGTATATTCATGGTTTAATGAATATGTATGTTAGTGGTAGCTAATAAGTCAGGTTGATTAACCTTAAGAAAGACCATGGTTTATGGCCTTTGGCATTATTAGTTTCTCTCGGGATTAGGGAGACTTTTGGATGCTGATTGATTGCATCTTAAAGTTTGATAATGGAATTGAAACTCTTTATATTAATCAAAACCGGTAAAGAGATGGAATGACTAAGGACTCGTAATATGAGATCTCGGTTATGTCTAACACAAGATCATCATGTTTCATTGTTGGTGCACAATAACTTTGGCTATTACTTAGCTAAGTGAACAATGGGGGGAACACCTTTTTGGTGTTGGAGGATTTGATCTACTCAAAAGTTGAGTTGTTTAAGTTTGTACGTACTTCTAATGTTTGGTTGACCCACTTGTTAAAAAGGGTTAGCTAGGGACTTGGTTCACAAGTCGGTTATATGGATGGATTAAAGCCCATTTGCAGGTGCATGATTAGAAATAATCTACCTATGTAAGTGTGAAGTGATGCCGCTTCAATAAGCTTGGGCTTGGCTTTGTATGCACTCATGAATGGATAAGGACACATGGCTATAATAGTGTCAAGTATAACACTTGGAGTAGTGTGAAGATTTGTGTGTGTGTTATCTTCAAGTATTCAAATGGGTTGAAGGGTTCAATCCATAGGACACCCTGATTCTCGAGTATTTGGAATGTGTAATACACTAAGGTGGAAATTCAATCCTTAGGACATTTTCATTTATGCATAAGTCTGGTATGAAGACTTGTTTTAAAAGGTGTTAGTCAAGGATTATACTAAAATGGGGGAGGAATGTTGATGATTTTAGTAAATCGACGTTCGTTTTAGTATTAACGGGACTCTCACATTGTCAACGGGATATCGAGTCGTTAGAACGTGGGTTAGGAGTGTGTGGAGTGCGCACCCATGTAAACGAACTTTGATTCCGGATTTATATTTTGGAGTGTAGAGTTTGGAGCATGTGATCCGAAGAATTAATCGGGTTGGAAAAGTTATGTACATGTTAATCAATATAAGATAACATGGTAATGCATGGTATATAACCCGGACATGTCTTGTCCGTGTTAAATTCGTGCGCTGAAGAAAGCTGGGGTTTATAACCCGGGTGTGTTACAACCGGGTTATAAAACCTGTATTGTAAATAACTGCTTCAGATATAGCCCGGGCGGAGAACATCCGGGTTATAAAGTGCTCTTGTGCGGTTGTGCAATTTTGAACGGTTTAACCGTCTTCAAGGGTTTATTTCTTTTCTCCAAGATGTATGGAACATCTCATACTCTATATATAGGGTCTCATGGGTGTTGGCAAGGGTCTACGAATTTGATCAATCGATTCTAAGGAATCTAAGTCGAAAATACATAAGCACAAACATCTCCAAGTGTTCGATCTTGATTCAAGGAGCCTAGAACAAGATCGGATTGGTTGTCTTATCCCCATGTCGATTTTGTGTAACCCTTTAGGCTTTTGGATCTCCTTGAAGGAGAGGTATGAGGGTCGAAATACGATATTCGAAAAGTATTTAAATGCGATTCAATCCAATATCCAAGTCATTGATTTGATCGTTGTTCTCTTCTTTGTGGTGTTGATTCTACCATTCCTTTGGTGTTGAAGACGGCGTCCGTTGTGGTTCATCACATAGAGACAATCCTCTCCAACATAATCTAGGTTAAGATTGATAAGTGTATTTAAATTATAATATACATAAGGTTAATCATAGTTTAGACCATTCATAACTTAAAGAGATAACAGACTTAGGGTATTTATTATTTTATCCCTTCATGGATAAACATAATAACCCATTTGATTATTTGTATAAAATTATCTTAACCCAACCTTTGAACTTAAGTTGATGAAAATTTAAATTACTCCTCTAAAAGAAATAAATCCGTAAAATAAATTTCATAACTTTTATTATTATCAAAATAAAATATATAGAAATTACATTAATACCCTTATGATAATATGAGGCTTATTACACCCACACAATACATTACACATGAAAAGCAAGCAAGAGAGAGGAAAGAGAACACCTGAAATTTGAGGTCCAAGCTAGATCTTCTTCCCACATGAAGAAGGGGTTATTGAGCATACCATGTCCAAGACCACCAAACAAAGGCGAAACCAAAGATCCAAGAGCATATCAAGAGTCAAGTCTACGAGTGGCACGAGAAGTACAAATCCTAGAGAGCAACTTCATCTAGAGAGCAAGGTGTCAAATCTACCTTTACCAACCCATATCCAAGCGATAATCCACCTTTTTAGGAAGTCATGAACCCATACTTTGACCAGGAAGCTTCCTAGAAAGGTAGGGCTGGAGAGGAGATGAAGAGAGGCAGCATGAACAGTCGTAATCGGAGACAGGTGAGAAGAACAATGAAATCTCAAGATTTTGCAAGGGATTTTCGCCCGAATTTTCGCCATATAATCACAAAAAGATGGCAATCTTTGTGATTATAAGGTTTAGAGGTAAGATTGACATGGTTAGCAAGAAGATTATGGTGGAAAACAAGCAAGAAGGTGATTTTCGTTAGGGTTGAAAGAGGCGGCATATCTAGGGTTAGGGTTTGGAGAGGCGTTTTTGGGGGCGATTTAGAGAGCGTTTCTTCTTTCACAATTTAGTATCCTTATCTTTACTGCATAAAATGGAAGGCATTTTGATTGTTGTGAGGTTGATTTGGATCCATGTTTTTTAATAGATGAGAGAGGAGATGTGAAAGGGCGAGGATCTTCTTTTAAACTAACACACAAATATATATAGGAAGATAGCTACACCCAATGCATTAAATGGTATTATTCTTATTGCCTTCACTTTTTCTCTACATAATACCCCTTAGAGCATCTTTGTTGGTGATACTCATGGTATCTTAGGATATTTTTAAAAAGAGAAGTAAAGGATAATGTCAGATTTTTTTTAATCGATACAAATGTTAGAGGAGAGTATCATGTAGATGATATTGCTTTATCGATTCACACCCAATTTCTGACATTTTCTTTCTTGTGTATGAGACTCATGTACAATATCATGGTTAAAGATTATCTTATAATTATCTGCAAAATTGGTCTACCTAATGCCGTCACTTTTTCTTAGTTTAATACGCTTTATGCTACTTTGCAAAATTCTTCTACCTAATGTCCTCACTATTTCAATGCTCGATACCTTTTATAACGCTATGTGAAATTATTTTACTCAATGCCCTCACTTTTTGCATGATGCAAAGTTGCTCTATATAATGCTCATACATTTTTTATGTCTGATGTCTCTTATGATGCTCTACAAAATTGTTCTACCCAAAACCCCCACTTCTCCTCTGCACAATGCCCTTAAAGATGCTCTAAAATTTCTTGAACTCAATGCACTTACTTTTCCAAACTCTTGCATCCTTTTCTCCCTATATATAAACTCCCTCTGTATCACAATAGTTGTCCTTTTGGACAATTACACAGTTTTTAAGGAGTATATCAAATATACAAATATGTTCATACTTATTACTTTATTTTGTTATTTTATCAATATCACTACTAACAATTCTTCCCTTGTTTATTAAAAAGTGTTAAAAACTATAAGGATATATATGTAAGTATATACAAGAGTGTGGTTCGGGTACATAGTATCTACTATGTATAAAGTATGGAATTATCACAACAGTTGGATGAACTAAATTAATGGTTAATATTTAAACACGAAATAGATCACAAATGAGAGGTGCGCACCAACTTTTATTTTTTTCAGTGGCACCATGTCGTAATTATCACTGAAACATTGCCCTTCCTATAAAATCAAAAAATATCCCCAAGCCCAATAGCTTTCCTTTTTTTATACACGTTCCTTCCCAAATCCTTAACTCTTGAATCACCTTTGGAAACTCCATCTCACCTACAATCTTCTTCATTTGAAATCGCCATAGAAATCACTAAATCCCAAATCTCCATTCATCCCCAACTTCCTCTAAAAAAATGCTTGAAGATTCGATGATTTAAATAGCGAAAGACGAACAAAGAAAATAATTAGAAAGGGAAAGGAAAGCAAAAACAAGGTAAAAATCTTTATTCCACTCCTAAATTTTAGTTTATGTTCGTTTAATAATGCGATTTATAGTTGATGTGTTCAAATTTAGGGTTAATGTGCTCAGAGTTAGGGTTAATGTGTTTAAATTTAGGACTCATGTGTCCGAAATTAGGGTTCATGTGTCACGATGCTTCAGTTTATATGAATAGATATTTCTACGGTTCATATGGTGAAACACATTCAATTAGTCGAGTATATTTTGAAATTTTGTGTTTGCCCCTTGAAAATAAGGTACACTTGAAGTGCATGGTTTGACTTTTACAATGCATATCCAACTATGACATGTGCGTATTATCAACTATACTCTAAGTGATGTATGTGCATATTCTTATCTATAGCATGAAGTGATATGTTTGCATATTGTTATTTGTCAATTCTAGTGCATATAGTTTAATAAGTGCATATGTAGTTTGTAAATGTGTAAATTATTTGTGAAATAAGTGCAAAACCTATAAGCTTGTCTTGTGTCTAACAAGTTTATGTTGTAAGAGTGCATAAGTGCATTTCTTGATATTAGATGTGCATACTTAAGTATCTAAAAGTGCATAGTGATGTCTTGCTAGTAAATGTACATAATTAAATGCTTAAAATTGCATGTCTTCATATTAATTGTGCATAATTAAGTGTCTAAAGTACATGTCGTGATATTAAATGTGCATGCTTGAGTGCTTGAAGTGTACTAATATTGTTTGTTACTAAATGTGCATAATTAAGTGTTTAAAGTGCATTTGTTGATATTAAATATGCATAATTAAGTAATTCATGAATTATTGTCTAATTATATGTTGTGTGATTTTATTCATGTCCGGATGTACTTTGTATGAAGTGGTGTAGGTTCAAATATTTGATTTTGTCATAGCCTATTAGCTCAAATGGTAGAGCAATGTGTTGATACACATGGATGTGGGTTCAAATCCCTCATAGGCTACAAACCATGCTTGTGATAATTCAGTTTATAAAAATGCATGTCTTGTATGTAGTAGTGCATAACTAGTTACCTAAAGTTCATGAATAAAATCTTACAAGTTCAATGCAACTTTGTTATCTTCTGTATATTTACTTCAACCATATGGATTACAAAATATTGAAGTTTACATGTAACTACTCGACATAATGCATTACACTTCCTACTCTCATATCATATAAGGTTTTTCAATGCTTAATATTTTTCATGAATACATTCAAATACACATTATTACTCAAACACGAGCTCATGTTTATAATTACATGAACACAACATTTCCTATGACGGGAATTTCGCTCGACAGGTTCTTGCATTTCTGAAACGCAAATCCCACCTTTTTTTGATGTTTTGTGTACAGTCCAATTTCATATAATTTGAGTTCTCATGCAACAGCTCATTATATTGACAATTTGCATCGAAAATGCCTTTGATTTAAGGTACATCTACGATCATGTTAGTAAAAAACATCTACGTATTCTTTGTGTCATCCCTCTCACTGGGAGTTATGCTTTTGATCATCTGATGGATTTACTTTTTTATCATATGTAATCAGCTGCATCACAGATTGACACTTAATACAAGCATGATAGTTATCTTCAACAAAGCATTCCATATTTGACTATATAATAATTCTTTTCACAATTTTAAGGGATTTGTGACGGCATACAAATATATCTAGTCCTCAAGAGGGTGTATGGACAATCCCAACATGTGTAGATGAACTTCAAAATGTATGTAGTCACATTCAAGAAAGGAATAGAAAAGAAAACGATTCAGCTTTCTAAGAGATCTTATTCGTAGAAACAAAGATGAAAATTTAACAATGTATTTTCCTCCCCTCTACACTTAGACCTTGAAAAGTACAAGGCTAGTGGTATCAAACCACGACCATTCATTCAACAACATGGAAACAAGTTTGACATCATTCTACTAGACAAAAACACAAGTAATGACAATAAATGAAGTTTGACACCAACATGGAAACAATTTTGACATCACTGTGTTAAACAACTTTGACAACCATTCATGCACCAATAAATGAATAACAATTAACATCAAAATACCCATTGCATTCGACATAGCGTGATCGACATGGAATGAACAAGAAGCACTAGTTGCAAATAACAACAATGGTAATAAGTGCACAAATAATACAAAATGGTGATAAATATGATAAAATAAAATAGAAAAGGCACAAGTAATGACAGTGATAATACAAAACACAAAGAGGCATATAAAAAGTAATGGACAATACTCAAAAGTGCAAAAGTAACAACTTTGTTCCTTTAAAAGTGCACAACTAATAACTTCAAAGTTTCAACGTCAATGGCAAGCAAATTCAATCGATCCAAATCAAAATTCACACACTAGGAAACGCAATACAAGTGACAAAGTTGAGCTGCTAATTAAGGATTCAAGCAAAATTCGCGAGCAAAATCGATTGATTCGCAACAAAGAGATTTGCAACATTGTTCTTAAGCAAAACCTAAATCTGAAAAAAAAACTAAATCAAATTGAGGAAGAGAGATGAAACATTAATATCATTATCCATCACGATTTTGATAGAGAAAGAACTAAGAAGAATGATTCACGAATTTATAGTATCGAAGAGCACAAAACTAGAGTAACAATGGCGGATTTCGCGAGCAGAAGAAGGTAAGGAAGAAGAAGTTCCCAATTTGTACATAGGGATAAAAATGGAAAATGAAATAAAAAGTGAGGGTATTTACAAAAATGTCATCGGTTGTTTAAAAATCTTGTAACAATCCATTAGATCAACTAAATCCAGCGGCTATTATTGCTCCCCACTTTACACCCTAAGCTCCCTCTTCCTATGATCCAAACTCGTATATACACTAAAGACCAAAAAGATAATTATAATACATACACAAATGACTAAAAGGATAACTATTATGATAGGGAGAGTATATACATAGCTCTTAAGCTCACTCTCCCACATTCACTCTCTTATATCACTAATCATTTCACATTTCTCGTACACATGGATTTTTGAATAAAAAACTTAATGAAGCTTTGCCTAAAGTGGTGTATACAATTCAAAATTTGTTCGGTTTAAAATAAGTTAAATAATGTTTATTTATTTGGTTTTATGTTTATATTTTATATCAATTTCATTCTAAAAACTATAAATAAACAACATTTAACTTATTTTAATAAAAAAAATAAAACTATAATTAATATTATACCATTATACTAGAATAAATATGTGAATATCTCAAAATATACAATTTAAGATGTATACATTATTATTATATTGTGAATTAATCATATGTGAACACATATTCTCATGTGAACCATGCGAACATTTTCGCGACACACATTGCATGTGTATTACGATGTACACATGTGTGTTGGGATGCACATTTACTACGATGCACACTCATGTGTGTTGTGATGCACAAGGTGTGCATCTGTGACTTCCAACAACGACCAAGGGTTTCCAATGTTGATCCGCTGTTAACCGATCACATGTGCATTGTAGCAATGTGCATCGTAGCAAAATACAAATGTACATCATAGCAACACACGAATGTGCATTAAGCTATGTGCATTTTAGTGTGTATAATGTAGCAAAGTGACATCATAGTACAACACAAATGCGCATCGCAACATGAATGTGCACTAAAAACACTAGAACGTGTATTGTTTGCACAACCCACATGAGAACACGTGTTTGCACAATAATAAACCTCGTATAATATAAATATATGATTGGTAAATATATATATGGAGTTCATGAAACCATCACTTTTTTCTTTGTAACGAACCATATTATACGCTCGGTGACTCTTTGTTCGTGACTCCGTTATACGCATCATATAAACTAGGGGTGAGTAAAAATATCTGATACGGTCGACCCGATCCGATAACCCGCCAATCCGAACCCTAAAAGTCCGTATCCAAAAACATCCGTTTAATTTTTATCCGAATCCGATATGATCTGGGTGATTTTTCCGGATACTTGTACCGGATACGGATCAAGATATTTTGCTTACCGGATATCCGGGAATCCGATACTATTAACATATAATATATATGTTTTTATAACTAGTATACAATGTTTAATTAGTTTAGATGATCTCAAAATGATGCTTGTATATTTTTAAGTAATTAAACCCACTTCAATTCTTCAATACAATATTCCTTATTTTATTCATTTTAATAAAAAAAACAACCTTGATTATTATTCTTATAAAATTAAAACCCAAAATCAATAATTCATGTATTAATTATCGCCTCACTAAACAGAGCAAATTTGTTTTTTTTATCAAAACTGAGTGTTTATCATTGAATTGAATTTTGATTAGGGTCAATTACCGAAAACCACCCGTTGAAAGGGCCATATTGCCCAAAACCACCCCTTTAATTCGATATTACCGGAAACCACCCGGATCTCATATGCCGTTAACGAAACGCCACCCCATCCCATACTCCGTCAAAAAAAGCGTTAATCGCGTCCTTACATATAATATCCCTCAATTTATAAGGATATTTTGGAATTTTTCCAACTCCTGTATTACAAGTCGGATTAATTTTAGAGAGGTTCAGACATTCTGTAAATTGTTTGATCTCTGTAATATTTTTCTGAGTAATATAAAATACAGTTGACGTATGTTCAAGGTTAAACAGTCGTTCGTGTACGAATATATTTAACCCGGGGTTAAGATATTTAACCCAAGATTTAAAACGGACAAGAGGGTGAAAAATGGCCTTGACCGCACCCCGCGGTCAAGTGGCCGCACCCGCGGCGAAAGCCAAACAAATGAGTCGGTCACTGGGCGCCACCGCACCCTGCCGCACCCTTGCCGTACCCCGCGGTGAACGTCATCTTCTTCGTCATCACGATAAGTCTCGGCTGACTTCGTCGGGGATGTCAGGCCTAGGCCGCCCAAGTTGGCACCTAGCCTTGTCCCCTGGTCTCCTTGCTTGTTCCCTCAGAGGAGGCTCGTTTTGGGCTATAAAAGGGGTCGAAATCAGAAAGGGAAGGAGCGTCATCTTCCTCCTCTGTTTTCTCCTCTGTTTTCTCCATTGAAGCACCGAGCTTTGAGCTTTGTTGTGAAGGTGTTCGAATCCCTTTGAGTGTTGGAAAAGGTACTCCTAAGTGGTGTTAGAAGGTCTAAGGTGTTGGGAGATCGAACCATAATCAAATCGAAAGCAAACGAAGTGATTGGATGAGTTTTCTCCATTAAAACACTGTCGCGAGCTCGCCACTGTAACACCACCGCACCCCGCGGTAAGAGCTCCACCGCACCAGCGGCGAGCCTTGTCCGAGTGTGTGTTCTTGGGTGTTTGGCTTGGGGCGAGGCTTGATTCATTTGATTCTTTTCCTATTCTTTTAGATTCAATTATGTAGATATTGAATCTAACT
Source organism: Rheum nobile (assembly GCA_027886185.1). NCBI lineage: Eukaryota > Viridiplantae > Streptophyta > Magnoliopsida > Caryophyllales > Polygonaceae > Rheum > Rheum nobile. Next base: position 514,834 of record WOAB01000481.1, read on the forward strand.
TAGGGTCTCGTTATGGGTCGTTCCATTGGGATTTATTATCCAGGATCTGTCCTAGTTTCAGACTCAGGAACCCGACGTTTCTAAGCTTTGTTCGAGCTCGACTAATCTAAGGCAATTGGCGGTTCGCTCTTGCTCATCATTCCATATTTCAATTAATTATCAATTGTTTAGTTGTTAATTAATTTGGGATGATTTACTGATTTATTGTTCGTTGGGAACAACTTTGTTAATAATTGATTAAAATATGATATTATACTAGGTTGTATATCTGCTAGAACGACGCTAGTATAAATATATGTTTATGATGTTGGCCATGTTGGCTTAGATGTGGACTATTACTGTGTTGAACTGTTAGTTATCACGAGTATTCGTAGGAACGCTTGGACTTTGTGAGGTCCATTCGTTTCTTTATAACTTGGCAAATAACAGGGCGATCAAGACCCTATGCCAAACTTTCTGGTCATGACCAACCGCAATGTGGATATAGAGGCTTGGACTCTGCGATGTGGATATAAAAGCTTATAACGTGATGTGAGTTTTGGAATTAAATAAGATAAGTGCTCTTGACGCACATAATTAATATACCTTCGGCGAGTAGTGCAGTTAGGCGATAGTGCAGCTAGGAAAGCTCGTCTTAACTTTTAAATCGCTCGTATGCGATACTTTGATTCTATGATTATTTCAGTTTCCCAACATTTGTCATATTTCCGATAAGACTCAATTCGTTGGAGTCTTCTTTTGGGATTGATTGCTGTAAGATTCGGTCTTCCAGAATCTTCTCTTGATCATGCCTTTTCATATAATTCAGTAGAAGTATGGTGGTTGACTATCGTGATCGGTTGTTATTCGAGAGACGATGAGTCTAACCTAATACGACTACTCGAACCACTCTGCTTTGTACCCCTTGCTTGGTCTTTCATTAGACTAACCAACCGTAATTATTCTCTGCATGGTTGGCTGGTGTCATCCGTTCGATTCGGCATATCAGATAAATTGCGGATCCGAGAAGGCTAGAACGACTATAAAGGCGACCGATGTTTTTGTTGTTATTTTAAGACTTCCGCTGTGTTAATTATGTTTTGTATTTAGGACTTCCGCTGTAATAATTCTGATAATGTATTTTGATGTATTTGGAATTATGCTGTAATTCCGAGACTTGATTTTAATGGAAGTTATGATATGTTGTATCATAACTGTGGTTTAATGATTTATATCAACTGGAAAAGCCTTGGGTGACATCGGACAGTACGTTTGAGGTCACTGGCGGTAATATTTTCAAGAGGTTATTTGGTGGTGTTACAAACTTGGTATCAGAGCCTAAAGTTTTAAAATGGGTTGGGTATTTGAAAACCATTTACTCGTTTTGATTGAAAAGTGTTTTCAAAAGGCTCTGAGTTATAAAAAAAATAAAAACGGTGTTTCATTTTCAAACCGTTCATAGTCATGTCTTCTATATAGTCTGATGTAGTAAGCTTGCTTCTATGTCTAGAAAGACTAACTCTCTTCTCGTCGCCCGTAGTTTTGGGTGCTTTCGTTTCTCTTCATAGGACTCGGAAGAAGCCGAGGTGGTTTCGCCATCTCCAGTAAGGCTTGAATTCCCAGTTCCCTCGTTAAGATTTAAGGTTGTAGAACCCAGTAACTCGGTTTGAATTCATCAATAGAAATTACCAAGTTAATCTACTCTGAGTTGATTACATTAAGTATTTTTGAGAAATATTAATGTATAAAATACTTGGAACCTGATCGGTAAACAGATGGTGAACATGAGGAACACTATTCGTGTTGGTGATGGGCCAAGCAATAACCTTAGACCAAATGCGAGGAATGTTGCGAACCCTGGAAAGGAACACGAGTTTGTTGCTCACAACAATCCAGTGGGCAATGACCAAGTTCAGGTCAACACACCAGTGATGTTTGATGCCGCAACAATAGAGGCAATCCGGGGTTTGGTGATACAAGCGCTCATCGACATTATACGAACAATCGCGCCTCAGGCACAAGTTGTGCCAGATCCTCCAGCGGTTCCCAGATTTGAGGAGCCAGCTGTCCAAATACCTCATGATGATACTGTCGGGAATAGAGACAATTATGGCCAAGCATTGAAAGACATAAGCTCTATAAGGCCTGACAGCTATGATGGGGAAGGAGAGCCAATAAAGAAGCGTAATAGCCAGAGGCAAGTACAGAACCAGTCTCAGGCAAGTGGGTTTAAAAGTCCTGTGCCATCGTCTGATTTTGCCAAATCTGGCCGAGCAAAGACAGAAATGACTCAAGGTGGGTCAACACAGCAATCAGGGCAGAGAAAGAGTCTGATCCAGTGCTACAACTGTAGTACGCACGAGCACAAGAGTAATGTGTGCCCAAAGGAGAAGAAGACGTGCTTTGCCTGCAAAAGGGAAGGACATTTACAGGCGTTCTGTCAATGGAAGAGGCAGAAAGGAGCTAAGTCACGGCAGGGGTATGTTAATCAGAACAACCGATCCAGGTTCAGTCCGGTGGAAGCTCCTAGTCCTTTGCTGCGGACAACTGCGCATAACAAAGGGGAAAGCCCCAATGGCTTCTGGAGGTCTGGGTCAACACTCTTACGTTATGCGTGAAGCGTATGGACCCGATGCTCCAAATGCTTAAAGTGCCTTATACCTTCATCCTACTTTTGTTGTATGTTGTGAATTCGGGTGTTACCCAGTCCTTCGTTTCATATAGTTGTGTTAGTAAGTTTAGATCAGTATGTAGCAAGGTTTGTAAACCTTTCGTTGTAAACCTTCCTATTAATAAATATTTGGTTAGAACCAAGCTTCTGTCAGAATTTCCGGTTACCATTCAGGGTAAGAAGTTTGAGGCAAATTTGATCTGTATAGCCATGGCTCCATACGATATTATTCTCGGTATGGATTGGCTGACGCATCATGGGGCGGTGATCGACTTTAGTTCAAGGACGGTGACGGTGTCATCTGGGGGCCAGTTCGTGTGCAAGTTTAAGGGTCGGAATAACGCTGATAACGGCAGGCTTATCAATGCGATGGATGCGTTTAAGCTACTACGACAAGGTTGTGTCGGGTATCTTTGCTACCTGGATCCGCCCGCGAAAGATGAACCTTTAGTTCTCGATATTCCAGTGGTTAGAGAATTTTCGGATGTCTTTCCGGAAGAAATTCCTGGATTACCCCCGAAGCGTGACGTGGAATTTTCTATCGATCTCGAGCCTGGTACCGCGCCGATTTCTAAAGCACCATACCGGATGGCTCCTGCAGAGATGAAAGAGTTGAAGAAGCAACTTGAAGATCTTCTCGACAAAGGTTATGTAAGGCCAAGCGCATCACCTTAGGGCGCTCCGGTGTTATTTAAGAAGGATGGATCGTTTCGACTTTGCATCGACTATCGTGAGTTGAATAAAGTCACGATCAAGAACAAATATCCTTTGCCAAGGATTGATGATCTGTTAGATCAACTACAAGGAGCAAAAGTCTTTTCCAAGATCGATCTGAGATCTGGTTATAACCAGCTCAGGATTCGTGAGGAAGATATTCTGAGGACTGTATTCCGGACGAGATATGGTCACTACGAGTTCGTAGTCATGCCATTTGGACTTACCAATGCTCCAACAGCCTTCATGGATCTGATGAACCGATGTTTTCACCGGTACTTGGATAAGTTCGTGGTGGTCTTCATCGATGACATTTTGATCTACTCCCCGAGCGTGGAAGCTCATGAGGAACATCTTCGGATTATTTTATCAGTCCTTAGACAAAATCAATTATATGCGAAATTGTCTAAGTGCGACTTTTGGATCAAGAAAGTGGCTTTGTTAGGCCATGTGATCAATGAGAATGGGGTAATAGTTGATCCCCAGAAGATTGAAGCAGTAGCCAATTGGAAGCGGCCTCAGAACGTGAAGGAGGTGCGTAATTTTCTAGGACTTGCGGGTTACTACAGACGGTTCGTAGAGGGATTTTCTAAGATCGCTCTACCTATGACCGGTCTTCTCCGCAAGGCCCATAAGAAATTTGTCTGGAATGACAAGTGCGAGGCCAGTTTTCAGGAATTGAAACAGTGTCTGACCTCTGCACCAGTATTAGCGCTACTAAAGGGAAATGTATAAGAGAGATAGTTCATAGGGAACTCGTTTCCTCTATTACGACCTTGAGTAGGACTTTAGAGTTCAGAGTTGTGGATACAACCGGTGTAGGACCAATGGTTAAGGGTTGCTTTTGAAAAGCTGAGTGTGCAAAGTCATAAGTATTATCTTGGAAGATCTATTCGAAGTTTCGTTTTGGGGTCTGTTATGAGACTTCCTTTAGAGAAGCAATATAAGGATTAGACAGACAATGATTGATGTCTATTATGGCGATTTGATATCACGATTAAGGAAATAAGTGATTAGGCTCAACTGTGCTAATTGATTGATTGTGATCCTGTTTCGAAGAAACTAGAGGCCTGAGTTGGCAGTGAATTTTAGGGCCAAATTTAAGTAGGCCAAAGGATTGGAGTTAGAATGTTGTCCTTTCGAGGAATAAAGAGTTATGACACTTGGGAATTTACAAGATTCGATATTTGGACTTTATGTGATTGGGCCATCCATAAGGCATATGGTACAACCCTTATTGGAAAGATCAGGTTGTGAAGTTACTGTATTAAGGAAGAGGTCACTTAAATGGAAGGATTTCAGTTTAGGGATCGATGATGTTGATGATTTCGATAAACTGAAGGATTTAGTACATAGATTAAGTTTATGTATGCTTAAGGAGTAAAGTAACAATGTTACTCGTGTACATCTATTGAAGGATTAAGACGCAAGTGATTGATTCGGTTGGTAATGAATCATTTAGCAATTCGATACTTTGGGAAAATAGGAGTAAGCTCTCATGTGATTGGGTTGAGGAGCATACGAATAAATGTTGTGATTATTCTTGGAGAAAGTATGGGAATCTTAAAGGATTTAAGTTAGAAATGACATAAGGTCAAACTTACTCCAGATAATTGATGGAATAGTAAGAGGTACCTTTAAGGAAATTGAGGATGTAATGTTTTGAGGTTACTAAGAGTTGACAATTGGATTGTAAGGAATTAATATGTGAACTTTGGGATTTTGCATATAAGGAAATTGTGAGGGAGATGCGTGTTCTCCTATTAAAGGTATAATATATAGAGATGAGGTTGCGGATGAGATCAAGTGGACTTGAGAAAAAGGGGCAACCCACGTTGGTTAAGGTAATCTTATAAAACGTTCGGGTGAGACAAGAGTATAATCCTATGGAATGGATTAGTGAATCATGTTGTGGTAATCATGCATAGATTGTGAGATAAATATATGGCATAAGGGCCGGATATGATAAGGGTAACAAGTGAATCGTTTATGTAAGGTCTGTATGACAGGTGGAAGTACTAAGTTGTAGTACTGTTGATTTCTAAGTATATATTCAAGGACCGAACTGTCGAAAAAAGGTTAGTAGAAAAATGTTGTATTCTTCTATGAAAGGACATTAAGGTCTTCCGGAGGAAGAATGCATGACAACAAGGTTACATTGGAGATTTTTGTAAGGATACTCTGGTTAAGGCAATGGTAATCATGTAGATGATTACATCTATTCTATCGAGAGTAAGGATTGTAGACCAAATTGGTTAAGGATACCAACCTAAGGAGGTTAGGGTATTTACTTCGAGAGAAGTTTAGAAGTAAGAGTAAGAGAATATGTATTCTCATAATTAGTATAGTGAATCTATTGTGGTGATCATAACTTTGAGAATGGTCACGAGTTAGTACAAGTATAGCATATGGCGATAGGATATGCTGAGAACTTGTGTACTCGATCGTCCGACTAGCTAGAGGGACAACCTGAGTCTGATTGAGTTCACATACAATAATAGCTGGCATGCTACTATCAAGATGGCTCCATTCGAGGCTTTGTATGGTCAAAAGTACAGATCTCCGATTTTTTGGGATGAGAATGTCGATAAGATTCTGCTCAGACCAGAGCTAGTAGAAAGGACCGCCTCAGACATTGCCTTGATAAGACAAAGAATGTTGACCGCCCAGAGTCGACAAAAGTCTTACGCTGACCCGAAGCGTAGGAATGTTGAATTCAAGGTTGGTGACAAAGTATTTGTCAAGGTGTCACCATCCAAAGGTGTGTTCAGATTTGGTAAGCGTGAAAAGCTTAACCCTCGCTATGTGGGACCATTCGAGATCCTTGATAGGGTGGGATCTCTAGCGTACCGTTTGGCATTGCCGCCATTGGCACATCCAGTGCACAACGTGTTTCACGTATCCTTGTTAAGGAAGTATGTGCCAGATGAATCTCATGTGCTGAGTTATGAAGACATCGAGATCTAGGCAAACGGTACCTACGAGGAGATACCTGTGCGTATTCCCGAGCGTCGTGAGAAGCAGCTACGCATCAGGGTGGTACCGTTGGTACGAATTTTGTGGTCCAAGTCAGGAACCAAAGAGGTTACTTGGGAGACTGAAGAGGATATGCTAAGACGCTTTCCCGAGTTGTTTTCGGTCTAGAATAATCAAGTTTCGGGGTCGAAACTTCTTTTAAGGGGGAGGTAATGTAATATCCCTCATTTTATAACATATTTTGGAATTTTTCCAACTCCTGTATTACAAGTCGGATTAATTTTAGAGAGGTTCGGACATTCTATAAATTGTATGATCTCTGTAATATTTTTCTGAGTAATATAAAATACAGTTGCCGTATGTTCAAGGTTAAACAGTCGTTCGTGTACGAATATATTTAACCCGTGGTTAAGATATTTAACCCAAGATTTAAAACGGACAAGAGGGTGAAAAATGGCCTTGACCGCACCCCGCGGTCAAGTGGCCGCACCCGCGGCGAAAGCCAAACAAGTGAGTCGGTCACTGGGCGCCACCGCACCCTGCCGCACCCTTGCCGCACCCCGCGGTGAACGTCATCTTCTTCGTCATCACGATAAGTCTCGGCTGACTTCGCCGGGGATGTCAGGCCTAGGCCGCCCAAGTTGGCACCTAGCCTTGTCCCCTGGTCTCCTTGCTTATTCGCTCAGAGGAGGCTCGTTTTGGGCTATAAAAGGGGTCGAAATCAGAAAGGGAAGGAGCGTCATCTTCCTCATCTGTTTTCTCCATTGAAGCACCAAGCTTTGAGCTTTGTTGTAAAGGTGTTCGAATCCCTTTGAGTGTTGGAAAAGGTACTCCTAAGTGGTGTTAGAAGGTCTAAGGTGTTGGGAGATCGAACCATAATCAAATCGAAAGCAAACAAAGTGATTGGGTGAGTTTTCTCCATTAAAACACTGTCGCGAGCTCGCCACTGTAACACCACCGCACCCCGCGGTAAGAGCTCCACCGCACCCGCGGCGAGCCTTGTCCGAGTGTGTGTTCTTGGGTGTTTGGCTTGGGGCGAGGCTTGATTCCTTTGATTCTTTTCCTATTCTTTTAGATTCAATTATGTAGATATTGAATCTAACTTAGGGTCTCGTTATGAGTCGTTCCATAGGGATTTATTATCCAGGATCTGTCCCAGTTTCAGACTCAGGAACCCGACGTTTCTAAGCTTTGTTCGAGCTCGACTAATCTAAGGCAAGTGGCGGTTCGCTCTTGCTCATCATTTCATATTTCAATTAATTATCAATTGTTTAGTTGTTAATTAATTTGGGATGATTTACTGATTTATTGTTCGTTGGGAACAACTTTGTTAATAATTGATTAAAATATGATATTATACTAGGTTGTATATCTGCTAGAACGACGCTAGTATAAATATATGTTTATGATGTTGGCCATGTTGGCTTGGATGTGGACTATTACTGTGTTGAACTGTTAGTTAGCACGAGTATTCGTAGGAACGCTTGGACTTTGCGAGGTCCATTCGTTTCTTTATAACTTGGCAAATAACAGGGCGATCAAAACCCTATGCCAAACTTTCTGGTCATGACCAACCGCGATGTGGATATAAAGGCTTGGACTCTGCGATGTGGATATAAAAGCTTATAACGTGATGTGAGTTTTGGAATTAAATAAGATAAGTGCTCTTGACGCACATAATTAATATACATTCGGCGAGTAGTGCAGTTAGGCGATAGTGCAGCTAGGAAAACTCGTCTTAACTTTTAAATCGCTCGTATCCGATACTGTGATTCTATGATTATTTCAGTTTCCCAACATTTGTCATATTTCCGATAAGACTCAATTCGTTGGAGTCTTCTTTTGGGATTGATTGATGTAAGACTCGGTCTTTCAGAATCTTCTCTTGATCATGCCTTTTCATATAATTCAGTAGAAGTATGGTGGTTGACTATTGTGATCGGTTGTTATTCGAGAGACGATGAGTCTAACCTAATACGACTACTCGAACCACTCTGCTTTGTACCCCTTGCTTGGTCTTTCATTAGACTAACCAACCGTAATTGTTCCGGTAATATTGAATTAAAGGGGTGGTTTTGGGCAATATGACCCTTTCAACGGATGGTTTTCGGTAATTGACCATTTTGATCATATAAATTAAAGTTAAAACTTTATATATACTTGTCAATTCCACTTATTATATAATATATATACGTTTATGGTTCTCAATTTGAAAATGTTGATATGTTTAATTGTTTGAAAAAATTACATAGCCTTGCAAATGGTGTTAATGTTTGACATTTAGTTTACACTTTACGGATTGTTAGTTTTGATTGAATTAGAAAAAGTAACATTTTGATTTAACTTTTAATAGATATTCTAGTAACCGGATAATTTAGATATCCGAGTCGAATATCCGATCCGATTCGAATAATATTCACCGGATATCCGGTCCGAAACGGACCAGATACGGATATGAGTTTTGTGAATATTTTTTACCAGATATCCGACATACCGGACCGAATCGAATATATCAGTTTGCTCACCCCTAATTATAAACGTTCTTTTCTCTTCTATAGCTCACAATACCATTTAACAGCACAACACGAATACAACACTATTCTAGGCAAACATTCAGCCAAAATATGCAGGTCAAGTCTAATTTCTAATGGCTTTAACTAACAATGAAAATAAATGTTTTAGACCACACGAAAAACAAAGGTGTCTCAGATTAGAATCCTTGAATTTTTACTAACTTATGTACAGATGCTCAAACATAAGAAAAATAAGACGAAGTAAAAGGCTCCTCCTAAACCTCAACATGGGTCGAAAATCGAGATTTTTAGGCAGACACATGGAGGGCAACTGATAAAAAATACTCTACTGTCTTTCGTTTCTACTGACTGTCACTCTAGTTAACAGCAGAAAATTTTTGAAACTGCTGAATTTCTGCTCACCTGAAAAACATTATAGATTCCAGCCACAAGGACCAGCCTTGCGCTCCCCTCGCTTTCTCTTGGTTTTAGGAATGTGAAACTCAGATGTTAAACATGATGTCAACGTCGGCTTTTCCTCGGGAAGGTTTGTTTCTCCAATGGGTTCAGGAATCAGTTCTTCCAAAGAAAGAAAGGAGCTGTTCTGTTCATCTGTCTCTAGCTGCAGCTGTAGCTCCATCTCGAAGGATTCATCGAGGATCCCGTCAAATGCAAGGTTGTCATCATCTACATCATGTTGTAGCAGTGCATCATCCAAAATCTGTGTAAGAGGTAAAGAAATGAAAGGATAATTATGTTTGCAGCTCGGAAACCCTCCTTTATGCATCTCAATGAAGCTGTTTGTAAAATATTAAAGTATGTTTCAGTTGCAAGTGGTTCCTCCCCACTAACTAAAACCCCACATTAACCCCACCTTAGATACAACACATCAATTGTTCAAGTTACTGCCATTAAGCCAACAAACTAAGACATCCCATGGTATGTTAAACTAACAAATTAAACAGACACAAAGTAGACGATGCTACTGTTATGACTAGTGAATCTTATGGTGCATATTTATATGTTCAAAAGTCAAGCACTGTTTCAGTTAATATCAAAACTTCATGAGCTGATTCCTTTCTGACTTCCATTCGATAAAAAAACATTGAAAAATTAAACATAAGGCTTACATTTTCAGCTGATTCTATGTGTGCTTGATGGATGGTAACATCTGCAGCAGATAACAGTCCAACCGTGCTTTCTATTATATCAGGAATTTCAGGAACCATTGCACAGTTTGAGATAACCTCGGGCAAGGCTAGGTCACCTATTTCAAAATCTGACAACTGTTGAGGAGTATATATAGCACCAGCAGAAGCTATGTCCTCATTACCAGCTGATATGGCAGGGCTATAAGCAGAACTTGTTTGAGCATCAAAGGGAGAAATAAGGCTCAAATTTTCTGAAGACGAGAACTTCATGCCATTCTTCAGCATCACTGTATCAAGATTGTTCCTTAGTTTATAAACCCGAGAGTGTACGGTCTCAATCTTTGAGAGGATCTGCTCCAAGAAAGTATCATCAACACTAAACCACTCATCAGCAAGTGCAAATTCATCGTGCTTGGAAATTGGATCTGTAACAATGAAATACCACCATGTATATTCATAAGTAAAATGAGAAATGGTTATATTTCAAAATTTCCTATGTTAAGATTATATAATGTGTAAAATTTAAAATAAATCACCTAATATATCCATTAGTAACCACTTCATACCATTTCTACAACTAGTTTTAATATTTGTGTGACAACAATATAGACCAAGTGTAATACACTAAAACTGAAATAAAACATTGGAGTTGAAACTTGAAACTTGTCTTACTTGAACAAATAAAATGGGTATGCTTGAAGCAAGTGCAAGCAAGGTTAACGTGGAAGGCCATCTACAATTACCAAGAAAAAAGGACTTGGTCTGCAACTTACATACTTTTATTTTTCCAACATGAACCTAAAAAGCTATTAAATGTATCCCTTAAGAGTCTAATTCTAGTACTTCAATAAGGAAACAATATGAAATTAGATTCTCATTCAAAGCTAGTCATAGATATGGATGTTCTTGAACTTAGTTTTTTAGTATGGTCTACAGCAAAAGCATAACAGGCCCTTGCACTTAATGATAAGGAAGAAAGAGAATCACCAATTGTTTCAATTGCCCAATAGCTTGACTTGTAAGCTCTCCTTTTAATCTGTTTCTATCAAAGTTCATAACTGATTTAATATGCTCAACTAAAAAAGAGGGGTATGATAGGAACAAGGGATCCTTAATGAGAAAAATCACCCCTCTATCTTTTTGTGAAGCTAAGATTCAACATTAAGTCATTAACTACTAGACTATTTTTATAATTCTAGCCTCCTGAGGAGATGTTCTTGACTTATGAAACCTGCAGTACATACTATACTTCTCGTTCACCCCCGGATAGTCTATTCAACTTTCCCATTTATCTTTCTCCAAATCTCGAAGTTTAATTTTGATCTACCTATTGATGAGAAAAGAAATGACTTAGAGCAAAACAATAAAATGAGGTAACGCAGTAACATTGCTTGGAAATAAAGTGGTTTAGAAAACAAATAGCAGAAAAATCTTATACCTATAACAGCAATGTCATCAACAGTTGAAGTGCTATCCAGATCAGACTTCTTGTTTTCTGCATCAAAAAGATCCGGAGGTAAATACCACGGAGCCCCTCCATTGAGCATGAAGATAAAAAACTCAAAAGTTAATGAACCAGTGTTAAACGAACTCCTTACAGATATAAAATCGTACCAATATAGGAGAAGAGCCGGTGGTGAGATGTAAGCGATGTTAATTCATTCATTTTCTCCACTTGCTTCCTTTTTCTTCTTTTCATGGACTTTCTCTTTAAACAATGACCAACAAATGGAAAAGATTTTGAACAAAACTCAGATGCATATTGATCTAATTCCAACATTTTTGTTTGCTCATTTACTTCAAGCTCCCTCGAGTACTTTTTAGCTTGTGCCTCCAGTTCCTTTATTCTCAGCTCTGTCCATTTGCACCTCCACATAAGTGGTCGTATGAAGCTCCTCCAGTGACTACTCACCTTCTTTCTCCTAATATTAGAATTATAACAAAAAGTTATTGACTAAGAGCTGGCATAAAGGAATAAGAATAATACTGGGAAACTTAAACGAAGTCAGCACGTTTTCTACGAAGCTAAGAGTAAGGAGAGAGGGAACAACGATTAGAATAGAAACAGTAAAAAATATATCACTGTATTCTTTTGGAAATTTATCAAGTATAGTCTCGTTCAAACAACTTTACTAGAAGAGAAAGGCACCACATCCATTACATACAGAACTGGCAAATTACAATATCCATACAAATTAATTTAAGAAAATAGTAAATCCTACAGAGCCAAAAAGGGGAAATATTTGAAAAGCTTTAGCTGAGCTCTTAACAATATAATGCTTAAAGTAAACATAGCGAAGTCCCACATCAAATGTGATGTCATTATAAAGGAAAATTTCATATATTAAGTTATAAATAGCATCAAAGTCTCCATTTCCTGCTAAAAAAAAAAAAGTCTCCATTTCAGCTACTGAAAAAGCTCTCTAATCTAGCAAACAAAGATTTCACTTCAGAAAAACAAGGACAATACAATAAGCCGCTAAAGATCAATACATAGAAATTGACAAGTTCAATATATACCTGTTGTTCTAACTGAGCCATACAAAACCTTTTTAAAAAAAAGAAAAGAAAAAAGAGCCGTACAACTTTGAAAATATCCATATCCAGTTTATCACTGTGCACAAAAGCTTCTAGTACATAGTAAAAATCTCATCTGAAAAACTATCGATTCAATTAAAAGTTCACAGAACAATCATGAGCCCACCAATTGTACATGTGTCAAGAGAAAATAATCTTATCATCAAATTATTAGCTCCAGGATGCAAGATTCTTAATTTAGTTCTATTCTATGGCCTAAATGCAAATGAAGTAAAATCTAGCAGAAGGAATCACAGAAAAATAAGTCCTCTTTCAAGTACAAAGTATTGAAATTAATTTGAAACTAAGAAAATCACCAGCTCATGATCTACATTTATAACAAGATGCATACCACACAAGATTCTATCAGATAAAGACCATCAGGTGAAACTGCAGCTTTCCCCTCAGGGGAACTTTACAGAGGAAGAAAGGGTTATAATCCATGGGTTCAAGAACAACCAGAAACAAACCTTGTTGGTAAAACACTATCATAGTTATTAAACATGGAAGCCATAGCGTTTTCACCCCAAAATTCGGACTCAACTTCTGCATCACTTGTTCCTGATGTGTTCTCACTTCTGGATGCAGTATCACCAAATGAGCTTGAGTACTCAGTTGCATCTGCATCCACTACTCCACATGGCCCATCCATGCTTGGATTTGTAAGATCAGTAACATTAACCTTAAAATCCTCAATGCTACTTGGACTCTTTATCTTTTCATCCAAATGAGCTATTTCCACCACAGTGGCATTGTATGTAGTTTGGCAGCTCAAACCTTTGTCATCTGGCACAGCTACGAAAGTGCTACTATCCTTGGAAGTTGCAACTGTCATTTATGGAATATTTTTCACTGTGTGCAATACATGCATTCATTATTAGATCATCTAAGACGGAAAACTCAGGTTCCATAAAAGAAATGATTTACACTGACAAATGATGTTACAGTCAGAACGGACATAAACTATTATAAATAACCCTTGCATCAAATAACATTACATAGAAACGAGGGTAAAAAATATTTAAACTTTGTCCATCTTCTAACACAAAGAAAGCATGAGGAATCAGAATAATGGAACAAGGAGATATTACAGTTTACCAAAAACAGAGACCAGACATTAATAATGCAAGGAATACAAACTCATATCTAATATGGCAACATGTTACGACTCAATTGTTAATTTATGGTTGGAGTAGCCATGAGGCTCATGGCATGAGCATGCTACAATATATATGATTTGTGCCTACTTGTGAAGGTCTATACAAAGTATCATAATAGAAGTGCAGGCATGCAGCAGAAACCGATTTCAGCAATACTTTATACACATTACAAAGACTATTTCCATTTATTTCAAATGAACTTGTTATATATATATATAATGAGTGTTCCGGTACATTTTGTCCTTATAATAAAAAGTACGAAGCCACCACAATCGTCGGATGGGCAAAATGAACGGATTGGACTAAAAGCGGAAGAAAATAAAAAAACAAACGACGCGCTTCATGCCCATGTTTATAATGGCATCTCTGTAATTATATTAAAAAACTTGTACACGGTCAAAATTACCCTTTCTTCTCTTTTTACTTCCACCTTGTTCTCTCTCCTCTTTAATTAAAAAGTACGTTCTCTCTCTTTTTTTGTCATAGAGTGGTCCCCTCGTCCTTTTTTCCACTTTTCAATCAATCTCTACTCTTCCTTTTTTATCTGAATCTCATTCAACCTTTTTTCTTATTTTTTATTAATCTTTTATTTTTTTAACAAAAAGTATTTTTGTCTTATTCTTTCTAATAACATTTTTGTCTTTTTAATCATAGTATTAGGAATATTCAAAAATAGACAAGCAAAATCACTTATTTGTAAATCAAACAAATTACGTTAAAGTTCACTTAAAAATGTATAAGTTCATATAATTTTACTTACTATATTTTCATATTTATGTGGATCATTTATAAAATACCATACAAAGTTGGGTTCATGTGTAGCATTTTCAAGTTCATATTTATTTCCATACTTTAGGAACAATATAAACGTAAGGGTTCATAGCAAATATATCAATGTTCATATATATTCATATATATTCATCCTAGTTTCATATTTAATACTTCATACTTTAGGAACAATACAAACATAAAGGTTTATATCTAACATGTCAATGTACATATATAATCATCTAATGTCATACTTATGTTGAAAGCTTTATCTTCTTTTACATACTCCGTGCACCATATAAATAAAGTAAAGGTTCATATTTTATATTTAAAGGTTCATATATAGTCATATAATGTTCATATATAATGATGTCAATGTTTATTTTAATCTCATTGTGTTTCATATCTTTTTTGCCTTTATTATGACTTTCTCATATTCTTCATGTCAAAAGTCCAAATAATATGTCAAAAATAAATCGAATTATCCACCCAAGAGGACATTTTATTCATGTACAGCTCAAGTATCAATGTTCACATATTACTTGTCAAAGTTCAAATATATTCATCTAATGTTCATATTAAGCCCATTGTGTTTCGTTTCGTTTTTGCCTATATCATGATTTTCTCACATTTTTCATGTCAAAAGCTTAAAGAAATGTAAAAAAACAGAACCAGTTATCCACTTTAGAGGGTATTTCATCCATGTACATCTCACACTATCTCTCTTAGGCATTTTAGCAAACACCTTGTGGGCTTTTCTTAACTCATCCAACCTAATCAATTTCAAGCTTCTCAAATATGGGAATGGATCATCTCCACTAACAACAATCATAAAATCATCCCCAAAAGTGAAATCAGATAGAGATCTGAATTTTTTACACACAAACCACAAATCTAAATCATCCATTAACCTAAAAAAAATTAAATTTCGAGAGAAAAACAAAATCGAGCAACATAGAATGACGAGGGAAGATCGAGTACAACAAAAAATGACGAAGACGAATTGAAGAGGAATAAATCAAATAAACACGATCCACGTGAGTGAATAAGGCTGGAGAATCCACCATTGTAGTGCAAAAGAAGGTTTTGGATATTTGGGGAAGAAGCTCTTAGAAAGGAAATTTACCAAAACACCCCCCACTTAAATGAAAAGAAAGAGGCACGCGAATGATGAGGATCGTTGGATGAGCTTCAGTCAATGGACGGGATTGTTTCGTACTTCTTACAATAAGACAAGTTTGTATCTGATCCCAAATCTATATATAATCATGACAGAATAACTATATACCTGTATAAAATATTGGGAATATCATTTGGAACATCCAAATATGGTGAGCTTAAAGCTGAACATGAACACCCTTATACACTAACATGAAAATTGACCCATGTCCCTTTCCCATTTTTGAAAAAATACCACAATATGAGCTGCAAGCAGATCAATGACACTGCAACGTATCAATCATATGCAGAAAACCTACATGTGATGTCACTAAGCTTTTATGATTGTGAATACAAGTGAAATTCTAAACTCGAACTATCTAGTTCCCTTACAAAGTACAATAATTCGAACTGATACATAAGAATATCAAAAGGCATTTAACTCTCGTCCACAACATCAAGCTTCTTATAGCTTTCCCAAATAAATAGATGGAACTTAACCACCTCATAGAGCACAATTACAGAAAGGCAACTAAATTAAGAGGAATAATGACAAATATCCTGTGTTTTGTGCCATGGATAAATGAAACACATTATGTGAGAACAATGTACCATGTCTAAAAGTATGTACTGCATTGCGTTGTGCCCTTCTCTAATTTGATGAAATTTTTTAGGGGTACACCATACCACATGGCTAGATGGAGCGAAAAATGTGGGAGTTCACTTAATTGCATTCTTGAGGTGAGGCATCACATGAGAAAAGTGGTTATTCTCATGCACATGACTCGTTACCTCTTACCTAATGGGTTGTAAAGACACCCATTTTAGTGGGTTGTTTGGTTAGGTAAAAGAATTTAATGGATGGAAATTTGGAAGTAAGATGAAAGAGATTGGACATGGAACAGAATGGATTTCCATATTATTCCAGATAAATTTAGTGAGCCAAACACAAAGCAATGAATAAAACTGTTTTGTTCGAACTTCATACTTGTATAAATCCCAGCAAAACACAAACTAAAAGTCTCCACCAGCAGCTCCAAACATTCACTTCTAGAACTAGCATTAAGAAGTCCAAATTCACTTACTTTAGGTGAAAGAAATTTTTACAACTAAAAGTTTCAGAATAAGCTAGATACATCACACTCGTAGCATACACCACATATGAAGTAAAGCACTATCTAATGACCGCTTCAAAATTTCATCCATATTACATCTCACGATCATGTTGACCAAATCAAAGCACAATACAATCGAGCTACAATAAAATTTCACATGTTTCCGGCGCAAGAAACAAAAGAAAGGTGCAATAAAATGAAGAGAAAAGTCCAAATCTCGACATGCAAATCCGAAAACGACAAAACATACACGAAGAACCAATACATGCAGAACAGCAAATGCTCAAATTCCGTCGAAGGATGAAAGAAAAGACGGGAACACAGAGAACAGTTTAACAGAATTTTAACCAAATTACCAAAAGAGCAACAACAGAATCACAAAGAACTATACAAAACTGAGCGAATTGAAGACCAAACACGCAGAGAAGAATTCGAAATCGCGAGAACCTGTGTAAGTAATTCCAAGATATAACAGTACACAGAAAACATTGAAACCAGAAAAGCATGCGAATTATCAATTCAAAACACAACAACAACGGAACAAACAAGAAGAGAAGCATTTGAGCAAGTGAATTTCGAATCGAACACGGAAAAGGTAATCGCGAGAGTGAAGAGAGCGGGCGAGAGGGAGAGAGAGAGAGAAAAGAGACGAGTACCTGTGCGAGTGAGAGGAGTGAAAAGAAGTGTGAGATGGAGAGCGGAGAGAACGGGGGAAGTATATTTAGCTTGTTTGGGGAGTTCGGCGGCGAAGCGTATAAAAAAGGTGGCGTCAAAGAGAGGGGGGAAAGAAGAGAGACGTTATAAACCTAAAACCCGCTTATTAACTTCCCGCTTTTTATTCTCAGTCGCTCTCATGATCATTGTTTTTACTCTTGAGTTTCTAATTAGTTTGAACTTGTCTAAAATGTTTTCTTTTCCAATTTAGAGGAAAAACCTAGTCGACTAAAATTGAGTAAGTGCCCATGTTAAATACGGGTTTAATTATAACATACTAGGTTGCTTCGACAATTATTGGCGTCGACGTCCTTGACGCTTAAAAGCGTCGGCAATTTATGACGGCGAAAAATTCGACAATTTTACCAAGCGTCGAGGAAAAAAACTACGACGCTTTTATGCGTCTAAAATGGCTTAAAAAAGCGTCGAAAAATGACAGGTTTTCTAGTAGTGTATGTCCGTGCTACGCACGAGATTGGTCTTTTTTATAGGCCCTTGCTATTTCACGCACGGGTAAAATTTCTATTTAACGCACTGTTTAATCCGTGACGTACCAAATAAATCAGCCCGTGATGCACCACAAAATTCCGTCCGTGACAGACCACAACAAACCGTCCGTGACGCACCAACCCTATCTGTGCGTCACGGACGAAGTTGCTGCATATAAATGCAGCAACTTCGTCTCCCCCGACCCACATATCTCATTTACAGCAACCCACTCGCGATTTCGCTCCCAAGGTCAAAGGTTTCGATCCGTCACGTTTCGATCAAATCCGTCCGTCACGATCCGTAAGGTTAGTTAAATCTGTATCTGTTCTTTACTTAGTTTAATTATCTTGAAATTATTGAAGTTGTTAAGACATTTTAGATGATTTTCGTTTAGGGATTACTTGTCTAGTATTGGATTTAAACATGTTTGAAGGTTGTTTCAATTTTTTTAATGTCGGTTTTGAATATGGATCTGCACTTACGAAATTTGTAAAAAAAAAAATCGATATGCACAGATCCAGATCTGTCAAAATTGAACCATCCAGATCTGGTTCGTGACGCACATATTGAGTCAATCTGTGACGCACGGATTGGTTCAATCTGTCACAGACGAATTGTCATGATCCGTCACGGACGAATCTACTTGATCCGTCACGGACGGATCTTGTATGCAGACCCGACACTCGACAACATGACGCTTAATGATCCACCTATATACCAGAATGACCCTAATGTGGTAAGTAACTATACATATTCTTAAACTTGTCGGTTATTTAATATTTGTTCTAATAATTTGTTTTATAGGATCCGACATGGTATGTACCTTCTGCATCTGAGGAGCCTAGTGGTTGGTACGTACCTCATGCACCTGAGGAGCCTAGTGGTTGGCCCATGTGGCCAGGAGGTATGAGTGGGCAAGCATATTTGCCCGCTCAACAGCCTCATTTCGAGGAACCGGCGGAGGAACAGGCTGCTCCTAGACAACGTAGAGAGCCTAGGCAGGGTAGAGAGCCTAGGCAGGCTAGACAAGCTGGAGGTCGGGATGCTGTCGATCCCAAGTTGATAGGACTTGTACCGGGAGGTCCGGAGATCCCAGACCTACTGTTTGATTTCACTGTCCACACTGCATATTTCATTTATCAGGGCATTGTAAGTTATCAAAACTTGAGCCTGTTATTAAACTATTATTCTTTTTTTTGTATCTAACATGTTTTTTTATTTTTTATAGGAGTGAGAAACTCTCACGTTTCAGCTCAGACATGAGCAGCTAAGAAAATGGAGGCTTGATGATCACTCTCCATGGTGCGATCTTGCCAGAAACAGCGGCATCACACATTTGCAGAACCTGATCTACACTTATGTAGATCAGCCTTTGATTTCTGCATTTGTGGAGCGATGGCAGCCGGAGACCAATTCATTTCATATGCCATTTGGAGAGATGATGATCACTCTCCTAGATGTCTACATGATTTTGGGCCTCAAGATTGATGGGCACGGAATGGGACTTCCTCTCCAGGATCGCAGCATGGGCAAACATGAATTGTACAATGAACAGGCGCTGAGGGCAATACAGTTCTTTTCCTTGACGGAAGAAATGGCTACACATGGTCTCACTGCAGACAACCTGAAAAATCACTGCTTGAACACAGAGCTAGATGATGATGAGATCGCGTCGGGTTATCTATTGTACCTGATGGGCTCGACCCTCTTTCCAGACAAGTTCCAACACATGCTGCCCATGCCTTATGTGACCTACGTGAGTGACATTGGTGATACTTGCAATCTTTCTTGGGGTTCTGGCACATTGGCATTCATGTATCGGTCATTGGGCGAGTGTTCACGGCATGACTGTCGTCAGATGTAGACCTGCTACACGTTGTTGCTGGTAAGGATTGTGTTGCATATTGTTTTTATATTATTTAATTACATTTAAGGTATAGGTTGATATGTTTGTTATTGTTATTTATGTACAGGCTTGGATCTATCTATACTTCCCTAGCTTTCGTCCACAACAAAATCCCTGCTTCGGAGACGTTGTGCCATATGCCAGCCGATGGAACCATGTGCAGACTCGTAGTAGGCAGAGAAGAAACTACATGGAAGAGTTGGATTTAATGCAAGCTTGGCATGTAAGTATCATACGATGTGGTTTATTTCTCATATTAATGTATTACAATTGTGTAAAGTTACTTATTATTGTGTTAATTGCATCCTTTTTTGTGTAGGTTGACTGGCAGCCCTATGGCTACGTTAATTACAACATCCCGGAGTTGGCTCCTGCCTTTTTTCATGGGGTCATCTCATTTCTGAGAATTACCGAGCCCTATATGCCGGATCGGGTATCGAGGCAATTTGGAGTGGTATAAGGGATTCCCCGACCAGTTATAGAGCCCATCAAAGAGCACAGACATCCCAGCATTAGGAGTTATATAGTGCAGTATGACCCCGCTTCAAACTGGAGTTGGGATGCAAGAAGTGAACACTCCATCTGGATCAAACATATGGGTCATCCTGCTTTAGAAGGATATGAGTATAGTGCCGACTATATGGAGTGGTACATACCTCGTACACACCCATGTGTCAGGCCTCAGGATGCTGGCATAAGAGATCCTGTCCAGGTAAAAATATGTGTTGGATATTTTTTTTTACTTTACATATACAATTAAACCGATTCTTTTTAATTTATACGTATTTCTGTAGGTCATTGGACAAGCATTGCAGCGTCTAAATCCTTTCCATGATGCGGAGGAAGAACAATTCTACAACATGCGCGATGATGTGCGACACTGCATCCAGGACTTCAGACCCTACGAGCATGGCAATGATGAGGAGGAGGACAAATATTAAGTGCATTCAAGTTTTCAATTGCTACTTTGGTTGTATTTTAGGGAGTGTCGCACCGTTTATGAAATTGTAGTTTCTTGACTAGTTTTATGACTATCAACCTTTGTAGGGAGCAAGCAAATTTAACAACAAGAGTGTCATATCTTTTCGCTAAACCAGCATAATGAACAATTTACAGAAGCTAAATCACATACAGATTGCATTGGTTCATCACGTTCAAAGTGCATTGGTTCGTCACGTTCAAAGTGCATTGGTTCGTCACGTACAGATTGCATTGGTTCGTCACGTTCAAAGTGCATTGGTTCGTCACATACATATTGCATTTGTTCGTCACGTACAGATTGTATTGGTTCATCACGTACAGATTGTCCTAAACCGTACCTCTTTACAGAAGCTAAATCTATGTCTCATTAAGGGAGCACGGTCTAGGGCACGGTTTGTTGCAAACCGTGCCCCTTTACAGAAGCTAAATCTACATCGCGATGAAATTTATAGTTGACTCCTAAAAAACCATTCGGGATTACGTAAAAAACCATACAGAAAATAGAATATTAAGTTGCCCTAACAATATCTTTACAACGTGCGAGTACAATAATATTTAAGTCGGTTTGCGACCTCGTCTCTTTCTTCTGGAAGGTCCATATGCCATCAGCTGAGTAGTGAATGGATCATACAGACAAGCAGCAGAGGCATCCTTTGCATGCTCCCACATGACAAATACTGGAGGCAACGGTGACGCCTCTGATAGGGCCACCTATAAAAGAATGGAGAACGTATTTACTTGCCTAGTTAATGAGTTCAAATAATGAATAAAAATTGATTAAATGATTAGTAACATACCAAAATAAAATGACTCTCCTTCTGAACATGGCAGATGCATATCGTCTTTAGCTTAGCACCCCCGAGATGATGTGCAACCGCTTGCAAAGGCAAGTAAGTAGCATTCATAGCACCCAACACGACAACTGCACAATTGAATGCAGAAGCGACCAGACAACCCATATCTGGAATCACCATCCAAGTATTCTCCGGGGCCATCCCATCGTCAAACCATGTAAGTTGTTCCAGTACTGTATCCAGCGTAATCGGAAAGAGGCAAGTCTGAGCATACAATGGAAAGATTTCTTTCACCTTATCAATCATGGATTGTCGGACGATCCTCCATTGTTCCTGCCCAATGCCTATTTGATCTGCAACGGCTCTGTATCCACAGTTTCCAACACCAACAATATCAAAGTAACCGTTTATGTGTTCGTGCATATACGACGGAACTATATCCATATACGGTTCAAAGTCTTTAATGAAGGACTGTGGAGCATAAAAAGGTGGTGAAAACATTTGACCCACTGGATTCTTGGGAGCTCTAACCTGAGATGGCCTCAAATGAGTGATAGGAGTTGTAGGGCTTGGTGAAGGTGTACTAGTGGGCTTTGGTGGCCTACCTCCTTGCTTCTTGGGAGGTATCCCTTCCATCTCTTTGTCTGTGTATTCCCATGAAGAAGGATGTCTTTTAGTGTTATCTTTGTTTAGAGCTCCCATTGGTCGTCCCTCATGCCTCACAATAGCCGGCTCTTGCAGACTGGTCCCCTCGGAGCGAGCAATGTCGTAAAGCTGCGATACACAAATTTCTTGATCATCTGCTGACAGATTGGGGAACTCATCCGTATAAAATTGATCCATCAAACATCTCGCGACTTTGCGCTTCACCTCAGCCTCACCTTCGTCTTGCACTTCTGACAAACTCAATTGTCTCCAAAAAGGATGCAACTTTGAAAGCTTAATAAGGATTGAACTCGTCACATATCTAGCGATACCATGCACACACGGCAATCCATCTCTCACCCTCATTTGGCATGTGCAGGTACTGTCATAAAATGGATTTTCCCATTTTCTGTATTCCTCAGTCAAGGTAGGCCACCAAAGCCCACTAGTACACCTTCACCAAGCCCACTAGTACACCTTCACCAAGCCCACTAGTACACCTTCACTTCAACAGCTTGAAAACATCAGCCCCAGTCACAAGCGTCATCATGTTCTGTGCACTCTCGTTGAAGGTCCCCTTGATTTCCTTCACTTGGTTAACCATCTTTGAATGATATTGACCGAATATCATGTCTAGACTGCCATGTGGAGTAGTCAAGAAGTCTTTCAAACTAGAGTGTGCTCCTTCAACCCTATATTTAGTACAAAAGAATTTAAAGTTTGATCATAGAAGAATGTTTCTGTTATCTGCATAAGTGGTTCGTCACTTATGCAGATAACAGAACGTGACCAAACAACCTTCAAGCTCCCCAAAATATATCAAATGAGAATGCAATACAGATTCAGACGTTGCCACTAACCTGTTTGTCGTTGACGTTCCAAGCGTGAAAACAGTATCTGTCCAAGTTGACACAAGTCTTTCCCTGTACGGGATGAGCCAGTTGTTTCTTACATACTGATTCAGATGTGGCCAAACCCTCCATTCCGACTGAATTCTATGCAACTCCATCTCGTACTCGGATACAGTTGTTTGCTTGAATAAATTATAGTATGCATTTGCAAACCTTGTACCAAGCTTTTATCCTTCATCTCCTTCCTAGCATTGTCCTCTATGTTCTTCTTCACATGATGCCTACAGAGGATAGACTTGGCACCTGGAAAGAGTTTATCTAACGCATTCATCAAGGCCTTTTCACGATCTATCACTAGGCAAGTCAGTGTTACTTGACACTTGGTGCACATTTTAAGAAGTTGTTGTGCGGCCTACACGTAGTTGTCTTCTCTATCATGCTGTAGAAATGCCACTGCCACATTATAGTTCTTCCATGTAGACGTGACTCCTATTATTTCGAGGAAAGGCAAGTCATACCTGAACAAGAAGATGTGTCATGCATAATGAATAAACATATCAACAAATAGATGTAGCAAGTAGATGTGTTACACTAACCTGTTAGTGCTGTATGTGGAGTCTAGCAAAAGGACGTACGGAAATGCCTTTAGGAGTTTCATGGAATCTGGACTGGCAAAGAAAATGTCGGTGATCTTATTCGTCGTTGGATCCGACCTATGCTCCACAAAGTAGTTGTTCTCCTTGCACTTATGGAAGAACTCTTGGACCACGGTTCTTCCTTCCATCCCACTATGTCGGACATTGTACACTTCATTGTAAACCTGATTCGTTTTAGTGCAGTTGTTCGGGTCCTGGTTAAGTGTTGTTGCAATCTTTGATGATTTACTATGATTTTATGTCATGACCTTAACCAACTTCTTCTGCTCAGGTGTCAACCTGCCAGCAACTGCATGCCCGTACAAGTCATTAACAATGACGAGGTTGTGGGTTCCAACAACTACATTGATTGTATATGAGTCCCTCGGATTTTTTTGACACAACAATCTGAAGGGACAATCACGTTTTTTGCTCCTTGTTCTTTGCCTTACTTTGTTTTCATCTTTAGGAATGTAAATTCCCGCTTTTTCACACAGCAACCATGACTTCCGAAGGCTTTCTCCACCAAAGTTTCTATCCCGACCAATAGTGAGGCAGAAGTGATTATCAAATGCAATCTGTCTAGCCCTTTTAATTGCATCATCTCTGGAGCCGAATACTTCACTCGTGGAAAACTTCTCTGAATAATCTTCTGAAACAATCACTTCTTCAGGTGTAGGAAAAGAAAAAATGTGGTTGTGTGTGTAATGCCGGAAACCCAAACTTAGGTGGAGCTTGCCACCTTACGGACGGAATTCCACTACGAGCAAAACAATCTAATCCCGGCAAATAAGGTTGTTGAGGCGGCATAGGTTCGCCGAACAACCCAAGTGAGAAGGACGGTGGTGTCATGTCCCACGCATCATTTAGGGACAAATTGTTAATACCGTTGTTCACGATATTGTTCTCCTAGTGAAGTAAAAAAACAAGTTAGCGAAGTATTCAGTTTCTGTCAAACACAACCATACGTGACGAATAAACACACTTCAGCCGTCACGTATGGATTTACCTGGTCCGTGACATATGGATTTACTTCATACATCACGGATGAGGCCAATCCATACGTGACAGACCAATACAATCCATTCGTCACGTACTGTGTTTCGAACAAAGATGAAGTCTTGCAGTTTTGCACTCAATATAACAACGCCAAATACTCAAACATGCAGTTTTGCACACAAAATCTACAACTTTTTAGTACAACTTAATCAAAGATGAAGTTTTTATGAACATATACTCACAAGTATTGAAATTACCTTAAGAAAGTGTTTGTTTTGGGGTAAGAACAACTCAATCATATACATTCACAAGAAAGAACCATAAAAACTCTTAACTTTTACTAACATGTAAAGTAAAAGCTTAAAAAACATACCTCATTGTAATTGTAACTCGTTGAAACATCTTCTCCACCATTGAAGTTGGAAAAATCATCTTCATTTGCCATGGAAATGAACTCTTGGAAGATGATGAGAATGGAAGATGTGTTGTGGGAGGGAAAGGGAAGAGTGATGGAGAAGTTTATGGTTTAATTTTGGTCGTAATATTGATGAGATATGACGGGGTAGTTAATGTAGTTAGGTGAGGACAACTGACAAGTAACATTCAATTTTCTGGTTTAGGGGTTCGTCCGTCACGGACCATGTGCATCCGTCCGTGACATACCAAGTTGATTCGTGAGTCACTTATAGATTCATTTGGATTCATTTGGTTTAGGGGTTCGTCCGTCACGGACCATGTTCATCCGTCCGTGACGGACCAAGTTGATTCGTGCGTCACGTATGGATGAATATGGTCCGTGACGGACGAACCAGTGCGTGAAATAGGAATTTTGCCGGTGCGTGAAATAGAAATCGTGTTTTTATATTAAGTTGATTTTGTATTAGGTAAGTTTTAATATAGACATTATGAATTATTGAATGATATATGATGAAATAATTGAGATGTTATTATGCTTCTAATTTTTAAATTAATTTCATATGAAGGAGTCCATACAATAGTTTTTCTTTGTCATGATGTTTTTTTGGGTGTTTATTTTTATTTTTTATTGAGCATGTTGTATATTAATGTCTATAATTTTAATTAAATACTAAGAAGTTGCTTTTGGTGAATAATGTCAGTGCAATGTTTCCCCTCGTAATTGTAAGTTCAAAATTGGATGTTTTATATTATTGATTGCAAATTAATATGATTGAAAGGATGTTGTGCAATGGTTTCTAATCATAAAGTGTAAGTTTATTTACGGTATGACATAAGAGCATGAAATACATGTAAATCTAGAGAGAATCTAACACTCTCCTTCTCATTAAAAAAAGAAAGTTGATGTATTAATATCTGACATGTAAATCTTATATCTACTATGCAATATGAAAGCGGAACATATCTAACGTCACATATCTATGTGGAGCATCTCTAAAGTCGCGTTATATATATGTTATATGTCATCACCTTACATTAACATGTAATTTTATATTATTTTTAAAAATCAAATTTGTATCTTTTTTTTTCAGCGATGATTTATATTCCAATTTCATCACCCATGTCATACTATGATTCTGATAATTTTATTTTCTTTGTTAGTGTATATATATGAATCATATGATATTACTTTCCGTTAAATTTATTTCAATCTTTTTAGTATAGCTTTGCTTTTAATAAGTTATTTTTATTTAATGAAATATAAATATATTTCTACTTATATTATAATATTTAAAATTCATATCATTATTATAATATTGAAGTAGTTACTAAGCTACATACTCTCATTATTAAGTCAAAACAATTATGATATGTTTTGTTTCTACAATTTGTCGCACTCTCATCTAAAATATTTTTTACAATATAAAAATATATTATTTTTATATACAATTCTTTTATTATACTATATTTTGGGTATTTCATTTTTAAAAATATGTCTTCATAACTTATATTATTTTAATAGTATATCATACATGGTTGAAAAAAAAAGTTATATTATCGGAGATATGATTATGTCATAAAATTATATATCATACTATCAATGTTTATAATTATATTAAGTGTATATGATTAACTTAATATAATTATTAATAAAGAAAATACATATGACGTAATGCTCGTTCAATATAAATACATGTTTCGAATCAAGGTTTTGAAATCAATGAAAGTGATTGGTGCTAATTTGATTGGCATGTGCAATAGTTTATCATAGTGTAGCATAACTATTTTGTAATATAAATAACGTATATTTATTTATTTACTTTGGTATATGATGTTACTTTTCTTGGTGTGTAAGAGGAACAATATAATTTTAAATTCTGAAAGTACACCCTGTCATTCATTTATCTGAATGTAAATAGAAGATATATGCATGGAAAGAAATTTATTTATTTTTATAAGAGAATCATGACAAATGTAGGACTAATGTTAATTTTCGTAGTATATATTTTATAATATTTATTACTATTAATTATATGGATTTTAACGAAAGTAAAGACATCGTACACATAAAAATATAATGGCAACATAATGTACTCCGTACTAATTTTGTGACTTCATACAAAACATATAACAATTCCCTGATTTGTATAAACATTAAAAACATAATGGATATCTAAAATTTCTCTTTGTAAAAACCTGGAAATTAATTACAACACCTTTAACCAAAGAGTATGGAAAAATCAATGTCAACCTTATCAGTATATGCAGTAAAGCTTCAACTTGATCGACGAATGAACTTTCCACAATAGCCAAAAGAGAGTTCAAATCGGGTTCAACTTGATCAATATATTGTAGTTAGAGTTTCAACATGTGCAAGGTTTTCATTAAATTGAAACGTCAAAAGTATTGATCGAATTCGGTATAAAAACAAACCTGATTAGATTGTGAGACTTATTTCGTCTCAGTGTGTAAAAAGAATTCAACTAAAATGTTAATTTCGATCTCCATGCAACCATATCGCGAAACATATGATTATTACCAACCCTGGATTAACCATCCCAGTTTAGGACAAATATATAATAAGCATATAAATTAATTTAAAAGAGGCAATAAGGGTAGGCAGTGGCGGATCTAGGAATTTTTCGAAGGGGGGTCACAAATAGTCTATGAAAAATTATATAATATTGTTTAGCATTAAATACATTACTATTTGTATAATTTTTTTACAAATCTTATATACTAGGTGGATTGTTATGTTTTGAAAAAATATTTTAAACTAATTTATAATTTTAAAAATATTTTTGGAAAAATAGTAAGGAGAACTATCTAAAATTTTTTAATATCAAATATATTATGAAAATTTTAAATAAGATTAGTTCAATTACCTTACAAAATTTATCTAAAAAAAATACAAAAGATGGGAGATGAGGGATTTAAACCCCAAACCTTTAGGTAAAACTCATATTCCACAACCAATTGAGCTAATAGTTTTTTTTGTCTATATACTCAAAACATTAATATATATATATTTTTAAAAATTAATTTTTTTATTATATTACTTGATCCATGGGAAGGGGGGTCACCAGACCCCCCCAGGACCCCCCTGGATCCGCCTCTGAGGGTAGGGTATACCGTATACCATCCTTGAACTTGATAAAAAAAAATCTAAGATGATTGCCACTCTTTTTCCTTCTCCGAATATTGTTTTGACTTTTTCTCTATCAATCTTCTTGATTCTTTAAAACCCAAAAATTGCGGTGAATTCATTCCATGTCGGTATATATAGGAGTTTGGAAATGAAATGGACCATTAGGATTGTTTACTTGCTTTGCTTATGTACACATAATTGGCATTAAAAAAAATCAGTTTTTTTTATCATGTAATGAGACGTTTAGTCTTTATGTATGTCATTTAATGTGTATGTTAGCACATTTATATATATATTCTTGAAATTAATAGTGATTATTATTAAATATTATTTATCTTGACTATTATAATTTCGTTATTTTATATTTTAAGGGTGATTTAGAAATGTCTATGTATATAATTTTCACATGATAATTATAGTAAATTAACTTTATGACATGTTGTTCAATGTTCTGTAATATTGATATTGATAATAGCCTTAACCTTAAAAAAAGGATGATAAAAGAGAACAAAAAATAATTAGTATTAGAATAGTATGGTTAATAGATATCGAACTCTTAGCAATGGGAAGATTGGCAAAACTTGAAACATATATATATATATATGCAATATATGTGTTATTTGGATCAAATTAATTAGAGCAATTACGGGAAGTAATTGGCATTATACTACACCATGCATTTCATCAAATTTTTAATTCAAACGTAATGGCAATCGATTGACAAACGAATTTTTTTTATTGATTGAAAGTAAATTTGATTGTCATTTGGATAAAGATGCTTAGTTGTTATATGGGTATTAAGTATATACGGCGTTATATTTGTTTTAAAAATAATATTAAAAACCTTAGTAAATGAGATTGTAATTGAATAGTAATCTGATCACATAATTAGTAATTCAGAAGTAACGGCAACATATGACAAATGAAAGGTTTTTTTGACATGTAATAGTAAACTAATTTCACAAAATAATTGGAGGTCAATTGTGTAATACTATAATCTGTCAAATTATATTTATATAATTTAATGTTCATAGAAAATTGTATATATATTCAACTTGTATCGATCTTTTCATATGTAAATTATCACAGTTATTTTAGTACTTTTTGATTTTACATATATTTCATAGAAAGATATAAATTTGTACATAAAATATAATGATTATGGATTTGGCTATATGTAAATTCAATTAATTAAGGGGTCGTTCATGTTCATAGAAAATGTGTGTGTATATATATTGAATTCGTAGCTTTTCATATTTATAAATTAGCACAAAAAAAATATAAATTTGTATATGAAACATATAATGATGGCTATATGTAAATTCAGCTAATGAATGGGTTGTTTCATGTTTGGTTTAGGAATGATTTATAGTTACCTTTTTTCATAGAAATATGTAAATTTGTACGTAGAATATAATGATCGTGAAAATGGCCATATGTAAATGTAATTATTGAATGGCCGTTTTCACAAAGAATAATAATAGTATAGTTGGTTATTAGTTGTTTAAGACTCTATTTTATTGATTTGTAGACCCTTACAAGAACTAATTATTTGAAAAACTTTGAGTGATTAAAAAAAGTTAAAAAATAAAATAAATTATGTGTTTAGGTTTGTAAAAATAAATTCAACGAAAATGCTTGTAATAAATATTGAACCTTTAACCTTTGCTTTATTAGACACAATCTAAACCATTGAGCTATAGTAACATATTTTACTTATAGTGAAATGCAAATAAAAAATAAGCATGATTTTTCAAATGGATTTATGAATTGAATGAGCATTAATTGTACAAAAGGTCTACTTTATATGTTTATAGATTTTTAATATAATTTCATTAATTATTAAGAATAAATTATAAATTATCATAAAAAAACTTATCATGCATAATTTGTGTTCACATAATTGTACTTTTATTTAAGAACTTATACATACTATTGATTAATTGTACGGTTTTTTCACATGGTAACCATGAGGTTATGCTTAATTCACGCGGTACACCAAAATTTGACATATTTCGCGAGGTAACCCTGAGATTTTAATTCTTTTCGTGAAATACCCAAAAGGTTAACTCCTAACGGATTCCGTTAATTTATTTATAAAAAAGAAGAAAAATCCTAAAATTATTCCTAAACAAAACACACAATGGTAGACATGCCTCCTCCTTTCTCCATTCATCTGTGAAACATCAAGGAACTTCTCCGAGCGACAGCGTTGGCGGCTCTCCCTCCTCGATCTCCTTTAATTTGTGCGAGCAGCGCCGGAGGTCCTCCTTCATTGTTCCAGCGCCAAAAGCTCCTCCTTTTCCTTCACCACTTCTCGATTCTCCTCTGAACGAAGCCTCGATCTGAAGTTGAGCCCTTCTTCATCGTCCAGCACCGACGACCTCTCCTCGAATCTTGAAGACAAGCACATAGCACCAATCAATACAAGGGGTTTAAGGGAGTTAAGGATTTTAGGAATTTATGGTTTTAGGGATTTTTATGGATTTTGGGTTTTGGACTGAGAGCTATTCTTATTCGTGTAGGCAATTTTTATTATATTTTTCATTAGCTCCTTGTGAGTGCTCGTGCTCGTGCTCTTTGACATTCTCCTTATATAATATCCAGTTTTAAGAAATGTGATGATGCATCGTTAAACTTGTCCTCTTCTATAATTTGAATTGGAATCTGAAAAATGAGAATTGAATCAGTTTATCTTCTCTCAGTTTTTTTAACAAAAATGGGTTTGTTTGCATCTACAAAAGAGTATTGCTCACAATTTTTTTTATTGATCGAGTCAGTGAACTTTTTCTATGCCATCAATTTAGCTTGTATAAGGTTTAACTATTGTCTATGAGTTATTTATTTCATTTGTTTTTTTTATACATGGTTAAGAACTAGGCTGCCTTTCTGATAAATGTCCAGCCTAAATTATTCTTTCGGATAATTATAAGAAAGTCCTTCAAAATAGGATGAAGGTTCCTTTTAGCACTAATAATAATACTAGAGCAATTCTGACAAAGAAAATTGATATCACATTCTAAGGAAGCTATGAAGTCAGCTGCTTAATTCGCTTCACGGTAGCAATGTATGATCTTTATATCATCGAAGTAAGCCAGGAATTTCCGCGTGTCTTTAATAATCATGTCAATCTCTCTTGGGGCGTCCCAGATCCCTTGAACTGCATTGATGACTGTGAGGTTATCTCTTTCTATCACGTTCTTGATGCCTAGCCGGTGAGCCAAAGCCACACCTATCCACATCAAAGTTGCTTCTGTCAGTAAAACAAGGGATGGTTGTATTTCTTGACTATCCATATAAATGATGTTGCTTGACCTATCTCTAATTCAAAAACCGATTTTAGTATCTCCACTACAACTTTTAGAGCCATCAAAATTCAGTTTCAAAAACCCATTATCCGGTTTTTCCAAGCGATTTATCTATTTTGTTTCACAGGTTTATGTTGTCTTTTCTCCAGTTCTATGTTGTTGAAAAGTTTGTATGATACTGTGATTTTTCCACTCTTGAAGTTGTATTTTGATGCATCTTGGAAATTAATCGCATTTCCGAGGTTCCACAGATGCCACCATGCAAAGCAGGCTAATTCAAAAAATTTAATATATCCTTTGTTGAAAGATAGGTTGTCATTGAAATCATCACTCATAATGGTATTATCTAGTTCTTCTCTTAGGATTTCTCCTGTTTCTTTGAGTACCTTTTTTGTGTAATTACAATTGAAGAAAAAATGGTTTGTGTCCTCAATGTATTCTTTGCAAAGGATACATTCAGACGGTACTCTATTATAATGTCTATTGAGTCTCTCAGTAGTTGGTAATGAATCAAAGCACGCTTTCCATAAAAAAAATGTTTGATTTTTAGGGGTAATTTTAGGTGTTATATCCAAGATAGTGAATGGGAGTAGGTTTCACGCTGCTGTTGTTTTTACTGAATATTTGCCATTAGGGGAAGGTTTCCAAACTAATTGGTCCTCTAAGTCATAAAGTGGTATATTTATTGCTTTTATTTTGTTTGTAAGGTGTACTGGTAAGACATTATTTAGCTTTGTTTCATCCCATTCCCGATTTTCGTTGATGAAGTTTGATACTCTTTCTGGTGGGTTTTGGGTATTTAGTAATTGGTTTAGGATACTATTGATGATCCACCTGTCCTTCCAGAAATCAGTTGACTTGCCATTACCAATTTTCCACTAGAGCTATTCTTGAAAAGACATTCAAAGACTCAGAAGACAAGTAAATTGCCAAGAAAAGTTCTTAGGCTGAATAGTAAAACAATTATCTTCCCTGATATATTTTTCAATAATAATCCTAACCCATGCATTATTTATAATTTTCCATAATAACTTCATTTGTAAGGATTTATTGTTAATTTTTGTTGTCCTGAATCCTAATCCTCCTTTTTCCTTTGGGGTGCAAATATGCTCCCAACTGATAAGTGGGTGAAAACATGAGGTGTCCATTCTATTCCAAAAGAAGGATTTATTTATTTTGTCAATTTCTCCAAAATGCCTTTCGAGAGGAGGAAACTTGCATAAGGAAATTGAGTTTTGAAATGAGGCTTGCTTGGATAAGAACCACTCTTCCAGCTTGGGAGAAAGAATTGGCTTTCCATTTAGAGAGTTTTTTTTAGAGAGTTAGTAGTGTCGTGAAAAGTGGCATTATGGACTCTTCCACGAACAATAGGGATCCCTAGATATATTTCAAGGTTCCGTGTTATGGGAACACCTAGGTTGTTAGCCAAATTACCTGATAGGGTTGTTGGAGTGTTTGAAGAGAATTGGACGGAGCTTTTGTAGAAGTTTATTTTTAGTCCTGTCTTTTCTGAGAAATCGTCGAGAAAGGCTTTGATATACAAAGTTGAGGAGATGCTAGCTTCTGCAAAAATAATTGTGTCATCTGCAAAAGTTAGGAAGGGGATTGGAGTTCCCATTTCTAACCAGCTTGATTCCTATTTTTAGGTTGGCTTTTATAGATTCGGTTGAACGAGTTCTTGCCAGGTATTCCATTGCAAGTACAAAAATATATGATGCCATTGGGTCTCCTTGTCCAATACCGCAAGAGGGCTTTTGAATGTTGCCAAGCTTGTTATTTACAATGACTGAAAAGGAAGCTGATGTAATATACGACATAATAATATCAACAAATTTTTCACCAAAGCCAAAATTTAGTAATATATGTTGGATGAAATCTCATCGAATTTTATCATACAATTTCTCTAAGTCCATTTTGACTGCCATCCAACATTTCTTTCTAGTTTTTTTCTTATTGAAAGAGTGGAAGATTTCATGTGCTATTAGTACATTATCTTGAATCAATCGTCCTTCCACAAAAGCTCCTTGTAGGGGGTGTATCATTCTTGGTAATAGTGGCTTTAATTTATTTGCTATTATTTTCGTTATACTTTTATATGTTGTACTACAAAGGCTAATAGGCCTGAAGTGGTTTGTGTTTAAAAGATTATCTATTTTAGGTATGAGTGCTATATAAGCATGATTTGTTTCTTTCAGCAATTTACCAGAGTAGAAAAAAGCTCTAGTTGCATTAATAACTGATATGCTAACCGTGTTCCAGTATTTTTTTATAGAAATCTATGGGGAAACCATCAGGCCCTGGCGTTTTATCAGCAAGCATATCGTTTATTGCCGATGTGATTTCCATTGATGTTGGGAGTTTTAATAATCTAGAATTCTCCTCATTTGTTATTTCTTTATGGATTCATTCTAGTGGTGGTAAGGTAGTTGAGTGATGTTGATGGAATTTGGAGCTCATTTCTTTCGAAGTCTCATTTTTTGTTTGCTCTTTGTCAAATATTATAATTCCATCCTTTTTTTGAAACTTCGTGATAGATTGTTTTGTGAACCTGATTTTAGTAATTGTTTGGTAATATTTAGTGTTTTGATTTGTCAATTTAATATGACTTTGTTTTAGCTCTTTGTTCTAGTACTTATGTTGGAACTTTAAAATACATTGGTACAGGTTGTTCAACTGCTCCAGACGTCTAATAGAATTGTTACAGTTTGGAGATAGTGCCAATTGTTTTTGTGCTTCTTCTAGTCTTTCTTCAGATTGTTTTAATTGGTTAAGCTATGACTGAAAGTCTCCTTGGCCCAAGTGATGTGAAACAAGATCCTTGGAGATGACTTGCTTCACCGAAATGGCTCGATCGTGGCACAAGCTTGCTCATTTCTTCTCCTTGGCACCAAGGTTAGTTATTGAGCTCTTCTTGGAGTCCATTTGAAGGTGGAAGCACGTGGAAATGGAGATGAAGTCGGTTGAGTTGTGAAACTGAAGCAAGAGATGTGTTTGAGTGTGTTGGGAGGTGTTTGAATGAGGCAATGCCAAGGGAACCACAAGGAGGTTCCTTGGCTGAGATTGGAGAGAATTTGAAACCAAGAACAAGATGTTGTTGAATGAAAATGCTACTTGATTGAGTGAAGACTTTGAACAAGATAGATCTAAAGCTTATGGCTTTAGATGGAGAGCTTAAACCGGGGAGGACCACCTCAACCCTTGAAGGAAGACCACCTCAACTTCTTTGCAAGCTTTAGATCTCAATCTTCACCAAGTTCAAATGGAAGGCAAAGAAGGGACTTAAATAGCTAGGGTGCACTAATGGACTGCGGGTCCACATGCAAGAGGCCCAACTCACCCATGTTAGGAAATGAAAGTCTGTTAAACAGAACTACTAAAAATGGAAAGCAAAGATAGAGCCGTGCGCCTAAGCGCTTGGCAAAGGCATGGCATGTCTTGGCAACGAGGCGTCGAGCCTTGGTTGTCACGGCCGGGCACACGGCCTGACATGGCCAATGCCATAAATGTCTTGGCATCGAGGCGTCAGGGCTTTGGTTGTCATGACCGGGCACAAGGGCTGGTGCGGCCGGGCACAAGCAATGTGGTCCAGACACACAAGTGTTGGTGAACGGTACCGGTCGTCAAGGGTGGTCATCATGTGGAGGCGAGGTGCCAATGGCTCGCCGGTGCCATGGATGGAGAACAAGGGAGGTTGGAATCCACCATTCTCCCCTTCTTGAGGTAGAATTGTCCTCAATTTGTCATCAGGAACCGGGGGCACATAAGGCCCGAAGGCCACCGCAAGGAAGCTCGAAAGTGCATCCAACACAATGGTGTGTTTGCACCGAATAGGCACCTCAAAGGCCAAGAGCATGGAAGCCGACAGAATGGACCTACAACATGGAAACTCAACAACAAAACATGAGACCATCCTATGGCTCCGGGTGGGACTATTGCCGGTCCTAGGCACGGGTCCAAGGGACAAATGAGGCATCAAGTGAGCAACCCTAGTGGAGTGGAGTGTGTGAGGGAGTCCATAAAGTGGCCACAAAGAGAAAGCTAGGGTGAGAGGCTCAACCGGGGCAAGGAGTGGCATGTGGCAAGCTATAAGAAAAGTGGAATACCTCCCCTTCTTAAAGGGTTGCCTACCGGTTATGAGGGCCAAACCAAAGATCTCCCAAAATGTGGTAGAAATGAGTGAGTGCATGCTAGAATCTTTGGGAAGGGCCCTAGAAGGTGTCTACATGGCAACCACATAAAATTGGGGTTTTAAGGGAGTAGGGTGGTAGGGACAAGGCCGCCAAGGTGGAGTCCCAAAAATGGCCTGGTGTGGGGCAATCCTTAAAGGCCCATGGTCAACATGAAAAGTCGTATCCAAGTAGTGCCTTTGAAGGGCTCTAGGCATTATCCTCAAGGGGGCATGATCAACATGAAAAACTTGATCCAAGGGCCACCTAGGGAAGGTTCTAGGCATGTCTAGTGTGTGGGCTAAGAGAGAATAGTCCTTATCCTCAAAAGTATTCCTAAATACCACTTGATTGTGAAGGACCCCAAGGACATCTCTAAAGCAAGGAGCACGCATATGGAGCCAAAGAGCAAATAAATGACCCAAAATTGTAACAAGATCCGAAGGGTAAAAGGTATACCTTGTAGAGCCGGGGTCAAAATTATGAGCAACATGGACCAAGGGAACCACAACACATGAAGATATGTCGACGGTAGACACACGTGATCTAAGACACCGTGTGGGTACCAACAAAACATATGATTCTACAAGAAAGTCAGAATAATAAGGCACCCTTGCTCCACCAAGAAAAAATGGGAATGTAAGAACACAAGGTCCAAATTCTATATGAATGGCAAGGATGCATGCACAAGTTATGCCACTATCCTTTTTAAGCCTAAGTAGATGCCTCATGATACAAAAATTTAGACTATAATCATACTTAGACATAAGAAGGGTAGTGACATTATTTTTGCATGCGTCCTCGCACTTCATATAGAATTTGGACCTTTTGTTCTTACATTGTCCTTTTTTCTTGGGGGAATAAGGGTGCCTCTTTATTTTGATTTTCTTATCAGTTTATATGTTTTGTTGATGCACACATGGTGTCTTATATTCCTTGTGCCTACCGCCGACATCTCTTCATGTGTTGTGGTCCATTTTCCTAGGATAGCACAAACATTCGATCCCGGCCCTCCAAGGCCCCCTCTTGAGATTCTAGCCCTAACATTGAGCTTGATAGTTTTGTTGTGGCTGAGAGCTTTTGCACCCGTACTGGTAGGATACAAAGCCCTAGCTACTTTTTTAAGCAACCATTACTTAAGGATACTCAGGTAGACCGTGGCCCCTTGGGAATGTCCACACACAATGTCACGGCTAGAACCCCCTCCTTGTGGCCTATGTTAGTACAACCTCCGGGTGAGAGTTATTTTGAGGATGAGGGCTCCTTCCTCCAAGCCAACACACTAGACCCCCCTTGGCGACCTAGGATGTTCCACCATCTTTCCTTGGGATTCAAAGTTTATGAGGTGTTCCTTTTGGTGGTTTCTAGGTCTACCCACCCCAATCTTAATGTGCCCTTTCCCACATCCACCACTCTTAGGAGGGTTGTCTTCATGTCTCTTGTACGGGGGAGGATCAACTCTAAGAATGGGAGGGACTCCACTACAGTTGTAGCATTTCATCCCCCCTCATGATCAATGCCCTAGCTTGTACAATGACATCCAATGCCTCGGGCATGCCTATTTTCTTGGTTTCCCATGAGTTGCCACCTAATGGAATCCCGCACGCCCTCAGCCCCGCTTGGGTTTACTATTTGGTGCCTCACCCTTATTTTTAATCCTTGCCTAGGTCTAGCCGTAGGCCAACCCCGAGCCATTGGATGGACTCACGTTTTCTTTTTAAGTTGCATTGTTGTAGGTACATTTCTCCAGCTGTCATGCTCATGGCCTATGTGGTGCCTCTCTGGTGCAAGAACGCCGTGGTGATTGGTGCCCTTTCAAGCTTCCTTGTGGCGGACTTCGGGCCTTATGTGTCTGATAGCATCCATTTCATATAGATTTAGGACGTGTATTTAGGTGTTAGAATAGGTTGTTCTCTTGTGTTCTTGCATCTTTTCTAGTTAGTTTCATTGTTTTGTTGAGTTTAGATGTCTACACAAGTTTCTGCATGTTTCAGGTGGATTTGCTGGTCTTTGGATGCGCATTGGAGTTCACTAGGATGCTATCAGGCAAAGGGGGCGGAAAGGATGGATCGCATGGCAGATGGAGCATTCTGATGTTTGGCACGGTTAACCCTTAACCGTGCCAAACAACCCTTAACCGTGCAGCTGTGCAGAGGTAAAGATGGAGCATTCTGCGGTGTTGCACGCTTAACCCTTAACTGTGCCAAACACCCCTTAACCGTGCAGCTGTGCAGAGGTGAAGATGGAGCATTCTGCGGTGTTGCACGGTTAACCCTTAACCGTGCCAAACTGCCCTTAACCGTGCTCGATGTAATTTTTGTGACGTTTCGTTTCTTCCGACCTTTCTTTATTTGGGGGACTATATATACTTTTCTTGACCGGTTTTTAGGGGACCCCTTATGCTATTCTAATCGTTTTTTAGAGACACACAGAACCCTAGTTGTGTTTTGGAGATTTCTCTTGAAGATTGTTGAAGATTGGAGATTGTTTTCTGGATTCGATTAAGTATTTCTCTTCTTCTAATCTAATTGAATGATTTTCCTGATTCCTACAATGTTTTTGATTGATTTTCCGAGCATGCTAGGCTAAACCCCTCTTATCTAGGGTTGGGGTGATCCCAATAGTGAATTGGTAGACTTGCAAATTGTGTTTATCTTATTTGGTAGCATGAATTCTTATTTGATTCAATTCTAGGGTTCATATTGCTATTGATAATTTATCAATTAGAATTCTATTAGGTTGAGTCTGAAAGGAGAAACCTAATGAATTAATTAGACAAGGTATGAGTCTGAATGGAGATTACTATTGTTGGAATTACTAAGAATTGAACCTGAATAAACTTGTTTGTTCTTGCGGAGTTCTAAGTTATCATAGAAATCCTAGGTTAGTCTGGAATTAGCGGAGCACGAAAGTGAATGTTACTCCGGATTTATCCTAGATTCTAAGTGCTCAAGGGGTCTAAATTTGACTAGCTTTGCGCGACAACGACTGTTAGTTGGAATTTAGATACTTCTACTATTGTCTGAAAGGAATTAGTAGTGATATTTGATAACTTGCCGTCAAACGAGTTCATGCTATTCTAAGACAACACACACATAAGTTTACCAAGGCATTGTTGTGGAGATCCTTAATCCTAGATAATTTACATCCTTTGAATTTATTCATATTTGCAAAACTAATTTCTTAGCTTAATCAAACAAACCTTTCTTACGGCTTAGCTTACCAGTTTAGTTACAAAAGGTACTACATTGTCCTCGTGGGAACGACACTTGAACAGCTACAACTGACCCCATACACTTGTGGGTAGGTTTTCGCAACATCAAGTTTTTGGCGCCGTTGTCGGGGACTATTGCTAGTATCGGTTGTATTCCCTACAACTGGTTCGATTGAGTCTTTTGTGTGTTTTGATCCTTTTCCTTTTGACTTTGGTTTCAGGTTTGTTTTCTTCTGATGCGGAGAGTCCTGAGCGCTAATAATCTCAACGACTTTGATCCCGAACCTGAGCGTACTTTTCTCCTAAGAAGAAGGCAACAACGTAAATTAGAGTGCAAGATATGGCTGGTAGAGGGAACGGTGGCTTGTTGGGTGATGAAGAGCAGCCACGTATGACTCTTGGTGATTATGTGATGCCAAATCACCTTGGTCCTATTTCTGGTGTGGTCCGACCTCCGGTGGCAGCCCGTAACTTCGAGCTGAAACCCTCCCTAATCAACATGGTTCAGCAGAATCAATTTGGAGGTCTCCCTTCTGAAAACCCGCACCAGCACTTGGCTACTTTTATTGAGCTGATGGATAAAGTGAAGATTCATGATGTTTCTCAAGATGCACTTTTGCTGCGTGCTTTCTCATTCTCTCTACGAGATAGGGCCAAAGCTTGGTTCAAGGCCTTACCTCAAGGCTCTATTACCACTTGGGATGAGTTGGCCAAGGCATTTCTCACCAAGTACTTCCCACCTAAGAAGACAACTGAGATGAGAAATCAAATTCTTGCTTTCAAGATGAAAGATGACGAGTCTCTTTATGAAGGATGGGAGAGATTTAAGGAGTTATTGATGTTGTGCCCTCATCACGGGCAAGAGAAATGGACCTTGCTACATGTCTTCTACAACGCTGTTGATAGTTCAACTCGACTGATTATTGATGCTTCAGCTGGTGGTAGAATTATGGCAATGGAAGTTGATGAAGCCTGGGAGAAGATCGAGAACACTGCTCAACACTCTCATTATTACAGTGATACTCGCTCAACTTCAAAGAAACCAGCAGGGATGTATGAGGTTCATTCTGAAACGCACCGACAAGCTCAAATGGATGCTATGGCACAAGAGATCAAGAGGCTGAATTTGTTAGTTCAGAAGTCTCAAGGGCAGGGTGCAGGGTCATCCAGTCAGGCTGCATCTGGTGTAGCTTGTCAGTTTTGTGGAGAGGGTGATCATACTATTTCATCATGCCAACTTTTTGCTACTCAAGGTGACACCCAAGGTGAGGCAAACTACATGAACAACTTCAATCGGGGTCCTAGGAATGATTCGTATTCCAATACCTATAATCATGGGTGGAGGAATCATCCAAACTTCTCCTACAAGAACGACGATGCTCAGCAAAGACCACCTCCAGGGTTCCAACCGGGACTCTCTCAACCGCAAGCACCCGCTCAGACCTTTGATAATTCCGCACTTCAGTCTGTGTTGAGGGAAATGGCTAAAAATCAAGGGATCATGGCTTCTCAGTTGGAAGCCCTATCCAAGAAGGCTGAAAACTTTGAGAGCTTGCCTAAGAGGATGGACCAATTGGAGAGTCAGTTGGCCCAAATTGCTATGAATGTTCCTAGGCATGCTGGTCAACTTCCTGGTCAACCTGAAGTCAACCCTAGGGAGCATTGCAGGGCTGTCTCTCTGAGTGAAGAAAAACAGTTGGAGGAGAACAGTCCAAGAGAAAAAGAAGCGATAAAGGAGCATGTGGAGACACCACAAGAAGCAGAACCCAAGTATGTTGCTCCCCCGCCATACAAACCACCTCTTCCTTTTCCTCAGAGAAGGATTCAGATACAGCTAGAGCACCAATTTGTGAAGTTTAAGGAGATGATGAAGAAGCTGTATGTTGACATACCTTTTGCAGATCTCCTTACTCAAATGCCTACGTATGCTAAGTTCCTGAAAGAGATTCTGATCAAGAAGAGAATGCTGGAGGACTATGAGACTGTGGCCCTGACAATGGATTATGCTGAGAAGATGCCAAAGAAACTACAAGATCCGGGTGAATTCTTTATCCCTGCATATTTTGGCAATCTGACTTATAATTGTCTTTGTGATCTCGGGTCTAGTGTCAATGGTATGCCTTTGTCAATCTATAAAGAACTGAAAGTGGGTGAGCCTGTTCCATCCAAGATGCGTCTCATTATGGCTGATAGTTCTGTTACTCATCCTGTGGGCATAATAGAAAATGTTCCTGTGAAAGTGGGAAAGTTTTTCATACCGGGAGATTTTATGATACTTGACATGGAGGTTAGTGATAAGACTCCCATCATTCTTGGGAGACCATTTTTAGCCACTGCTGGGGCTAATATTGATGTCAAGGATGGGAAGCTTTCATTCACAATAGGGGAAGAGAAGATTGAGTATAAATATTTCAAGGACTACTTTCTTGAGATATACAAAGACACTCCACCAGCTCCTATCAGGGGTACCTGTTGTAAGATTGAGGTTGATCCCGGGCAAGATGAGATCATATCTGACATTGATCGTCTGCTGAATATGTCTTTGAGAGATCCGGACCTAGATGATGGAGAGAATGCCAGTGCAAAGAAAAGGCAAACACCAACGAAAAGGAAGGCGGCCAAGACAAAGGTTGAGTTCAAGAGTGGAAATATGGTGTTGTTATCCCATGAAAATCCAACATGTTTCCAAGCTCTAAAGGGACAAGATGGTCAGGACCGTATAGGGTCACTCGAGTTCTAAAAGATGGGACAATTGAGTTATGGCATAAGAACTCTGGAAAGTTTAAGGTGCAGAGTCGTCGATTGAAGCATGTTGTCACGCATGATCCGATCAAGCAGGGTACCACCGACCCTCCCGATCCGAGTACTTGAAAGTGGTGGGAGGTCAAGCTAATGACCCAAAAGAAGCGCTGCTTGGGAGGCAACCCAAGACTCTAGATGTGAGTTTCCTCTTCTTTTGTTCTTTTTCTACATTGGGACAATGTAGGATTTAGCTTGGGGGAGGAATTCACATTTTAGACTTGCATTTTAGTTCATCTTAGATTTTAGGTTTGTTTTTGTTGCATTTTGTTTGCGTTTGAACTTTTGTGTTAGTTTCCCTTTTGTGTACTTTGTTTGTAATGTTTGCACTATGGATGTTTGACTTGATACCCTGCTCGATCCTTTGTGGGTTCTTATAATAGTGCATGTGCTATGAATCCTCTTAATATGCTTTAGCTGTTAATATTGCAACTGCATGGTGGCTGTAATATGATTGATCAAACCTATGACAACGACTTGAGCATGTGGACTTTGACTAAGATGCATTAAGACCGACACTCTAGACAAAAATGTCCTGGTGAGCTTGTTGGCCTTCTTTGGACTACATTTGCAAAAGTCCTCTCGTTTTTTTTCATGTGTGTGAACTCTCTTTGTGTGCTAACTCTAGAACTTGCATTAATATCTTCTTTGAGGCCACACTCATAACTTATGCACATGACATTAATAGGATTGAGGCATTGTTTTTATTAACCCTTTTCATCCTTGGCTACCCTGTTCATGTATCCTTTGCTTGAAGCCCATTGTGCCTTATTGTCTATTCTTTGGAAACTCCCCAAAAGCATACCGAGCCTATAAGTTCATCCTTCCCATCCGGGGATTAGGATAGTTGAATTGTTATTGCTAGAGTGGATTTTAGCCAAGCTTGGGGGAGGTTACATATATGGTGGTTAGAAATGTGTATAAATTTGTAATGTGTCTCCTTTCCATGTTTCTTCTTTGACTTCTAAAAAAAAAAATTTGAAAAAAAAAGCAGAAAAAGAAAAAAAGAAAGATTGAAACAAAGAAGAAGAAACAATTAAATAAAAGGAAGGAGACCATATCATATGTAAAGGTTAAGTTGTATGAGTTGAAGGTTGAAATTCAATTAAAGGTTATTTTCGCTTGGTGTTGTCTTGGTAAGATCCTCTTCCCCTGATTTAGCTCCTCATCGCCTAAATATTCCTATGCCCTATGTTATACCTTGGCCCCATTACAACCTTGGAAAAGCCCTCATGATTTTTGTTGTGTGCATGGTTCTT
Source organism: Rheum nobile (assembly GCA_027886185.1). Taxonomy (NCBI): domain Eukaryota; kingdom Viridiplantae; phylum Streptophyta; class Magnoliopsida; order Caryophyllales; family Polygonaceae; genus Rheum; species Rheum nobile. Next base: position 557,941 of record WOAB01000481.1, read on the forward strand.
AGTGGTGGAGATTAAGAACACTGTTGCAAGCTTATGGTAGTTAGTATTTAAGGTCGAGAATTAATATTGAGTGAAACACATGCCTAAACACATGAGTGTGAGTGACTTGTTTTTGATTCTAGTGAGGTCTGCAGTGGAGGAATTGATTGTACTCTTGTCATTGATTGAGAAGCATGCTAGGACGGAAGTTGTCGTTTGTTTGGCCTTTCATGGTTATTGTTCATATGACTTTTGGATAGAAACAACTGTTGCATATTTTGAGGACTCATCGTCATGTACTTGCTTGGGACAAGCAAGGGTTAAGCTTGGGGGAATTTGATAGCATCCATTTCATATAGATTTAGGACGTGCATTTAGGTGTTAGAATAGGTTGTTCTCTTGTGTTCTTGCATCTTTTCTAGTTAGTTTCATTATTTTGTTGAGTTTAGATGTCTACACAAGTTTCTGCATGTTTCAGGTGGATTTGCTGGTCTTTAGATGCGTATTGGAGTTCACTAGGATGCTATCAAGCAAAGGGGGCGGAAAGGATGGATCTCATGGCAGATGGAGCATTCTGATGTTTGGCACGGTTAACCCTTAACCGTGCCAAACAACCCTTAACCGTGCAGCTGTGCAGAGGTGAAGATGGAGCATTCTGCGGTGTTGCACGCTTAACCCTTAACTGTGCCAAACACCCCTTAACCGTGCAGCTGTGCAGAGGTGAAGATAGAGCATTCTGCGGTGTTGCACGGTTAACCCTTAACCGTGCCAAACACCCCTTAACCTTGCAGCTGTGTAGAGGTGAAGAATGAACACGCTGTAATTTGGCACGGTTTGTCCTTAACCGTGCCAAACTGCCCTTAACCGTGCTCGATGTAATTTTTGTGACGTTTCATTTCTTTCGACCTTTCTTTATTTGGGGGACTATATATACTTTTCTTGACCGGTTTTTAGGGGACCCCTTATGCTATTCTAATCGTTTTTTAGAGACACATAGAACCCTAGTTGTGTTTTGGAGATTTCTCTTGAAGATTGTTGAAGATTGGAGATTGTTTTCTGGATTCGATTAAGTATTTCTCTTCTTCTAATCTAACTGAATGATTTTCCTGATTCCTACAATGTTTTTGATTGATTTTCCGAGCATGCTAGGCTAAACCCCTCTTATCTAGGGTTGGGGTGATCCCAATAGTGAATTGGTAGACTTGCAAATTGTGTTTATCTTATTTGGTAGCATGAATTCTTATTTGATTCAATTCTAGGGTTCATATTGCTATTGATAATTTATCAATTAGAATTCTATTAGGTTGAGTCTGAAAGGAGAAACCTAATGAATTAATTAGACAAGGTATGAGTCTGAATGGAGATTACTATTGTTGGAATTACTAAGAATTGAACCTGAATAAACTTGTTTGTTCTTGCGGAGTTCTAAGTTATCATAGAAATCCTAGGTTAGTCTGGAATTAGCGGAGCATGAAAGTGAATGTTACTCCGGATTTATCCTAGATTCTAAGTGCTCAAGGGGTCTAAATTTGACTAGCTTTGTGCGACAACGACTGTTAGTTGGAATTTAGATACTTCTACTATTGTCTGAAAGGAATTAGTAGTGATATTTGATAACTTGCCGTCAAACGAGTTCATGCTATTCTAAGACAACACACACATAAGTTTACCAAGGCATTGTTGTGGAGATCCTTAATCCTAGATAATTTCCATCCTTTGAATTTATTCATATTTGCAAAACTCATTTCTTAGCTTAATCAAACAAACCTTTCTTACGGCTTAGCTTACCAGTTTAGTTACAAAAGGTACTACATTGTCCTCGTGGGAACGACACTTGAACAACTACAACTGACCCCATACACTTGTGGGTAGGTTTTCGCAACATCAGTGCCCTCGGTTCCTGATGATGAATTGAGGACAATTCTACCTCAAGAAGGGGAGAATGATGGATTCCAACCTCCCTTGTTCTCCATCAACGGCACTGGCAAGCCATTGGCACCTCGCCTCTACAAGATGACCATCGGACAATGGCCTCGCCATTGCTTGTGCCCGGCTGCGCCAATCCTTATGCCTCACCACTCACTTGTGCCCGGACAATGGCCTTGCCATCGCTTGTGCCCGACCAAGACCAATCCTTGTGCCTCGCCACTCACTTGTGCCCGGACAATGGCCTCGCCAACGCTTGTGCCCGGCCGCACCAATCCTTGTGCCTCGCCACCAAGTGCCAAGGCCATGACATCCAAGGTATCGACGCCTCCAATGCCAAGACACTCAAGGCATCGACCATGTCAAGTTGCTTCTAGACACGCGACCTCTATCCTTGTTTTACTATTTTTAGTAGCTTTATTTTAAGTCTTTACATTTCCTAAAGTGGGTGAGTTGGGCCTCTTACATGTGGACCCTTAGCCCATTAGAAACCCTAGCTATTTAAGCCAACTCTTGGCTTCCTCTTTCACTTGGTGAAGATTGAGAGCTAAAGCTTGCAAAGAAGTTGAGGTGGTTCTCCTTCAAGGGTTGAGGTGGTCCTCCCCGGTTTAAGCTCTCCATCTAAAGCCATAAGCTTTAGATCTATCTTTGTTCGAAGTCTTTACTCAATCAAGTAGCATTTTCATTCAACAACATCTTGTTCTTGGTTCGAAATCTCTCCAATCTCAGCCAAGGAACCTCCTTGAGGTTCCTTTGGCATTGCCTCATTCAAACACCTCCCAACACACTCAAACACATCTCTTTGCTTCGGTTTCACAACTCAGCCGACTTCATCTCCATTTCCACGTGCTTCCACCTTCAAAATGACTCCAAGAAGAGCTCAGGAACTAACCTTGGTGCCAAGGAGAAGAAATGAGCAAGCTTGTGCCACGATCAAGCCATTTCAGTGAAGCAAGGCCTCTCCAAGGATCTTGCTTCACATCACCAAGCCTTTGAGAATTTCTTTAGAAGTTTTAGTTTATCATAATCTTTGAAATCAGTCCAGGCACTTTCGAATCTAAATGGCGGCTTTATTTTTTTAATGGGTTGTCCAATACTAAAAGTGATTAAGCAATGATCAGAAGTTGTAAAAGGATGGTGTGTTACCTTTTAAATTTGGTGCTATCTCCAATATATCTAGATGGATAATAACTCTATCCAATTTTTTGTATAGGGTGTTAGCACTACTCATTTTCTTACACCATGTAAAAGGGAAAGCACATGTTTTAGTATTGACCAGTCCTAGGTTACTTAAAAAATTTGTAAGTCTTCTAAATCTATATGTACTTGTACTGACACCACCAAGTTTTTCAGTGTCATTTTCTAATTCATTTAGGTCTCCTACAATCAGGATTGGGAGTCCATGGGTGACTATTTCTCTTTCTAGGTTGAGCCAGAATGTGTGTTTATTTTCTTCTCTAGCAGGTGCATATAAAAAGATACATAGATAAGGGTTTAAATTATTCTCATGCTTATAGATAGCCATGTTTGGATCTATTTTTTTAAGGCTTAGAAACTTGGTTTCTTGGTTATGGTTCTAGAGGATCCAAATACCTTCTCTCGATTCTATAGAAGGGATGAAGAATATGTCATTGAAACCTAATTTTCGAATTACTGCTATTGAAGGTGGTAACTTACATTTTGTTTCTGCTAGTACAAGTATGTTAAGATTGTAAGATTTCCTTATAAATTGGATTTCTTCCCAGAAACCTGGGCGTCTAATGCCTCGAACATTCCAATACCCGATATTCATGATATAATTATTACATTGAAAATAAGTTACGAGTCTTTGTATTGTACATTGAGTTTTTATGTAAACTTTGAAAATAGTGGGATCTCATCCCATCTATATGGTAATGATTTCAAGATATTGGTGCAAAGTTTGATAGGATTTGTAGTTGTAGGTTTTGGCACCTCTAAGAAAAGGTAGGGTAAAATGCATTGGCTTGTAGGCCATAATAAAAGAGTAGAGATGAAGGGATCACACAAGGCCAAATACAAACCTTTTGGGATCTGATCGAGAGTTACATCCCTGGCAAAGCATGAGATACATGTTATAATGGATAATAAGCTTATCATATTGGTTGTGAAACAATACAACTGTCCTGTAAGATCTAATGTAAAGAATAGAAACAAAAAAGAGGAAGGCTAAGTAACTAACATTAGAGTCGAGTATAAGCAAGCTAAAGCTAAGCTTGAATGAAAAGGTTATTAGGAGAGATAGGTTAAGATAAATATGTAGAGTAGTGTAAGACAAGGCATAATTATCTTTGTACAGAATAGGAAGTTTCAACTCAAAGTAGGTGATACAGTTAGCAATCCAAGTGAAGGTCAAGAACCTCCAAGGCCAAAGCCAGCAGACTTGCCCAAAACAAAGGTAGAAGTTTAGTGTGACATTTTCCATAAGTTGGGTATAAGACAAGTAAAAATAGCCTAAGACCATGAGCATGTACTTAGCTTTGTAAAAGATGATAAATTCCAGAGAGAACCATAGCATGGTCTTGTAAAAATTGCACTTGGATAGGTCTTCAGTGATAATAATAAATAAAGGACTATAGGTAGCAACACAAATATAGTACAAGTGTTGATAGATCATTCCATTACATAAGTCCCAATAGCAACAGAAATTGGGAAATTGGATACAAAAGTGGAGAATAGAGTTGATGAAAAGACATGACTCTTTTTTTGGTGGCCATAAGTAAGCAAAATGAAACCACTAACCAATTACATTGAGGATCATAGTGACAAGTACTGCAATAACTAGGAAAACAGAAACAAGGACATAGATCATTCATATTGAGAGTAGAAGTAAACACATGGAAAACAAGCTTATCCATAGAGAGACTAATCATCAATAAGCAACCTTCTTCTTCTTGTTTCTCTTGGGAGTGGTGTAGGGGCTAGGCTCATCATCCTTACGTTTGGGAGTCTCAGAGAAGGAGGAAACATCATCCACATTAGGTTATAAGGCAATGCTTTCTATCTGTCTGACAATAGTAGAGTTTGAGGACTCAGAGCCTCTTTCTGCAATCAACTCCCCTGAAAACTCTATGTATTTATTTCATTGGTTTGAAATAATATTATAACACACCTTAGAAATTGCATATACATAGGGTTTGTCTAATTTGAATCATGAGAAAATATTGAATTCTGGCAAGAAACTTTCTAACCCTAATCTTGTTGACTAAAAAATTGAAATGAGAACATTCTAGTTGTATAATCATCAAAACTTGCCAGAATAAACTAAGTAACTTGATGGGAATAGACCTTCTATTTTTTTGGCAAAAAGAGTGGTAGTACTATCAGATTAGATAAAATCTAGGACTAGAGAAATTGTTGTTGTTGTTGTTGATGGTACTCCTTCCTAATGTCACATCATATTATGTGTCTTTCATTTAAAAATTGTAAATATACTTAGCTTTAATGTTGACATGTCTGTTTATAGAGTCGCCTCTTGTTTTATGATAAACCACCTTTTGTTATACTTTCCAACATTATTCTAGTATGACTTGTATAAACAATACCAATTCTACATACGAGTTATTGATTCAAGCTTTATATGCCGTGCTTTGTCTTATATTCGGTGATATTGGCAAAGGTTGCACTTAAAGTTGGGTTTAAATTGATGCACCTTTATTTGAAATTAAAATTGTTCTTGTCTTTATTACACTCACGAGTTAGGGTCTGTTTGGATTCCATACTAGAATACATTAAATGTATTATTTTGCATTAAATCATCAACTTAATGCAAGATAATGTATTTTAATGCATTTCATTTGGAATCCAAACGGACCCTTACTACTTGTGTTGTAGATGAAACGGGTGAAAGACAGGTTTGTTTTGAAGCTTGTTTTGAAGTCAATAGCTCAAATGGTATAGCATGTGATTATGCACAAGATGTGAGTTCGATTCCCACATAAGCTAATACAATGATTTGTTTGTTAATAGAAATATACTTGAATTGTTATGGTTCTTCAACTTAAGAATGCTAAAGAGATATTGACTAATACGCATGAAGTGTGGTAATGAAGAGATTAACTAGTATAAGATTGTGGTAAAACTAGGATCATAATAGTATGACATATAGATTAGCCTATGTGGGACTCGAACCCACATCCACATACTTAAAGCACGTTGCTTTACTATTAAGCTAATAGGCTTGAATGTTAATATATGAAAAACCATCTACAATAACATAGTAGTCAAAATAGCATATATATGAGTAACAAACATCATGATTAAGAGAAAATGATCTCTTAGTAGGTGCAGGAAGTACCAATACAAGGTATAACTATATCTTCAACAACAACAACAAATATTCTTATGCAAATGGGACTGATTATACCTCTTATACATCAAAGATTCTACAAATTAAACCTATTTCCCGCTTTCTTGGATTTTTACCACTGCTAAACTATGATGTATCTTAAATACAATCATGGATCAAACCAAAATTTGATTCCTCAAGCTATGTAAAAAACAACAAGGTGATATACCAATGGGATGAATTCAACAACAAGAAGCAAGAAATTCCATCTAGACATAACATAAGCTTCCATAGACTAGCCATATCATAGCTCAAACCAAAAATTTCAACTAGACGTATCATAAGCTACAGACCAGAACAAAGCTACAGGAATTAAGCTTCGAAACTTCACCCAAAAAACAAGTTGTTTATGGATTATAAGCCAAGATAAAAGGGTAATTATCCACATGACATATACAATACATGAGAGAGATTTACAATAAAGATGGCATACATAAAAACATGTCTATGAAGATCTGAAAGCTCTCCAAGAACACATCTTTCTATGCACAAACTTCATCATTTAACTTTATACCAAAAAATTAAGGTCATATGGAGTATAGGATTTTCAGAGCAGTTTGTAAAATGTCCATATGCAGTTGATAGGTAAAAATATACAAACTCACCTCTATACTTCGTCCAAGTGTAGAATCCAGTGTTTGTGATAATAACAGAAAGTCTAGTAAACAATTTATATTTGATGATGATCATAAATCAATCCAATGTTTGTGATAATATCTGAAAGTCTCAATAAACAATTTATATTTGATGATGATCATAAATCAAAAAATTAGATACATATATATATGAACTAACCACGAAAATTCTCATGAACAGTTGATGGTATAGACACCTCGAAAAAGAAGCTCTCAGCTTGATGCCCCTCTCTCTTTATCAATTCGTAAATCGGAATAACAAAGTCACTAGCAGAATCTTGTTTTACAAGACTTCCATCACCGCTTACATATATAAACTTCATAATCCCCCAACAAATTTTATCACCACCGTCAACACTGAACATACAACAACAAAAAAGTATCATCAACAACAATTTCTCAAGAGGCTTGCTATCAATGACTTCAACACATCTTTTCCTTGATGTTTCACAAATGAATGTAGAAAGCAGGAAGCAAGTTGTGTGTTTGTTTATGAATTATTTTACTATTTTTTATAATAAATTAACGGAATCCGTTAGAGTTAACCTTTTGGGTATTTCGCGAAAAGAATTTAAACCTCAGGGTTAACTCGCAATATATGTCAAACTTTGGTGTACCGTGTGAATTAAGTATAACCTAAGGGTTACCATGCAAAAAAAACGTTAATTGTATATGAAAGTTTTTTTATATTATGATTATATAAAAATCGAAATGCATAAGAATATGAATATTCTAAAGCTTAATTTATTATGGTCCAATATATATAAAAAAAAGTAGTACTTTAGGGGGAATATACTAAATTGTTATTCTAATTTAAAACATAGTTAAATAAATAAATTTAAAGTTACATAATACTCCTCTATTAGGTAAAGAATAAAAGGTAAACAAAATTATATACATAACAAAAGGAACAAAGTACATATGTTATACATATATAAGGTCCACGTGATAATGGTTTTTTTCCATGAGAATGTAAAAATGATGTACATCTAGAATGAAAGTTGTGTACTTTTGGATTTTTTTCTTTCAAAAATACAGACAAAAACGTATGCACATACATGAAAAAACTTATGAACTTTTCAAAATACATGCACATACAGGTAAAAATTTGTGCACTTTAGAATGTGCAAAAGTTTTTGCATTTATGTACATAAGTTTTTGACTGTATGTGTGTAACTTTGTGAAGCGCATAAATTTTTGAATGTACGTGCATGAGTTCTACAAGTGCATAAGTGTATGCTTGTATGTGCATAAGTTTGCCTTTTGTGCATAATTTTTTGCTTGTATATGCATCATCTCACGTTCTCATGGGAGAATCATTCTCATTGGATCCTTCCCTTACTATATATATTGAAACAACGTTGTTGAGCAAAAAGCATAAAATGGATATCGGTTAAATGATTTATTGATTGATCTTAAAACTCTTCTTATTTGGCGTACACCCTATATTTTTTTTGGCGCCCTGTCTTTGTCCGTGAATTGACCACAGATGAAATGCGTTTGTCCATGAATTGACCATGGAGGAACACAATCCGTATGTGACAAAGGAACATAGTCCGTCCTTGACGAAGGAACACAATTCGTCTGTGACGGAGGAAACACAAAATTCAAATGTCGCATTAAATGTTACTTGTCCTCACCCAATAGAATTTAATTATCCAAACCTCTTCATATGTTACGGGATTCTCAAACATATATCTACCAAATCACTCTTCCACCCTAAACCCAAAAACACTCTCATTCTTCTTAATTTTCTATTATGACAGATGATGATCTCTTGCATGTCATGAGTAGAGTAGATGATTCATTGATGTTTAATCATATTGTGGTAAGTTTTTTTTCCCTAATTTCAAACTTTGAGTGTTTAGGGAACATACAAATATATGTACTTGAAACTTTTAGTGATTTTGGACCACATCAAAACTCATGCCAACACCAAAGCCACAACCAAGGCCAAGACGCCTCGCCCGACGCCGCTCAATCTAGGGTTTTTCATAACCCTCACACCAACCACTTCGGAACTGAGCCAAGATGATGCCAAGCCTCAAGATAGGCCAAATGTGGGGCCTTTGCCAAATTTCAAGCTAATTGGAGGAGAAGTGCTCGGAGGAAACAAGAGGGGTGCTTTTGCCACTGCGCTGCCGCCGAGCCACAAATTAAGGCATGAAGAAGCGCACGAACAAACCATGGTGAAGTCTGACTTTGAGTACACCTTGGCTCATCCTATCCTCCAAGGAAGTGTCTCACCAAATTTGGGGCCATTTGGAGCACAAGTGCCGGGACAAGTGCTTGGAGGGCCAAGGCGACGCGCACGTGCAAAAGGAGCTGTCGGCCATCACATGGCTTGAGGCTGAATTTCATGCACACATGGGGTTCCATTTGACTCATATGGGCTCAGGGAGCATGCTGGTTGACGTGGCTAAAATATGCAATGCAAATATCGTTGAATAGTCTAATCAAAGTAAAAGTCCTAACAAACCTACTAAACAGATGTATAGCAAGCAAGCAAGGGTCGAACCCACAGGGAGGAAGTAATCAATCTATGTGTTTATAAGCATGCAAAGTAACAAGGGGGGTTTTGATTATCAAACACAGTAAAGTAAGCAGCTTTGGTTGATTTGAGAATATGATTGGGGAAAGTAGTTCCACTAGAACGAGATCCACAATACAGAGATATAAGTCGATCACTGAAATCTTATAAATCCAAGTTCTTTTACTATTCTTATGGTTGTTCTCACCCTGATCGTTATTAACTACCAATTCAGAAAGTTGTTGATAGTACTTACTACAATATCAATGGAAGAAAACCTTACCACTAATAAAGCAATAGCAATGCATGCAAGGATATAGGATACATGCGAATAGAAGACAACCTTACTACTCAACATGCAAATAATTCTCACTCACAATTAAACACTCGTATTCCACTATATGTTTAATCATGTATGCTACTAGATATGCACTCGTATTCCACTATATGCAATCCTAGCAATTGATAAATATTACTCAACCTAGTTGGCCAGGCTACGAAGAATAACAATAAATCAATACTTAATATAACTAAGAGAATTAAACCAACACATATAAGAATAAGAACAAGGAATAGAAATCTCACAAACAAATCAACTGTATTGCTTCAAACGTCTAGTAGAACAAAGGGAAATTAGTGCTCCATTGACTTGCGAATGAAACCCTAATTGAGAAAAACTACGATGATAATAAAAGTCTCTCTACTCAAGACCTGGAAAAGATCTTAAATAGACTAGGGAAAATAAGCTAAACCTAGAAAATAATAAAGGAAACAAGATAATAGAACTAGAAAATCCGAAATTGCAAAATAGGAAATAATGTCTTCGCTGGCCGCGAGGCGTTAACAAGTCCACCGCGGGGCATCAGTTCCTTCTCTGAGATCCACCGCCGGGTCGCGGTGGCTTCTGGTGCAGGGCGTCAAGTTACACCGTGGGGTGTCCACCGCGGGGCGTCCAGTTCCACCGCGGGGCGGCGGTGACGGTGTCTTCTTCAACTTCTATGACACTTCCGTAAAAACGTCATAACTTTTGATTCCCAACTCGGATTGCGCTCATATTTTGAGGACTTGCAGTAGACTTCAAGATCTAACTCCTGGAATTGGAATCACTTAATTTGGACATCTGAGTAGAGAGAACGAACCAATTGAATTCAGAACATTGTTCTTCTACTCTTCAATACACTTCAAACCTCTATAAATCCCATGATTTCTTCACTTCTCCACTCTAACTCCATAATCCACGATTGTGCTATAAATCCATCCAAATGGCGCCTCAAACTTGGTAATAACCCCCTGATATGCACTATAAAATAGCACCGATCACTGGTCAAGTTTGGCTCGAAAGTCACTAGCGGATTGTGAGATGGATCATGGAGAGTGCTTGCGCCGCACACACCGAGGCCGAAGGCAATGAGACCGACTTGGATGCATGATCTTAAGGGCCTGATTCGTGGATTGTGGCCTAGGATTTGGCCCATCCTGGGAGTCCCATTTTGTGGATGTTTTTCCTATATAAGCCAAACATTTCCACTTGTTCAAGGGTTGCCTAAATTGAGATTAAACCTTGTTCTTGTTTTGTTATTTTCAATCAAATTTCAGATTTACTTGTTTTTAGTTTGCATCTTGATCTTTTGGTCACTATCAAGATCCTTGAGTGTGTCTTTGGTGGGACTATCCAAAGAGTTCATTCAAACACCGAACGTAAAGTCTCGCCGGTGGGTCTATCCGTCGTCATCGAGTATTCATCCTCTCCAAGCCTTGGTATGTCTATCCAAGCCTTGTAGAGTCTTTCAAGCCTCTTATGTGGATTCACTTCCGGAGTTGACTACATGTCCAAGTTTGAGCCCTTTAATATTCCTTTAGAGAATGACACAAGTTTCATCTCAAGTTGTCAAAAACTCCTCACGGTTACCATTTTGAATCCCTTCTCTTCCAAGATCGACTTCTCCTCAAGGCACTAGCTGTAACACCCCCGACTTACGTCGGTAGTGCCACACGCCAGTGACCTCAGACGTTACTGTCCGATGTCACCCTAGGCTTTAATCGGAACAATTAATCTTAAATAAACATATTAAATAACGAAAGATTAAACAACGGAAGACATATTTAAATAAAACTCAACCTTTTATTAACAGACTTCTCATAAAATGAGAAGTGACGATTTTACAATAGGGTGAAATTCCAGCAGAAGACTTTAAATTACACAGCGGAAGACTTTAAGAATAAACCTATTACATGACTAGGTTATAAAAATATATATTAAAGTAATACTTAACGACCTTGAAATACCGACACTTAAATCTTCAACTGCAAGCCTCTTCTTCGATTGGTTACTTCGAGTCTTCAGGAACCAACCACTGATGTGCTGTATAGGACGGATGACACCAGCCAACCATGCAAGGAATAAAACCCGGTTGGTTAGTCTAATGAAAGACTATGCAAGGGTGAAAACAGAATGGTCCTAGTGATCATAACCGTTTACTATCACTGTCCTTCGAATAATAACCGAAAGAACGATATATAACCCGGAACTTTCACGGAATGATTAGAATTTAGACATGCACTGAAAAGAAGACTCCAAAGGAATTGAGTATTATGGGAAACGTATGAAGAGAAGACTCCAAAAGATTGAGTCTTATGGGAAAGTATAACAAATGTTTGGGAACGTTATAGTTTTCATACAAGTGTTTAAAAATGACTTGATCATTTGGGTCAACGACCAACCTCACCGCGCAATGCAAATCCAGATTGGAAAGAAGACTTACTCTAACCGAAGTCCGGGCGGTTTCCACGTTGTACTCCTCGCCCGAGGGTATGTTAATTATGTGCATAGCCGCACTTATCTTCTTTAATTCCAAAACGCATATTTACGTTGAAGCTTTTATCATATAAATATATATCATCTCGATACGAGAGATATCTTGGGAAATAAATCCCGATTGTTGGCACCATCTTAGTGCACCACCCCTATATTCGGATAGGGGACGGTCATGACCAGGGAAGGGTGTTAGGGCCTGAACATCCTACGCACCACGGTTATAAAGAAACGGCTAGACTTCACAAGGTACATAGCGTTCCTACGAATACTCGTTCTAACTATGCATTAAGGTTCACACATAAAATCCACACCAATACCATCACGGTAACAACAGATATAATAGCGTCGTTTCTAGCAATATATACAACCTATTATAATATCACATTTTAATCATACATTTATAAAATCTGTTCCCAAACGAAAATAACACTTCATTCCAATTTAATTAACAATCAAAAGTAATTGATAACTAAATGAAATATGGAATGATAAGCAAGAGCGAACCGCCACTTGCCTTAGTCTAGATGAATCGAAGAGATCGAATTCCGAGATCTGGCGACTTGAATCTGAGTACGGATTCCTACGACGACAACGAACCCACGACGAAACCCTAGATTAGATTCGGTACGAATCTAAAGAAACGAAAGGAACGAGGGTCCCATCCGTGACCGGCTTGTCCAAAGCCACGATCGCGCTTGCTAAGGCAAGCCGCGGTCGCAGTTTTGGATTCCGCGGTCGCGGATTTCTGGGCAGCATCCGTGGTCACGGTGTTCATAGCCGCGATCGCGGATCCTTCCCAGACGCAACTCGGAAAGACGAACGGGGCTCACCGACGACGACAATGGGGCTTCCTTGGCTGCGAACAATGCTCACCACCCTCCCAAGCTTCCAAGGACACCACGACGACCACCAACGAACTCCGGTGAGCTTCCGGCGAGGCACGAACTCCGGCAAAGGGAAAACGAGGGCAAACGAGAGCGAGAGGGAGAGATCGGATTGTGGATGACGATTCCACCAGCCGAGGCCCTCCTTTTATAGGCCGACGACAACCCAACGCTGAGCAAGTGAAGCGGTCGACCTCCCCTCGGCGAAACGACGGAGATCCCAACCGGCGAAACGCGAAGGCCATTGAAGACGACGCTGAACAGTTTTCCGCGATCGCGGAAGTTCTTCCGCGGTCGCAGAAACGCCACGTTCGCATCCGTTTGACCTCTGGTCGTGGCTTTACACGTGGATTCATCCCCTCAGATGAATACTTGTATCCAAACAAATATTCTAAGCCTCAATAATACATCGAATATATATTATAACGCTCAAAGAATTATTACAGAGATTATACGAGTTACAGAAATTCCAAACTTCGCCAAATGCGTCACAATTATAGAACGAGGGTTGGGAAATTATCCAAATACCCTTACTAAAAATGAGGGGTATTACATCACTACCCCCTTAAAAGAAGTTTCGACCCCGAAACTTGGCTGATAACAACCCGGAGATGCGACCTTATACTAAGTTACCCAACCGTACAAGTTTAACCATGCCTAACCCATTTCACACTTTGTAAATTGGTTCAGGCATTTCTAGGTTAAGATCTATAAGTTGGTTCAAATTACAGTTAACGTAAGGTTAACCATAATTTAGACCATTCACAACCTAAGAGAATTCTATAACTTGCTTACACCAGACATACATTCTATCATATTACCCCTATGGTAATATGAGGATTATTACATTACTACCCCCTTAAAATAGTTTCGACCCCGAAACTAGCATCTCTAAACTAAAGAGACCGGTTTCACCATAAACTCATTATCTGATCTTAATATCCTTAATCATTTCATCCTTGTACCTGCTCCTGGGAAAATGATCTGTTTCCTCAACCATACCACTATCTCGCATATCCTACCTCTATGTGCTATACTTGTGTTACCTCGTGACTATATCCACAAAATCATAATTATTTCAGGATAATAGTCTCCAAAAGTCATCGCAATAGACTCGCTATACCTTAAGCATGAGAATACACATTTCTCTTTCCTTACCCTTTATAAACACTCTCACAGTACATACCTTATCTTCCTTAATTCGATATCCTTAGATAAATTTGGTCTTCGTAACCTATATCACCAAAGTCGAACTATTTATTCAATCATGATTCCACTTACAACATACTGCTTAAATTCCTTACTCTTACTAGAATCAACATGATCATCCACAAGATTACCATTGCCTTAATTAGCGTATCCATTATAACCTCCAATATAATCTCGTTATTATGCCCTATTCCTCATAAAGACCTTGATGTCCTCAAAATAGAAGAATACAATATTTTTCTACTAACTTTCCTTTGATGATCAGATCCTTAAAGTACATACATAGAATTCAACTATATCGCAACTTAGTACCTCCACTTGTCATATAGACCTTACTCCTTACATACACGGCTCACCTATTTCATTGGTTACCTTAATCACATTTGGCCCTTGTGCCATATCTTAACTCAAAATCTGTACGCATGATCCTACAATTAATCACACCATAACCTATGTCCGATTATCTCAACATGATCTAATAATTCATTCCACAAGATTATACTCTCGTTTTACCCAAACGTGTCATTCGATCACCTTAATAGACGTGGATCTCTTCATCTGATCATGTAGACAAAATTCCATCCACTTAAGTTATCTTGTACTCTAAATCCTTATAATTTAAAACAACCTTTACCAATTGAGTTGTTAATCATCATAAATCCTTAAACACATAATCGTCCTCATACGATTCACTATCCCAAATCAAGCACCATTTTGCTTTACTTATATTTACCATTTATCCAAGATTAACTTAACGTATTCCATTATTCAATCTCTAACTTAAACCTTTTAAGGTTCCTCAATTCTATTTACCCAAAAATATCATATTGATGAACGATGCCTTGCCATCAAATCAATCACTTTACGTCCTAATCCTTCAATGTTAAGTGATCGTTTTTCCAAAACAATCGTCTTACAACTTAATTTTTCTAAAAAGTGCTATATCCTCGGCCTTATAGACGTCACACTCTCTTAACATCCACATATCCGACCTTGTAAATCTCCAGATATCATAACTCTATATCCCTTGAAGGTACAGTTCACTGATCCAGTTCTTTGGCCCAATAAATATGGCCCTAAAGCTTACTTCCAACTCAAACCTTTAGTTTCCTCAAAACAAGATCGCGATAAATCAATTAGCACAATTTCAGCCAATCACTTTATTTTCCCTAAACATGACATCAAGTCACCTTAACAGACGTAGATCACCCTCCATCCAATCCTGATGTCGTTTCTTCTAGGAAAGCCTCATGACGAAACCTCAGATAATATTTATGACTTCACACCCTTAGCCTTTCCGAAAGTTTAACCCTCTGGGCCCACAATGAACATATACTCACTTACACATTCCATAATCACACCCTTGGGTCCTAAGGTTTTACTCAAGGTCGTAATAGAGTGCGATCCTTTTAGAGAGACTAAATTCCCTATGAACTATCTGGTATATACACTTATTCTCTTCTCAACAATCTATCCACATAGATGACTACAGTATGACCTCACAATGAGGCATTCTGAACTTCATGTAGTTCACTCCTACGTACTTTTACCAAAACAAATGTTCAGGGTACACATATGAGAAATAATTCTTAATCACATAGAGCATTAACCACATACATTTGTTTCCTTTACATTAAGGAATTCTGGTAAAACTCAACTCACGAGATAATGCTCGTTAGCTCAACGAAGGGAGTAATTAATGTCATACCGATGTGACATTACTCCAAGGATAAAGAGAGATTTCTAAGGATGGATCTAGGAATTCAGTAATAGAGTCGCCCCTGGTGTTAACCATGTAGGGAACGAACACCGAGGCTCCATACGTTACCCCTCCTTTATGAGTCCTGACAACCCTTATCCACACGTGACATAAACTGTTTTTTTTTGGTACTCACGGAGTCTCGTATGAACGAACAATTTGCAATAATAACGAATTTAGTAATTTCCGGAACAAGTAAACACTTCTTTATTATTCGAAACATTACATAAAACAACTGACAGAAAGTCAAATAGACAGATTACTAAACTATGGAGACTATCGACACAAGTCATCGCTCCTTATTCTCAAAAGCCTTACAAAATACTACCACTCGTACAGGGCTTCCCTCCCGTCGGGGTGACGTATCACAAAGAGTCGTTGCTCTTGACCCGAATATTCCATAGGTGCCTTGCCTTTGATACGAGCAACAGATTGCCCCGGAGCAGATACTTTCGCCCTTGGGTTCTGCCCACTGCCAACCCTTGAGGCCTGATATGCTTGTTTTAGCCTTAGGCCCTTCTGCCTACAATATGCCTTCATGTGGCCTTCCTTCCCACAACCAAAACATGTCCTCCTCTCCTTTTGGCAACTAGGACTCTTGTGCCCAGCTTTACCACAGTTGTGGAATTGAATCACGTCGTTACTCCAGCCTGAGCCTTTGGCGGAGCCAGACTGAGTCGCCTTGGTCTTAGTACGACCAGATTTCCCGAACTTGGTGGGCGACGCCGACCGCTTGAACGAGCTAGCCTTGGGATTCTGTTGTCCGCCCTTTGCCTTAATTTGTGCCTCCACACTAGCTGCGACTTGAGGTATGGGGGCCGCCTGGGTTTGCGGTATCACTCGGGCCGTTAATACTTCGACCACTAGCCCCACTATCTGTCCAATGGTCGTCGCATTTAGCACGATCGGGGCAGGAGGTGGAACTCCCCTTGCAGTTTGGGGGTCCGCTTGTCCCTGATGAGCATCTTGCCGCAGGGTCGGGTCATTATTTCGTGAGCCAGATCCCGCGTCTTCCCCTTGCGGAGTAGCACTCCTCGGCCGAATTCGAGAACCGTTGCTATGAATTTCGTTGGCTGCTCAGTTGGTGGATCGGGTGTCCATCGTCTGTTGATGAACCATAACGTCGGTTTAGAATTTTTTCCAACTTGTACCTGACACTGAGTCAATTACGTTATGATACGATTTATAAGGGTCCAAACTAATAACTCTATATCAGTCTGACTGGCCCACCACCATTAACCGCCGAAACGACCTCTTTCTCTAGTTGAAAGTGGGAATTATAGGAGAAATGTCAACCTTTAAATGACATTAAACCTATGGAGAGACACTATTCCTAAGAATGGATCTAAGAAATAAGTAACAACTCGAAGCTTGCAGAAGTTTGAAAAAAAAAACACTTACTATTAAACCTTATACTTTCAAACTTCATACTTTATACCTTTAAACCTCATATAAAAATAATTAGTTATACAGTTTAGTTTCTCAAGCTAGTGATACGATTATCACAAAACTCCTCTAAGACCAAAATCATACTTTTAAAGTTACAATCATAACCTTATGTTGATAGCTTATACACACCATTTAAAACCAACTATAGATAACCTTTGAAGTTCAAATAGCTAAATCATTAGTTTAAATTAAATTCCAAGAAATAATTAAATTTTTTAAATTTAACATTGAAACTCTCGAACTTCCTTTTTAACAGAAAATAGGTTGAAAATAGTTTCGAAATTATTTTTTGAAAATTCTCAAACCTAACATTAGGCCAAGAATTTTAAAACCATTGCTCTGATACCATAATTGTAACACCCCCGACTTACGTCGGTAGTGCCACACGCTAGTGACCTCAGAAGTTACTGTCCGATGTCACCCTAGGCTTTAATCGAAATAATTAATCTTAAATAAACATATTAAATAACGAAAGATTAAACAGTGGAAGACGTATTTAAATAAAACTCAACCTTTTATTAATAGACTTCTCATAAAATGAGAAGTGACGATTTTACAACAGGGTGAAATTCCAGCGGAAGACTTTAAATTACACAGCGGAAGACTTTAAGAATAAACCTATTACATGACTAGGTTATAAAAATATATATTAAAGTAATACTTAACGACCTTGAAATACCGACACAATCTTCAACTGCAAGCCTCTTCTTCGATTGGTTACTTCGAGTCTTTAGGAACCAACCACTGATGTGCCATATAGGACGGATGACACCAGCCAACCATGCAAGGAATAAAACCCGGTTGGTTAGTCTAATGAAAGACTATGCAAGGGTGAAAACAGAATGGTCCTAGTGATCATAACCGTTTACTATCATTGTCCTTCGAATAATAACCGAAAGAACGATATATAACCCGAAACTTTCACGGAATGATTAGAATTTAGACATGCACTGAAAAGAAGACTCCAAAGGAATTGAGTCTTATGGGAAACGTATGAAAAGAAGACTCCAAAAGATTGAGTCTTATGGAAAAGTATGACAAATGTTTCGGAACGTTATAGTTTTCATACAAGCGTTTAAAAACGACTTGATCATTAGGGTCAACGACCAACCTCACCGCGTAATGCGAATTCAGATTGGAAAGAAGACTTACTCTAACCGAAGTCCGGGCGGTTTCCACGTTGTACTCCTCGCCCGAGGGTATGTTAATTATGTGCATAGCCGCACTTATCTTCTTTAATTCCAAAACGCATATTTACGTTGAAGCTTTTATCATATAAATATATATCATCTCGATGCGAGAGATATCTTGGGAAATAAATCCCGATTGTTGGCACCAGCTTAGTGCACCACCCCTATATTCGGATAGGGGACGGTCATGACCAGGGAAGGGTGTTAGGGCCTGAACATCCTACGCACCACAGTTATAAAGAAACGGCTAGACCTCACAAGGTACATAGCGTTCCTACGAATACTCGTTCTAACTACGCATTTAGGTTCACACATAAAATCCACACCATTACCATCACGGTAACAGCAGATATAATAGCGTCGTTTCTAGCAATATATACAACCTATTATAATATCACATTTTAATCACACATTTATAAAATCTGTTCCCAAACGAAAATAACACTTCATTCCAATTTAATTAACAATCAAAAGTAATTGATAACTAAATGAAATATGGAATGATAAGCAAGAGCGAACCACCACTTGCCTTAGTCTAGATGAATCGAAGAGATGGGATTTCGAGATCTGGCGACTTGAATCTGAGTACGGATTCCTACGACGACAATGAACCCACGACGAAACCCTAGATTAGATTCGGTACGAATAATAATACGAATCTAAAGAAACGAAAGGAAACGAAAGAAACGAGGGTCCCATCCGTGATCGGCTTGTCCAAAGCCACGATCGCGCTTGCTAAGGCAAGCCGCGGTCGCGGTTTTGGATTCCGCGGTCGCGGTGTTCATAGCTGCGATCACAGATCCTTCCCAGACGCAACTCGGAAAGACGAACGGGGTTCACCGGCGATGACAACGGGGCTTCCTTGGCTGCGAACGATGCTCACCACCCTCCCAAGCTTCCAAGGACACCAAGACGACCACCAACGAACTCCGGCGAAGGGAAAACGAGGGCAAAAGAGAGCGAGAGGGAGAGATCGGATTGTGGATGACGATTCCACCAACTGAGGCCCTCCTTTTATAGGCCGACGGCAACCCAACGCCAAGCAAGCGAAGCGGTCAACCTCCCCTCGGCGAAACGACGGAGATCCCCACCGGCGAAACGCGAAGGCCATTGAAGACGATGCTGAACAGTTTTCCGCGATCGCGGAAGTTCTTCCGCGTCGCGGAAACGCCACGTTCGCATCCGTTTGACCTCTGGTCGTGGCTTTACACGTGGATTCATCCCCTCAGATGAATACTTGTATCCAAACAAATATTCTAAGCCTCAATAATACATTGAATGTATATTATAACGCTCAAAGAATTATTACAGAGATTATACGAGTTACATAAATTCCGAATTTCGCCAAACACGTCACAATTACAGAACGAGGGTTGATAAATTACCCAAATACCCTTACTAAAAATGATGGGTATTACACTGGCGTCAAGATCCTATAAGAAATTCCATCAAGTGGTATCAGAGCCATGTTAGTAATCACTCGATAATTAAATAAAGACCTCGTACATCTTCATCTCCGCTTAAGAATGACATTTCTCAATTATGTTATTTGGAATGGTGTATTAATGAACATCCATGTAGCATGCTCATATATATACTCAGAACTATTTTTAACGGTCAAAATATTGTCTCAACGGTAAAAAATTCGACTATTGTGTTTCGGCCTTTTAAAAAAATTGAATTCAAGTCCAAATGTTACTTGCTACGGGTTGGCATGTTGAAACATGTATCCATTTTTTCCAACAAAAAATATAAAATTTAGACGCTACTATAGGTAAAAAAAAAAAGTCACGAGGTCCATCTATCACCTTTCTAGGTGCAAACCACATTCTCCTTTATATTGGTAGATTATAAACTTTTCTGTGGATGACCAAAAATTAGGACGATGCTATATATATACGGTTTTTTATCTATATACACACAATTTGCGGCTTGAAGAGGCGTATGCCTTAGCTAGGCCTGCACTATAATCCGGATAATTAAAGTATGACAAAATGATGAAAAAAGGACAAATCCGCACGCATACCTATGTCGTACGACATATGAAGGCGCACAAGATTGGTGTTGCTTGAGTTGGTGTGCCTGGGCCAGCCATATGGCCCACCAAACCGTACGGCTCATTTAAGCATGCACCTTTTAGCTTAAAGAGACCTTTTTCATCCTCTCATCTCCTCTTTTGTAATTTCTCTACAGACTACAGCGGTCGTATCCTCGACGATCTCTCCTCCCTCCATTCGCCCTCATTTCTCCCATTATTTCACAAAATCTACCATGGAACGAGTTGTAGACAGAGGTGGCGAATCCGGTGGAGGCGAGGCGGAACGACCGATTTTGGGCGGCGTGGAGGTGGGCGGAGAATTTGTCGTTCCATAGGCGGTGGCCGACAGTTACAACTCAAGTAGCATGAGCGGTGATTTGGAAGTGTCAGTGGATGGTGGTTTTCCCAATGGTGGCGTCAACGAAGGTGTAGGCGAGAGTGGTTTGGTCGGCAAAGTTGTCATGGCTGACGTGGGCGACAACGATGGTGGCGGTCTAGTGGGTGAGTGCGCTAGATACGGATAGGCAACTACCTGTGGTGAAGGGGATGGAGGCGGTGGTGGCGTCGATGAAAGGGTTGGTGCCAATGGTCGGGATCGGCCCCGAGGCGGTCAAGGCCCTCGTTGTCAAACCCGAGGCGAGCGGGGTAGTAGAGGACGACATGTCATTTCTACGTCCCCGTGACTCACTGACTCCTAGACAAACTTGTGACATTTAACTGGCTCCAGGATCGGTCGGTGACGTTTCACCGACTCCTGAATTGTCCGGTGGCGTAGAGATTTTCACGGTTTGGGAACCGTCGGTTCCGATTCTCTGGTTCCTATTCCGAACCAGGAAAAAAAATTGTTTTTTTTAAATTATATTTTCATAAAAAATTCCAGCAAAAAATAATTAAAAAATAAGATGAACATAAAAAAAAGCAAAGATTAATATTGATCATTTAATCTTTAGATTTTTTATTATACAATAAATTCTTGAGCTAAAAAATATAATAAGCATTTGTCTTTATTCAAAATTATAAGAAAAAAATGGAAAACTTAAGGAATTGAACTTAATATTAAGTTGCTTATGTGTCCTCTCGGGGTTAAAGGAATCAAAACTCATGTAATTCTCTTACCTTTATTATGGAACCTCACTTACCTAATCGGTTTGAAACTGACGGTTACGAACCGGTTTGGAACCGTCGGTTCCGATTCTGGTTCAGTTCCGATTTCAGACGGTTTTGGACTGTTCCAGTATTGTCGGTTCAACAGTTCGTTTGGACCGTTGAGCACCTCTACGGTGGCGTTTCTTGGGGTTCCTATGAGGTATGTATTTTCGAACTTATTAAGTTTGGGCCCTTAAGTTTTATGAATTTTTTATTGTTAACATAATTTTAAATATTTTATTATTGTTTTTGATGTATAGAGTTTGAGGAATATTGTGATGGATTTATTTAATTTCAATGTTTAAAAATATATTTTAGGATATTGGAATTAATTTTAGAAAATTGGCGAGTGATTTTATAAAAAAACATGGATCGAATTTTGGAAAACTATTATGATGTTTGACTTAGAAAATGGTATAAAGGAACGAATTTTAGGAAAATTTTGAATAGCAAAGTTAAAAAATTAGAGGGTTGAATTGTAGTTCACCGATTGACATTACGGAATTTAAGATATTCTAGTAAAATTTGAGGAATATTGTGATTGATTATATAATTTTAAACTTCAGGGTATTGGAATTAATTATAGAAAATTGGTGGTTGATTATTAAAACTACAATGAATTTTAAAATAAATTGATTGAATTTTAGAAAATTATTATGACGTTGGACTTACATAATTGGGGTGTTAAAGGATTAGAGTATAGGGTGTCGTAGGGTATGCACAAAACCCTAGGGTTTAGGGTGTTAAAAGATTAGAATAGGGTTAGGATATAGGGTTTCAGCCACGTCCTCTTCATGTATGAAACAGGGCCTTTCTTTCACTAATTTTTCAAGTTTCGAGTCTTTCTTTGTAGCTTTCCTTTGTGGATGAACAAAACATTCCCTAGTATTGGGAGGCAAAAGCTTTAGGTTTAGCTCTATCCTTCAAGATACCGATAGCATATGCCTCGATGTTGTGTTGAATATGCACCGAACACAAAAAGTGTTTCACTTCATCTCGGAAAACTTGACCGATTGTTTTGATCAGAGCGTTTTCTCGATCAGTCATTATGGTAGTTGGCTTTACTCCTAAATATTCAAACAATTTATGCAGTTTTCTCATCATCCACCTCTAATGAGGTATGTTGATCTTCCAACGTAAATGCATAGACAACGTTGAACGTCTTGCCAGCCCAAGTAAAACCAATCATGCATCTCCACCAAAGTCAAGTCGTACATATGGATAAATGTAAGAAACAAAACAATACAAGTAACTAAAATGGATGATCGAATTAAAATTTTATTATTATTATACAAAATTAACGCTTATGAACCTATTTGTCTTATATGTGATATCGATAATGATGACATACAGGAACAACTTTAGCGGGTGCAGCGAGCTTAGGTGAGTAAAATATAGTATATTCCCTTCATCCTTAGACCGCTTCCTCAAACGATGCACTTTGCACTTCATTTGTTGGAAACATTTAGCGTCCATTGGCCTACCGTCATTTTTCCACGATCCTCGAGTTGAATCTTTTGCCGAAAGTTGAAAACTTGTTTTGTGGATGTTACATTTTCGGGGTACAAGCTTTTCAACTCCGAAACAATAGCCCTCGACACCATAAAATGAACGGACAACCTCCTAATCAGGTGCTCCTGCTCCTTGGTCATTTGATCCATGTATGAATGTCCAAGGAAGCTACACACAAGACTATGGTTGTGGAATCCGGAGATCACATTTAGGATCCATTTCTCAATCTCTAATCCTGCCTCTTTCTTCCATCGAACCCCATACAATTCAAATGGGAAATTGGCTACTTCGTGTTGGTTCACGTACTTCCTTCTTCAGTCATTTTCTTCTTCCCAAATCTATATGGATCGAAGTTCTCGCAAGTCAGTCTAACCATTCTTGCATTTGAGTTACGAATGATTATAACCATCATCCTCTCTCGGCCCTTTTGCCTAGATCAGTCAACCAATTCCTCTCGACTATCCCACAAATAGTCATTACGAATTCCTCTCGACTATCCAACGTATCTTGCAATTCATACACAAACTAGTTATTTTGCTAACCAAAGAATTACTAAGGCCTTGTTTGGCCATTTATTTATAAAGACTTTATGCACAAAAGTACTTTCTTCCCTCCTTACACACTTTCCTATAACACACAAATTTTAAATTCCATACAAAAAAGTACTTTTTAAGCCAAAAAGTCTTTTTAAATATATTCACCAAACAAACCCTAATTCATACCTAAACTATGTTTCAATTAAAATATAAACTAAAACAAATATTATGTAACAACATTAATAAACAAAACTACATATCTTTCAATTCATATCTAAAGTTCTAAACTATGTGTTAAGCCAAAAATTACTACTTCATATATGTTTCAATTGACTTATAAACTAATACAAATCTTTATGCTTTTATGTTTACCTCAAAATCAGTGCTTGGATGGCAATCCGCAAAATTTCCTTCGACTTCTCCATTAGAAGATAACTCTTCACCACTAAATGACATTTTAAGAGGAGTGTGTTTGTATATGGAATAGAGAGGAATGTGTTAGAATATTTATAGGCCACAAGTTTGACCATTGAAGATATGGCCGTAGATACCAACTGTCATATTTGACGGCCAAATATTTCAAATTCAAAATCTTGTGCGCCTATCCCGGCAATATGGCTTCTGGTATCAAAACTGCAGTCTGGTGCGCCTCTTTTAGTCGTACGGCTTAGTTTGACATACGTCTTCGGGTGTCGTACTATTTACCGGGTTTTTCCAAAATATCCTCCCGGATTTCTATTATTAAAAAATTGATAACCTTGAGCAAGCGACCCATTTGCGTGCATATAGTTTTCCCATAAAGAATTGACAAGTATTTTTTGTAGGAATTTTAGATGCGTAAAGTAGAATTTTAGAAAACGTTTTCCTAACATTTAACCAAGGATTTCATGCATAAATCAAATAGATCATAGATAGGAAGAATTAATTATCTCTTTGATGAGTGTTTCAATCTTCCTGGAATGGGGAGATTAGAACCTCAAGTACGACTCCTCTAGTTGGTCCATCCGAATATGGATCTGAATCGCCTTTAATGTCGTCTGCTAGGACGAACGAACGAAGGAGATGTTCGGCCGTAGCCTTGATTTGGAGGAGAGAAGAAATCTGATTTCTGTGCAATCTCATGTACGTATGTTTCTTAGGAAACAATCATTTATATAATATCATATATATTATATTTAGTTATCGATACAATATATTTATATTGTTTCCATATATCTTCTAATAAGATATCTCCTTATCAAGTTAATATTAATGATAACTTTTATTCATTAATTAGTGTAGAATCCGTACCTTGTACGGATAAATATAATTTGAGAAAATAATAAAAAAAACAAATTATGATTGAATTAAATTAATGTTATATCGAAGTATTTTTTAGAAAAATATAATTCTCGCTGGATCATTGGAAATAATATGCTATGATATATAGAAATTTATGTAGACTCATTTAGAGAATAGTTAATATAGAAATATTATAATGATTATTAATCTAAAGATCTCGTTAAAATTATTCCCGTTTACAAATTATTTATACGTGGGATATATAATAGATGTCTTTAAAACAATTTAAACAGATTTCAAACAAATAATTAATGCGTGGTTCAGACAAAAACTATTAGATTAAAAATTATATCTTTTGAATAAAAAAGCCAAAAATATTCATAATATGTATAACACATGTTTGGATTATAGTAGCTTTTTTTTATAGGAAAAAAAATTTGACAAAATCGTGACATGATTCTCTTTATGATGAATATTAAGTATTATAACAAAATCTTTATTTTTATGTTTTTTTTAGTTTGATATTTGAACAATTCATAATCAAATTTTCAAATCTTAACTACTATATTATACCTTCAAATCAAGTTTTTGGTTAAACATGGATAAAAGTGAGGTGAAAATAAAGTGAGGTGGAGATTTTAAAATTTTAAAATTTTAAAATTTTAAAATTAAAATTATATATGTATAATTAATGAAGAACGCCAATGTAAATCTTTAAAAAATAAATTATATTAAAATAAGATTTATGTTTTTCAAGATAATATATATAGGTAAACAATGGGGATCCGAAATTGTTGTTACACCCTCAATGATACTTGTAAAAATCACAATATAAAACAATTATTTCTTAATATTTACGAAAATAATAATATACTAAAAATTAGTTACGAAACCAATATTTATCATAGCAAGCTATGATAAATATTTCATGATTTTAAGGGGATATGAGACCAAACGAATGGAAAAGCAACAAAATAATTTTGATATTTTATGAATGGCTTAAAAATGAGATGCAAATTTCAATGATCTGTGTTCGATGAATGGAGACGAAAAAGATTACTTTCTCTTGTAAAATGGTCATCACTCTTACGTTGCTTAAATAATAGGATTGCTTCACATGATTTTAAGATAATGGTTACAAAATATATTATACCACAAATAAAATTAATAACGAAAAAATTAAAAATTAAAGAACTTAATAAAGCAAAAAATAAAATGAATGGTTAACAACTTAGGTACAAAATGAAAGAAATTACATATCTCGAATGGGCATGGGCGTAGTATTGAAAGACGAAGACACAAATTTTAAAGCCTCGTGCAAATTATTCAGGATTTCCTTTTTTTAAATAATTAAGAGGGAGTGTAATTTAGAAATTTGCAATTTAGTTTATTAAGGATATTCAAAATTTAAAAAGGATTTGGTCTAATAATATCTTTGATATTTTAACTTTTTGTTAAGATAAATATATGAAATAATTCAAATATATATATATATATAAAATCATTACAAATCATCCAGATAAATCACATTTTTTTAGTTTTTTCCAATTACGTAATGGATCCATCTGCAATTTTAAAATTTTGATTTTTATTTATGTCCTTACTTCTAGAAAACGATATGTAAAAAATTATTTGAATAATTAATTAATTAGTAGTGGTTGATTTATGTAGGTATAAAGTTATCTCAAATTCAAATACTTTTAAAATTTGTATACGTACTACATTTTAATTTACTTTTGATAACATGTATAATCATATGAAATTGAAAGTTTGTTACGACAAAGATTTACCTGGATTTTTTAGTTAAACATTTTGTTTGAGTTAACAAAATTTTCTTGGTAATTTATAATTGATATTTTTACGGTTTGTTAGTGAATATTTTCTTGATGATTAACAAACTCAATTTAAAATTTTAAACTGAAAATTATATTTAGCAAAATGATAAGTAATAAGCCCAAAGAAATATTATAAAATCGGAAAATGGAGACCATGTATTTTTTATAGAAAATTATAATCAAATAAAAATTGTTAAATGGGAACGTACAATATACCAAATTTGTTAAAAATCTGATATGATATAATTGTTGTTAAGATGAGTTGTTAAAATTGAAAGGTTTAGAAGAAAATCTCAAGATTATATAAATTAATTTTGTTAAGATACATTTGTTTGAAATTTCACTAAATTGTTAATAAAATATGTATGTGTAATAATATAATATAGTGGGTTGAATTATAAAAGCACATGTACTGTGAGTTGAAAATTGTATATATTGTATGATTTGGCCCATAAATTATATATGCAAAGTCATAAAAATAATATTACTAATTACATAAATGAATATAAAATGTATTTTATAAATAAGTTTAGGAGGAAATCTATCATATATTAGTTTGACATATAAAAGCTTATATTTTACAATTTGTAGAAATCAAAATTTATAAGAAGCATATATAAGCATTCAACAAAGTTGTATATAGTTTTTATATGTTTGAAGTTAGGTGTGATTAGATATTGTGATTTAAATTAAAATATAATGTTAAAAAAAAGTGGATTAATAACAAAATGACACGTATGATTTATAGGGCCAAAAGCATTCTGGTGACTCGAAATTCAATAACTTTAATATATATATTGATGGGTCATAAAATTTATTCGGGTCATTTTACTCTAAATGGGCCATAAAATTTGTATGTGTAATAATATAATATAGTGGGCTTAATTACAAAAGTACATGTATTATGAGTTGGAAATTGTATATATTGTATGATTTTATATAGGTCAAATTATTCATGCAAAGACATAAAAATAATATTACTTATTACATAGATTAATATAAGATGTATTTTATATATAAGTTTAGTAGAAAATCTATCATGTATTATTTTGACATATATTATAAGCTTATTGTATGTGTAATTTGTAGAAATCAATTTTTATAAAAAATTTGTATATAATTTTTATATATTTGAAGTTAGTTGTGATTAGATATTGTGATTTAAAATTTTAAATATTTAAAGTTAGTTGTGATTAGATATTGTGATTTAAATTGAATAGAATTATTAATTTAAAAAAGTGGATTTCTACACGTGTCTCCATCTGACGATTGGTAGTGATCCTTCATTTAACACACGGAGGGGCATTTAAGTCATTTTCCACGCATTCACTGTAGCCGTCTCTCCTTGCCTCTCTCTCGATTCGCTCTGTTTCTCGCAATCGCCATTGGAGGTAAATGTTCGCTATTGATGATTTCAGTTCATGTTCTTCATGGATCTCGTCTCTTTCGATGTATTAACGCTATTGTATATCTGTAGCCGTCGTTCTTCGCGTCTCTGATCTCGATCGATTTGGTATCTATTTCCGTATTCGTTGTCGTCGGAATCGCCATTGGAGGAGTTGTTGCTTCTCGCTCGTTGCAGTTCACGTTCTTCATCGATTTCGCCTCTTTCAATCTTCCATTGCTATTGGATTGACTGGCATAGACGTTTCTATGGATTCTGGTAAGTCAATTTGTTTTGTTTTAGGGTTCCAGAATTTCTTGTTGTGTCTACTTATGTTCTCCGATTGCTAGTAATCTGAGTATGATTCTTTTCAATTTGGTTGTTATCTGGCGTTTCTAATGTGGATGTTGTTTGGCAGATTCGTATTAACCTTTTCATCATTAGATTTTCCATCCTTTCTATGGGCGATTGTTTTGAACCTATGCCTTATAGAAATGAACCTGGATGTTATTTATGTTTGCAGTGCCTGGTAGTGGTTCTGCTGGTGCTAGTGGTAGTGTATCCCTGGATCAGAGTTCTCCTAGTTCATATCCAAGTGATTCGGACACTGAGATGTCATCGGATTTATCCGTTACGCGATTATCTCAAGGTGGATCGGTGTACCACATTCCAATCTGTGTTGATTCTCTGAAACCAGTTGTTGGTATGCTGTTCGGGTCATTGGGGGAAGCGATTGATTTTTACAAGGCATATGCACTGGAATGTGGCTTTGTTGTGAGGCTCGGCGGATCACGCATGGCAGGCGATGTGGTTGCACTGAAGTACTTGCATTGCACCAGACAGGGTTTTAAAACTGGCCAGAACAACACAAAGCGCATGCGCCGACGTCCTTCAAACAGAGTTGGTTGTAAGGCGAAACTCACCCTCACTTTTGCGGGCAACCAGGGCTATAAAGTAACAGCGTTTGAAGATCGCCACACTCATGAAATGGTTGTTGGTAAGGATAAACAGTTTATGAAGTCTATGAGAAAGCTGGACTTTGGACATAAAAAGTTTGTGATGGATTGTGAGAAAGCCCATATCGGTCCAGTGAAGTCTCATAGGATATTCAAGGAACTCGTGGGCGGCTACTCCAAAGTTGGTGCATCGGCTGTTGACTTCAAGAACTACCGGCGAGATATGTTGGCTTACATAGGTGGTTCCGATGCTCAGATGACGATCAACCGTCTGTTCAACAAAAAAGAACTCTGCCCTGCGTTCTTCTTTGAGTATGACGTGGATTCTTGTGATCGTTTGACACGTTTATTTTGGGCTGATCCTGTGTCTCGCAAGAACTTCTCTCTCTTCGGCGACGTTGTATCGTTTGATGCTACGTACCATACCAACAGGTTATTTTCTATCCTTCTTCATTGCATTATTCCTGTTCTATTTTACAATGCAACCAGCCTTCAATTTAATGTTTTTCGTTCTTTTAATGTTAAGTTCATTGGATAAACCTCTTAGTTATATTGAATGAACATGTCTGTTGAAACTGATGAACCTCGTATACAAACTGATGAACCTAGTGTGAAATCCAATCCTATTGTTATCTACATATTCCAGTCTGTTTGCTGAGGTCCCAAATGAACCTGTAAGACAGCACCAATGAACCTGGTCCATTTTTGAAGTGTCTAACCTATTCTATTTCTGATGAACCTGTCACTTATACTCAATGAACCTGTAAGTTGTAAATGATGAACCTCTTAGTTATATTGAATGAACCTCTCTGTTGAAACTGATGAACCTCGTATGCAAACTGATGAACCTAGTGTGCAGTCCAACCCCATTGATATCTACATATTACAGTCTGTTCGCTGAGGTCCCAAATGAACCTGCAAGACAACACCAATGAACCTGGTCCATTTTTGAAGTGTCTACCCTATTCTATTTCTGATGAACCTGTTACTTATACTCAATGAACCTGTTAGTTGTAAATGATGAACCTCTTAGTTATATTGAATGAACCTCTCTGTTGAAACTGATGAACCTCGTATGCAAACTGATGAACCTAGTGTGAAATCCAACCCCATTGCTATTTACATATTCCAGTCCGTTCGCTGAGGTCCCAAATGAACCTGCAAGACAGCACCAATGAACCTGGTCCATTTTTGAAGTGTCTAACCTATTCTATTTTTGATGAACCTGTTACTTATACTCATTGAACCTGTTAGTTGTAAATGATGAACCTCTTAGTTATATTGAATGAACCTCTCTGTTTAAACTGATGAACCTCGTATGCAAACTGATGAACCTAGTGTGGAATCCAATCCTATTGTTATCTACATATTCCAGTCTGTTTGCTGAGGTCCCAAATGAACCTGCAAGACAGCACCAATGAACCTGGTCCATTTTTGAAGTGTCTAACCTATTCTATTTCTGATGAACCTGTCACTTATACTCAATGAACCTGTAAGTTATAAATGATGAACCTCTTAGTTATATTGCATGAACCTCATTGTGTATTCATTCTAATCAACCTCATTGTGTACTTATGTATCCTGATTTGATTGCTCTTTTTATTAGACACTTATTTGAGTGTTTTTATCCCTTTTTCTTATTCATAGTTGGCTTTGTGTACATCTGTTTCATATAGGTACAATCTGATTTTCATACCATTCACTGGGCTAGACCATCACAAGTCGAGTGTCACTTTTGCGGCTGGTTTAATTTTCAAGGAAGATGCGGGATCATACGTTTGGTTGCTGGAGAAATTCAAGGCAGCAATGGTGCACGAGCCAAAGGTTATAGTTACAGACCAAGACCTGTCCATGAAGTCGGCTATTGAACAAGTTTTCCCGCGTTCGCGCCACAGGCTTTGTATGTGGCACATCATGAAGAAAGTGCCCGCAAAGACCAAGTACGACACTGCTGCTGGTTCAGAATTTAGGGCTAGGCTGGACAACATTGTGTGGACCCATGACCTTTCACCTTCAGAGTTTGAGACACAGTGGGCTGCGTTGCTTGATGAATTCCCACTGGTGAAGCGGAGGTGGTTTGATGACATGTTTGCAATCCGACAATTTTGGATCCCAGCCTACTTCAGGGATGAGATGTTTGGCGGTCTGCTTAGAACTACTTCTGTTTCGGAATCTGCAAACAGTTACTTTGGTCACTTTAGTGACAGATACTACCGCCTAGTTGAGTTGGTGATGCACTTTGACATAGCCATGGACATGCAGAGACACAAGCAGGCGAAGCTGAACTTTGAGTCTTCTACTATGCGTCCAGATTTGAAGACGCCTTTAGGATTGGAGAAGCACGCATCTGAGGTGTACACGCTCTCGATTTTCAAACTTGTTCAGGATCAGATTATGGAATGTTGTCTATCATGCTTTATGGTGAGCATGTCTGATGTCAACGGTACAAAATTCTACGGTATCAAGGATTGCTTATCCAAGAGTTTCACAGTGGAGCAGTCAGCTAAAGGTGTGGATTTTTTTTGTAGCTGTCGCATGTTTCAAAGGATTGGTCTGCCTTGTTGTCATCTCATTTTTGTGTTCAGGAACCTCGGGTTTGATAGGATTCCGGATAGGTATGTCCTTGCGCGCTGGACCATGGATGCCACTATTACACCGGTGTTCACTATCGACAACACCGTTGTGACTCAGTGTGCGGCCCTTGAAGAGCGTGAGGCGGTCATGAATGAGGTGATTTCTGACTTTTATAGCTGTGTGGGGCTATTGGAGGACAAGCCGGACCTCATGAAACAGTTTTCGGTTCTGCTTAAGGAGAAAAAGGCGTCTCTGCTGTGTGGAAGTGGTGCTTCATCTAGTTCTGGCGCATCGAACCTGGAGCAGCTTCAGTCTTATGCCGGAGTTGAAGTACCTTCAGTCATTAATGTGCTGCCACCAGAGCAAGCCAAAAACAAAGGAAGCGGGTCGCGTATCCGGAGTGGAAGAGAAATTTCTATTGCTTCGAACCGTGCAGGGCAAAGGCGTTGCGGTAGATGCAACAAGTTAGCCACTCACAATAGTCGCACTTGCACTGAAGTGCTGGACTCTTAGTGTTCTTCAGTATTTTTCGATTCCATTTTTTTTTTGCTTACTTTTGCTGAACTTTTAAGAATATTGATGAACATGCTACTTATACTCAATGAACCTGTTAGTTATACATGATGAACCTGTTTCTTATACTCAATGAACCTGCATGCATAAATTAATGAACCTGCAAGGCAACACCAATGAACCTGTTAGTTCCAATCAATGAACCTTGTTGATTTTTGAAGTGTATAACCTATTGTATGTCTTATGAACCTGTTACTTATTCTAAATGAACCTGTTAGTTTTAAATGATAAACCAAGTAGTTAAATGATAAACCAACACCTAATAA
The DNA here is from genome assembly GCA_027886185.1 of Rheum nobile. Classification (NCBI taxonomy): domain Eukaryota; kingdom Viridiplantae; phylum Streptophyta; class Magnoliopsida; order Caryophyllales; family Polygonaceae; genus Rheum; species Rheum nobile. Next base: position 590,784 of record WOAB01000481.1, read on the forward strand.
ACCCCCAACACCTAAAATGAACCTCAGGAAAACCTAATGAACCTCCAACACCTAAAATGAACCCCCAACTCCTAAAATGAACCTCAGAAAAACCTAATGCACCCTGTAAAAGCAAATGAACCCCAACACCTAAAATGAACCCTGTAAAAGCAAATAAACCCCCAACACCTAAAATGAACCTCAGAAAAACCTAATGCACCCTGTAAAAGCAAATGAACCCCCAACACCTAAAATGAATCGCAGGAAAACCTAATGAACCCTGTAAAAGCAAATGAACCCCCAACACCTAAAATGAACCTCAGAAAAACCTAAGAACCCCCAACACCTAAAATGAACCCCCAACCCATAAAATGAACCTCAGAAAAACTTAGTGAATTCTGTAAAAGCAAATGAACCCCCAACTCCTAAAATGAACCTCAGAAAAACCTAATGAACCCTGTAATAGCAAATGAACCCCCAATCCCTAAAATGAACCTGCAAGTCAAAACCAATGAACCTGCCTTTGAAACGTAATGAACCTGCAAGTCAGCACTAATGAACCTGGTTGATTTGTTGATTTTTGAATTGTATAACCTATTGTATGTATGATGAACCTGTTACTTATTCTGAATGAACCTGTTAGTTTTAAATGATGAACCAAGTAGTTATAAGTCATGAACCTGCATGAGAAAATTAATGAACCTGCATGTCAACACCAATGAACCTGCATGAGAAAATTAATGAACCTACAAGACAATAGCAATGAACCTGCTAATATATTGAAGTCTTGATCCTAATTTAGGCAATTAGACAGGTGATTAGTGCTATCTGTTAGTATCATTGTACCCAATTCAGCAGTCATATATTTACCCAATCTATACAATCAACCTATTATCATTCTTACGAAAAGTCAATCATCTAATGTTCATGCATACGGCCCTTCAGGGTTGTCTTTTATGATTTGCAGTGCCTTTTCTCGTATTTCATTAGCTTCGGAGGTGATGATGGCATGCACGTATTTGATTCTCAGCTCTTCAATGCCCTTTTTTTTGTTCTTGTTGTTCATCTGATCCTCCCATTTCTCATTTGGAACGCCCATGTACTTCTCCATGTATCTCATGATAAACACCCCAGAGTCTTGTTCTTCTGCTCCGTCAGACTGGACCGGTAGAGGAATCAATTGTGGCTTATGCTGTGCAGATTCAATCTCGCTTGCTCTCCTGGCCAAGTGATTCTGGCGGAAGTATATTTCAGTCATGTGTACCTGCACACAAGCATAAAGAGAACAAATGAATTTTAACCCAAACAGTCAAAAAAATGTTGTCAACAACACAATTTAACTGTTGGTTTCATGTCAAACCAATGAACCTGCATGAGAAAATTAATTAACCTACAAGACAACACCAATGAACCTGGAGGATTTTTTAAGTGTATAACGTATTCAATGTCTGATGAACCTGTTACTTATACTCAATGAACCTGGTAGTTGTAAATGATGAACCTAGTAGTTATAAGTCATGAACCTAATGCTTGGGCAGAGTTCACTCACTAGTAACAAGACAATTTAATCAATTATTATACACTTACAATCTTGTGAATCGCTTCCTGATAGAGTTGCGTATCACCGCTGTTCGGCACACTGTCTAGCACATGAAGGGTTTTACTCTTAATGTTCATGGCAATTAGAAAATAACGGTCATTGTGGATTATGACCGGTACAAAAACCTGTAATAATCCGTTTAGTTAGTGACGTTTGAAATTAACTCACAAAAAATTATGAACAGAATAAATACAAAAAACAGACAAGCTTAGAATAGCAATAAATTTACCATGTCTATGTCCTTTAATTTTCGTCCATGCACCTCAGCCACTGCGTTGTTGAAGTTCCTCGTGAACTCGCCCAGTTGATCTTTCAAGGTTATATTCTGTTTCAACATTTCATGATTTTTTTGTTAGTATACGGAAATTATATATTCAAGCCACAACGTGGACAGATAAATTGTTGAACTTATAGGACTTCACTTTTCATATGATGAACCTCGTATGCAAACTGATGAACCTAGTGTAAAATCCAATCCTATTGCTATCTACATATTCCAGTCTGTTTGCTGAGGTCCCAAATGAACCTGCAAGACAGCACCAATGAAAATGGTGCATTTTTGAAGTGTCTAACCTATTCTATTTCTGATGAACCTGTTAGTTGTAAATGATGAACCTCTTAGTTATATTGAATGAACCTCTCTGTTGAAACTGATGAACCTCGTATGCAAACTGATGCACCTAGTGTGAAATCCAATCCTATTGCTATCTAAATAAAATGATGAACCTCATTTTATTTACTGTTGAACCGCATAGTATATATGCATGCAGCTTATTCTTTTAACTTTTAACCATTTTTACTTACCATTTGGTATACATACAGGAATGCTCTGCTGGGCTTGTTGCTGCTTTTTACCTCCTCATTAGTGTTCAGAATGGTTGACCAAGCATCAATTGCTTTGTAGTGGATGTCCACATCCATTGCCAACTCCATTCCGGAGACTTTCAGCGACTTGTATTTGAAGAGCGCCTCACTATTCAATTGCATAGGAACAAAAGTGTTATGCAGTAGTAAACCTTTATCTCTAATATTTTACATAATAATAAAATAAAATAAAATATGTCAGAATGTATGTATATCTTACCCTCCTATGCTGTAGTGGTTACAGTAGTTGTGCATCACGATTGCCTCCTTTGGTCTACTGGCAAAGATGTCGACAGTGCGGCTTTTATAGGGGCTTCTGAGCTTTTCCCCAAGTTTCTTGTGCCTTGGCCCGTGAACTACATCAGCATCAGCCACCACTTGTTTCCCCTTGCCCTTTTCTTTTGCCTTTTCTGCTTCAGCGAGCTCCTTGTCCTTATGTGCAGCAACCACTGCTTGTTCTTCATCCATCGCTTCCGCAACACCAATTTCGTGTACCTCCTCTGACCCTATGAGCACTGAAGGTTCTTCATCATCGTTTTTCTCAGTCTCAACGTCATCCGACTCCTCTGAACTTATCAGCTTGAAAGATGGAATTTTCAAACGCGGAGACTTTCTGGCCTTCTTCGTTGTTGCTGGTGCGTGGGGTGTTGGTGCGCGGGGTGTTGGTGCGGGGGGTGTTGGTGCTGGGGGTGTTGGTTCCTTGTCCTTAGTACCAACAACAGTCTCATGCGCAGTGCCTTGCGCCCTCTCTTTCTCTAGCTGTTGAACTTCATCTCTTTCCTCCTCTCTGTCACTGAGCACGTCAATGTACTCATTCATAACTATGTTTACATCCTCCCAATTTTGTGTGGTATCAATGCCCTGTGTTGCCTTAGAAGTGGAAGGTTCAGCATTTGAGATCTTGATCTTTTCTTTTGAAGCATCATCCTTCTCCACCTGTCTCAAGCATTCTATGAGATGTGGATTGCTCCAGAAAGGGTGGTCGGCATCATTCCATATCTTCTCAAATTCGCTTCTTTCCTCTTCCTCGGCCTTTTTGTCGCCAATCAGCATTTGGGCTGTTTTGATCATGCTCTGGACCTTGGGCTCTGCATTGAATTCCTTTGGCAAGTTTTCCATCATGGCAGTGAGTTTCAACATTTCGTTGGCCACTACAATCTGTTGTTTGGTGAAGTTATTAAGCCAGTCCTGCATACAAGACAACAAGTTTATGTGAACCTTAACTATAAATGAACCTCAATCTGTAAGTAAATGAACCTTGCTGTGTAAACTGATGAACCCACTATACTATTTTTTGGACATGAAGCTTGATGTTTACCTGTAGCTTGTTGTTCATGTATGGTTGTTCTCTTCCCTCTTTTGATGGTCTTGGGTCTTGAAGAGTTCCTAACCCAAATCCTCCACTCTTTATCTCCCTCTTCTCCCTTTCTTCCAAACTCTCATCTGTCCATCCTAGGAAAACTGGTGTATTATTCGGGTTTGTATTTCCGAAGACAGATACCCTGTCTAAATACAACAACTGCATAGAAGTTCATACATACATTAGTACACACATGACATGGAAAGTAATACACAGTAGTAGATGTTACTTATACTCAATGAACCCGTTACTTATTCTCAATGAACCTGGTAGTTGTAAATGATGAACCTAGTAGTTATAACTAATGAACCCAATGCTTGGTCAGAGTTCACTCACTACTAACTGTTGCTACAAGTCAAAACAAATGAACCTGCATTAGAAAATTAATGAACCTACAAGAAAGCACCAATGAACCTGGTCGATTCTTGAAGTGTATAAGCTATTGTATGTGTGATGAACATTTTCCTTACACTCAATAAACCTGTTAGTTGTAATTGATGAACCTAGTAGGTATAACTAATGAACCCAATGCTTGGACAGAGTACCCTCGCTACTAATTGTTGCTACAAGTCAAACAAATGAACCTGCATGAGAAAAGTAATGAACCTGCCCCAATGAACCTGGTCGATTTTTCAAGTGTATAACTTATTCAATGTCTGATGAACCTCTTCCTTATACTCAATGAACCTGTTAGTTATAAATGATAAACCTACTAGTTATAACTAATGAACCCAATGCTTGGACACAGTACTCTCACTACTAATTGTGGCTACAAGTTAAACAAATGAACCTGCATGAGAAAAGTAATGAACCTGCAAGACAGCACCAATGAACCTGGTCGATTTTTGTAGTGTATAACCTATTCTTTGTCTGATGAACCTTTTCATTATACTCAATGAACCTATTAGTTGTAAATGATGAACCTAGTAGTTATTACCAATGAACCCAATGCTTGGACAGAGTACACTCACTACTAACTGTTTTTTATAAAAAAAAAAAAACAAGAGTTTTTTACCACGAGGAAGACGATTGGGCCTCTGAAGAACCTCTCTTTCTTGGCCTTCCATTCAGTTGTTGTATGAGGCAAGACACTCATGACAAACCTACACCAGTTGTATCCCTTTACGTCCTCAACGTCGCTGATCATCATGTGCTGAGGAATAGTTCCTTTTTGGTTGCTCTCGATTAGCATAGACATGAACATGACAAGGAACATCCTTTTGAACCAGAGTTTGTCGGTGCAGGTTTTGAGTTTGGCTGCCACATGACTTGGCCTGATTTGCTTGATGTTGTCGAAATATTCTTTCTATTCCTTTATAATGGCGTCATCAGCAGCCTCTTTGCCTCTCCTTTCCACTGTCCTGTGGCCTCTAGGGATCATGAGCACCCTCTGGACTTCCTCCTCTGTCACATTAATAATGCTGCCATCATTCAGCTTTATCTCACATTTGACCTCGTCATAGTGTTCGAGTATCCAGAAAGCAAGACAATGAGGCACTCCTTTAATCTTTAAATCGAGCATGCTCTCAAATCCGATCTCCCTAATCCAGACCTAGTCTGTGCCTTCCTGTTCTCAGGGATGGATTCCAGCGCATTGACAAACACCTTTGGGATATTCCTAGTTGCCAACCAGATGTACTGTGTGCCATCATCTTCTGTCTTTATCTTGAGGTTGGCAGGGATTATCTCCAACTGCTTGCTTTCCTTTGGTTCTCTCTGTTTCTCCTTTTTTTTTCTTGGTAGTTAACAGCTTCATCTCTCATGTTCCCTTATCTACAGCCCATTTTTCTTCGTTGTTCTTCTTTGCAGTTTCTTCCTCATCAATGTTAATTTTCCTCTTCCCCTTGTCCTTCCTTTCTTCAATCTATGTAGTCTTTTGTTTGTTCCTCAAGTTGTCCTCAATCTCTTTCTCACTGGAACTCTCTAACTGAACTGCTTCATCTGTCTGAATTGCAGTCATTGTCCTTATGGTTGGTGTTTTTTTCCCAGAACTCTGAGACGAACTGCTCTTCTTCTCTTCCTGTGAGCTGAGGCTTTCTATGTCTTCAACCTCCTTTCCTTTCCCCTTGGCTTCTACTTCTAAATGCAATTCATCTGCTTGTATGTTTGGTGTATCTGCAGTTGTGTTTCCTGGTGTAGAATACTGAGAAAGCTTCTCATCTTCAGAGTCTGCTGTTTCAGTACACTGCTTTTTTTCTGGAGGTTGTTCTGATTTTGAAGCTTGTCCCTTCAAATCCTTGTTGCCTGGCTGTCTCTCTCTCTTAGTACTCCTCCTCTTTTGTCTCGGCATTGTTGTGGCTTTTTTAGCTGGTGTTGTGCTCTTTTGTTGTTGTATTCTCTTTACAACAGATTTCTTCGCAGAGATTTTCCTTATAAGTGGAATGTCATCGCTACTGGTACTCTCTGTACTCTCATACGGCACCTCAATGTCTTTGTGTGTAAGCCTTTTTTGTTGTCGCGATTGTCTAGTTGAGCCTGCTAAGAGAAACAGGACAATTGTAAGACCAACTTCAGACTATGAAGTAAACTGTAACAATACCCTGTTTAAATACAACAACTGCATAGAAGTTCATACACTGTAAAAGCAAATGAAGCCCAACACCTGAAATGAACCTCAGAAAAACCGAATGAATCCCCAACACCTAAAATGAACCTCCAACACCTAAATTGAACCCCCAACACCTAAAATGAACCTCAGAAAAATCTAATGAATCCCCAACACCTAAAATGAACCCCCAACTCCTAAAATGAACCTCAGAAAAACCTAATGAACCCCCAACACCTAAATTGAACCCCCAACTCCTAAAATGAACCTCAGAAAAACCAAATGAACCCTGTAAAAGCAAATGAACCCCCAACACCTAAAATGAACCTAAAAAAAACCTAATGAACCCCCAACACCTAAATTGAACCCCCAACACCTAAAATGAACCTCAGAAAAACCTAATGAACCCCCAACACCTAAAATGAACCTCAAAAAAACCTAATGAACCCCCAACACCTAAAATGAATCTCAGAAAAACCTAATGAACCCCCAACACCTAAATTGAACCCCCAACTCCTAAAATGAACCTCAGAAAAACCAAATGAACCCTGTAAAAGCAAATGAACCCCCAACACCTAAAATGAACCTCAGAAAAACCTAATGAACCCCCAACACCTAAATTGAACCTCCAACACCTAAAATGAACCTCAGAAAAACCTAATGAACCCCCAACACCTAAAATGAACCTCAAAAAAACCTAATGAACCCCCAACACCTAAAATGAACCCCCAACACTTAAAATGAACCTCAAAAAAATCTAATGAACCCCCAACACCTAAAATGAACCCCCAACACTTAAAATGAACCTCAGAAAAACCAAATGAATCCTGTAAAAGCAAATGAACCCCCAACACCTAAAATGAACCTCAGAAAAACCTAATGAACCCCCAACACCTAAATTGAACCCCCAACTCCTAAAATGAACCTCAGAAAAACCAAATGAACCCTGTAAAAGCAAATGAACCCCCAACACCTAAAATGAACCTCAGAAAAACCTAATGAACCCCCAACACCTAAAATGAACCTCAAAAAAACCTAATGAACCCCCAACACCTAAAATGAACCCCCAACACCTAAAATGAATCTCAGAAAAACCTAATGAACCCCCAACACCTAAATTGAACCCCCAACTCCTAAATTGAACCCACAACTCCTAAAATGAACCTCAGAAAAACCAAATAAACCCTGTAAAAGCAAATGAACCCCCAACACCTAAAATGAACCTCAGAAAAACCTAATGAACCCCCAACACCTAAATTGAACCTCCAACACCTAAAATGAACCTCAGAAAAACCTAATGAACCCCCAACACCTAAAATGAACCTCAAAAAAACCTAATGAACCCCCAACACCTAAAATGAACCCCCAACACTTAAAATGAACCTCAAAAAAATCTAATGAACCCCCAACACCTAAAATGAACCCCCAACACTTAAAATGAACCTCAGAAAAACCAAATGAATCTTGTAAAAGCAAATGAACCCCTAACACCTAAAATGAACCTCAGAAAAACCTAATGAACCCTCAACACCTAAATTGAACCCCCAACTCCTAAAATGAACCTCAGAAAAACCAAATGAACCCTGTAAAACAAATGAACCCCCAACACCTAAAATGAACCTCAGAAAAACCTAATGAACCCCCAACACCTAAAATGAACCCCCAACACTTAAAATGAACCTCAGAAAAACCAAATGAACCCTGTAAAAGCAAATGAACCCCCAACACCTAAAATGAACCTCAGAAAACCTAATGAACCCCCAATACCTAAGTTGAACCCCCAATTCCTAAAATGAACCTCAGAAAAACCAAATGAACCCTGTAAAAGCAAATGAACTCTAATGAACCCACAACACATGCATGAACTCTGGTAAGAGCAAATGAACCTCAGGTAAAACTAATTTTTTATCACAAAGGCATGAAATCTGCAACTCATAAATTAACCTCTAAGTCATAAATGAACCTCATGGATTCAATGCAACTCAGGGAAACACATGCATGAACTCTGGTAAAAGCAAATGAACCACCAACTCATAAAATCAACCTCAGGAAAACCTAATTTTTTATCTCAAAGGCATGCAATATGGAAGAAGAAAATGAACCTCTAACTCGAAAATGAACCTCACTGAAAAATGCATCTCAGGTAAACACAGGCATGAACTAATGTAAAAGCAAATGAACCCCGAACACCTAAAATGAACCTCACGTAAACCTAGTTTTTCGTCACAAAGGGATGAACTCTTTAAGAAGATAATGATCCTCCAAGTCCCAATTGAACCTCAGGAAACGACACGAACACAGAATTCAGATCAGGAGAACAATGTCCCAACGAAAAAAAAAATACTGAAGCAACGCTAACAATCGTAACATTGAGCTATGTGTTTGTAATGGTGCAACAACATTTAACGAAGTTTCGAAACTTGATTTCTGAGTAATCTATGTGAAATTGAAACCCTAAATGTGTTATTCGCACCTCCCAAGTCGTCTTGACTGTAATATGTGTCGCTCATGTTGTTTTTTGTTTGTATTTGCTTGTACTTTTGCAATTGAGAGCGTCTGAGTGCGTGGATTCGTCTTCTTCTCTTCAACTATGATCGTCTTTCTCAAATTGAGTTCTGTGTTTCGCTCGATTTGTATTCGCGTCTTCAGCTGGTGTGGGTTTTTGCTTTCAGAGAGTCGAGGGTTTGAGGCATCTGAAACGTTTTTGGGCCTTTTGGCGCCAGTTAGGGGTAAGGGTAATGTTGTAATACAACGTTCAAATTACTTTAAATTACAATGCTGCCACCGCGTCTCCAACTCGGTATTTATCTCGTGTTGCTTCTCCTTCAATCGTGGCCGTTCATCTTCTCCATCCTAAGGCTGTCGTTTATGTGTAGTGTTTATCTTAAGGGAGTTGTTTATCGGAACGGGACTCTATATTATATTTAGTTATCGAGAGTCCCGTTCCGATAAACAACTCCCTTAAGATAAACACTACACATAAACGACAGCCTTAGGTGTTGGGGGTTCATTTTAGGTGTTGGGGGTTCATTTTAGGAGTTGGGGGTTCATTTTAGGTGTTGGGGATTCATTAGATTTTTCTGAGGTTCATTTTAGGTGTTGGGGGTTCAATTTAGGTGTTGGAGGTTCATTTTAGGTGTTGGGGATTCATTCGGTTTTTCTGAGGTTCATTTCAGGTGTTGGGCTTCATTTGCTTTTACAGTGTATGAACTTCTATGCAGTTGTTGTATTTAAACAAGGTATTGTTACAGTTTACTTCATAGTCTGAATTGGTCTTACAATTGTCCTGTTTCTCTTAGCAGGCTCAACTAGACAATCGCGACAACAAAAAAGGCTTACACACAAAGACATTGAGGTGCCGTATGAGAGTACAGAGAGTACCAGTAGCGATGACATTCCACTTATAAGGAAAATCTCTGCGAAGAAATCAGTTGTAAAGAGAATACAACAACAAAAGAGCACAACACCAGCTAAAAAAGCCACAACAATGCCGAGACAAAAGAGGAGGAGTACTAAGAGAGAGAGACAGCCAGGCAACAAGGATTTGAAGGGACAAGCTTCAAAATCAGAACAACCTCCAAAAAAAAAAGCAGTGTACTGAAACAGCAGACTCTGAAGATGAGAAGCTTTCTCAGTATTCTACACCAGGAAACACAACTGCAGATACACCAAACATACAAGCAGATGAATTGCATTTAGAAGTAGAAGCCAAGGGGAAAGGAAAGGAGGTTGAAGACATAGAAAGCCTCAGCTCACAGGAAGAGAAGAAGAGCAGTTCGTCTCAGAGTTCTGGGAAAACAACACCAACCACAAGGACAATGACTGCAATTCAGACAGATGAAGCAGTTCAGTTAGAGAGTTCCAGTGAGGAGGAGATTGAGGACAACTTAAGGAACAAACAAAAGACTACACAGATTGAAGAAATGAAGGACAAGGGGAAGAGGAAAATTGACATTGATGAGGAAGAAACTGCAAAGAAGAACAACGAAGAAAAATGGGCTGTAGATAAGGGAACATGAGAGATGAAGCTGTTAACTACCAAGAAAAAAAAGGAGAAACAGAGAGAACCAAAGGAAAGCAAGCAGTTGGACATAATCCCTGCCAACCTCAAGATAAAGACAGAAGATGATGGCACACAGTACATCTGGTTGGCAACTAGGAATATCCCAAAGGTGTTTGTCAATGCGCTGGAATCCATCCCTGAGAACAGGAAGGCACAGACTAAGGTCTGGATTAGGGAGATCGGATTTGAGAGCATGCTCGATTTAAAGATTAAAGGAGTGCCTCATTGTCTTGCTTTCTGGATACTCGAACACTATGACGAGGTCAAATGTGAGATAAAGCTGAATGATGGCAGCATCATTAATGTGACAGAGGAGGAGGTCCAGAGGGTGCTCATGATCCCTAGAGGCCACAGGACAGTGGAAAGGAGAGGCAAAGAGGCTGCTGATGACGCCATTATAAAGGAATGGAAAGAATATTTCGACAACATCAAGCAAATCAGGCCAAGTCATGTGGCAGCCAAACTCAAAACCTGCACCGACAAACTCTGGTTCAAAAGGATGTTCCTTGTCATGTTCATGTCTGTGCTAATCGAGAGCAACCAAAAAGGAACTATTCCTCAGCACATGATGATCAGCGACGTTGAGGACGTAAAGGGATACAACTGGTGTAGGTTTGTCCTGAGTGTCTTGCCTCATACAACAACTGAATGGAAGGCCAAGAAAGAGAGGTTCTTCAGAGGCCCAATCGTCTTCCTCGTGGTAAAAAACTCTTGTTTATTTTTTTTTTGTAAAAAACAGTTAGTAGTGAGTGTACTCTGTCCAAGCATTGGGTTCATTGGTAATAACTACTAGGTTCATCATTTACAACTAATAGGTTCATTGAGTATAATGAAAAGGTTCATCAGACAAAGAATAGGTTATACACTACAAAAATCGACCAGGTTCATTGGTGCTGTCTTGCAGGTTCATTACTTTTCTCATGCAGGTTCATTTGTTTAACTTGTAGCCACAATTAGTAGTGAGAGTACTGTGTCCAAGCATTGGGTTCATTAGTTATAACTAGTAGGTTCATCATTTATAACTAACAAGTTCATTGAGTATAAGGAAGAGGTTCATCAGACATTGAATAAGTTATACACTTGAAAAATCGACCAGGTTCATTGGGGCAGGTTCATTACTTTTCTCATGCAGGTTCATTTGTTTGACTTATAGCAACAATTAGTAGCGAGGGTACTCTGTCCAAGCATTGGGTTCATTAGTTATACCTACTAGGTTCATCAATTACAACTAACAGGTTTATTGAGTATAAGGAAAAGGTTCATCACACATACAATAGCTTATACACTTCAAGAATCGACCAGGTTCATTGGTGCTTTCTTGTAGGTTCATTAATTTTCTAATGCAGGTTCATTTGTTTTGACTTGTAGCAACAGTTAGTAGTGAGTGAACTCTGACCAATCATTGGGTTCATTAGTTATAACTACTACGTTCATCATTTACAACTACCAGGTTCATTGAGAATAAGTAACGGGTTCATTGAGTATAAGTAACATCTACTACTGTGTATTACTTTCCATGTCATGTGTGTACTAATGTATGTATGAACTTCTATGCAGTTGTTGTATTTAGACAGGGTATCTGTCTTTGGAAATACAAACCCGAATAATACACCAGTTTTCCTAGGATGGACAGATGAGAGTTTGGAAGAAAGGGAGAAGAGGGAGATAAAGAGTGGAGGATTTGGGTTAGGAACTCTTCAAGACCCAAGACCATCAAAAGAGGGAAGAGAACAACCATACATGAACAACAAGCTACAGGTAAACATCAAGCTTCATGTCCAAAAAATAGTATAGTGGGTTCATCAGTTTACACAACAAGGTTCATTAACTTACAGATTGAGGTTCATTTATAGTTAAGGTTCACATAAACTTGTTGTCTTGTATGCAGGACTGGCTTAATAACTTCACCAAACAACAGATTGTAGTGGCCAACGAAATGTTGAAACTCACTGCCATGATGGAAAACTTGCCAAAGGAATTCAATGCAGAGCCCAAGGTCCAGAGCATGATCAAAACAGCCCAAACGCTGATTGGCGACAAAAAGGCCGAGGAAGAGGAAAGAAGCGAATTTGAGAAGATATGGAATGATGCCGACCACCCTTTCTGGAGCGATCCACATCTCATAGAATGCTTGAGACAGGTGGAGAAGGCTGATGCTTCAAAAGAAAAGATCAAGATCTCAAATGCTGAACCTTCCACTTCTAAGGCAACACAGGGCATTGATACCACACAAAATTGGGAGGATGTAAACATAGTTATGAATGAGTACATTGACGTGCTCAGTGACAGAGAGGAGGAAAGAGATGAAGTTCAACAGCTAGAGAAAGAGAGGGCACAAGGCACTGCGCATGAGACTGTTGTTGGTACTAAGGACAAGGAACCAACACCCCCAGCACCAACACCCCCCGCACCAACACCCCGCGCACCAACACCCCACGCACCAGCAACAACGAAGAAGGCCAGAAAGTCTCCGCGTTTGAAAATTCCATCTTTCAAGCTGATAAGTTCAGAGGAGTCGGATGACGTTGAGACTGAGAAAAACGATGATGAAGAACCTTCAGTGCTCATAGGGTCAGAGGAGGTACAAGAAATTGGTGTTGCGGAAGCGATGGATGAAGAACAAGCAGTGGCTGCTGCACATAAGGACAAGGAGCTCACTGAAGCAGAAAAGGCAAAAGAAAAGGGCAAGGGGAAACAAGTGGTGGCTGATGCTGATGTAGTTCACGGGCCAAGGCACAAGAAACTTGGGGAAAAGCTCAGAAGCCCCTACAAAAGCCGCACTGTCGACATCTTTGCCAGTAGACCAAAGGAGGCAATCGTGATGCACAACTACTGTAACCACTGCAGCATAGGAGGGTAAGATATACATACATTCTGACATATTTTATTTTATTTTATTATTATGCAAAATATTAGAGATAAAGGTTTACTACTGCATAACACTTTTGTTCCTATGCAATTGAATAGTGAGGCGCTCTTCAAATACAAGTCGTTGAAAGTCTCCGGAATGGAGTTGGCAATGGATGTGGACATCCACTACAAAGCAATTGATGCTTGGTCAACCATTCTGAACACTAATGAGGAGGTAAAAAGCAGCAACAAGCCCAGCAGAGCATTCCTGTATGTATACCAAATGGTAAGTAAAAATGGTTAAAAGTTAACAGAATAAGCTGCATGCATATATACTATGCGGTTCAACAGTAAATAAAATGAGGTTCATCATTTTATTTAGATAGCAATAGGATTGGATTTCACACTAGGTGCATCAGTTTGCATACGAGGTTCATCAGTTTCAACAGAGAGGTTCATTCAATATAACTAAGAGGTTCATCATTTACAACTAACAGGTTCATTGAGTATAAGTAACAGGTTCATCAGAAATAGAATAGGTTAGACACTTCAAAAATGCACCATTTTCATTGGTGCTGTCTTGCATGTTCATTTGGGACCTCAGCAAACAGACTGGAATATGTAGATAGCAATAGGATTGGATTTTACACTAGGTTCATCAGTTTGCATACGAGGTTCATCATATGAAAAGTGAAGTCCTATAAGTTCAACAATTTATTTGTCCACGTTGTGGCTTGAATATATAATTCTCGTATACTAACAAAAAAATCATGAAATGTTGAAACAGAATATAACCTTGAAAGATCAACTGGGCGAGTTCACGAGGAACTTCAACAATGCAGTGGCTGAGGTGCATGGACGAAAATTAAAGGACATAGACATGGTAAATTTATTGCTATTCTAAGCTTGTCTGTTTTTTGTATTTATTCTGTTCATAATTTTTTGTGAGTTAATTTCAAACGTCACTAACTAAACGGATTATTACAGGTTTTTGTACCGGTCATAATCCACAATGACCGTTACTTTCTAATTGCCATGAACATTAAGAGTAAAACCCTTCATGTGTTAGACAGTGTGCCGAACAGCGGTGATACGCAGCTCTATCAGGAAGCGATTCACAAGATTGTAAGTGTACAATAATTGATTAAATTGTCTTGTTACTAGTGAGTGAACTCTGCCCAAGCATTAGGTTCATGACTTATAACTACTAGGTTCATCATTTACAACTACCAGGTTCATTGAGTATAAGTAACAGGTTCATCAGACATTGAATACGTTATACACTTAAAAAATCCTCCAGGTTCATTGGTGTTGTCTTGTAGGTTAATTAATTTTCTCATGCAGGTTCATTGGTTTGACATGAAACCAACAGTTAAATTGTGTTATTGACAACATTTTTTTGACTGTTTGGGTTAAAATTCATTTGTTCTCTTTATGCTTGTGTGCAGGTACACATGACTGAAATATACTTCCGCCATAATCACTTGGCCAGGAGAGCAAGCGAGATTGAATCTGCACAGCATAAGCCACAATTGATTCCTCTACCGGTCCAGTCTGACGGAGCAGAAGAACAAGACTCTGGGGTGTTTATCATGAGATACATGGAGAAGTACATGGGCGTGCCAAATGAGAAATGGGAGGATCAGATGAACAACAAGAACAAAAAAAAGGGCATTGAAGAGCTGAGAATCAAATACGTGCATGCCATCATCACCTCCGAAGCTAATGAAATACGAGAAAAGGCACTGCAGATCATAAAAGACAACCCTGAAGGGCCGTATGCATGAACATTAGATGATTGGCTTTTCGTAAGAATGATAATAGGTTGATTGTATAGATTGGGTAAATATATGACTGCTGAATTGGGTACAATGATACTAACAGATAGCACTAATCACCTGTCTAATTGCCTAAATTAGGATCAAGACTTCAATATATTAGCAGGTTCATTGCTATTGTCTTGTAGGTTCATTATTTTTCTCATACAGGTTCATTGGTGTTGACATGCAGGTTCATTAATTTTCTCATGCAGGTTCATGACTTATAACTACTTGGTTCATCATTTAAAACTAACAGGTTCATTCAGAATAAGTAACAGGTTCATCAGACATACAATAGGTTATACAATTCAAAAATCAACAAATCAACCAGGTTCATTAGTGTTGACTTGCAGGTTCATTACGTTTCAAAGGCAGGTTCATTGGTTTTGACTTGCAGGTTCATTTTAGGGATTGGGGGTTCATTTGCTATTACATGGTTCATTAGGTTTTTCTGAGGTTCATTTTAGGAGTTGGGGGTTCATTTGCTTTTACAGAATTCACTAAGTTTTTCTGAGGTTCATTTTATGGGTTGGGGGTTCATTTTAGGTGTTGGGGGTTCTTAGGTTTTTCTGAGGTTCATTTTAGGTGTTGGGGGTTCATTTGCTTTTACAGGGTTCATTAGGTTTTCCTGCGATTCATTTTAGGTGTTGGGGGTTCATTTGCTTTTACAGGGTGCATTAGGTTTTTCTGAGATTCATTTTAGGTGTTGGGGGTTTATTTGCTTTTACAGGGTTCATTTTAGGTGTTGGGGGTTCATTTGCTTTTACAGGGTGCATTAGGTTTTTCTGAGGTTCATTTTAGGAGTTGGGGGTTCATTTTAGGTGTTGGAGGTTCATTAGGTTTTCCTGAGGTTCATTTTAGGTGTTGGGGGTTTATTAGGTGTTGGTTTATCATTTAACTACTTGGTTTATCATTTAAAACTAACAGGTTCATTTATAATAAGTAACAGGTTCATAAGACATACAATAGGTTATACACTTCAAAAATCAACAAAGTTCATTGATTGGAACTAACAGGTTCATTGGTGTTGCCTTGCAGGTTCATTAATTTATGCATGCAGGTTCATTGAGTATAAGAAACAGGTTCATCATGTATAACTAACAGGTTCATTGAGTATAAGTAGCATGTTCATCAAAATTCTTAAAAGTTCAGCAAAAGTAAGCAAAAAAAAAATAGAATCGAAAAATACTGAAGAACACTAAGAGTCCAGCACTTCAGTGCAAGTGCGACTATTGTGAGTGGCTAACTTGTTGCATCTACCGCAACGCCTTTGCCCTGCACGGTTCGAAGCAATAGAAATTTCTCTTCCACTCCGGATACGCGACCCGCTTCCTTTGTTTTTGGCTTGCTCTGGTGGCAGCACATTAATGACTGAAGGTACTTCAACTCCGGCATAAGACTGAAGCTGCTCCAGGTTCGATGCGCCAGAACTAGATGAAGCACCACTTCCACACAGCAGAGACGCCTTTTTCTCCTTAAGCAGAACCGAAAACTGTTTCATGAGGTCCGGCTTGTCCTCCAATAGCCCCACACAACTATAAAAGTCAGAAATCACCTCATTCATGACCGCCTCACGCTCTTCAAGGGCCGCACACTAAGTCACAATGGTGTTGTCGATAGTGAACACCGGTGTAATAGTGGCATCCATGGTCCAGCGCGCAAGGACATACCTATCTGGAATCCTATCAAACCCGAGGTTCCTGAACACAAAAATGAGATGACAACAAGGCAGACCAATCCTTTGAAACATGCGACAGCTACAAAAAAAATCCACACCTTTAGCTGACTGCTCCACTGTGAAACTCTTGGATAAGCAATCCTTGATACCGTAGAATTTTGTACCGTTGACATCAGACATGCTCACCATAAAGCATGATAGACAACATTCCATAATCTGATCCTGAACAAGTTTGAAAATCGAGAGCGTGTACACCTCAGATGCGTGCTTCTCCAATCCTAAAGGCGTCTTCAAATCTGGACGCATAGTAGAAGACTCAAAGTTCAGCTTCGTCTGCTTGTGTCTCTGCGTGTCCATGGCTATGTCAAAGTGCATCACCAACTCAACTAGGCGGTAGTATCTGTCACTAAAGTGACCAAAGTAACTGTTTGCAGATTCCGAAACAGAAGTAGTTCTAAGCAGACCGCCAAACATCTCATCCCTGAAGTAGGCTGGGATCCAAAATTGTCGGATTGCAAACATGTCATCAAACCACCTCCGCTTCACCAGTGGGAATTCATCAAGAAACGCAGCCCACTGTGTCTCAAACTCTGAAGGTGAAAGGTCATGGGTCCACACAATGTTGTCCAGCCTAGCCCTAAATTCTGAACCAGCAGCAGTGTCGTACTTGGTCTTTGCGGGCACTTTCTTCATGATGTGCCACATACAAAGCCTGTGGCGCGAACGCGGGAAAACTTGTTCAATAGCCGACTTCATGGACAGGTCTTGGTCTGTAACTATAACCTTTGGCTCGTGCACCATTGCTGCCTTGAATTTCTCCAGCAACCAAACGTATGATCCCGCATCTTCCTTGAAAATTAAACCAGCCGCAAAAGTGACACTCGACTTGTGATGGTCTAGCCCAGTGAATGGTATGAAATTCAGATTGTACCTATATGAAACAGATGTACACAAAGCCAACTATGAATAAGAAAAAGGGATAAAAACACTCAAATAAGTGTCTAATAAAAAGAGCAATCAAATCAGGATACATAAGTACACAATGAGGTTGATTAGAATGAATACACAATGAGGTTCATGCAATATAACTAAGAGGTTCATCATTTACAACTTACAGGTTCATTGAGTATAAGTGACAGGTTCATCAGAAATAGAATAGGTTAGACACTTCAAAAATGGACCAGGTTCATTGGTGCTGTCTTACAGGTTCATTTGAGACCTCAGCAAATAGACTGGAATATGTAGATAACAATAGGATTGGATTCCACACTAGGTTCATCAGTTTGCATACGAGGTTCATCAGTTTAAACAGAGAGGTTCATTCAATATAACTAAGAGGTTCATCATTTACAACTAACAGGTTCAATGAGTATAAGTAACAGGTTCATCAAAAATAGAATAGGTTAGACACTTCAAAAATGGACCAGGTTCATTGGTGATGTCTTGCAGGTTCATTTGGGACCTCAGCGAACGGACTGGAATATGTAAATAGCAATGGGGTTGGATTTCACACTAGGTTCATCAGTTTGCATACGAGGTTCATCAGTTTCAACAGAGAGGTTCATTCAATATAACTAAGAGGTTCATCATTTACAACTAACAGGTTCATTGAGTATAAGTAACAGGTTCATCAGAAATAGAATAGGTTAGACACTTCAAAAATGGACCAGGTTCATTGGTGCTGTCTTGCAGGTTCATTTGGGACCTCAGCGAATAGACTGTAATATGTAGATATCAATGGGGTTGGACTGCACACTAGGTTCATTAGTTTGCATACGAGGTTAATCAGTTTCAACAGAGAGGTTCATTCAATATAACTAAGAGGTTCATCATTTACAACTTACAGGTTCATTGAGTATAAGTGACAGGTTCATCAGAAATAGAATAGGTTAGACACTTCAAAAATGGACCAGGTTCATTGGTGCTGTCTTGCAGGTTCATTTGGGACCTCAGCAAACAGACTGGAATATGTAGATAACAATAGGATTGGATTTTACACTAGGTTCATCAGTTTGTATACGAGGTTCATCAGTTTCAACAGACAGGTTCATTCAATATAACTAAGAGGTTCATCCAATGAACTTAACATTAAAAGAACGAAAAACATTAAATTGAAGGCTGGTTGCACTGTAAAATAGAACATGAACAATGCAATGAAGAAGGATAGAAAATAACCTGTTGGTACGGTACGTAGCATCAAACGATACAACGTCGCCGAAGAGAGAGAAGTTCTTGCGAGACACAGGATCATCCCAAAATAAACGTGTCAAACGATCACAAGAATCCACGTCATACTCAAAGAAGAACGCAGGGCAGAGTTCTTTTTTGTTGAACAGACGGTTGATCGTCATCTGAGCATCGGAACCACCTATGTAAGCCAACATATCTCGCCGGTAGTTCTTGAAGTCAACAGCTGATGCACCAACTTTGGAGTAGCCGCCCACGAGTTCCTTGAATATCCTATGAGACTTACAACCAACTCTGGTTGCCCGCAAAAGTGAGGGTGAGTTTCGCCTTACAACCAACTCTGTTTGAAGGACGTCGGCGCATGCGCTTTGTGTTGTTTTGGCCAGTTTTAAAACCCTGTCTGGTGCAATGCAGGTACTTCAGTGCAACCACATCGCCTGCCATGCGTGATCCGCCGAGCCTCACAACAAAGCCACATTCCAGTGCATATGCCTTGTAAAAATCAATCGCTTCCCCCAATGACCCGAACAGCATACCAACAACTGGTTTCAGAGAATCAACACAGATTGGAATGTGGTACACCGATCCACCTTGAGATAATCGCGTAACGGATAAATCCGACGACATCTCAGTGTCCGAATCACTTGGATATGAACTAGGAGAACTCTGATCCAGGGATACACTACCACTAGCACCAGCAGAACCACTACCAGGCACTGCAAACATAAATAACATCCAGGTTCATTTCTATAAGGCATAGGTTCAAAACAATCGCCCATAGAAAGGATGGAAAATCTAATGATGAAAAGGTTAATACGAATCTGCCAAACAACATCCACATTAGAAACGCCAGATAACAACCAAATTGAAAAGAATCATACTCAGATTACTAGCAATCGGAGAACATAAGTAGACACAACAAGAAATTATGGAACCCTAAAACAAAACAAAACAAATTGACTTACCAGAATCCATATAAACGTCTATGCCAGTCAATCCAATAGCAATGGAAGATTGAAAGAGGCGAAATCGATGAAGAACGTGAACTGCAACGAGCGAGAAGCAACAACAACTCCAATGGCGATTCCGACGACATCGAATACGGAAATAGATACCAAATCGATCGAGATCAGAGACGCGAAGAATGACGGCTACAGATATACAATAGCGTTAATACATCGAAAGAGACGAGATCCATGAAGAACATGAACTGAAATCATCAATAGCGAACATTTACCTCCAATGGCGATTGCGAGAAACAGAGCGAATCGAGAGAGAGGCAAGGAGAGACGACTACAGTGAATGCGTGGAAAATGACCAAAATGCCCCTCCGTGTGTTAAATGAAGGATCACTACCAATCGTCAGATGGAGACACGTGTAAGAAGATCTGGAGTGCGCACGGATTACTTTAAATCCGGTGCTCATTTGATCCTCTCTCATACAATATCTTTATATTATTTTCATATATCTTCTAATAAGATACCTCTTTATCAAGTTATTATTAATGATAACTTTTATCCATTAATAATAAAAGCCAAACTCCTAATTAAAGCCAATGGGCCGAAATCCATGTCTCATATGGGCTTCTGGTTCAGTTTGATCCAGCCCACAAACTCTAAGGATGTGACCTCGTAGGACCCGATAATAATAGCAATAGACTTTATAACATATAGTCCATAAATCATAGTTGGCTTCTAGCAAAACACTATGACTACCTAAAATCATCGGACTAAATATCTCCATAAATGGTCCCACTTCGTAATCAGTAATTGCACCTTTGATTAAAGGACACAATTCCTTCACTTTTTTTTTTAACTTAACTAGTGTAGAACCCGTAGCTTGTACGGGTAAATGTAATTTGAGAACAAAAAATTATGATTGAATTAAATTAATATTATATCGAAGTATTTTTTTAGAAAAATATAGTTCTTGCTGGATCATTGAAAATGATATGCTATGATATATAGGAATTTATGTAGACTCATTTAGAGAATAGTTAATATAGAAATAATATAATGATTATTAATCTAAAAATCTCGATAAATTTTTTCTCGATTTACAAAATTACCTCGATAAAGGACACAATTCCTTCACTTTTAATCAATTTAAACAGATTTCAAACAAATAACTAATGTGGGGTTCATTGAGAAAAACTATTAGATTAGTAATTATATCTTTTGAATAAGAAAACCAAAATTATTCATAATATGTTTAACTTATGTTTGGATTATAATAGAATTTTTTTAAAGAAAAAATAAAATTGACAAAATCGTGAACATGATCCTCTTTATGTTGAATATTAAGTATTATAACAAAATCTTTATTTTTTTTATGTTTTTCTTAGTTTGATATTTGAAAAGTTCATAATCAAAATTTTCAAATCTTAACTACTATTTATACCTTCAAACCAAGTTTTTGGTTAAACATGAATAAAAGTCGGCCCTTGCTATTTCACGCACGGGTAAAATTTCTATTTCACGCACTGTTTCGTACGTGACGTACCAAATGAAGCCGACTGTGACGAACTAAAGAACTCTGTCCGTGACGGACCACATGAAACCGTCTGTGGCGCACCAACCCAATCCGTGTGTCACGGACGAAGTCACTGCATATAAATGCAGCGACTTCGTCTCCCCTTTGCATCAACCCTCATTTGCAGCAACCCACTCGCGATTTCGCTCCCAAGGTCAAAGGCTTCGATCCGTCACGTTTCGATTCAATCCGTCCGTCACGATCCGTAAGTTTAGTTAAATCTGTATTTGTTCTTCACTTAGTTGAATTATCTTGAAATTATTGAAGTTGTTAAGATATTTTAGATGATTTTCGTTTAGGGATTACTTGTCTAGTATTGGATTTAAACATGTTTGAAGGTTGTTTCAATTGATTTAATGTCGGTTTTGAAAATGGATCTGCATACGAAATTTGTCACAAAAAAATTCGAACTGCACAGATCTGAGATCTGTCAAAATTGATCCATCCAGCTCTGGTCTGTGACGGACGGATTGACTTCATCCGTCACGGACGGATCGTCATGATCCGTCACGGACGGATCAAGCATACCTGGTTCAGCGCATTTGTTGTTGTTGTTGTTGTTGATGTTGTTTTTGTTGTTGATGATGTTGTTGATGTTGTTGTTGATATTGTTGTTGATATTGTTGTTGGTGTTGTTGATGATGTTGATGTTGTTGTTATTGAGGGTGTTGTTGTTGATGTTGTTTTTGTTTTTGTTGTTGTTGTTGCTGCTCCCCCTGAAGTTTTGTTTTTTTCTATTTCAGATGGAAAACGAAACAAGATCTGCACGTCACAGAAGGTGGAACGTTGTACGTGAGGAACAAGAACAAGAACAAGTAGACGATCGTATAGTATATCGAAGGAGGCAGAAGATATCCAAAAAAAGTGACGAAGCAGGACCGAGTACGAACCGTGACCCTCCTGTTGTACCGGTGTATGCAGACCCGGTACTCGACAATACGACGCTTAATGATCCACCTATATACCAGAATGTGGGAAATGTGGTAAGTAACTATATATATTCTTAAACTTGTCGGTTAATTAATATTTTTTCTAATAATTTGTTTTATAGGATCCGACATTGTATGTACCTTCTACATCTGAGGAGCGTAGTGGTTGGTACGTACCTCTTACACCTCAGGAGCCTAGTGGTTGGCCCATGTGGCCAGGAGGTATGAGTGGGCAAGCATATTGGCCCGCTCAACAGCCTCATTTTGAGGAACCGGTGGAGGAATAGGCTGCTCCTACACAACGTAGAGAGCCTAGGCAGGGTAGAGAGCCTAGGCAGGATATTGGCCCGATGGTCGGGATGTTGTTGATCCCAAGTTGATAGGACCTGTACCGGGAGGTCCGGAGATCCCATACCTGCTATTTAGTTTCACTGCCCACACTGCATATTTCATTTATCAGGGCATTGTAAGTTATCAAAACTTGAGCCTGTTATTAAACTATTTTTTTTTTTGTATCTAACATATTTTTTTTATAGGAGCGAGAAACTCTCACGTTTCAGCTCAGACAAGAGCAGCTAAGAAAATGGAGGCTTGACGATGACTCTACATGGTGTGATCTTGCCAGAAACAGCGGCATCACACATTTGCAAGACCTGATGTACACTTATGTAGATCTGCCTTTGATTTCTGCATTTCTGGAGCGATGGCAGCCAGAGACAAATTCATTTCATATGCCATTTGGAGAGATGACGATCACTCTCCTAGATGTGTACATGATTTTGGGCCTCAAGATTGATGGGCACGGAATGGGACTTCCTCTCCAGGATCGCAGCAAGGGTAAAAATGAATTGTACAATCAACAAGCGATGAGAGCAATACAGTTCTTTTCCTTGACGGAAGAAATGGCTAAACATGGTGTCACTGCAAACAACCTGAAATATCCCTGCTTGAACAATGACCTAGATGATGATGAGATCGCGTCTGGTTATTTGTGGTACCTGATGGCCTCGACCCTCTTTTCAGACAAGTCCCGACACATGCTGCACATGCCTTATGTGATCTACGTGAGTGACATTGGTGATACTTGCAATCTTTCTTGGGGTTCTGGCACATTGGCATTCATGTATCGGTCATTGGACGAGTGTTCACGGCATGAGTGTCGTCAGATGTCCACCTGCTACACTTTGTTGCTGGTAAGGATTTTGTTGCATATTGTTTGTATATAATTTAATTACATTTAAGGTAAGGTTGATATATTAACCATGTTATTTATGTATAGGTTTGGATCTACCTATACTTCCCTAGCTTTCGCCCACAACAAAATCCCTGCTTCGAAGACGTTGTGCCATATGCCAGCCGATGGAATCCTGTGCAGACTCCTAGTAGACAGAGAAGAAACTATAGGGAAGAGTTGGATTTAATGCAAACTAGGCATGTAAGTATCATACGATGTAGTTTATTTCTCATATTAATGTATTACAATTGTGTAATACATTAATTGCACCCTTTTTGTGTAAGAGTTGGAGTTAATTGCACATTTTTTTGTGTAGGTTGACTGATAGCCCTATGGCTACGTTAATTACAACATCCCGGCGTTGGCTCCTGCCTTTTTTCATGGGGTCATCTCTTTTCTGAGAATTACCGAGCCCTATATGCCGGATCGGGTATCGAGGCAATTTGGAGTGGTACAGGGGATTCCCCGACCAGTTATAGAGCCCATCAAAGCGTACAGACATCCCAATATTAGGAGATATATAGTGCAGTATGACCCCGCTTCAAACTGGAGTTGGGATGCAAGATGTCAACACTCCATCTGGATCACACATATGGGCCCTCCTGCTTTAGAAGGGTATGAGTGTAGTGCCGACTACATGGAGTGGTACATACCTCATACACACCCATGTATCAGGCCTCAGGATGTTGGCTTTAGA
Source organism: Rheum nobile (assembly GCA_027886185.1). NCBI lineage: Eukaryota > Viridiplantae > Streptophyta > Magnoliopsida > Caryophyllales > Polygonaceae > Rheum > Rheum nobile. Next base: position 615,123 of record WOAB01000481.1, read on the forward strand.
GATCCTGTCCAGGTAAAACAATGTGTTGGATATTTGTTTTTACTTTTCTTATACAATTAAACTGATTCTTTTTAATTTATACGTATTTCTGTAGGTCATTGGACAAGCATTCCAACGTCTAAATCCTTTCTATGATGTGGAGGAAGAACAATTCTACAACATGCGCGCTGTTGTGCGACACTGCATCCAGGACTTCAGACCCTACGAGCATGGCAATGATGAGGAGGACGAAAATTAAGTGCATTCAAGTTTTCAATTGCTACTTTGGTTGTATTTTAGGGAGTGTCGCACCGTTTATGGAATTGTAGTTTCTTGACTAGTTTTATGATGATAATCAAACTAATTTGCATGTCTTTGCCATAACTTTTATATCGCACATTTGATACTTTGTTGTTAATTGTTGGTCGATGCAATAGATCTCCACAAATACCCTTCAAACATGGCAATGATGAGGGTGGCACATAGTGGTCCGTCACGTGTGGTTTGGCTTCGTTCGTTGGGGCCGAAGCAAAAAACTGGCAAATAGTTGTATACAATAGTTGTTAAACACCTGGTTATTAGCTGTCAAACACCTGGTTATTAGCTGTCAAACACAACGCCTCTCTCCTTTCACTATATAAGAAGCATTAGGGCTACTGTTAGAAGCCAAACACTACAACAAATAATGTCATCTTCATCAAAATCATCAACAAATGCAGATAGGCTATGCTACTATAATTTTAAAGCCGTTGTCCGATCTTGGGATTTGCAGTGGAACTATGGGAGAAGGTATTGGGGATGCCCAGAAGATACATGTCGTTTCAGGGAGTGGATTGATCCAATGTACGAGGAGAAGGCACATGCGGTTATTCGACAATAATGGCAGGAAAAACAAGATCTTGTTAAGGAAAATCAAGATCTTGTTAAAGATCTTGATAACATTCGTAGGTATAACTTCAATATACTAAATGATGTACATCGTAGGTGATTCATGTCGTATCTTTTGTGTAATGTTGTTTATGTACTATCAACCTTTGTAGGGAGCAAGCAAATTTAGCAAAGCAGATATATCATATGAAGCGCACGTTCACCAGAGACTACCCTAATTTCTTCAAACGCTAAACCAACGTAATAAACAATTTGTATTGTCTTCAACAATATTGGTCTGTCACGTACAGATTGTATTGCTTCGTCGTGTACAGATTGTATTGCTTCATCACGTACAGATTGTATTGGTTTGTCACGTACAGATTGTATTGGTTCGTCACGTACAGACTGTATTGGTTCGTCACGTACAGATTGTTACAAACCGTGCCTCTTTACAGAAGCTAAATCTACGTCTCATTAAGGGAGCACGGTCTAGGGCACGGTTTGTTGCAAACCGTGCCTCTTTACAGAAGCTAAATTTACATCGCGATGAAATTTATAGTTGACTCCTAAAAAACCAATTTGGGATTACGTAAAAGTTATACTTCTAAAAATCCATACAGAAAATAGAATATTAAGTTGCCCTAACAATATCTTTACAATGTGCGATTACAATAATATTTAAGTCGGCTTGCGACCTCGTCTCTTTCTTCTGGAAGGTCCATACGCCATCAGCTGAGTAGTGAATGGATCATACAGACAAGCAGCAGAGGCATCCTTTGCATGCTCCCACATGACAAATACTGAAGGCAACGGTGACGCCTGTGATAGGGCCACCTACAAAAGAATGGAGAACGTATTCACTTGCCTAGTTAACGAGTTCAAATAATGAATAAAAATTGATTAAATGATTAGTAACATACCGAAATAAAATGACTCTCCTTCTGAACATGGCAGATGTATATCGTCTTTACCTTAGCACCCCCGGGATGATGTGGAACCGCTTGCAAAGGCAAATAAGTAGCATTCATAGCACCCAGCACGTCAACTGCACAATTGAATGCAGAAGTGACCAGACAACCCATATCTGGAATCACCATCCAAGTATTCTCCGGGTCCATCCCATCGTCAAACCATGTAAGTTGTTCCAGTACTGTATCCAGCGTAATCGGAAAGAGACAAGTCTGAGCATACAATGGAAAGATTTCTTTCACCTTATGAATCATGGATTGTCGGGCGATCCTCCATTGTTCCTGCCCAATGCCTATTTGATCTGCAACGGCTCTGTATCCACAATTTCCATCACCAACAATATCAAAGTAACCGTTTATGTGTTCGTGCATACACGACGGAACTATATCCATATACGGTTCAAAATCTTTAATGAAGGACTGTGGAGCATGAAACTGTGGTGGAAACATTTGACCCACTGGATTCTTGGGAGCTCTAACCTGAGATGGCCTCAAAGGAGTGATAGGAGTTGTAGGGCTTGGTGAATGTGTACTAGTGGGCTTTGGTGGCCTACCTCGTTGCTTCTTGGGAGGTGTCCCTTCCATCTCTTTGTATGTGTATTCCCATGAAGAAGGATGTCTTTTAGTGTTATCTTTGTTTGGAGCTCCCATTGGCCGTCCCTTATGCCTCACAATAGCCGGCTCTTACAGACTGGTCCCCTCGGGGTGAGCAATGTCGTAAAGTCGCGAGACACATTTTTCTTGATCATCAGCTGACAGATTAGGGAACTCATCCGTATAAAATTGATCCATCAAAGATCTCGTGACTTTGCGCTTCACCTCAGCCTCACCTTCGTCTTGCACTTCTGACAAACTCAATTGTCTCCAAAAAGGATGCAACCTTGAAAGCTTAATAGGGATTGAACTCGTCACATATCTAGCGATATCATGCACACACGGCAATCCATCTCTCACCCTCATCTGGCATGTGCAGGTACTTTCATGAAATGGATCTTCCCATTTTCTGTATTCCTCAGTCAAGCGGTCAACTACAACCTTAGATACTTTGTACTTCAACAGCTTGAAAACATCAGCCCCAGTCACAAGCGTCATCATGTTCTGTGCACTCTCATTGAAGGTCCCCTTGATTTCCTTCACTTGGTTAACCATCTTTGAATGATATTGACCGAATATCGTGTCTAGACTGCCATGTGGAGTAGTTAAGAAGTCTTTCAAACTAGAATGTGCTCCTTCAACCCTATATTTAGTACAAAAGAGTTTAAAGTTTGATCATAGAAGAATGTTTCTGTTATCAAATGAGACGTGGCCACTAACCTGTTTGTCGTTGACGTTCCAAGCGTGAAAACAGTATCTGTCCAAGCTGACACAATTATTTCTCTGTACGGGATGAGCCAACTGTTTCTTACATACTGAAGTAGACGTGGCCAAACTCTCCATTCCGACTGAATTCTACGCAACTCCATCTCGTACTCGGATACAGTTGTTTGCTTGAATAAATTATAGTATGCATTTGCAAACCTTGTACCCAAGCTTTTATCCTTCATCTCCTTCCTAGCATTGTCCTTTATGTTCTTCTTCACATGGCGCCTACAGATGATAGACTTGGCACTTGTAAAGAGTTTATCTAATGCATTCATCAAGGCCTTTTCACGATCTGTCACTAGGCATGTCGGTGTTACTTGACACTTTGAGCACATTTTAAGAAGTTGTTGTGCGGCCCACACGTAGTTGTCTTCTGTCTCACGCTGTAGAAACGCCCCCGTCACATTATAGTTCTTCCATGTAGACGTGACTCCTATTATTTTGAGGAAAGGCAAGTCATACCTGCACAAGAAGATGTGTCATGCATAATGAATAAACATATCAACAAATAGATGTAGCAAGTAGATATGTTACACTAACCTATTAGTGTTGTATGTGGAATCTAGCAAAAGGACGTACGGAAATGCCTTTAGGAGTTTCATGGAATCTGGACTGGCAAAGAAAATGTCGGTGATCTTATTCGTCGTTGGATCCGACCTATGCTCCACAAAGTAGTTGTTCTCCTTGCACTTATGGAAGAACTCTTGGACCACAGTTCTTCCTTCCATCCCACTATGTCGGACATTGTACACTTCATTGTTAATCTGATTCATTTTAGTGCAGTTGTCCGGGTCCTGGTTAAGTATTGTTGCAATCTTTGATGGTTTACTATGATTTTCTGTCATGACCTTAACCAACTTCTTCTGCTCAGGTGTCAACCTGCCAGCAACTTCATGCCCGTACAAGTCATCACCAATGACATGGTTATGGGTTCCAACAACTACATTGAGTGTATATGAGTCCCTCGGATTTTCTTGACACAACAATCTGAAGGGACAATCACATTTTTTGCTTCTTGTTCTTTGCCTTACTCTAGTTTCATCTTTAGGAATGTAAATTCCCACTTTTTCACACATCAACCATGACTTCCGAAGGCTTCCTCCACCAAAGTTTCTATCCCGACCAATAGTGAGGCAGAAGTGATTATCAAAGGCAATCTGTCTAGCCCTTTTAATTGCATCATCTCTGGAGCCGAATACTTCACCCGTGGTGAACTTCTCTGAATAATCTTCATACACAATCACTTCTTTAGGTGTAGGATACCTAAACTGTGGTTGTGTGTGTAATGCCGGAAACCCAAACTTAGGTGGAGCTTGCCACCTTACGGACGTAATTCCACTACGAGCAAAATAATCTATTCCCGACAAATGAGGTTGGGGAGGCGGCATAGGTTCGCCGAACAACCCAAGTGAGAAGGACGGTGGTGCCATGTCCCATGCATCATTTAGGGACAGATTTTTAATACCGTTGTTCACGATATTGTCCTCCTATTGAAGTAAAAAAACAAGTTAGCGAAGTATCCAGTTTCTGTCAAACACAACCATACGTGACGAATAAACACACTCCAACCGTCACGTATGGATTTACCTGGTCCGTGACGTATGAAGTACATCCATCCGTCACGGATGAGACGAATCCATACGTGATGGACCAACACCATCCAATCGTCACGTACTGTTTTTCTTTCAAAAAACATTGGCTGAACAAGGATGAAGTCTTGCAATTTTGCACTCAATATAATACCGCCGAAACAATCAAACATGCAGTTTTGCACACAAATTCTACAACTTTTTAGTATAACTTAATCAAAGATGAAGTTTTTATGAACATGTACTCACAACTATTGAAATTACCTTAAGAAAGTGTTTGTTTTGGGTTAAGAACAACTCAATCATATACATTCACAAGAAAGAACCATAAAAAATCTAAACTTTTACTAACATGTAAAGTAAAAGCTTAAAAAACATACCTCATTGTAATTGTAACTCCTTGAAACATCTTCTCCACCATTGAAGTTGGAAAAATCATCTTCATTTTCCATGGAAATGAACTCTTTGAAGATGATGAGAATGGAAGATGTGTTGTGGGAGGGAAAGGGAAGAGTGATGGAGAGGTTTAGGGTTTAATTTTGAACGTAATATTGATGAGATTTGACGGGGTAGTTAATGTAGTTAGGTGGGGACAAGTAACATTCAATTTTATGGTTTAGAGATTCGTCTGTCACGTACCATATGAATCCGTCCGTGACGGACCAAGTTGATTTGTGCGTCACGTATGAATTCATTTGGTATGTCACGGACGGATGCATATGGTACGTGACGGACGAACCAGTGCGTGAAATAGGAATTTTGCCGGTGCGTGAAATAGAAATCGTGTAAAAGTCATGTGAAAATAAAGTGAGGTGAATATTTTAAAATTTTAAAAATTAAAATTACATATGTATAATTAATGAATAAGGCCAATGTAAATATAAAAATATAAAAATTATATTAAAATAAGATTTATGTTTTTCAAGAAAATATATATAGCTAAACAATGGGGATCCGAAATTGTTGTTACACTCTCAACGATACTTGTAAAAATCACAATATAAAACAATAATTTCTTAATATTTACGAAAAATAATAATATACGTAAGGCTACAAAACCAATATTTATCATAACAAGCTACTTTATGATATAAAATATTATGTTTTAGATATTTCATATGCATATGGAAAAGAAGTGATATCAACCTAATAAACATGATATTATCTCGTATGTATTTATTATAATGAATATTAAAAATAATTATTGAAAAATAAGGTGGAACTCAATATTTGAATATATTTATTTTAATGATTATTAAAAAAAATATTTTTCAATTTAATTACTCAAAAAAGATAAAATAAAAGGCAAGTTCAATTTAAAATTCCATGGATATATATATATATATATATATATATATATATATATATATATATTCACAATGGATAATATATTTGACCCTTATATTAAGTTAAAATATTTATATAACAATTTTATCCTACAATATAAATGTGAAAATCAATATCCAAATAAAAGAAAATGTTTATATTAGATCAAAGGTATGGTTCATACGAAAAAAATGAGTTATTTGATGAAATTTTAAAGATTTTTATAGTATAAATATAGTTAGTTTAAGGAAAAACGTAAACTAAAAATAGGATTAATCGCAAAATAACACGTAAGCAAAATTGATTCATGATTGTTTTGGTGTCTAGAAAGGGGATATGAGATCAAACGAAGGGGAAACAATTATTTTGAATTTTAACTTTTTGTTAAAATAAATATATGAAATAATTCAGCAAAATATATATAGAAAAATCATTACAAATCAGCCAGATAAATCATATTTTTTAGTTTTTTTTTAATTATGTAATGGACCCATCTAAAGTTTTTTCTTCTTCTAGAAAACGATAATTAGAAAGTTATTTGAATAATTAATTAATTAGTAGTGGATGATTTATGTAGGTGTAAGTTATCTCAAATTCAAATACTTTTAAAATTTGTATACGTACTACATTTAATTTACTTTTGATAATGTGTATAATCACATGAAATTGAAAGTTTGTTACAACAAATATTTACCTGGATTTTTTAGTTAAACTTATTGTTTGATTTAACAATATTTTCTTGGTAATTTATAATTGATATTTCATGGTTTGTTAGTGAATATTTTCTTGGTGATTAACAAACTCAATTTATTTTTTTTAAACTGAAAATTACATTTAGCAAAATAATAAGTAATAAGCCCATAGAAACATTGTAAAATCGGAAAATGGAGACCATGTATTTTTTATAGAAAATTATAATCAAATAAAAATTGTTAAATGGGAACGTACAAAATACCAAATTCGTTAAAATCTGATATGATATAATTGTTGTTAAGATGAGTTGTTAAGTTGAAAGGTTTAGAAGAAAAGCTTAAGATTATATAAATTAATTTTGGTAAGATACATTAGTTTGAAATTTCACTAAATTGTTAATAAATATGTATATGTAATAATATAATATAGTGGGTTGAATTATAAAAGCACATGTACTGTGAGTTGAAAATTGTATATATTGTATGATTTTGGCCCATAAATTTATATATGTCTGATTATATATGCAAAGTCATAAAAATAATATTACTAATTACATAAATGAATATAAGATGTATTTTATATATAAGTTTAGTAGGAATTCTATCATATATTAGTTTGACATATATAAGCTTATTTTTTGCAATTTATAGAAATCAAAATTTATAAAAAATGTATAAGCATTCAACAAAGTTGTATATAGTTTTTATATATTTGAAGTTATGTGTGATTAGATATTTTGATTTAAATTGAAATATAATGTTAAGAAAAAAAGTGCATTAATAACAAAATGACACGTAGGATTTGTGGGGCTAAAAGTATTTTGGCCCATAAATTTATATAGGTCAAATTATATATACAAACGCATGAAAATAATATTACTAATTACATAAATGAATATAAAATGTATTTTATATATAAGTTTAGTAAGAAATCTATCATATATTAATTTAACATATATTATAAGCTTATTGTATGTGTAATTTATAAAAATTAAATTTTATAAAAAAGTTATATATATATTATTTATATATTTAAAGTTAGTTGTGATTAGATATTGTGATTTAAATTTTTAAATATTTAAAATTAGTTGTGATTAGATATTATAATTTAAATTAAAATATAATATTAATAAAAAAAATTAACCATAAATTGACACCTAAGATTTATGGGACCAGAATCAATATAGTGACTCTAAATTCATTTACTTTAATATATATTTATAGATTCTCCACATTTACTTAAAAAAAAGGTTAAGAAAAAACGAAGAATGTTGTGGGGCACGTATCTTGTGCTACGAGTGCCACTAGGCGAGATTCTGGAAAAGACTTGGGCCCTCTCTTGTATTAGGGTAGTTGCAAGTGATAATCGGAACAGTAGGAATGCAGCAACGGAGAGTTTCAAAAAATCGGCTTATACACTTGCATCAAACTGCAAAGTACTAGAACGTTGGTTTGAAAAGTAAAGTAAATTTTTCTAAGATAATAAAGTAAGCCAAACTCCCAAAACTGAACTTATGCAGAAACAACGGTTCTGGAATTTCCAGCTTCGGCTCTGGGGGTAGCCTGCTTCTTGAAGCCTAGCATCTTGTTCAATGCACTAAGGTATGCCCGAACACTCGACACGACGATATCCATATCAGATCCGCTCCCACTGTCGGATAATTTGTGTCAGTCGTGATTAAATGGGGAAGCTACTATGCCATAGGAAAATAGTATAAAGGACAACTTAGGGATCGTCAGCATTTGAACTCAGCGTAATGTAAGAAAGAAAATACCAACTTTGAGGATGAGTGTTTAGTGTCAAAGGTCTCATCTTTGGCAACTTTTATGCATGGTGTCTTCCTTATTTCCATTTCTATTGTTCTTCCTTTTTTTAGGCCACCTATTATGGATTAAGAGGAGTATGTCATGAGCATCCGGTACCTGAATGTTCTTTGAACCGGTTCTCCTGTTAAGGCATGGGTCGATGTGAAGTCATCTCCACGTATCAGGACTTTGGTTGTTGCTATTGCGTCAATACCTTCCGTCACTCCTGAAAGGGAATACTCGAGGAGAGTCACCGGCACCTGTAAGCAGAGAATAGCTCTTTACTGGGATAGGGTCATCCATATTCATATAATATGAAAAGTTTTATGAAACACCTGAAGAATTTAGGTGACAGATACTTATACATTAGTCATGTGAGAGAGGTTAGAGGTGAGATTATAAGGTTGAGTAGTATACACGTCAGCAAGGACTCACTCTTTTCAGGTTGGATGACAGCAGGACCAAGAGGATTTGGAGTTAGAAAGGGCCACATGCCTCATTAGTATGCTTATGGAACATTGACAATGAACACGTGTGTTTAAGAAAAAGGTAATGGAAGCTGGACAAATGATCAACAGCTGGATATATCACGAGTCACAACCCATAGATAAGCATAAGACTTGAACAAAGACTGAGTATCACCTTTTCCGGGGTCATAGGGAGGTAACAGCATGTAGAGGGAAGCGAGTAGAGTCTAACAAGGGCATGGGAAGGAATGACTAAGATGTTTTATTTATAGACATTGAAGGTGATATGATTACCTACATGTCTAATTAAGTGATCCCTAACTAAGCTTATGCTTAAGTTTCACTCTCTTTCAATGTGGAAAGGCATAATATCATGGTCTAGACTTATTGGGTGAGGAAAGATCCTAATATCATGGTCAAAGACTTCTTGCATGAGGGAAAACGCTCACCAAGGATGATGTCATAGCACTGACTGAATTGTATCTTTCAAAAGACATAAAACGCAGGACTCGAGCAAAATATCATTTGAAATTTGAAATTCTCCAAACCTTAACAATTAGATCAACGGCCTTGTATGCTGAGTCAACTGGACCTGTTCCGACTGAACATGCGACATGTTCTGTACCATCAGCATCAATGAGCTTGACAGTTGCTGTTGAAAGACCAAGAGTTCCACAAGCAACCTGGACCATAATAAAAATATAAGAAAATTAAATTGAAAAGCCGTAGAGAACTGGTAAGGTATTAATTAACAAATTGGAATTCATCATAAGTTTACCTGCAAATCACCAAGTGACCAAATTGACTCTGGCTGGAAAAGTTCATCAACTACTAAGGCTTCGATATCCTCGTCCAAAACATGCTGAATTAAATTAAAAAAATGAATAATAAGCCACGGATAAATATAGAAGCACCATTAACTATTACTGGCTATGCTGAAACACCCAACATTTCTATAAGAACCACTGGTTGACAAATAAAAAAAAGGAAGAAAGAGTATCCGACTAATTCTTACAGACCATAAGCAGCGTCATTTATCTTGTTAAACAAGACCAACTTATAACCTAGGGGCTAGGGCAACTATCAAAAACAACGAGCAATGCAACCATCAGCATGTTGAACACTAATTCATAGACCACAAGCAGCGTCAGTATCTTGTTAAACAAGACCAAAGTATAACCTAGGGCAACTATCAACAAGCACGACCAATGCAACCGTCAGCTTGTTGAACACAACTGCTGCCCAGAATGTAATTATAGTTCATCCCCGCAAGGACATTTTGCATATCTATTTCACAGTCTTGAATTTACTATCACACAGACCTTCTTCTTCTCAGCTATTGCTTTGAACCGCCAAAAGATAACATCAAGCTCCTTGCCCTCGAAAGTGTAGCCAAGCTGGAAAAGAAAGTTTCATTAATTTGAATTATTACATATGCCAAAACAGAGAGTTACAACTTCTACATTATATATCCTTCAGAACTTTGAAGTGTGAAATATCTTCAAGTATGCTAGACTTTTCGCAACTTTATAATGCAAATCAAATATAAATTGTTACCTGCTTCAGCCTTTTTTGTAATGCATGGCGTCCACTGCAATAGCAACAGAAGCAAAAAAGTTGAGGCACTATAATCAGAATTGGAAAAGAAAGAGGGGAGGAAAGAGCAAAACCAAACAATACCAGACAAGAGGTACCTTTCAAAGTTAACAAAAAACAATTATCTATCTCGCATTTTGCAATGCAACATACCTAAGTTTTCCAAGGACAAGACCAGTTTCATCAGCTCGATGTAGCCCTATGTCTTCTGGAGACATGATCTCATATGTGCCTTTGTGTTTAAGCATACCATGCTGCATATGTAAATATGATCAAGCAGTTGTGTAGCACATTAAGAATGAAGAACAGAAAGAGAGCCTAACTCATAAATAAAATATTTGAAATCCAAAAACTAATTGAACAAAGAGTTAGTCCATTTTAGCAGAAATCAAGTTATAGTGAAGATCACAAGCTTATATAAATAGACAAACATAACCAAGAGAATTATATACATGACAGCTCACGAACATATGTATAAAATTGACACTGCATAGAAGCATTTTCAGTGACCTGAATAAAACCCTGCAAAGCCCCCTCACAAGGCATATCAATATGCCCTACCTACAACATACCATCTTACCTACAGGTTATCTTGATCTCCCACTCGTCCAAATTACCTAAGCAGGTCTCTCCAACCCAAAACTAAACCCACATCTCAAAATCCACCGAAATTGCCACACAACACCAAATTCTACAGGTTAACTTGAATAAAAAAATCACAGCCATGTCCATCAATTTTGGAACAGTTTGAAACTTAGATTTAAAATCATCAGGTGGACATTTCAATGGACACCTTGCAATCCATATCATTGGAAAGGATGGAAAAGAAAAATAGAAGAAGCTGGGGGTAGGTTTTCAATGATGACACAGAAGCATAGATACTTGTTATACTTTTCCCCTGTGTTTTATTGGTACTTAAGTCAGTAGCCCTGCATTCAACAAGCGGGAAAGGATTATTTGTTTCATGCAACATGCCAGACATTATACCATCACACAAGTGGATTATGTTTCTAGTTACATGCATGCATTCAAAGTCACCAACTTTTTGTATGTTTGTTGAAAGCATGCTCTTCCAAAACCTTATTATATGAGACACAATGAATATTCTCCCACGTAACTTTTCAGTGAAGATAGATGATTAAGCCCAACACAATCAACATGTTCTCCAAAACAAAGACATGCTAGATGTGAAACCAATGACCAGCTGGGAGAGTTTTTTGACAATTAATAGTTCAAAGGTGGAAAAAAGATTCAGGAGTAGATCTTCTTACAATCTCTAAGCATAGATACCTGGTGAATTCCACTTTCATGCTTAAAAGCATTGGCTCCAACTATAGCCTTGTGTGGTTGCACATGCAAGCCTGTATACTCAGAAACCTGAAAGCAAACAAACAAATTCCAGGGACCTCCTGACACTGATATATATGAACAGCAACATAAACATTGGAGAAGTTATAGGTGTTGTACCATTTTGCTAGCCTTGACAATGTGCTCGGTGTGAATCCCAGTGTAAATACCTCCCAATAATTGTCCGCGACATCTTAATGTCATGACTACCTACTTGAAAAGGAAATATCAAATACCATAGTCAGGAGAAGTCGAACTAAAGTGCAAATGAAGCAAGCAGCGCAGCATATATCTTCAATGAATGTCTTGTTTCAGGCACTCATAATCAATTGTTCGCACTTGAAGAATACAAAATATTTACATATTGAGTAGAAATCAATGTTGGGTATAAAGATTATTGGACATAATTCTACAAGCTATATCCAAAAACAACCTCACAAATTCATTACTATAACTTAACTTCAGCTTAAAATTGTTTGTTATAAGGTCTTTTGGAAACATAAGAAAGACATCATTGGAATTAATTCCGATCAGGCTTTATGTCAAACCTACTATGTAAGGCCTAACCAGGTCTTATCACTTTGAGAAAAAACCCTGCCTTGACCAAACAGGCTACCAAGGAGTTCAAAAGGACAATATAATAAAGGATGATGTCAAAACATTGCAGCTCTCAACTTGTTTGGATAATAATTAAAATTGGCATTGGTTCCATGAAGTAGAAAAACGCTGTTATCAGCTTAAGCCTTAATAAATTCAAAGAATAAGAAACTTGGCAGAACAGACAGACAGACCCAGAGAATAGACTGTTTGTACCATTTTCTTAAAGATCAGATATTACTTTAGCATTTAATTTTCCCTCAATCAGAGTTCCCAAAGATATATAGTCGACTATGATCACCCGGGAAGAAATATATCAGCTTCCAAAACGGAGCTACACCACAAGATATTCACACAAATGGATAAAGACGGTCGATAAAATCATCAGCATCACTACACAGGGGAGAAGATCTGAACAGGTATTTATATATTTCAACAAGCAGACTAGCAGTTGGCAATTACAATGGATATGAACAGATTGAACGCCTACATATATGTTCGCAACCACAGTTTTTAACAACCAAATCAAAGAATGACTCTGAATAGAGCATAACTATAGACCCACCTCTTCCAGAGAAGCATTTCCAGCTCTTTCACCAATGCCATTGATAGTAACTTCCACTTGTCTTGCACCTGCACAGGCTCCCTGGATTTAAATGAGAAGAAAAATTAGTGATCGTTCATTTTCTTTTCCTAAGAAACAAGCAGCAGAAAGTGGCATACAGCTACTGTGTTGGCAGTTGAAAGTCCAAGATCATTCTGGCAATGTGTTGAAATGATCGCATTCTCAATCCCAGGGGTGTTTGCCTTTATGTCAGCTATTAGTTGTCCAAACTCAAAGGGCACGTTAATACCTACAGTATCGGGAATGTTTAGAGTAGTTGCCCCGGCCTTAATAACTTCACCCAGAATTTCATAAAGGAACTCTCTGTCTGATCTGTGATACAGAAGAAACATGAATATGACTTCAATCAGAAAAGGAATCATGGCTGCACATGGAAAATATAACAAAAAGAAGTCAAATTCTTATCCAAGGCTCCACACTCCCAAAGGAACATTTTATTCAAATTTTAAGTGATATTACATTATAATCTATGTGATGGACCTTCTATTTTCTTTTCATTGTGATTATTAAATGACACAAGTACCATTGAGCAGAAATAGACCTGACTTCTATCAATACTGGCAAGAGCATCATCTCCTTCCATAACAGCATTTCCAGAACTCATTTTCTATCTACGGATAAGTTAAATGCTATGCATCGGGTAGGCCCAATAAGGGGAAAAACGCTCCCTCAAAGGTTAAAAGATGCTCTATTTCGAAGGCACAAACTCGAGGCCTCTAGTTATGGGGAGGGTATGTTCTTGTTATGAGTTCTTATAGACATTGGGCTATTTTCGAGAATAGCTGAAATGTGAGGTATTCATTTCAGAGTTTTTTTTTCTTTAAAAGACAAAATAAGCTCATGAACAAAGCAAAAGCAATGGATAAGCTACATGAGAAGATATCCATATTCTAGTTAAGGCTTTGACTCATTGTAAAAATCATATTCAATAGATGAACAATGTTTTATCGGTCTCAATAGATAAAAAAAAAATCAAATATAAGCATCATAATAAAAAAATAAGCTCATGAACAAAGCAAAAGCAATGGATAAGCTACATGAGAACATATCCATATTCTAGTTAAGGCTTTGACTCATTGTAAAAATCATATTCAATAGATGAACAATGTTTATCAGTCTCAATAGATAAAAAAAAATCAAATATAAGCATCATAATAAAAAAATAAGCTCATGAACAAAGCAAAAGCAATGGATAAGCTACATGAGAACATATCCATATTCTAGTTAAGGCTTTGACTCATTGTAAAAATCATATTCAATAGATGAACAATGTTTTATCGGTCTCAATAGATAAAAAGAAAAATCAAATATAAGCATCATAATAAAAAAAGGCATATTGTTCACATGAAAGTAGTCTCTTCTTCTCCATGCATATATTATAATGCACGGATCTTGTAGCAATGATTATTGACTCCCTACAAAGTATAAACAAATCCATCTCCAGATATCTGTATAAAGGTAATAGAAAAATGAAATGTGTGATGTATCTAGCCAAGAATTTTCAATCAAGATAGCGACCTTTCTAATTTGGGCAAATCTATCGCCAGAAAAGCTGTTTTCATCCAGAATTGTTGAGACCGGAAATTAGAGCTACACAGATAATTCTACGAGCAATATCTAAAATGAAAATTTGATATTGTAGAATTAAAACAAGAAGAATCATGATTGTTAAAGATAAACAATGTATGATAGGAAATCTTCTCTAACCTGCCAGCATCTTCGGGGCTAAACTCAACATCATTACACCCCGAACTCCGGGCATACCGAACCATACTCCTAGCAATCTCAATGACCTCTTCTCTGGTCTTATTCAGCTTGTGCCTCATATGAATCTCACTGGTGGCAATAAACGTGTGAATCCTCGGCCTCTTGGCGTACTTCACAGCCGCCCAAGCAGCATCAATATCATTCCGACTACACCTCGAAAGCCCGCAAATCACAGGAACGTAACCGTCCTCATCGACGGCGTTACCAACCTCGATCGCAATAGTCTTCACGGCTTCTAGGTCGGCGGCGGAGGAGGCGGGAAATCCGGCCTCGATGATGTCGACACCGAGCCGAGCAAGCAGCCGCGCGATCTCGAGCTTCTGCTGCGGAGTCATGGCGGCGCCGGGGGATTGCTCGCCGTCGCGTAGCGTGGTGTCGAATATCCGAACATAGTTCGGGTCGGGGATGTGGTTAGGGATGTACTCCGGTCGGCGCCGGCGAGGAGGTGAAGGTGGCTGTGGGGAGGAAGAGCAGCGAACTGCGGTGGCGGCGGAGGAGGAGGATGGAAGGTAGAATGTGCGGTTAAAGGGGAAGGAGGGAGGAATAGACCTACGGGGTGCTAAGGTGGCGTAGGGGGCGAACGTGGTGGTTGAGGCGGCGGCGGTGGGGGGAGGGATTTTAGGGGTTAAGAAGAAAGTCGCCATTCTTGATGAAGAAAAATTGCGGGTTGAAGACTTGAAGTTGAACCTATCCAGTTAACAAGTACACACTCTTGGTAGGGGTGTTCATCCAGTCGTCTGACCGGACCGATTTTTTTCAAAAATGTAGACAGGAGATCGGACCGGATTGGTCTTATTTGATCCGGTTTGGTTCAATTTAAGATAGAATTAGACCGAAATTTTTATTAAAAAGAAATATATATTTAAACTCTTATTTAATATTTAAATTCCTCATTTATTAATTTAAGGAAAATATCTATAAAAAGTAACATTAAAACTCCTAATTTTTTATTTTAAAAAAAAAAACAATCCAACTAATCCGGACCGATTTTTTTCGGGTTTAGACCGAAACCGGATTAAGGGAAATATCTGGAATGAAGACCGGACGAACCGTAATTTCTCCGATCCGGTCCGATTTTCCGGTCCAGGACACATTTGAACACCCTATTGTTGGAGAATTACTACTTCAGTACACCATGGTCCCTTTCCTTCTTCGATCTTGTCCTTGCAAATTTCCGAGGTAGAAAGATGTATAAAAGTGGGTTGATGCTTGTATGCCCGAGGTAGAAAGATGTATATATAAGTAGGGCAATGCTTGTAAACTCATTTTTTGTACTAATACGAAGAGCAACGGTTGTGTAACACGTACATGTAACTATTTGAAATATATTTAGAGTATTCGAAGAATAGATTTGTATTGGAGAAAAAAGTCACGCATATGCAAAGCAGAAGCGTGACCCTTTTCTCCAATCCAACTGTCCATTTTTCTTTTCAGAAAAAAAAAATTTATCCATTTTTCGACCGTTAAAATTGGTGAAAAAGCTACGCGTACGCAAAGCGTAAGCGACCCGTTGGATTCCATTTTTCGACCATTGGAGTGGTGAAACGTAAACGTGCCACTTTTTCTCCAATCTAACGGTCCATTTTTTCCATGCTTGTAAACTCACTTTTTCTCCATTCTTGTAAACTCATTTTTTTTGCCACTTTTTCTCCAATCTAAGTGTGCCACTTTGGCTATAAATTACCCACATTGCTCTCACATCTCAAATCCTCTCACTCTCATCTAAATCCTCTCAAAAGACTTTTTGGAAGAAAAATTGTCAAATTATGATGGAGATTCAGTACAAGGAGAAGGGGCTAAGCATATTAAACGTGAACAAGTTTTTATTATTTGAAATTGTAGTCTTTTTGTGTTTTTTAATTAAATGATGTATTTCATTTGACTTAGTGCATCTATTAAAATAGTATAGCTATCTAATTATGTGGTTTAATTTTTTGTGTTTTAAAGATGTAGTTCATTTTATATACTTAGTATAGCTGTTAAATTATGTAGTTCAATTTATTTGTTTTTTAATTATAAGATGTAACTCATTTTTATATACTTAGTGTAGTTATTAAATTATGTAGTTCATTTTTTTGTTTATAAGATGTAGTTCATTTTTGTTGGATCGTTAGTGTTACGTCTGATGGAACAAATGTTTTGTTCCCACAAAAGGTGCAACGAAATAATATAGCAAGAAAGATAATATAAGGAACTCACGATGTATAGTGGAAACCCCAATCAGTCAAATAACTAACCAGGGAAAAATCACTACATTCAAGCTTCTCGCTTGAGAGGATTTTGAAGACTCTACTTGTCTTATTGATTTCTTGATCGGTTACACTTGTAGCCTGGACTTCAAACCCTAGACTTCCCACCTGGATTTGAATCTCTTCTACAACGAGAACACGAAGTCACTCTTCTAAGACTTACAGACGCTTCACTTTTCTCTCAATGAAATACTCCGAGTTCGTACCTAAGAAATGAGTCTCACACTTCCATTTATACAACTCGGAAATCCTACTAACAAGATAAGATCTCTCTCTCTCTCTCTCTCTCTCTCTCTCTCTCTCTCTCTCTCTCTCTCTCTCTCTCTCTCTCTCTCTAATTTCAGCAACAAAAAGATATTAACTTGATTTGATAAGATAAAATCCTAACCAAATATATTATCTAAGAAAAGATTTCCTAAGATAATATAACCGGAATAAGATAATATATTTCTCTCTCCAAATCTTCCAATCGGCGTGATCCACCCGATTTTCCTTTTCGTCAACCGCATGATCTTCAAAGATAATTTTTATAATCTTCATGCTTGATTTCTTCATTCCATTCGCAACTTGATGTTTTGTTCGACACTGATGTTCCTTGAGAGGTAACAAAGCGTATGGAGAAAGCTTTATTCCCTCTGCACTCCTGCGCTGCAATGGTTCCCTGTGACAACTTTGTTTGTTCTTGAAACAGTTAGATACCAGATTAGCTGAATGTTTGTTACCATCAAAACCTAAGGAATTCAACAAATTCTCCCTTTTTGATGGTGACAAACATCCTTAACAAAATAACACACATATGAGATAACGACATTAGTATGAAGAAAGTTTTCCCCTTTTAGACATAATAGTTCCCCCTCAGAGACAGTACAGATAAAACATGATTAGTTCCCCCTCAGCTAAGCTACCCGTCATTTTTCCCCTTTTGGCATCATAAAAAACCTGAAGAAAAGTGCAGAAGGAAAATGAGCATATCCGAATAAGCAAACAACCCCTTTTTCATTAACAAAAACAAACAAAGACAACTGCATGGACAACAACAAAATAAGAAAAGATAACAAACATGATCAACATGCCAGTCAAGGCAAACACATGAAACAGAAACAAAGAAAAACAAAGCAACTATGGGATATATGTGCTGGGAACAAAAGAGGGTTGGGTAAGTGGAGAAAGACGAATCAGGCGCCGCTGGTGCCAGCAGAGGGAGCCGAAGAATGATGATCAATCAGGGCACGCACATCCTCTGTAAGACGTCTT
Source organism: Rheum nobile (assembly GCA_027886185.1). Taxonomy (NCBI): domain Eukaryota; kingdom Viridiplantae; phylum Streptophyta; class Magnoliopsida; order Caryophyllales; family Polygonaceae; genus Rheum; species Rheum nobile. The sequence goes on from WOAB01000481.1 coordinate 633,617, forward strand.
TGTTGTTCCGCCAATGAAGATACTGCATGAGACAACCTCCTTAGTTCCTTCCTCAGATCAGAATCCTTTGTTTGTTCCCCCTCAGAGTCTACACCTTCAAAATCCTCTTCCTCAACCTCAACAACTGACTCAGGAACAGCCTTGACCCACCCAACTCCTTCTTGCAACACAAACTGCATCTTGTGCAGATTACTGGCATCTAAGGAACGAGAGAAGAATAAGCTTTTCGTAGACCCTTGGTATACCTTGTGGTACTCCAGAATTTGCTTGACTATGCGGGGGTACGAAAGAGCATGGCGATCAGTGTTCCTGGCGTGGGTCATATGTTGCATCATCACATGCGGCATATTGATTGGTTCCTTCTCAATGTTCTAACGAAAGAATATATAGACTTAGCTAAACCTAATTTCCATAAGATAGGAAATACAATCTAAAAATAAAATAAAATAAAATAACCGGAATAAAAGAAATAAAAGAAAAAAGAAATAAAATAGACTTCGGACGAAAATTCCGGAATGAGACTCCGGGCGAAAATTCCGGAGTGGGACTCCGGATTCGCTGCCGCGCATTTCCGCGGTCACGGAAATAATTCCACGGTCGTGGAAATTAAAATCCTGCTCTCGACTTGTGCTCGCTGGGGGATTTTCCGCGGGCACGGAATATTTTCCGCGGGCGTGGAATATTTTCCGCGGGCACGGAAAATGATGTTTTTTGCTCCGTTGCCTCGACTTCTCCGCGATCAAGTTGTGCACTCGCCCGCGGTCGCGGCAACTCCTTTCTTCTCCTTCGTGTGGCTCTTTCTTCTACTCTTCTTCGTCTCCTCAAGTGGTCTACTCCTCGTCTTCAATAAATCTTCGTTTAAGCTTCTCCAAACCACAATATCCACACTTCTTCTATCCAACTCCATACTCCACAGTTGTGCTCTAAATCCCTACAAATGGCACCCTAAACACCGGTAACAACTCCTAGATAAGCACTACAAAGTAGAGCTGATCAATAACTCCTCCCTATGGGATTCGACCCTTGCTTGCCTATTCTACTTAGTTAGGTTTTTAAGGATTATTTTGTTTAGGTGTCACGACAACGCCTGTCAAATTGGCGTCGTTGCCGGGGAGGCAAGTTTTGATTTTTCTTTGTGTGCCAATTTTTGTGTGGACCTATCTTATGTTCCATACCCGTGCTACTGACTCTCCACTTCTAGCTTGTGATACAGAAATTGAGAGAACCCTTTCTAGGAACCGCAGGACAAACAGAGCTTTGTGTTTTGACAATCCTTGTTTCGAGATGGCTGACGAAGCACCCACGTTGAGGCAGTTGACTGCCCCTAATCTGCAGCAACAACCTCTGGTTGTGCAGTTCCCTGAGCTGGCGGATGGCGTAAATTTTGAACTGAAGTCCGGGTTAATCCACTTACTCCCCCACTTCCATGGGATGAGTGGAGAAGACCCCAATAAACATCTATCTGAGTTCCATGCCGTCTGCACCAGCATGAAGCCAAGAGGCGTTATTGGGGACCAAATCAAGCTGAAGGCCTTTCCTTTCTCTCTGAAGGATGCGACAAATGATTGGTTTTATTATTTGGCTCCAGGAAGCATAGACACATGGGCTAAGATGACGAAAGCCTTCCTGGAGAAGTACTTCCCTACGACCAAGCTCAATAGCCTGAAGAGGAGCATCATCAATATTGAACAGCAGGCTACTGAGATGTTGTATGAGTACTACGAGAGGTTCAAGAGGTTGATCTCTAGCTGTCCCTACCATGGATATTCAGAACAAGACCTCGTACTTTATCTGTACGGTGGTCTACTTGACGACGAGCGTCGGATGGTGAACGCAGCATATGGAGGAAACATCTTGAACAAGACGCTAGCTGAAGCGTATGAGGTCTTCTTTGAGCTATCTGAGGACTCAAGACAGTTCAGCAAGAGGGTGAGCACCCAATCAGTAAAGGCTGCAGAATCCCAGCCATCACCCTCAATATTATCTAACATAGCTGAGATGAAGGAGATGATGAGGAGATACATGATGAAGGGTAGCCAGCAGCAAGTCAAATCTTATGGGATATGCTACGACACGATGCATCCTACTGATGCATGTCCCACGCTGCAGGAGCCCACTGCTGAGGTGAACGCTATTGGAGGTTTCGGACCTCAAAGGCCAAGATATGATCCGTACTCCAACACGTACAATCCAGGGTGGAGAGATCACCCAAATTTGAGATACGAAAATCAGCAGAGTACTCCTCAGGGCCAGGAAAATAAAGAGTATCACTAGAGGCCTCCACAATTCCTACCGCGCCCACAACAATTCCAACAGCCTGGGGGTCAACAACATCAATTTTGAGCTCCATATGACCAAAGACCTCAAGGCCAAAGCTCAAGTTCATCTATGCCCGGTGATGGCATGATCAAATCTCTTGCTCAGAGCATATCAAACAATGAAGACATGATCAGATCTCTCACCCAGAGCGTATCAACGTTGGCAAGCACTACGGCCCAACAAATTCAAGCACTGGTCCGGCAACAGGAGTCTCTAGCTCAGACTGTAACAACGTTGGGAAATACTATGGTCCAACAAAATCAAGAGATGCGGTCAAGTAATCAGAACTTGGAGAAGCAAGTGGGGAAAATCTCCATCGCATTGAGCAGACTAGAAGCCCGAGACTCGGGAAAACTACCATCTCAAACGGTAGTAAACCCGAGGGAGAACGTATGTGCCATGACGCTGAGGAGCGGAATACATGTGGAAGAAGGTCGAGCTCAACAGAAAGATGTCCGCGATCGCGGAGAAGAAGGCCACGACCGCGGAATCTCTCCTGGGGACAATGCAAAAATTGGCGAATTTCCGCGACCGCGGACAGATTTCCGCGATCGCGGAAAAGTTTCTGCTGAAGAGGATTATTGCGACGAATTTCCGCGACCGCGGACAGAAAGCCGTGATCGCGGAAAACTTCCTGGAGCCCCAGACGCCTTCGAAGTTGTCCACGAGGATTATGTGCGCCCCTCCCTCCATCCGCTCAGCTCGTTGAAGCCTCCCACACCCTTTCCCGAGGCACTAAAGGACACCAGGAAAGTGGAGAACGACAAGGATTAATTTGAGACCTTCAACAACTGCGAGGTAAATATTCCTTTGATAAAACTTGTTCAAAGTATCCATCGCTATGCCAAATTCTTGAAGGAGCTGTGCAAAATAAAGAGGAAGAAAGCGATGAAGGAGAAAAAGAAGGTCAAAGTCAGTGAGAACATATCCGCTATGCTGCAAAAGCGGTTGCCCAAGAAATACAGTAATCCGGGCATGTTCACTATTCCCTGCAAGATAGGTGGCACCCTGTTTGAAAAAGCTATGCTGGATTTAGGTGCCTCTATCAACGTTTTACCTCTCTCGCTGTAGGAGTCTTTAGAGGTCGGGCCATTAGAGAAGACAGGGATTGTGATCCAACTGGCTGACAATTCATACGTGTATCCCAAAGGAGTAGTGTAGGATGTGCTGGTAGAAGTTGACAAGCTGATTTTCCCTGCGGACTTCTTTGTGATGGATACGGGGCAAGATAAGCATACAACCCCTGTGATGCTAGGAAGGTCGTTTATGAACACGGCATGTACAAAGATTGATGTGAGCAGCGGTTCACTCACAATGGAGTTTGACGGGGTGAGGGTCGGTTTCAACATAGATGATGCAAAGCGACACCCTCCTGATGGTAACCCCGAGTGTTCAATTGATGTGGGTAACCCAAGTTGATTAGGAGAGCACCAAGTCGAGCCACGACAATAACTAAGGCGCTGCTCGGGAGGCAACCCGAGGTATGTATTTCTTTTCTTGTCTTTTCATTCCATGTCTTTAGTTGTTTTTGTTTTATCTTGTGTTATTTTTGTATGTGTTTTTATTTTTGTTTTTGCTTTAGACTAACCTGCAGGTAGGAGACCCGGAGCCAAAAATTGAAGACGATGAACTACGCACCAGAAACATTTCCGCGGGCGCGGAAAGTTTTCCGCGGTCGCGGAAATAACACTGTAAGTCCCCTTTACCTGTTTGATAAAATAATAATAAAATAATAATAAAAAAAAAGTTCTACCGAAGGCTAGCTGTCCGAGTTTCCATGGAGAGATGGTGCACATCATGCTACCAAAGAGGAGACATTCGCCCCACATTTTATTTGGCAACGATGATGGCCCGACATTCGACAACTGTTGAGCAGAAACACCAGAGCCCACAACACGATTACATTTGGGCTCCATTCTGTGTTCGTTGACGACCGTGCAGCCCCGTTTTCTTTAAGACCACTACACCTTACAGTGGATCAATTTGGTTGCACGGTGGAGTTTGAGTTTGAAGACCGCCGCAACACCAGTGACATGTGCTTTTATTGCTTTACCGCCAGCGCCAACATCCCAGTCCAAGCCAACTCAGCGACGGTTGTGAGTTCTTTTCTGCTTTTCCTTATGCTTCATTTTTTTTTGTCTTTCATTACATTGAGGACAATGCAATGTTTAAGCATGGGGGAGTGTTCTATACTTGCTAATCGTCTGAGGAAGAAAGAAAAAAAATAATGAAAAAAGAAAAAAAGTCAAAAATTGAAAAATTGAAAAAAGACAAAAATAAATCCTAGGATAAGTCGAAAACCCGAAAGGGTGGATTAGGCAATAAGCAGGTGGCTTGGACCAGCAATAGGCTGAGGTAATATAAGGTCAATGGTGATGTGAGTTTTATGTGAGCCCACCTATTGAAAGATAAAATGAGTGGCTTTGTGAAAACCCGAAAGGGCGCCTTGGCAAAATGAGTGAAAAGAAGATGAGTGATTATTAGGATTCCTCATTTTTCCTGGCACGGTGACATAAGAAGAGGTGATATAAGGAGGATTCGGATAAGTCACTCTGGGAGGCATAAGAAGATAGATGGAGGCTAGGATTAGATGGTTACTTTCACTCTATGGTGTTCGGGTTAAGCTTGGGGGAAGTACTCTGCTTTCCTTTAAGCTTGTATGTTATGTGTTGTTTATTGTGTTGGTACCTTAGAGTTTCATGATTAGGTGCAATTCTTAGTGGAGATGGTTTTTCTGTGCTTCCTGAGACCTTGGGAATTTCATTAGAGGAGTAGGTTTCTATTAGCTTACTCGAGGACGAGCAAGGTTTAAGCATGGAGGAATTTGATCAGCGCTACTTTATAGGGTTTAGCTAGGAGTTATTACCGGTGTTTTGGGTACCATTTGAAAAGTTTAGAGCGTTATTGTGGAGTATGGAATCGAGGAGAAGAAGTATGATTATGGTGGTTTGGAGAAGCTTAAATGAAGATTATGAAGATGGAGGAGAAAGCCACTTGAGAAGACCAGAGAAGACGAAGAAAGAAGTGAAGAAGTGCAACAGTGAAGAATCCGCGGTCGCGGACGCCAGAGCCGCGGTCGCGGAAAATACGAACAACGAGGCTTTACAGTAAGTTTTTCGCGGTCGAGGAAATTTCTTCCGCGGTCGCGGAAAACACGTTATAAGACGCGCCGAAGACTTCGTCAGAAGATTGCTTTATTTTATTTTTCTTATTTCCGTTTTGTTTCTTTTTGGAAAGATATTATTTCCTATCTTGAGTTTTAGGTTTTGCTAGGGTTATTTAACCTAGTTTCCTAGCAGCCACTTTATCTTATCTTAGATCGTTTAGAGACTACGATTCAGCGTTGTTTTTCCCTTTGAGTTTTTGTATTTTCAAGACTATGAAGAACTAAGCAACCTTTGCTTAGTTCGACGATTGAAGCCTTTATTTGATATATGATTGTGAGGTTATAATTCGATTCCTATTCCTTTGACTATATCTTTTCTCTTGAGCTTATTCCTATTGATTGTTGCTGATTTGACTGGCCTAATCAACTAGTTGATATTAGTAATTGTCTATTGCTAGGGTTTGGATATTTCGAGTTGAAATCCCTTATCTTGTGTAGCAAACATGATATTCTAGGACTAGTTGGACTAGTTTATTGTGAAGAGAATTGATTATGTGTTAAATGCTGCGAGTTGTGGTGTTGTATGTATCCTGGTTAATTCTTATGCTTCTTGCTGCTATTGTTCTAAATCTTGATAGTTTCTTATGTGTTCGATAGTTAGGGTTACCAAGACTAGTTGGACTGGTAACTATTTCAGAATAGGGACAGGAATATTCATAGAAATGAATAGAAATAATCTAGGATCAATCAATCAAATGAATGGTGGATATTTGTCTGGCTAAGTACTTTTTCCCAATTGATTACAACCCTTTGCTTTTGATTTACTTTGTTTACTTGCAAACAAACCAACAAACCCCCCTTTTGTTACTTTGGCATATTACTTTGCATTAAGAAAGATAACTCCTCCCTGTGGGATTCGACCCTTGCTTGCCTATTCTACTTAGTTAGGGTTTTAATGATTATTTTGTTTAGGTGTCACGACAACGCCTATCAGTATTCTGCTTGATGAACTCAACATCCAACAACAGTTCCCTGACCACGCCTTTACGGCTAATATCCCTGACCTCCTAGACTTCCGCCTTCACCTTGCCCTTTGCACTTTGGCGTCGTTGATTCTTGCGAACAGGAGCCACATACACATTGGCGCGTTTTGATTTGCGCTCAGAAACCTGCTGAGACTCGTCGTCCGAGCTCACCGGAATTGCCTTGGTGGCCTGGGCTTGAGCGCGTGTCTTGCGTTTGGTAGAGCAGCCCATCTTGACCCATGTAGAGAACTTGGGTCCCTTAGGCGGCGAAGCCTCAGCATCATCCTCCATCAATTCCTTCTCCAGATTGCGCACTACACCCTTGATGTTAGCGGTGACGACAACATGATCCTCTGTCGTTGTCGGCATCGTCGTGGTGGTGTCGTCGAGAAATTCCTCGGACTCCTCCTCAGGTCAGGTGGGGTGGGTGGGAGACGAGAGCACCTCCTCTTTTTCGTTCGAGGAGACGGCAGTCGGGGCGGTGGGGTTATGGTTAGGGTTTACGGAGGCAGGAGGTGGTGAAGGTGATTTGGGGGCTACGTAGGGGACCATTATGAGTTTGTCTGGTGTAGGTGATGAAGGAGGAGTGATTGTGGTGGGGGAGGTGGTCGTTTGTGGTGGTGGAGGGTTGGTGGCGTCAAGAGTGGAGGTGGAAGGGGTGGATTGGGCGATGGCGGCGAGGATGATAGGATCAGTTCCCATAGTAGAGAGCTTGCTAAGGAGACTTTGGAGATCCTCAGCGTCGACAATGGGGATGTTGGAAGGGGAGGCCATTTGTGGAGCTGTGAGGATGAAGACGAGAGAAATCAAGATGGCAAGAGAGATTTAGGCAAAGAAAGCAGTGATGAGGGATTACCTGGGAGAGCTGAATAAATAGAACACACAAAATCTTTTTGGTTGCCAAAGATAACCCTTGAGATCTTCTATCTTTTCCAAAGATTTGCATCTGAAATCTTCACCTTCCAAAGTTAAAATTTTGCAAATTATGTCCAGATTCATCAAAGCCCACACAATTCTCGAGCCCATCATATCACACAACCATCACTTCAACTCTAAATGCATGCAACACTTCCCAATCGCAGTTACATGCCATTATTACCCATCAAATCATTCAAATCCCTGTTGTAGACCACAGTGGAGACGATTCGTTTTCCCGCCTTACCGAAAAAGTAAAAGTGTGCGATGCGGGGGTAACGTTACTAGAGAGGGTACAAAGAACATCACACAAAAATTATACGAGAATTTTTTAAATGTTTAATCATGAATGAGAGGCTCCTAGATGTGGATGATTAGAGGGGCTCATAGGAAGCATCAAGCATGATGGCTAGGGTAAGCTGTAGAGTCAACAATCATTTGGGCTTATAATGAGAGATCAATGCATCAAGTTGATTCTTTTGAGCTGAAAGAAAACTGTTTCATTTATTATGATGTTAGCATGGATGATCATGCAAGAAATTTTGCAAATTAGTGAAGTGCAAGCAAGAAGCTAAGCATGTTGTTCATACAATGATCAAGGGAAAGAATGCAAATCAAGACACGACACTTACACAACCACCAATTGCCAAGTAATTTAGCCAGTCATCGAGGGAACACAACAAGTAGACAATTAGTTGAGAGAGATCATACCAAGTTCCATGCAGAACTATTCGAAGGGTTCCATATTCAGTGCCTTGGTGAAAATGTCAGCGATTTGATCCTTGGTTCCACAGAAGTCCATGGACACCAACCCTTTCTCCACACAATCACGTAAGAAGTGATGTCTTATCTCGATATGCTTGGTACGTGAGTGTTGTACATGATTCTTGGAGATATTTATAGTACTAATATTGTCACAAAGAATGGGAATAGAGTCAAGAATAATACCATAGTCACTGAGTTGTTGCTTGAGCCATAGGAGTTGAGTACAACAAGTTGTGGCGGCTATGTATTCGGCTTCTGCAGTTGACAAGGCAACTGAATTCTGCTTTTTCGACCCCCAAGAAACCAAACATGGCCCAAGGAACTGAGCCATGATCTTCAAAGATAATCTTTATAATCTTCATGCTTGATTTCTTCATTCCATTCACAGCTTGATGTTTTGTTTAGCACTGATGTTCCTTGAGAGGTAACAAAGCGTATGGAGAAAGCTTTGTTCCCTCTGCACTCATGCGCTGCAATGGTTCCCTGTGACAACTTTGTTTGTTCCTGAAACACGTAGATACCAGATTAGTTGAATGTTTGTTACCATCAAAACCTAAGGAATTCAACAATTTTTATATACTTAGTGTAACTATTAAATTACAGTTAGTATAACTATTAAATTAAACGGTACATTTCAGTTTGATTTTTGAGTATGTATTTACTTAAATCGGTGAAAATGAGGAAATAGAAATTTAATTAAGATGTATATAGTGTAAGGAGAAAACATTGTATAGTTTATCTAAAGATGAAATATATTGTAAACAAGTACGCACAAGAGATTACTGAGAGCACTTTTCCGTAGACTTGGTGTAGGATAGTTAGGAAGAAATGATTAAATGGGTTAAACAAAAGGGTTAGGAATTGATGATGGTTATTGTCATTCAAAACTCAAATCGTTGAAGAGTGAAGCTGAGTTACGAGAATTTTGGTGAGTATTTTTGGATCGTAGTGTTTCGTCTGAGGGAACAAATGCTTTGTTCCCACAGAAGGTGCAACAGAATATTTAAGCAAGAAAGAATAACAGTAGAACTCACTATTTAAAGTGGAAACCCCAATTAGTCAAATAACTAATCAAGGAAAAACCACTACCTTCAAGCTTCCCGCTTGAGAGGATTTTGAAGATGTCTACTTGTCTTATTGATTTCTTGATCGGTTACACCTGTAGCTCAGACTTTAAACCCTAGACTTCCCACCTAGTTTTGAATCACTCCTACAACAATGAACACGAGCTCACTCTCTAAGACTCACAAACTCATTCACTTCTTTTTTTCTCTCACTGAAATGCTTCGAGTTCGTCCACTAGAAATGATCGACTCACTTCTATTTATACAAGCAGAGAATCCTACTAACAAATAATATCTATCTCTCACTTTCCGGTAACAAAAAGATATTATTTGACCCAAAAAGATAATATCCCAACCGATCCTATTATTTAAGGAAATATCTCCTAAAATAATATAATCAAGATAAGATAGAATTTTCTCTCTCCAAATCTTCCAATCTGTGCAATCAAAACGAGCTTGCTGATTTCAACCGCAAGATCTTCATGGAGAATCTTCATTATCTTCACAACCTTCTTTTTATGACATTTGCTGCTTGTTGTTGTGACGACACTGTTGTTTCTTTGGAGGTAACAAACCGTTTGGAAAACTCTTTGTTCCCTTTGCGTAACCACACTGACGATCGTTCCCTGTGACATCTTTGTTTGATCCTGAATCACCTAGTCGCAATATTAGTTGAATGTTTGTTACCATCAAAACCAAGGAATTCAACAAATTCCCCCTTTTTGATGGTGACAAACACCCTTGACAAAATAACACATAAGTAAGATAAAGACAACGGCATGAAGAAATGTTTCCCTTTTAAGACATTATAGTTCACCCAAAGAGACAGTAAAGATGAAGACATGATTAGTTCCCCCTCAGCTAGACCACCCATTTATTCCCTCTTTTGGTATTATCAAAAACATAAGAGAATTTTAGAATGAAAGTTAACAAGTGATAGCATGCATTTAGACTAGTTTAGGTCACGTTTATTTCTGCTATTTTGGTTTGTTTCGTTCATTTTCCTTTTAGTTTTATTTGGTTTTAGTAGATTTAGTGTCCGGAGTCTACTCTTGCATTTGTTGCATTTCAGGATCTTTAGGTGGCGTTTTTGGAGAATGGTGGCCTTAATACGAAGATGTTTGAGTAGAGGACTCGAAGGGATGACGCCAACGTCAAGTGTGCGGGTGACGAGAAGAAGGCGGGACCAAGGCCGATCAAGGAGAGAGTCTGAGGCAAGCACATGGGAAGGAAAACTGCGCCAAACTCGGCCAAGACCCGGCCGAGTTTCGGCCCGAGTCATAAGCCCACTCAAGACGTCAACTGGGAGCAACTCGGTCGAGACCCGACCGAGTTTCAGCCCGAGTCAGACAAAGGGAGTTAACTGAGAACAACTCGGTCGAGACCCGACCGAGTTGTCTCTCGAGTCAGCCCAAGAGATGTCAACTGGGAGCAACTCAGTCGAGACCCGACCGAGTTGTCGCCCGAGTCAGCGTCGCTGACTGAAACTCAGCCCGTGACCCGGCCGAGTTTCTGGCCGAGTCGGGCTACGGTTTTGTCTCCGACTTGTTTTATCCCGTGCGTCGTTTTGCTATTTGGAGGGGGGTATAAAAGACTTGTGAAAACTTCTATTTGGATACCTAGCAGCTGCATATTCCCTTTTCTTTAGATCTAAAAAACCCTAGTTGAAGATTTTGCTAGAAGGGATCATTTGATAATCGAATCTCTTTTGGAATACAATTGGTATGTTGTCTCTTTCAATGAATTTGATTTCTCTTTCTCTCATGTCTAGCTAAACCTTCTTTTCTAGGGTTGGGTGAACCCAATGTTGAATTAGGTAGATTTGATTGCGGAATTCGATTGAATGAATATGTGAATGTGATTCGATTCTATCCTAGGATGCTTAATGACCTAATTGATTCGTAATTGGGATTTCTATTGGAATTTGAGACCGAAAGGAGAAAATGATAATAGAAGATTGATGCTAGATAGATCCCTAGGATAGAACTTGAGGATTATTTGTGCGAAAGTGACTTAATCCTCTTGTGGTACTTGACTATCGAATTGATTTTTGGATGAGTAGATTCCGCGGAGCGCGAAAGAGAATGTTGTTTCTACTTGGTCATTGATCTTTACGGAACTTAATGGGCCTTGATGAGATTAGCTTTGTGCGAAAGTGACTGCTAATCGAGTCTAGGTACATGCACTATTCGTCTGAAAAGAGGTAGTGTTGACATTAGATAGTGGGTCCTTCAAATGACATTCATATTGAAATCTAATCAAATATCGTTTAGAATCTACCAAAACACCATTGTGGGGATCCTAACCTTGGAAGTTTCTTCCCAACTGATAATCCATTTTTACTTGACATTTGTTACCATTGAAACCGAATTGTAAACCTCTCTTACTTACGACTTAATCTATTAGTTGATCTGACAATTGATACTACTACATAGTCCCTGAGTTCGATATCTTGGTACTACAACCGAACTCGTACACTTACGGGGTAAGATTTGGACCTATCAAGAGAAGGAGCAAGAGGAAGTGCCCAAATATGTGCCACCACCGCCCTACAAGCCACCTCTTCCCTTCCCACAAAGGAAAGCTCAAGCTCAGTTGGATCAGCAGTATGGCAAGTTTGTGGATGTGTTGAAAAATCTCTACATCAACATTCCCTTCACCGATGCTCTTAAGCAAATGCCATCTTATGTGAAGTTTTTGAAGGAGATCTTGTCCAACAAGAGGAAGCTGGATGACTATCAATCAGTTTCTTTGAGCCAGGAGTACAGTGCCCTAATCCAAAACAAATTGCCTCCAAAGCTTGGAGATCCTGGTAGTTTCAATGTCCCCATGGTGATTGGTGATTGCACCTATGATGCTTTGTGTGATTTGGGGGCTAGTGTGAGTTTGATCCCGCTCTCCATATGCAAGGACTTGGACTTGGGAGAGCCGAGACCTGTGAAGATGACTCTATACATGGCTGATAGGTCCGCAACTCGTCCGGTAGGTATTTTGGAGGACATACCCATCCAGATAGGTAAGTTTTTCATTCCTGTTGACTTCATTGTTTTGGATATTGATGCTAACTCTCCTGTCCCTATTATTTTGGGAAGACCCTTTTTAGCTACTGTAGGTACTCTCATTGATGTGAAACAGGGTATTCTTCCTTTACTATTGGGGATGAGAAAATTGAGTTTAACTTGTCCAAAGCTATTAAGCGACCTTCTTTTGAGGATGATGTATCCAGGATTGATGTGGTTGATCACGAAGCTCAAGAATCCATGATGTCCCTCATGATTGATGACCCTTTGATAGCATCCATTTCATATAGATTTAGGACGTGCATTTAGGTGTTACAATAGGTTGTTCTCTTGTGTTCTTGCATCTTTTCTAGTTAGTTTCATTGTTTTGTTGAGTTTAGATGTCTACACAAGTTTCTGCATGTTTCAAGTGGATTTGCTGGTCTTTGGATGCGCATTGGAGTTCACTAGGATGCTATCAGGCAAAGGGGGCGGAAAGGATGGATCGCATGGCAGATGGAGCATTCTGATGTGCTGCACGGTTAACCCTTAACCGTGCCAAACACCCATTAACCGTGCAGCTGTGCAGAGGTGAAGAATGAACACGCTGTAATTTGGCACGGTTTGTTCTTAACCGTGCCAAACACCCATTAACCGTGCTCGATGTAATTTTTGTGACGTTTCATTTCTTCCGACCTTTCTTTATTGGGGGGAGTATAAATACTTTTGGGACTGGTTTTTAGAGACCCCTTATGCTATTCTAATCGTTTTTTAGAGACACATAGAACCCTAGTTGTGTTTTGGAGATTTATCTTGAAGATTGTTGAAGATTGGAGATTGTTTCCTGGATTCGATCAAGTATTTCTCTTCTTCTAATCTAATTGAATGATTTTTCTGATTCCTATAATGTTTTTGATTGATTTTCCAAGCATGCTAGGCTAAACCCCTTTTATCTAGGGTTGGAGTGATCCCAATAATGAATTGGTAGACTTGTAATTGTGTTTGTCTGAATTGGTAGCATGAGTTCTTATTTGATTCAATTCTAGGGTTCATATTGCTATTGATAATTTATCAATTAGAATTCTATTAGGTTGAGTCTGAAAGGAGAAACCTAATTAATTAATTAGACAAGGTATGAGTTTGAAAGGAGATTACTATTGTTGGAATTACTAAGAATTGAACCTGAATAAACTTGTTTGTTCTTGCGGAGTTCTAAGTTATCATAGAAATCCTAGGTTAGTCTGGAATTAGCGGAGCACGAAAGTGAATGTTACTCCGGATTTATCCTAGATTCTAAGTGCTCAAGGGTTCTAAATTTGACTAGCTTTGCGCGACAACGACTGTTAGTTGGAATTTAGATACTTCTACTATTGTTTGAAATGAATTAGTAGTGATATTTGATAACTTGCCGTCAAATGAGTTCATGCTATTCTAAGACAACACACACATAAGTTTACCAAGGCATTGTTGTGGGGATCCTTAATCCTAGATATTTCCCATCCTTTGAATTTACTTATATTTGCGATACTTATTTCTTAGTTTAATCAAACAAACCTTCCTTACGGCTTAGCTTACCAGTTTAGTTACAAAAGGTACTACATTGTCCTCGTGGGAACGACACTTGAACAGCTACAACTGACCCCATACACTTGTGGGTAGGTTTTCGCCACATCAAGTTTTTGGCGCCGTTGCCGGGGACTATTGCTAGTATCGGTTGTATTCCCTACAACTGGTTCGACTAGGTCTTTTGTGTGTTTTGATCCTTTTCCTTTTGACTTTGGTTTCAGGTTTGTTTTCTTCTGATGCGGAGAGTCCTGAGCGCTAATAATCTCAACGACTTTGATCCCGAACCTGAGCGTACTTTTCTCCTAAGAAGAAGGCAACAACGTGAAATTAGAGTGCAAGATATGGCTGGTAGAGGGAACGGTGGCTTGTTGGGTGATGAAGAGCAGCCACGTATGACTCTTGGTGATTATGTGATGCCAAATCACCTTGGTCCTATTTCTGGTGTGGTCTGACCTCCGGTGGCAGCCCGTAACTTCGAGCTGAAACCCTCCCTAATCAACATGGTTCAGCAGAATCAATTTGGAGGTCTCCCTTCTGAAAACTCACACCAGCACTTGGCTACTTTTATTGAGCTGATGGATACAGTGAAGATTCATGATGTTTCTCAAGATGCATTTTTCCTGCGTGCTTTCTCATTCTCTCTACGAGATAGGGCCAAAGCTTGGTTCAAGGCCTTACCTCAAGGCTCTATTACCACTTGAGATGAGTTGGCCAAGGCATTTCTCACCAAGTACTTCCCACCTAAGAAGACAGCTGAGATGAGGAATCAAATTCTTGCTTTCAAGATGAAAGATGACGAGTCTCTTTATGAAGGATGGGAGAGATTTAAGGAGTTATTGATGTTGTGCCCTTATCACGGGCAAGAGAAATGGACCTTGCTACATGTCTTCTATAACGCTGTTGATAGTTCAACTCGACTGATTATTGATGCTTCAGCTGGTGGTAGAATTATGGCAATGGAAGTTGATGAAGCATGGGAGAAGATCGAGAACACTGCTCAACACTCTCATTATTACAGTGATACTCGCTCAACTTGAAAGAAACTAGCAGGGATGTATGAGGTTCATTCTGAAACACATCGACAAGCTCAAATGGATGCTATGAAACAAGAGATCAAGAGGCTGAATTTGTTAGTTCAGAAGTCTCAAGGGCAGGGTGCAGGGTCATCCAGTCAGGCTGCATCTAGTGTAGCTTGTCAGTTTTGTGGAGAGGGTGATCATACTATTTCATCATGTCAACTTTTTACTGCTCAAGGTGACACCCAAGGTGAGGCAAACTACATGAACAACTTCAATCGGGGCCCTAGGAATGATCCGTATTCCAATACCTATAATCATGGGTGGAGGAATCATCCAAACTTCTCCTACAAGAATGACGATGCTCAGCAAAGACCACCTCCAGGGTTCCAACCGGGACTCTCTCAACCGCAAGCACCCGCTCAGACCTTTGATAATTCCGTACTTCAGTCTGTGTTGAGGGAAATGGCTAAAAATCAAGGGATCATGGCTTCTCAATTGGAAGCCCTATCCAAGAAGGCTGAAAACTTTGAGAGCTTGCCTAAGAAGATGGACCAATTGGAGAGTCAGTTGGCCCAAATTGCTATGAATGTTCCTAGGCCTGCTGGTCAACTTCCTGGTCAACCTGAAGTCAACCCTATGGAGCATTGCAGGGCTGTCTCTCTGAGTGAAGAAAAACAGTTGGAAGAGAACAGTCCAAGAGAAAAAGAAGCGATAAAGGAGCCTGTGGAGAAGCCACAAGAAGAAGAACCCAAGTATGTTGCTCCCCCGCCATACAAGCCACCTCTGCCTTTTCCTCAGAGAAGGATTCAGATACAGCTAGAGCACCAATTTGTGAAGTTTAAGGAGATGATGAAGAAGTTGTATGTTGACATACCTTTCGCAGATCTCCTTACTCAAATGCCTACGTATGCTAAGTTCCT
Source organism: Rheum nobile (assembly GCA_027886185.1). Taxonomy (NCBI): domain Eukaryota; kingdom Viridiplantae; phylum Streptophyta; class Magnoliopsida; order Caryophyllales; family Polygonaceae; genus Rheum; species Rheum nobile. Next base: position 649,315 of record WOAB01000481.1, read on the forward strand.
GAAAGAGATTCTGATCAAGAAGAGAAGGCTGGAGGACTATGAGACTGTGGCCCTGACAATGGATTATGCTGAGAAGATGCCAAAGAAACTACAAGATCCGGGTGAATTCTTTATCCCTGCATATTTTGGCAATCTGACTTATAATTGTCTTTGTGATCTCGGGTCTAGTGTCAATGTTATGCCCTTGTCAATCTGCAAAGAACTGAAAGTGGGTGAGCCTGTTCCATCCAAGATGCGTCTCATTATGGCTGATAGTTCTGTTACTCATCCTGTGGGCATAATAGAAAATGTTCCTGTGAAAGTGGGAAAGTTTTTCATACCGGGAGATTTTGTGATACTTGACATGGAGGTTAGTAATAAGACTCCCATCATTCTTGGGAGACCATTTTTATCCACTGATGGGGCTAATATTGATGTCAAGGATGGGAAGCTTTCATTCACAATAGGGGAAGAGAAGATTGAGTATAAATACTTCAAGGACTACTTTCTTGAGATATACAAAGACACTCCACCAGCTCCTATCAGGGGTACCTGTTGTAAGATTGAGGTTGATCCCGGGCAAGATGAGATCATATCTGACATTGATCGTCTGCTGAATATGTCTTTGAGAGATCCGGACCTAGATGATGGAGAGAATGCCAGTGCAAAGAAAAGGCAAACACCAACGAAAAGGAAGGCGGCCAAGACAAAGGTTGAGTTCAAGAGTGGAAATATGGTGTTGTTATCCCATGAAAAATCCAACATGTTTCCAAGCTCTAAAGGGACAAGATGGCCAGGACCGTATAGGGTCACTCGAGTTCTAAAAGATGGGACAATTGAGTTATGGCATAAGAACTCTGGAAAGTTTAAGGTGCAGAGTCGTCGATTGAAGCATGTTGTCACGCCTGATCCGATCAAGCAGGGTACCACCGACCCTCCCGATTCGAGTACTTGAAAGTGGTGGGAGGTCAAGCTAATGACCCAAAAGAAGCGCTGCTTGGGAGGCAACCCAAGACTCTAGATGTGAGTTTCCTCTTCTTTTGTTCTTTTTCTACATTGGGACAATGTAGGATTTAGCTTGGGGGAGGAATTCACATTTTAGACTTGCATTTTAGTTCATCTTAGATTTTAGGTTTGTTTTTGTTGCATTTTGTTTGCGTTTGAACTTTTGTGTTAGTTTCCCTTTTGTGTACCTTGTTTGTAATGTTTGCACTATGGATGTTTGACTTGATACCCTGCTCGATCTTTTGTGGGTTCTTATAATAGTGCATGTACCATGAATCCTCTTAATATGCTTTAGCTGTTAATATTGCAACCGCCTGGTGGATGTGATATGATTGATCAAACCTATGACAATGACCTGAGCATGTGGACTTTGACTAAGATACGTTAGAACCGACACTCTAGACAAAATGTCCTGGTGAGCTTGTTGGCCTTCCTTGGACTACATTTGCAAAAGTCCTCTCGTTTTCTTCATGTGTGTGAACTCTCTTTGTGTGCTAATTCTAGAACTTGCATTAATATCTTCTTTGAGGCCACGCTCACGACTTATGTGCATGACATTAATAGAATTGAGGCATTGTTTTTATTAACCCTTTTCATCATTGGCCACCCTACTCATGTATCCTTTACTTGAAGCCCGTTGTGCCTTATTGCCTATTCTTTGGAAGCTCCACAAAAGCATACCGAGCCTAAAAGTTCATCCTTCCCATCCGGGGATTAGGATAGTTGAATTGTTGTTGCTAGAGTGGATTTTAGCCAAGCTTGGGGGAGGTTACATATATGGTGGTTAGAAACGTGTATAAATTTGAAATGTGTCTCCTTTCCATGTTTCTTCTTAGGCTTCTTACAAAAGTCAAAAAAAAGAAAAAAAAAAGATTGAAACAAAGAAGAAGAAACAATTAAATAAAAGGAAGGAGACCATATCATATGTAAGGGTTAAGTTGTATGGGTTGAAGGTTGAAATTCAATTAAAGGTTATTTTCGCTTGGTGTTGTCTTGGTAAGATCCTCTTCCCCGGATTTAGCTCCTCATGGCCTAAATATTCCTATGCCCTATGTTATACCTTGGCCCCATTACAACCTTGGAAAAGCCCTCATGATTTTTGTTGTGTACATGGTTCTTAGTGGTGGAGATTAAGAACACTGTTGCAAGCTTATGGTAGTTAGTATTCAAGATCGAGAATTAATATTGAGTGAAACACATGCCTAAACACATGAGTGTGAGTGACTTGTTTTTGATTCTAGTGAGGTCTGGAGTGGAGGAATTGATTGTACTCTTGTCATTGATTGAGAAGCATGCTAGGACGGAAGTTGTCGTTTGTTTGGCCTTTCATGGTTATTGTTCATATGACTTTTGGATAGAAACAACTGTTGTATATTTTGAGGACTCATCGTCATGTACTTGCTTGGGACAAGCAAGGGTTAAGCTTGGGGGAATTTGATAGCATCCATTTCATATAGATTTAGGACGTGTATTTAGGTGTTAGAATAGGTTGTTCTCTTGTGTTCTTGCATCTTTTCTAGTTAGTTTCATTGTTTTGTTGAGTTTAGATGTCTACACAAGTTTCTGCATGTTTCAGGTGGATTTGCTGGTCTTTGGATGCGCATTGGAGTTCACTAGGATGCTATCAGGCAAAGGGGGCGGAAAGGATGGATCGCATGGCAGATGGAGCATTCTGATGTGCTGCACGGTTAACCCTTAACCGTGCCAAACACCCATTAACCATGCAGTTGTGCAGAGGTGAAGAATGAACACGCTGTAATTTGGCACGGTTTGTCCTTAACCGTGCCAAACACCCATTAACCGTGCTCGATGTAATTTTTGTGACGTTTCATTTCTTCCGACCTTTCTTTATTGGGGGAGTATAAATACTTTTGGGACCGGTTTTTAGAGACCCCTTATGCTATTCTAATCGTTTCTTAGAGACACATAGAACCCTAGTTGTGTTTTGGAGATTTATCTTGAAGATTGTTGAAGATTGGAGATTGTTTCCTGGATTCGATCAAGTATTTCTCTTCTTCTAATCTAATTGAATGATTTTTCTGATTCCTACAATGTTTTTGATTGATTTTCCAAGCATGATAGGCTAAACCCCTTTTATCTAGGGTTGGGGTGATCCCAATAATGAATTGGTAGACTTGTAATTGTGTTTGTTTGAATTGGTAGCATGAGTTCTTATTTGATTCAATTCTAGGGTTCATATTGCTATTGATAATTTATCAATTAGAATTCTATTAGGTTGAGTGTGAAAGGAGAAACCTAATTAATTAATTAGACAAGGTATGAGTTTGAAATGAGATTACTATTGTTGGAATTACTAAGAATTGAACCTGAATAAACTTGTTTGGTCTTGCGGAGTTCTAAGTTATCATAGAAATCCTAGGTTAGTCTGGAATTAGCGGAGCACGAAAGTGAATGTTACTCCAGATTTATCCTAGATTATAAGTGCTCAAGGGGTCTAAATTTGACTAGCCTTGCGCGACAACGATTGTTAGTTGGAATTTAGATACTTCTACTATTGTCTGAAAGGAATTAGTAGTGATATTTGATAACTTGCCGTCAAACGAGTTCATGCTATTCTAAGACAACACACACATAAGTTTACCAAGGCATTGTTGTGGGGATCCTTAATCCTAGATATTTCCCATCCTTTGAATTTACTTACATTTGCGATACTTATTTCTTAGTTTAATCAAACAAACCTTCCTTACGGCTTAGCTTACCAGTTTAGTTACAAAAGGTACTACATTGTCCTCGTGGGAACGACACTTGAACAGCTACAACTGACCCCATACACTTGTGGGTAGGTTTTCGCCACATCACCCTTCAGAGCTTTACTTGATGGAAAGTGTGACCCAAGCTGAAAATCTAGAGCTAATTGCTGATGTGCTCTTTGATTTGGAGTCCACTAAGGAGATGCCTGAGGCCATTGTTGAAGCCCTTACAAGAGAAGACCTTATTCCTAAGGAGGGGACCAAAGAGGCACCAAAGGTGGAGTTGAAGTCACTTCCATCTAATTTGAGGTATGAGTTCCTTGGACCTAATTCGACTTATCCGGTGATTGTCAATGCTAGTTTAAGTGATTGTGAAATTGAGAAATTGTTGCATGAACTTAGATTGCATAGAAAAGCCATTGGATACTCTATTGATGATTTAAAAGGAATTAGTCCCTCAATGTGCATGCATAGTAGTGAAAAAAGAAGTGCTGAAATTGTTAGATGCAGGCATTATTTATCCTATTTCTGATAGTGCATGGGTTAGTCCTGTTCATGTTGTGCCTAAGAAAGGGGGAATGACTGTGGTGAAAAATGAAAAGAATGAATTGATTCCTACTAGGACAGTCACAGGTTGGAGGATGTGCATCGACTATAGGAAATTGAACAAGGCCACTAGAAAAGACCATTTCCCACTTCCCTTCATTGATCAAATGCTAGAAAGGTTAGCCAAGCATTTACACTTTTGTTATTTGGATGGTTATAGTGGATTCTTTCAAATCCCTATTCATCCTGATGACCAGGAGAAGACCACTTTCACATTTGCATATAGGAGAATGCCATTTGGTTTATGTAATGCACCGGGAACCTTTCAAAGATGCATGATGGCCATATTTTTTGATTTGATTGAGGATATCATGGAGGTTTTCATGGATGATTTCTCTGTGTATGGTACTTCTTTTGATGCTTGCTTGTCTAACTTGTCTCGAGTTTTACAGCGGTGTGAGGAAGTAAACCTTGTATTGAATTGGGAAAAATGTCATTTCATGGTAAGTGAAGGATATGTGCTAGGACACTTGGTTTCTAACCGTGGAATTGAGGTTGACAGGGCCAAGATTGAGATTATAGAGAAGATGCCACCTCCAACTTCGGTCAAGGGCATAAGAAGCTTTCTTGGACATGCTGGGTTCTATAGAAGGTTCATTAAGGATTTCTCCAAAATCTCCAAACCTCTTACTAACTTGCTCTTAAAGGATGTCTCCTTTGAATTTTCAAAGGAATGTCTGGATGCTTTTTGCAGGTTGAAGGAGGCTTTGATTTCAGCTCCTATTATGCAACCTCCTGATTGGGACCTTCCTTTTGAACTTATGTGTGATGCCAACGACTATGCTGTAGGGGCTGTTCTAGGCCAAAGGAAGGACAAGAAGCTACATGCTATCTACTATGCTAGTAGAACTCTTGATGAGGCCCAAGTGAATTATGCTACCACTGAGAAAGAGCTGCTTGCTATAGTATTTGCTTTTGAGAAGTTCAGGTCCTATTTGGTGGGTGTCAAAGTCATTGTCTATACTGATCGTGCTGCTATCAGGTATCTCTTGAGTAAGAAGGAGGCCAAGCCTAGACTGATTCGTTGGATTCTTCTCCTTCAAGAGTTTGACTTAGAGATCAGAGACAAGAAGGGCACAGAGAATTTGGTTGCTGACCATCTTTCTAGGCTGACTCAAGAGCAGTTGGAGTGCACAAAAGATGAGCCACCTATTGATGATTCATTTCCTGACGATCATCTTTTCAGGGTTGCCAATGAAGTCTTGACTCTTGCAAATTCGAGAATGCCATGGTATGCTGATTTTGTCAACTACTTGGTTTGCAAAGAGTTACCTCCTAAGCTATCCTTCCAATAGAAGAAGAAATTCATGTCTGATGTTCGACATTATTTTTGGGATGAGCCATTGCTTTTCAAGAGGTGTGCTGATGGAGTTATTAGAAGATGTATCCCTGAGGAGGAGGTAGAGAGTGTTATCACTCATTTTCATTCTCTACTGTTGAATTCCTTAGGTTTTGATAGTGACAAACATTCAACTAATCTGGGTACTAAGTGTTTCAGGAACAAAGACAGTTGTCTCAGGGAACCTTCGCAGCAAAGGATTGAAGAGGGAACAAAGCTCTGTTCTTGTGCTTTGTTACCTCTGAAGGAACAACAGTCACGAACAAGATCGAAGCTGCGAATGGAAGGAAGAAATCCAGCGTGTTATTTATGGAAACAAATCAAGGCGCACACGCGGTCAAGGATTGAAGAAATCGGCTGGAAGGATCTAGCCGTTGGAGGAGATATGGAGAGAGAAGCTCGATTCCTTATCTTAGGGATTCTTTCCTTAGATAAGCGGATTGGAGAGAGAAGAATCTTATCATATCCGTTTATATTAATTTAAGGGAATCCTTTCCTTTTATTAATATATACGGCTAGGGATATTATTCCTCCAGAAAAACATATCTTCTTGTTACCATGTTTGAATAAATCTTATCTTGTTACATTTAGGGTTTGTCGAGTTGTATTTAATAGATATGTGGATTCATGTCTATGTAACCACGACGACGGGAAAAACAGAGAGAACGAAAATTGAGATAGAAAAGGAATGAGGTGTGTGTAAGTCTTTGAGGGTTGAGTTTGGATTCATCGTTGTAGGAGTGATCTTCGAATCTAGGTGGGAAGTCTAGTGTTTTGGAGTCCATGCTACAAGTGTAATCGAACAAGAAATCAATAAGACAAGTACACACTTCAAAATCCTCTCAAGCGGAAGCTTGAAGGTAGTGGTTTTTCCTTGAGAAGCTAGTTTTGCCAATCAGGGTTTCCACTATACATCGTGAGTTCGTTCTATTATCTTTCTTGCTATATTTATCCACTGCAACTTCTATGGGAACAAAGCTTTTGTTCCCTCAGACGTAACTCTAACGATCCAACAATTGATATCAGAGCCTGGTGCTCTAGATTGTTTGTTTTAGTTACAGATTCTACAGGAAAGATGTCGTCAGGAAATGCCTTGGATAGAGACTCTCAAGAAGGTGATGTAGATGTGGCTCTCATCACTCAAGCCATGAAGAAGATATGGTCTCAAAGCAAAGGCACTAAAGGTTCGGTCATGGTTCACAATGACATGAAGGAGGTCGTCTGCTCTCACTGTTATGACAACGGACACTTCGCAAAAAAATGCCTCAACAAAGCGGCAGGTTCTTCTCAGGTCCTCAACGAGGAACAAACGAGGATTGCGAAGTGGGGTGACTGTAGCTCAGATGATGAAGCTTCTCCTCTCTCAAAGGATATCTGTTTGATGAGCTCAAAAGGTCACAACGTATCAGAAGGTGATTCCCATAAATCCGAGGAGGAAGCAAGGAAAGGCTCTTGGCACCTTGACAGTGCATGCTCAAGTCACATGACATGGAACAGTGAATGGTTCACCTCTCTTCAGCCAGCCTCAGGGGCATCGATAACTTTTGGAAACAAGAGTAAGGGTGAGGTTTGTGGTATCGGTATGGTAAGACTCTCTAAACACATCACCGTGAATAATGTGAATCTAGTGAATAATCTCAAGTTTGATCTATTTAGTGTGGCTCAACTATGTCAAAACAGAAAAAATAGGGTAGTATTTACCACTGATGATTGTCATGTTGAGTGTCTAAGTACAAGGAAAATCTTACTCAAAGGAATTTGCGACAACAACGTTTATAAGGTCGACCCTGCTTTCATCCCTAACAAGGACCTATGTCTGTCGTCTATTACTGAGACGACATACTTGTGGCACAAACGCTTTGGACATGCTAGCCTTCAACTCTTCTCCAAACTTCATAGACAAAAGTTGGTGAATGGTCTTCCCAAGGTTGAAGCAATGAGAAGTGACGTGTGCGACGCATGCATTAAAGGAAAACAAGTGAGGTCTTCCTTCAAGTCCAAAAGGGATGTAAGTACAACACGTCCTCTGGAATTAGTCCACATGGATCTTTGCGGGCCTATGCGCACGAAGAGCCGTGGGGGAAATGCATATGTCTTTGTTATTGTGGATGACTATTCCAGGTACACATGGACGATTTTCATCTCAACAAAGGATGAAGTGTTCGCTGAGTTTGAGTCCTGGCTTAAGGCAACTGAGAGAAGCACTGGTCATACCTTGGGGTCTATTCGCACCGATCATGGAACTGAATTCGAGAACTCTCAGTTCCTATCCCTCTGTAGGAACAGAGGTATCAACCACAACTTCTCTGCTCCCAAGACCCCACAGCAAAACGGTGTTGTGGAAAGGAAGAACAGAACTCTGGAAGACATGATGCATACTCTCCTCATCTCAAGTGGTCTTCCAAGGAGTTTCTGGGCCGAAGCCTTGAATGCCGCGTGCTACGTTCTGAACAGGGCAACCATTCGTCCTCTTATGAACAAAACTGCCTATGAGCTTCTGAAGGGAAGGAAACCTAATGTGTCTCATTTACGCACATTTGGTTATAAGTGCTTCGTCCACAACAACGGGAAAGATTCTCTTGGGAAGTTTGATCCCAGAAGTGATGAAGGAACCTTTGTAGGATATTCTCAGCAAAGCAAAGCCTACAAAGTTTTCAACAAGAGAACCAGAAAGGTAGAAGAAAGTATTCATGTTGTTTTTGATGAATCTGTCATGGCTGGTAACAATGTGCAGGAACAATCCGATAGAGTTCCCTCCAATATCGAGCCATCCGAAGATGACTTCTTTCAGCTTGTTGAAAGCAGTGTCGATGGTGAGACCTCTCAAGATCAAGAAACTCAAAATGATCCCTCAACACCGAGAACTCCCAACTCCACAAACTCAGGGGAAAATGAAGAGAATGCTAACCCGCCGGATATGTCTCAGGCACCTCAGGGGGATCAGAGCCCAAGTCACAACACAACGGAGCCCTCTGAGGACTGCCCTGCTGCTGAGGGAACAGGGGGAGTTTGCCCTAATGCTGATGGGACAGGTGGTGAAAGCTCAAATGCTGGCAATGCTAATTCGGAGGAGTTCGACATCAACAAACTCCAAGTTCCAAACTACCAGCAAAAGTGGGCTCATCCAGTCAAACTGATCGTCACAGACTATAGAAAGGGAGCACCACAGGGCACTCGTTCTTCCCTACAAAATTTATGTGCTTTCAATGCCTTTCTTTCCTTGCAAGAACCCAAAACTGTAGGAGAAGCATTGAAGGATCCTGACTGGATAAACGCCATGCAAGAAGAACTCCATCAGTTTGAAAGAAACAAGGTTTGGAGGTTAGTTCCTCGTCCAAGGAACAGAACAGTGATTGGAACCAAATGGGTGTTCAGAAACAAGCTGGATGATCAAGGTCAGGTCACAAGGAACAAAGCTCGGCTGGTGGTGAAAGGCTACAACCAGCAGGAGGGCATCGACTATGATGAGACCTTTGCTCCAGTTGCCAGGTTAGAAGCAATAAGACTCCTAATTGCTTATTCTTCTTTCCATGGATTCAAGCTACAACAGATGGATGTCAAGACCGCCTTCTTGAATGGGGTTCTCAAGGAGGAAGTATATGTGGAGCAAACACCCGGTTTTGAAGACACCACTCAACCTGACCATGTCTACATTCTAGACAAAGCTCTGTATGGTCTCAAGCAAGCCCCGAGGGCCTAGTATGAAAGGCTCTCTCAGTTCCTTCTGACGCACGGATACGTTCGTGGAAAGGTCGACAAGACTTTGTTCCTTCTGAAGGAAGGGAAGCAAATTCTGGTGGTTCAGGTCTATGTGGATGATATCATCTTTGGATCCACTGATGATAAACTGGTTCAGAAATTCTCTAAGTTGATGGCCAGTGAATTCGAGATGAGCATGGTTGGAGAACTCAAGTTCTTCTTAGGTCTGCAAGTCTCTCAGGGGGATGAGGGAACTAAAGTGCACCAACAGAAGTATCTCAGGGAGTGTGTCAAAAAGTTTGGTATGAATGATGCAAAACCCTTCACCACTCCCATATCTCCAAACAATCCAATGGGAAAAAATGAACGTGAACAAGGAATTGATCCATCCCTCTACCGAGGAATCATAGGTTCGCTTCTCTATCTCACTGCTAGTAGACCTGATATTATGTATAGTGTATGTCTTTGTGCTCGCTTTCAGGCCGATCCCAAAGAAACACATCTCAAAGCAGTAAAAAGGATTCCGAGATACTTGAAGGGAACAGATGATCTTTGTCTGTGGTACCCAAGAGGAGGAAGTCTTGATCTTGTCGGATACACAGATGCTGACTTCGCAGGGAACAAAGTGGACAAAAAATCTACCTCAGGAATGGCTCAGTTCCTTGGGCCATGTTTGGTTTCCTGGGGGTCAAAGAAGCAGAACTCCGTGGCTCTCTCCACTGCAGAAGCTGAATACATAGCCGCTGCTGCTTGTTGCACTCAACTCCTATGGCTCAAACAACAACTCAGCGACTACGGTATTCTTCTTAACTCCATTCCCATTCTCTGTGACAATACAAGTGCCATAAACATCTCCAAGAATCCGGTACAACACTCACGTACCAAGCACATCGAGATAAGACATCACTTCTTACGTGACTGTGTGGAAAAAGGGTTGGTGACAATGGATTTCTGTGGAACTAAGGATCAAATCGCCGACATTTTCACCAAGGCATTAAACAGGGAACCATTCGAACAGTTTCGTATGGAACTAGGTATGATTTCTCTAAACTGACTGTCTACTTGTTGTGTTCCCTCGATGATTGACTAATTTACATGGTAAAGTGTGAAGGGTTAATCATCATGTCTTGGTCTGCATCTATTCTCTTGATCATTAGTTGAACGACTTGCTTAGACTCATGCTAATACCTCACTTATATGCAAAATTTCATGCATGATTCTCTATGCTATCTTGTTTATACACGACTCAGATTTCTTTCGGCCCAAAAGAGTCAACTTGATGATTTGATCCCTCATTATAAGCCCAAATGATTGTTGACTCTACAGCTTACCTTAGCCATCATGTTTGATGCTCCCTATGAGCCCCTCTAATCATCCACATCTGGGAGCCTCTCATTCATGATTAAACATTATTAAAAAATCTCGTATATGCTTTTGTATGATGTTCTTTGTACCCTCTCTGGTAACATTACCCCTGCATCACACTCTTCTACTTTTTCGGAAAGTCGGGAATACGAATTGTTGCCACTATGGTCTGTGGATAGGATTCGACAGGTATGATATGTGATGCTGGATTCCAACTGCCTAAGGAGGGTTCATGCTTAAAAGCTGAGGTTGCACGTGAGAAGTAGTGGGCTCCGAATGAATCCCTGGTGAAAGAAGGCAAGCTGAAGGTTGTGATGTTCAAAAAAAAAAAAAAAAAAGGAACCAAAGATTCTCTCCTCCATTAGCTGAGCCTATGATGGATGCTGACGACAATAAGGATGCACAAGCTTTGAGTGGGAACAAAAGATGAACTCCATTGCTAGTCATACTTCAGATCTACTGCTGGCCCAGTGGTACTAAATTCGTATTTCTTTGGCTAACCAATACCTCTTTTGTTTCCTAGCACATCTATCCCTCTACTTTTCGAACTTCCTTGTCTCTGATTCGTGTGTGAACATTTACTGGCATGTTGATCATAAATGGTATCTTTGCATATCTTGTTGTTGTCTTAACATGCTGTCCGCGTTCGTGCGTTTTAATCTAATGCGATTGGGAATAATGTTCATCTGGCTGTGATCCTTCATCTCTAACTCTTCGCTATGTTTTTGATGATGCCAAAAGGGGGAAAATAACATGTAGCCTTGGTTGAGGGGGAACAGCACATGGTTTCATATGTTGCTGTATTGAGGGGGAACTATTATGGTCTTGTGTGGAGACCCTTCCCCATACAACCGTCTTTATCTCGTATGTATATGATTTATTGTCAAGGATGTTTGTCACCATCAAAAAGGGGGAATTTGTTGAATTCCTTAGGTTTTGATAGTGACAAACATTCAACTAATCTGGGTACTAAGTGTTTCAGGAACAAAGACAGTTGTCTCAGGGAACCTTCGCAGCAAAGGATTGAAGAGGGAACAAAGCTCTGTTCTTGTGCTTTGTTACCTCTGAAGGAACAACAGTGACGAATAAGATCGAAGCTGTGAATGGAAGGAAGAAATCCAACGTGTTATTTATGGAAACAAATCAAGGCGCACACGCGGTCAAGGATTGAAGAAATCGGCTGGAAGGATCTAGCCGTTGGAGGAGATATGGAGAGAGAAGCTCGATTCCTTATCTTAGGGATTATTTCCTTAGATAAGCGGATTGGAGAGAGAAGAATCTTATCACATCCGTTTATATTAATTTAAGGGAATCCTTTCCTTTTATTAATATATACGGCTAGGGATATTATTCCTCCAGAAAAACATATCTTCTTGTTACCATGTTTGAATAAATCTTATCTTGTTACATTTAGGGTTTGTCGAGTTGTATTTAATAGATATGTGGATTCATGTCTATGTAACCATGACGACGGGAAAAACAGAGAGAATGAAAATTGAGATAGAAAAGGAGTGAGGTGTGTGTAAGTCTTTGAGGGTTGAGTTTGGATTCATCGTTGTAGGAGTGATCTTCGAATCTAGGTGGGAAGTCTAGTGTTTTGGAGTCCATGCTACAAGTGTAATCGAACAAGAAATCAATAAGACAAGTACACACTTTAAAATCCTCTCAAGCGGAAGCTTGAAGGTAGTGGTTTTTCCTTGAGAAGCTAGTTTTGCCAATCAGGGTTTCCACTATACATCGTGAGTTCGTTCTATTATTTTTGTTGCTATATTTATCCGCTGTAACTTCTATGGGAACAAAGCTTTTATTCCCTCAGACGTAACTCTAACGATCCAACATCTATCATGTGGAGGGCATGCTGGTTCCTCAAAGACAACCACCAAGATTTTGAATTCAGCTCTCTATTGGCCTTCTATGTTTAAGGATGTGCACCGTTTCATTGCTTCATGTGATGCATGTCAACGTACGGGGAACATTTCTAGGAGGAATGAAATGCCTCTTAACAACATTCAGGAGGTTGAGATCTTTGATGTTTGGGGAGTAGATTTCATGGGACCTTTTCCACCGTCATGCTCCAACAAGTATATTCTTGTAGCGGTTGATTATGTCTCCAAGTGGGTTGAAGCTATTGCATCTCCAACAAATGACTCAAGAGTGGTGTCTAAGTTCTTCAACAAGGTGATCTTTCCTAGGTTCGGGACACCTCGAGTTGTGATTAGTGATGGAGGATCACACTTTATTGAGAAGAAGTTTGAGGCTTTGCTGAAGAAGTATGGGGTTACGCACCAGATTGCAACTCCATATCATCCTCAAACTAGTGGTCAAGTGGAGATTTCAAACCGGGAGATCAAGGCCATCTTAGATAAGACCGTGTCCCGATCCCGGAAAGATTGGGCAATGAAGCTAGATGATGCTCTTTGGGCCTATAGGACAACATTCAAGACTCCCATTGGCACAACACCTTACCGATTGATATATGGGAAGTCTTGTCATTTGCCGGTGGAACTTGAGCATAGGGCGTATTGGGCAATCAAGTTGTTCAATTTTGATATGAAGGCAGCTGGAGAAAAGAAGATGCTTCAGTTACAAGAGCTTGAGGAGTTGAGGTTGGATGCTTATGAGAATGCTCGAATCTATAAGGAGAGGACCAAAAGATGGCATGACAAGCATATTGTCCCTAGAGAATTTCATGAAGGCGATCTTGTCTTACTATTTAACTCTAGGTTGAGACTTTTTCCGGGAAAGCTGAGATCCCGATGGAATGGTCCGTTCCAAGTACGGAAAGTGTACCCTCATGGTGCAATTGAAATATGGAGCGAAGGGACGGGACAATTCAAGGTGAACGGGCAGCGGTTGAAGAAGTACATCGCGGGTGCCCCGATTGAGAAGGCAGTTTCCGCCCTCCTTCTCAATCCGGTTCCTTAAAAGACGACGGAAGGTCAAGCTAATGACCGTAAACAAGCGCTGGGTGGGAGACAACCCATCAGGTACGTTTTCTTTCTTTCTTTCTTTCAAAAAAAAAAATTGAGACCATGCTCAACTGAGAGAAACTCGGCCGAAACCCGACCGAGTTTCTGGCCGAGTTTGCTTAACTGAGAGAAACTCGTCCTAGACCCGACCGAGTTTCGGGCCGGGTTACGAGCAGCTGGTCGAAAAAAAAAATGCAAGAAGCTTAACTGAGCGAAACTCGGTCGAGACCCGATCGAGTTTCGGGCCGAGTTTCGCCCAGTTTCAGAACCCTCTTATTTTCGAGACCCGACCGAGTTAGCCATTATCCCCACACACCCTCCTCTCCTCTCCTCTCCTCTCCTCTCCTCTCCTCTCTCTCTCTCTCTCTCTCTCTCTCTCTCTCTCTCTCTCTCTCTCTCTCTCTCTCTCTCTCTCTCTCTCTCTCTCTCTCTCTCTCTCTCTCTCTCTCTCGCCGCGCACCTGCCGCCGCCTCCTCTTCCGACCGGACCGAGCCCAGCGACCCATCGGAGCAACCACCGGAGCAGCCGAGCACCACCACCACCGGAACCCCCTTCCTTCGTTTCCCCCTTTACCCATTCTTAAGAAATCAAGGTATATTTCTCAACCCTAGATCTAGTTTTGATTGTTGGATTTTGGGAGTTTGTATGTTTGTATTCTTGATTTGGATGATTGATTGCTTGAATTGGGTGGATATTTGGGAATAAATTTTGGATCTTGTTGATTGCTTTGAAATATTAGGTTAGTTTCAAGATTTCTTAATTTGGGGGTGAATTTGGGCACAATTGATAGTGTTTGGTGGCTTGCTTGAATTTTTGTGGCGTGATTATGGTTCGTTCTTGCTAGAACGACATATTTGTTGCTTGGTGGCTAGCTTGAATTTTATGTTCTTAATTGTGGTTCGTTCTTGCTTGAACGAAATATTTGTTATTTGGGACTGGCATTGCTTGACCCCATTGTGCTGAAATTGTTGGTCGTTCTTGCCGGAACGACGGTTATGTGGTTTTGTACTGCCTTGGTTATGCTTGATTTGTTGTGTGTGTAGGACTACAGAAACAGAAAAATGTCGGCATCCCAGCGTCAAAGGGCGACCGCTAGCTCTTCTAGGTCCCGTGCCAACCCTCGTGGGGCTACGGAGGACGCTAACGAGTTGGGAATTACCTTCATCTCTGATGCTCACCGAAAGCGGTTCCGGGCAATTAAGTCGCGGCCGTTTGTGCCAACGCGCTACTTGGATTTTGGGATGCTCGCCACTTTGGGTATTGATGAAGATATTGAGTGGATGGCTGCACGTTTGGGGTGGCAGAACTTCATCCATTTTGAGCAACCAACCTACAAGAATCTCACCCTAGAGTTCCTGAGTACTCTGGAATGCCAGCTCATACAAGGTGAGCGCCGTGATGTGGGACTTTGCACGTTCCGACTTGGGAACGTAAACAAAGAGCTCACTCTAGCTGACGTCAATGCCATATTTGGTTTTCCCATTGCTAGTGCGGGTGCTCCTCGAACTGAGGCCAGGGCTCACTTCTGCTATTATTTGCCTTTCTGGATGGAAATTGCAGTAACTCAACAGTATGACCCAGTAAAAACCAAGGCTTCCGGGATCACTAACCCGGCAATCCGCCTCTTTTACCGCTTCATGGCCCACACTATATTTGGCCGCGGCGATGGAGGTGAGAACAGTGCTTCAAAAAAGGAGGTCCTTGTTCTTTGCGCTGCACTGCACAACCATGAGATCGACTCTGCTGGCTTCCTAATGGGTCACTTGGGCTTGGTGAGCCATAAGGTCACCGAGACTATTGCCATTGGTGGGTTGGTGACTGCTTTGGCTCTGCATTTTGGCATTTCTTTGGCGGGACGCCGTGATTACCTACCCTCCTGCGCCATTGATTTTTCCTTGCTCACCAACATGAGGGTGGTTGTCCAGCGCAATGCTTCTTGGTATTGGGTGATTCCTACGGTTGAGGCTCCTAGGGGTGGCCGACTACTCCGTCTCTCCAATCCAGCGCGCACTTCGCTCCAGCAGCAAGCAAACTGGAATGTGAGTCCTCTACCCTCGGATCCCCCTCGTGACCAGCATAGAGCGCGTCAAGCCGCCCCCGAGGAAGAAGAAGAGCATGATGAGGATGATGAGCATGATGAGGATGAAGAGGATGATGATGATGTTGATGAGTCCGGTCCCACTGCTAGTAGTTCACAGGGCCATGATCCACGTTTTTCTTCTATGCTCGAGACTATGCAGCGGGACATTACAGCTGGTTTTTCTGCTATGAACACACGCATGGACACTATGCATATGGACGTCAACACGCGCATTGATAATCTGCATGAGGACATTCGAAGTTGGCACTATCCCGGTCCTCCACCTTCGCGAGAGTAGTTTCATCGTCTCCAACTACTCCATAGTAGAATAATTGTGAGTACTCCTTTTTCCTTACGCTTTACTTTCTACATTGGGGACAATGTAGGGTCTTAGCTTGGGGGAGGGGTGTATTTTCATTTTGCATTGCATATAGTTTGCATGATTAGTTGCATTTTTGTTTGCATTTGAATTTTTAGTTGCATATTTTCCCTGCTTGATCCTTTGTGAGTTCTCATAATAGTACATATACCATGAATCCTCTTAGTATGCCTTGGCTGTTGATATTGCAATTGCATTTTGAGCATGATTTGATTGATCAAACCTATGACAATGACCCGAGCATGTGGACTTTGACTGAGTTATGTTAAAACCGACACTCTTGACAAAATTTCCTAGTGAGTTTGTTGGCCTTTCTTGGACTACATTTGCAAAAGTCCTCTCATTTTCTTCATGTGTGTGAACTCTCTTTGTGTGCTAACTCTAGAACTTGCATTAATATCTTCTTTGAGGCCGCGTCCACGATTTATGTGCATGACATTAATAGGATTGAGGCATTGTTCTTATTAACCCTTTTCATCCTTGGCCACCCTATTCATGTATCCTTTGCTTGAAGCCCGTTGCGCCTTATTGCCTATTCTTTTGAAACTCCACAAAAGCATACCGAGCCATAAGTTCATCCTTCCCATCCGGGGATTATGATAGTTGAATTGTTGTTGCTAGAGTGGATTTTAGCCAAGCTTGGGGGAGGTTACATATATGGTGGTTAGAAATGTATATAAATTTGTAATGTGTCTCCTTTCCATGTTTCTTTTTTGACTTCAAAAAAAAAAAAAAACAGAAGAAACAAAATGAAAAAAAAAGGGAAAAAGATTGAAACAAAGAAGAAGAAGAAGAAGAAGTCAAGAAAAAGACCATGTCATATGTAAGGGTTAAGTTGTATGGGTTTGAAGGTTGAAATTCAATTAAAGGGTAATTTTCGCTTGGTGTTGTCTTGGTGAGATCCTCTTCCCCGGATTTAGCTCCTCATGGCCTAAATATTCATATGCCCTATGTCATACCTTGGCCCCATTACAACCTTGGAAAAGCCCTCATGATTTTTGTCGTGTGCATGGTCTTTAGTGGTGGAGATTAAGAACACCGTTGCAAGCTTATGGTAGTTTAGCCTTCAAAGGTGAGAATTGATATTGAGTGAAACACATGCCTAACACATGAGAGTGAGTGACTTATTTTTTCGATCCTGGTGAGGTCTTGAGTGCAGGAACTGATTGTACTCTTGTCATTGATTGAGAAGCATGCTAGGACGGAATTTGTCATTTGTTTGGACAATTGATACTACTACATAGTCCCTGAGTTCGATATCTTGGTACTACAACCGAACCCGTACACTTGCGGGGTAGGATTTGGACCTATCAACAAGTCTAGATAAGCAACCAACCCCTTTTTCATTAATATAAAATAAACATGCAAAGACTACTACACGAGCAACTACAAAATAAGCAAACATGATCAACATGCCATTTAAGGCAAACACAAGGAACAAAAACAAAGAAAATCAAAGCAACTAGGGAATAGATGAGCAGGGCACAAAAGCGGGATTGGTAAGCCAGAGGAAGACGAATCAAGTACCATCAGTGCCTGCGGAGGGAGCAGTGGAACGAGTAGCAAGCAAAGCGCGCACATCCTCCATAAGACGTCTCTAATGTTCCGCCAAGAGCAATTGCACGGGACAATCTCCTCACAGTCGTTATCACTTCAGAATCCATACTGGGCACATTCTTTTGTTCCCCCTAGAGTCTGCACCATCAGACTCATACTCATCTAGATCAACCACTGGCTCGGGCTCAACCTTAACACAACCGACTCCTTCTTGCAAGACAAACTGCATCTTGTGGAGATTACTCTCATTCAGACCATGGTAGAAGAAAGATTCATCAGCCCCCTCCTTGTACACCTTGTGATATTCTAGAATTTTCTTGAATGCACTTGGGAATGGTAAGGCGTGCGGCGTGCCTATCAGTGTTCCTCACATGAGCCATATGTTGCATCATCACTTTGGGCAAATTTGATGGCTTCCTTATCTAGCAGCTTGGCGATGAGCACAACGTCCAGAATCAACAAGTTGTTGCGCTTTTGTTCCTGAAGGGTAATGTTAATGATGAGGTAATGATAGAATACCTTGTTGATCGCACACATGGAGTTAGTGTGAAGAGCACCAGATCTAGGAGGAGAAGAGATCTCGGAGATGCGATGAACAACCTTCTGGTAGGGAAAATCCTTGGGCCAATGACCTTTGGGGTACTCGTCATATCCAAGGTGAGGGATCTCCAACAGGATGCTGAGCTCCATGCTAGAGAGCACATGGGTAGTGCCCTCTAGAGTATAGCTCCATAGGATAGCATGGGGGCGAACCTCAATACAAAAGGTGGAATAGAAAGCCTGGAACTGCTCATCATCAACTAACTCATTGTCCACATACAAATGATCCCACTTTTGAGCTTGCAAAATAGAGACGATCTCCCCCAGTGCATTGTTCCCCGGAAACTCACGATCGAGCAATAGTTCCCTCACAACTCCTTTGTGACCCATTTCCTTCACCTCTTCCAGTTCAGCCTTCTGTTTGGATTTCGTCACTTGACGACGTTGACTCTTGCGAACTGGAGCCGTGGACACCTTAGCGCGCTTAGGTTTGCGCTCAGACACCTGCTCGGACTCATCATTCGAGCTCACGGTAATGGCCTTGGTAGCTTGAGCCCTTGTCTTGCGTTTAGAAGAGCCGGTCATTTTGACCCGGCCGGAAAACTTGAGACCCGCCGACGGTGATGCCTCAACCTCTTCCTCGATCAGTTCCCTTTCCAGATTACGCACAACTCCTTTGATTTGGGCCGTGGTAGCCGCATGAATTTCCGCTGTCGTTGGCGTCGCCGTGGTGGCGTTGCCGAGGCATTCCTCCATCTCAGTCTCGGGTTGGGTAGGGTGGGTGAGGGAGGAAAGTACCTCCTCCTTTTCATTGGAGGAGACTATAGTGGAGGCGGGAGGGTTAGGGTTAGGGTTAGGGTTTGGTTGGGCGGTGTTTGGGGATGATGGTTTGAGTGAGTAAGGCACCATTGCGAGGATGGCAGGTGAAGGGGAAGGTAGTGGATAGGCTAATTTTTAGGTGATGAAGGTCGGTGGAGGGTTAGGAGCGTCATGAGAAGTGGTGGATGGGGTGTCTTGAGAGAGGGCAACAATGATGGAGGGGTGGGATCCCATTGCAGAGAGTTTACGGAGCATGGTTTGGGGGCTTTCGGTGCCTTCGCTGGTGACATTGGGAGTGAAGGCCATTTGTGGATCTTGGGAGAGGTGAGGAAAAATGCAAGATAGTTAGAGACAAAGAAAGCAATGGAGAGGCGGTGAAGAAAATACCTTGCCTAGACCACCAGTTAAATAGGAGAGGAGAGGCATAGCAAATCTTTTCGGATGCCAAAGATCTCATTCAAAATCTTCTTCTTTCCTTCGTTTCCCAAAGACCACAACAAAAAATTTTATCTTCCAAAAATAAATCTTGTTGACTATTGCGTCCATGTACATCAAAGCCCACAAAATCTTTCAAAATCTTCAATGTCTTGCAGCCATTAAATCAACCCTTAAATTCACATCACTTTTTCCCACACTGCAGCAGGCCATCATTGCTCCTCAAACCTGTCAACTCCCTTCCACAAAACATAGAGGCGACGATCCGACTTCTCGACTTTCCTAAAAAGTAGAAGGGTGTGTTGCGGGGGTGATGTTACTAGAGAGGGTACAAAGAACACCACAAAAAAAAAATATGCGACAATATTTAATAATTTTTTAATCATGAAAGAGAGGCTCTCAGTTGTGGATGATTAGAGGGGTTCATAGAGAGCATCAAACATGATAGCTAGGGTAAGTTATGGAGTCAACAATCATTTGGGCTTATGATGAGGGATCAATGCATCAAGTTGACTCTTTTGGGCCGAAAGAAAGTTGTTCCAAGTATTATTATGAAAGCATAGATGAGCATGTAAGACATTGCAAATCAGAGAAGTACAGGCAAGCATGCTAAGCATGTTATCCACACAATGAACTAGGGAGAGATTACAAATTCAGACAAGACACTTAAGATCATGAAATACAAAAAGTAATTTTAGCCAATCATCAAGGGAATAAAATGTGTGGACTTTTAGTTGGGAGAGATCATACCAAGTTCCATGTAAAACTATTCAAAAGGTTCCCTATTGAGTGACTTGGTAAAGATATCGGCGATTTGATCCTTGGTTCAACAGAAGTCCATGGAAACCAACCCTTTCTCCAGCAACGAACGAATAGTTGCCATGTTCAGCACATAACATGCAACATTCAAAGCTTCAACCCATAAACACTTTGGAAGACCACTAGCAATTAACAAAGTGCGATTCATGTTCTCTAGAGTCTTGTTCTTCCTTTCCACAACATTATTTTGCTGCGGAGTTCTGGGAGCTGAGAAGTTAGGACTTATGCCATTGTTCCGGCAGTGGGATAGAAACTGAGAGTTCTCAAATTCTATCATGTGATCAGTATGAATGGCACCAAGAGATTGTCCAAGATTCTTCTCAACAGATTTCAGCCATGTCTCAAACTCTGCAAACACTTCATCCTTGGAGGATAGAAAAAGGGTTCATGTATACCTGGAGAAATCATCAACAATAACAAAGACATACAAATTCCCCCCATGGCTCTTTGTACGCATAGGCCCACAAAGATCCATGTGGATTAGTTCTAAAGGGAGAGTTGTGCTTACCTCTTTCTTGTATTTGAATGAAGATCTCACGTATTTTCCTTTGGTACAAGTATCGCAAACCTCATTGCTTGTCACTTCAATCTTTGAAAGACTGTTAACTAGTTCTTGCCGATGAAGTTTGGAAAGAAGTTGGAGACTTGGATGTCCAAACCGCTTATGCTACAAGTCTGTTGTCACAACAATAGATGACAGACAAAGGCCCTTCTCAGGGATAAAAGCAGGATCAACTTTGTAGACGTTGTTTTTAAAGATCCCCTTAAGCATAACTTTTCTTGTACTTATACACTCAACTTGACAATCATTAGTAGTAAAAACTACCATATTCTTCTTATTTTGGCAAAGTTGAGCAACACTAAAAATATCGAACTTGAGGTTATTCACAAGAGTCATATTATCCACAGTCACGTGATTAGAAAGTCTTACCTTACCAAGACCACAAACTTCTCCTTTATTCTTGTTTCCAAAGGTTATGGAACCTCCGAGGGCTTGTTGAAGTGAGGTAAACCAACTTTTGTTCCCTGTCATATGACTTGAGCATGTATTATCGAAGTACTAGGAACATTTCCTCACTTCATCCTGTATTAAAAAGATTAGTTCTTATGAACCCAGACAAGCTTAGGCTTTCTGGGTTTGGGAGCAACATATTTGGTCTTAGGAGGTTTTTCATTAACATTTTCTCTAGCAATACGAGCAATATTCTCATTGTGTCTTTTCAAAAGACACTCTTGTTTGTAGTGACCAGCATGACCACATTACCAACAAATCTTGTGACATTTTAAGTCCACATACTTGCTCTGTTCAGGCCAGATTGGTTTGTTAGCAATCCTGGAATGAAAATCAATGTGATTAGGCTTACCGTTCTGAGCTTGCTTTAGCCAATTAGAGTGAGCTTTCTGTCCATGATACCAAGGTTTGTTTTCTTCAACCAAATTTGCACATTCTTTCCGATTGTTCCCTTGTGAGGAACTTTCACCACTTTCTTGGAAAGACTATTTTCCTTTGGCCTTGGAACCATGAACCTGAGTGTCATCAACAAAAGACTTGGCTTGGTATCCAATGCCAAAGCGAGGTACGGTCTTCTTCCCTTTTCCCTTTTCATCCTTGGATGAAACAAACTCAATACCCTTAACCTTATTTATATGTTCCTCATTGAAGTCAGTCAAATCACTAGACAACTTCGCATTACTCAGTTTTAACATTAAAGACTCTGATTCCAACGAGGTAACAGATGCTTCCAGGGAAGTAATATTTTGAGTGAGTTTAGGACATTCTCCACAAGAGATAGAGGAAGAAGATAAAATGGTCTCAAGGTGGTCACTTTTTCAGCCCAACCTTTGTTCTCATCGATCAAATTTGAGATCGTTTCATCTTTTTCCTCAAGTTGCTCATTGAACGACTATTTTCATGAGCAAGTTTTTTTTATGATAAAGATCAATTGTTCCTTAGAATTGCTTTTCAAACTTAAAATGAGTTCAGATTCATTTACCTCAGAGTCGTTTGAGCTTCAGCCATGAGACATAGCATGCTTGAACCAGAGTTGCATTCTCTTAAGTCACGAGGACTCTTAATGGCCATCAAGCAAACATCCCTTGATTGAGAAGATTCCTCATCTTTGGAGGCAGAGTCTTCCCAAGTTGCCACCATTGCTTGTTTTTCTTCACGAACTGGAGGAAAACCTGCCTTTTTCTTGAAACAATTTTTGGCAAAGTGTCCCTTGTTTTGATGGTGATAGCATATAACATCCTTGAAATCTTTGTTCCCTTCAGTGGAACGAGGGGTACCTTTGCTTTGAGACCACATTCTCTTCATTGCTCTGGTGATGAGAGCAACATCTTTATCCTCATCTTCGACTTGAGATAAAACAAAAGCTTTTTCAACTTTTAGAGCAATGCTTTGGGCCTTTTCTGTTCCTCTTTGACTCATCTTGGAGTTTTGAACTGATGCGTTGCTCTCCAGCTTGACAACAACTTCTTCCATAATAAGAGTTTTGATATCAGTCTGGGCGTAGAGGGCAAGAGCAATTGCATCCCATTGAGGATTGAGACCTTGCATGAAGTGACGAGTAAGCTTCCAATCAGGAAGCTTTTCACCAAGGAACTCCAGTTGGCCAACTACTCCTTCGAAGCGGGAGTAGAAGTCTTGAATGTTTTCGTTCTTTCCTTAGGAGATGAGATTATACTCCTTCATCAGGGCGAGGATTCGATTTTTCTTGACATCCTCATTGCCTTCATGTAGACGCTTCAAAGCATCCCAAATTTCCTTATACGTCTTGTAGCAAATGACCTTCTTAAGGTCAGCATGGAGCAAAGCGATATGCTCTGTTGTTCTTCTTTAGCTTTTTCCAGTCAGCATCATCATAGTCTGCCCTTGCTTTTGGTTTTGTCGCATCCTTTTCATTTGGGATTGGGATAGGACCAATTTTGATGATTTTCCATATCTGACCGTCAAGGGAACAAATATGGGACTCGATATGCTCGACCCACCAGTCGTATTCTCCAGCCCTCAAAGTTGGAGGTTTCCAAAATGAATCATTGATAGCGTTGCTTGACGACATATTTCCTGTAAAGTCTTAACGAACATAATCTAGAGACCATGCTCTAATACCGACTGTTGGATCGTTAGTGTTTTGTTTGAGGGAACAAATGTTTTGTTCCCACAGAAGGTGCAACTGAATATTTAAGCAAGAAAGAATAACAATAGAACTCACTATTTAGAGTGGAAACCTCAATTAGTCAAATAACTAATCAAGGAAAAACCACTACCTTCAAGCTTTCCGCTTGAGAGGATTTTGAAGATGTCTACTTGTCTTATTGATTTCTTGATCGGTGACACTTGTAGCTCGGACTTCAAACCCTAGACTTCCCACCTAGTTTTGAATCACTCCTACAATAATGAACACGAGCTCACTCTCTAAGACTCACAGACTCCTTCACTTCTTTTTCTCTCTCACTCAAATGCTTCGAGTTCCTCCACTAGAAATGATCGACTCACTTCTATTTATACAAGCAGAGAATCCTACTAACAAACAATATATGTCTTTCACTTTCCAGTAACAAAAAGATATTATTTGACCCAAAAAGATAATATCCCAACCGATCCTATTCTCTAAGGAAATATCTCCTAAAATAATATAATCAAGATAAGATAGAATCTTCTCTCTCCAAATCTTCCAATCTGTGAAATCAAAACGAGCTTGCGAATTTCAACTGCCAGATCTTCATGGAGAATCTTCATTATCTTCACAACCTTCTTTTTATGACATTTGCAGCTTATTGTTGTGATGACACTGTTGTTCCTTTGGAGGTAACAAATCGTTTAGAAAACTCTTTGTTCCCCATGCGTAACCACACTGCCGATCGTTCCCTATGACATCTTTGTTTGATCCTGAAACACCTAGTCGCAATGTTAGTTGAATGTTTGTTACGATCAAAACCAAGGAATTCAACAAGTATAGACCTAGAAACATCGATAGGATGAGTACTAGGAGGGAACATCCTAGTGTTAATGGTGAATATAGATGTTGAAACAGAGACATAAATATGGGGGAACTTAGTGTCATTACTGGAAACCACAACCATATAAATCCTACTAGTTTCCTTGGGCATGCATATATGGGTCGAATGAACACAAACTAGGAGGCCCTGGTTAGGAGGTGGACCACTATGTTTATGATGCCAAGGTCTATCATTTCTGAGCTTTGAAATCAATACCCGAAAATGTGACATCCATCAAACAAATCAACATTTTTTGGCAAAAGATCCAATTAAAGGATCATGGAGTACTGTCGGTAACCCAATGGACACTAAAATTCCTGAAACAACAGGGGTATAAAGTGAATAATAGGAGGGAGCATCCTAGTGGTGAAGTGGATATCCTATTTTTTTCCAACCCAATGTCATTGCACATGTTGAAGGTATTCCCCTACGTCATTGTTATCGACAACACTTACAAGACTAATAGGTGCGTGTTTAATGAATTTTAAAATGTCATAATTTTTTATATTTATGCAATCATATTAAGATTTGATATATGTACATGTATGGCATGGCTTTAGTTGAGATTGTTGGTTTTTCCCCCATAGGCAAGACACTCAACATTGCCTTTGCATTTACTAAGGGAGAGGACATACCTCGTTACATTTTTATGATGTAAAGGCTGCAAAAACTATATACATTTGTGGGATAAAATCCTACGACCATAGTGACTGATCGAGAAACCGCTCTCATCAACGCAATCGGTCAATTTTTCGGAGATATGGTGAAACACCTTTTGTGTTGGGTTCACATTAAACACAACATCAAATCATATGCTCTCGGCGTCACCAAGGTCAAGGAAAGTATCGACACTTTTGCAAATAAATGTTGGGGGTTATTTTTGTCAGGCACGTAGGAAACCTATGAAATGAGACTCCGACATTTGAGAAAATCATGGAACAATGACCTTGTTGGGTATGTGGAGAGGACGTGGCTCAATCCTTACAAAGATAATATAGTTAGAGCTTGGACCGACGTTCATATTCATTTCTTCACTAGACCATAAATAGGTAACCTTATAATCTAATCTGTATGTTTAATATTATTGCACAAGTTAGTTTATAACATTTTCTTTTTTGTATAGGGTCAAGGGTATACACGAAAACTTGAATGATATTTTGGAATCTTCTCGGTACGATTTTAACTCATTGGTTGAGAGAATACACTATGCCTTGGAGACCCAGTATGATGGGGTTAGATAAATAATGGAGATGTCACGTATAAAAGTTCCAACGGAGGTGCATGACCTGCCAACCCAAATATTCCCCTTATTTCCCCTCTATTCTACAAAGTGACGGAGAAATGCATGAAGATGCTTTTGGAAATGTATTATTTTATAGTGGATGGGAAGATCCCGGGACTTTGCATTGATCATTGGTGGAGAACATGCTTTGGGCTTCATGCATCCACATAATTGGAATTGCCATGCTTACATACGTTTCGATCATGTCGAGTGAGATACACCGCTTTTGGAAACAAGTGACGTGGGAAGGGGTTTTGGACGATACAATCGAGAGAGATGACACAATACCCCTTGCGATTCATCATGTGGTATTTAGGGAGATGATAGACAATTATTCAGCTGGTGGGGATTGGGTGAAAACGACGTATACCAACTCTAATCGTTGTATAGTGACTTGAAAAGCCGCATCAATCTTCATTAAAAGAGCCTAAAGATGTCATTTCAAAATGTAGGCTGAAGGGCTCCACCGGCATGAAAAACTACATAAAGAGGGATCCAATCTTGGTTGAGCATAGTAGGGATGAGTACTTGGATTCTCTTAAGAGCAAGAAGACCCCGGGATCACGAGGATGCCCCCGAGGCAACAAGACACGTAAGGGTGTGTCTACCGAGAGTGAGAGTCAGCCTCAGGATACCAACAAAGTCCCACAACTCCCTAAGATAGACGTGGAGCGCTGGGTGATGAGATTTGGAGTAGAGAGTATGGACTACTTCATGTTTTCCTTCATTAGCATGCCTATAACGTGGAAGCAAACGAACATTGTGGTTATTAGATCCTAGATGTAATATAGGGATGGCTTTAAAGTGATTACTATAAAGTTCGCATGGAAATCGGGCTAGAGCTGGTGGAAAAGAAATATACACAAGAGCATAGATCCTATGAAGACTGAACATGTTGTCCTTGTTCACAATGTCAACCACTTGTCCAGTCCTTGCCCTTCGAAATACTGGATGAAGATGCCCATAATTGGTTTAGCATTTGTAATTCAATTTCGGGTGGCTCTTGTGTTTCTAACATGGAACGCCCCGTGCCTATGTTTACCGATGAAGGCATCTGTTGACAACAATAAACCACCAACTAAGATGATGTCTATAGCTTTAATCGAAAACCACTTCATTCTGGTAAGTACATAAATTAATAAATACATTGTTTAACTTAGATCACAAAATATCCAAACTTAATATTTACGGTATTATTGCAGTAGTGGCTCGATGATATTGCTCTCTGCCCACTCCATCCTTTTAAGTGAGATTCAAAGACCCTAGTGTCGCTGGTTGGGACAACTTCTACGAGGAGAAGATTGCACAGTTACATACGTTTAGGGTGCAAGTTGGTCGTACACCAAAACCTTTTGTGCAGTTGAGGGTTGAGGCCTTAGTGGTAATTTCAAAAGTAACACTACGAAATGAGAATGTAATATTCACATTAATCATGTTCATGTAAGGTTTTGGGTACTACATTTTGTTGATGATCAATAACATACGTTTATGATTGTTCTACAAGTTGTAATTTTAAACGCAATTCACATCTTAAGGTTGTTAACTTATTGTTTTTCTTTTATATGGGCAAACATATCTTTTATAGTGGACATGGAGACATAAGTTTTTTAAAAGAAATTCGGCAAACAACAATCACGTGTACTGAAAGCGGGAGCGTGACTTTGAGTATGAAAAATAATTAAACCATAAGGTTTAGACGCGTTGGGATGGAGAGACATGGATCGAGCCTGTCATTGTTTAATGGAAGACAATTTAGTTGTGACCGTCACACGAGATCGTGAAGACTGAGTGCTGCACGACGCGTTGAGGAAGATCTTTGTTCCAAATATAGCGCGCCCTTATTCTAAAGGATCGCGACAGCTGGCATGACTTGCGCATTAAGATTTATGTCCGTTAGAGATATACTTTCCTTATTTGAATAAAGGAAATATTTAGTACCATGAATATTTATCTTATCTTAGGCTCCAAGATAAAATATTATTCCATCCTTATAGTAAGATCCTATTCCTTGTAAGATTATCCTTGAACTCCTATATAAAGGGGGGATGGGGTGCCAATATCTTGTAACACTCATATTCAGATACGTTCATACACTCTCGACATAGCTCAATTCCTACTTTTCTCACGACCAATTTGTTCTTTCTTTATTTCGTGTGCAACCCTTGACCGTATACTCTACAAATAAGCGGATAGCATCATGATACAAAATTTGTCCAAAACAATTGGCGTCCACCATGGGGCTGTGAGTAAAAAAGGTTATACCTTCTTTCTAAACCACAAGATACCACCAACTTCACCATCATGTCCAATGACAAACCAACCAACAATGACACCCTTGTGTCCACCGACGTCACCGTCACTACGTCAGCGACACCGCCACAGATCTCACCTGATCTAGTTGGTACTGGTGGCTTAGGAGACCAACATGTATCTATATTGGTGGAATTGTGTGAAAAGATGCAAGCTTTAGAGGAGTCTTGGGCCATATAGAAGGCGCAATCCGAAGCGCGACTCCAAGAAATTATGAAGGAAAACGAGGCGCTACATCCTCAGAATGTATCCATTCTGCCACCAGCACCGCGATCTCGCTTCCAATACATCCATGGTGACAATACCGTGAGACGTCTCGACCTCAACTCCACTGCTGCCAACCCCGTCTTTTTCTACTCCGGTGATGATGCCGTCATCCAACGCTAGGGGATCTCGATGCCCATCACTGGCAACGACAAGCCAAATCGCATACAATCTAGAAACGACCGATCCAATTCAAGTCATCCCAACAAAATCTTTTAACGACATCATCGAACGAAAGTGGCGCGAAAAGCTTAGAACTTTGGATGAAATGTTTGCCCAAATCCCAAGGGTACCAACACCCATCGAAGAGGAAGATGACGAGTGCTACGCCGAGTCACCGTTCATCGACGCCATTGCTCACATCAAAATTCCTGAAAATTACTCGGTGCCTGACATGCCGACATACGATGGGAAGGCCTAGCCTGACGATCATGGTTCATTATACAAGTAAAAGATGATGACAAGCACGGTTCTCAAGCATCTAAAGGAAGTCGTGACATGCAAGTGTTTCAGATCCAATCTTAAAGGCTTGGCCCTGATGTGGTTCATACACCTTAGGAACGGGAGCATTTCTTCATTCGTTGGATTGATCAATATGTTAAAAACCCAGTTCACTAGTAGTCAACGTCTCTAGAAGCAATCCAACGACCTTAATCGCGTCACACAGCGACCTGGAGAGTCGCTGAGAAAATACTTTGTCAGGTTCAACGACGAGAAGGTGTCAATCACATGATATGCCACCCCCACTGCCATAGAGGCATTTAGTCGAGGGATATTCGAGAAGTCAGAGCTATATCATGACCCGCCGAAGTATCCATGCCAAACCTTCGAAGACGTCCAAGCCAAAGCTACGACGTATATCAGATTAGAAGATGACGGTCTCGCATATGAGAAAGTCTAGGAGCCACGACCGAGCAAGCCCGTCAACAAGAATATTGAGTCTCGCTACAAGCCTTATCCTCACGCAAAACCCGCTAACCGGACGATCAACAACATTCACAACAACCGATACGACCTCCAACGCGACCAAGATCTCTATCCTCCTCTACAACGTTATTCATTTGTCGTGAACCAAAATGGAGTGCTCAACGCGATTAATAAACTTGGCGACGCCGTGAAGTGGCCCATGAAGACAAAAAATCCCATGAACCGGAGAGTCGTCGAGAAGTGGTGTGATTTCCACAACGACGGGGGCCACAATGCCGATGAATGCGTCGCGCTAAGGAAGGAAGTTGCGCACCTACTCCAAAAAGGTTATCTCAGAGATCCAATCACCGATAGAGCTAGGGCTATCCTTGATCAAAACAGGCAAGGAGAGGCGCCGCCTCCTCCTCCCCACATCAAGATCATCGACTGTGTATCCTGAGGGTCAGAAATTTGTGGAACAACCGTGTCGGCTGCCAAGTGACACACAAGGAAAACCGACCCCGATAGACCAATGATCGTCGCTAGAAAGGATTTTGAAAATGTCCTCATCATATTCGACGAACCTGACCATGTCATAGCAGAGCATCACGACGCTCTCTTCATATCTCTCACAATAGTAGGGAATTGCTTAGTACGGCAAATCTTGGTCGACAACGGTAGTTCAACGAACATCACGATGATTGAAGCCCTCCACAGTGTTGGCTTAACCCGAGAAGATATTATCTATAAATCAATCCCGTTAGTAGGCTTCAACGACGAAGTAAGTAACACACTAGGGGAGATCACCTTGACCACCTACACAAGCGGGGCGAACTCCAAGTTTAGTTCTTAATCATGGATTGTCCGTCACCTTTCAACGTTATTCTTGGACGTCCTTGGATACACGGCATGAGAGCAATCCCATCAACATACCATTAGAACATCAAATTCAACACCAAGTGGGGTGTGCAAGAGATCAGGGGCAAGCAAAGGTTAGCAAAAGAGTGCTATAGTATTTCCACGAGGCCGGCGGTCACACATAAACAAGCCAAGGGCAGATGGCATAGAAATAAACAGACCGCATGATGACACAATACACGAAGTCTGAACCTTCCGAACTCGATGAGGTAATCTTAGATCTTACTAAGCCTAATCAAGTTTTAAAGATTGGCATAGATATGCCCGGTGAAGCCAAAAAGCAATTGGTCGACTTCCTACGGTCCCATTCAGACTATTTTGCGTGGACACAAGGACATGACTAGCATTAATCCCAACGTGATCGTCCACAAACTTAATGTGGATCCTCGACAAAGAAGTGCGAGCAAAATTAGAGACAAGTAAGATTAGAGAAGCTCGATACCTAGAATAGTTAGCCAACGTGGTGGTAGTCCAGAAAAAGAATGGGAAGTGGAGAGTCTGCGTCGACTTCACCGACCTCAACAAGGCCTGTCCTAAAGACTTATTTCCCCTAACTCACATCGACGCCATGGTCGACGTCATCGCCGGTCATGAAATGCTAACCTTCATGGACGCATTCAGTGGTTATCACCAAATCAATATGAGTCTAGAGGACTAAGAGAAGACCACCTTCATCACCAACCAAGGGATTTATTGCTATAAGGTCATGCTGTCTGGCCTTAAGAACGTCGGAGCCACTTACCAAAGACTGGTCAATAAAATGTTCAAAGACCAAATCGGCGACACGATGGAAATTTACATCGACGATATGCTGGTCATGTAGAAGAAGGCGGTCGACCACATCCAACATCTGAGGACACTACTACAAAAACGACCTAATATCTCGTAGAAAATAACCCGGATGTTCAATTGGCGATATATATACGTATTCTAAAAAAAATGCTATCAAATATAACCCGGACCTCTACTAATCCGAGTCATATAAAGGTTATAATAACATACATATACATCACGATTTTGCCATCCGGATTATTTGAACCTAGTTTCTATTCACCAGATTATTTGACCCGGAATATTTCCTACTGTACTCGATCTCTGTTATCGTTCCTCTTCGAGCAGCATACAGTGCCCTAATCCATCGATCAGCCTTAGCACCATCGATCAGCCCTAATCCGAGATATATTTGAGCACCTCTATTCGCCGGACTGGTCCTTTGTTCACCGGACTGCTCCTCTCTTTGCCGGGCTCCGTTCGCTAGTCTCAATCGCCTCTTTTCACCATGTAAGATTTCTTTACCTCTTCCACCTATTTCTGCAGCCAGCCTTCTGGAAACTTGGTTCCAAATTTTGAGATGTATTTGTGTTGTTTGTGTACGTATGTGTGTGAGTTGTGGTGTTTCTGTATGTGTTTACTAACGCCTAGGGGGTTTCTGTATGTGTTATCAATCGAATTTTGTGTACGTATGTGTGTGAATTTTGGTGCCCTACATTGTGGGGAAGAGGTGTTTAGGGAGGAGGAAGAGGATGGAGAAGGGGAAGAAGAACTCTAGTTGTTTTACTGGTTTCCACTTTCTCTAGTTGTTTTACTGGTTAACTTTCTCCTGTTGCTTTGCATTCAAGGGTTGTGGGACATGAATTGTATTGCTTGGATACTAGCTTGTTAATATGGTCTTATTATTGATAAAGATTTTGATGAGCTTAATTTGCTACTTGGTAAGTCCTTATTATTACAAGGAAACAAAGCTTAATTTGTATTCAACTATAGCAAGGTCCGTTTAAACACACATATACATATTCCTAAACTATTTCCGCTGTTGTGCCAATTAAAAATCTTAATTGGGATGAATGTAATCAAAGAATGCTGACGTTGTAACAAATGAAAATCTTGAATGGGATGAAGACAGCAACATCATCACAACACACTAATGTCAGTATGTCACTCAAATCTTAAGAGCTAAAAGAGGACTCAAATTTTATTCCAACTCTTCTATAAGTTTGTATGATTCGCATTGAATCTTTGCTCTTTTCCATGTTACTATCATCACACTGTGATACAGATTACCAAAATTTGTAGAAAGTATTCAGAGTGTCAAACAAAGCTTTGAACTACTAATGTGTAAAGCATATAATATGGACTATATAGGAGCTGATGACATTTAGCAAGGAAAAAACATGAGCTTGTTCCTAGTACTATAATATGTTTCTGCTAAAATCATTAGGTGTAATTCCTTCACATTTATTATCATCACTTCAGCATAGAGCATTTAAATCAATTCAAAATCAAAAACTAATCAAGTACTTAAACTACTAGGTCACATAATTTTTTTTATCTCGTCTCCTTTGCTTCCATGTATCAAGGTTATCAGGAATAAGTCCTTTCCCCATGATTGGTTTCAGGATATTAGCAAGAACTCCCTAGTTTTGAACCACAAGACAAGATACACAATTTTCAAATTATTTTTGTTGATTACAAAACCACGTGTTCTTTTTTTTTTCCCTTCAGAATAAGATGAACACCAAAGAAACAGTCCAAGAGATAGGGTGTTATTCCTTATCATAAGAAAATTCATTCTCTCTAAGGATATGTTTGGTAACAATAGGATCTGACACAACAACAAATGCCTTTGGTCCAAAAGCATATTTGTAAAATGCGTTGTGCTGTAAAATTAAGTATCATATGTTTCAGCTCAACAATGGAATCAAGTAAACCTAAAATCTTTCAAATAATGTGTGACATTAGTGTGCTTTTACCTATAAAATTTGAGCTTAATTAGTTCTTTGTTTCCTGGTCTTTCTGCAGAGACAGAGAGGAGGAGTAGTTCTATCTACTAGGCAAGTTGCATCAATTGCCTTGAAAGCGTAAGTTGGTTACATATCTTGTTATGATAATGGTTCAGTTGGTTGGTTGGTTGATTATTGATGATTTAGATAGTTACTCTTACACTAGAAGATATAGGATTTTCTTGGATTTATTTCTTTTTAAGCTTTCTTGACGTGGTTGTTCGTCATAAGAACTTGTTACATGGAATTTTCTTTCAATTTTTTGGATTCAAAACCAATTTATTCGTCTCAAATGGTTTCCTTATAACATTTGTCACCTGAACTCTTGATTAATATCTCGGTGATGGTTCTGCAGCTTAAAAAGGGCCTATCTATAGTTAATGCAGCTTCTGATTCAAGTGACAGATCAAACGATAATAAAGATCAGAAGGTTATGAGATGCATTTATTTCTTTTGATGTTGTCTTGACATGGTTGTTCGTAACGTGTTTGTGTGTGTTTTCTAGACTCTCAGGAGGCTTGCCTAAGGCTGCAAGGAAAAGCCAATTAAGGAAGAAAGTAAGTGATACATACATTGTTTCCCTAATTTTGATTCTTTTTTGTTAGTTTGTACTTTTTTCAATGTCATCATCGAATTTTTAATATATTTCTCTGGTCTATTTCATAAAATTCAATGCAGATCTGTTTAATCAAGTGCTTGTGGTGATGTGAACTAGATATTTAATTATATCATATTTATGTTGATGCTTAAACTTTGAGAAACTGAACTAGGTCTATCGACATTGGCAATAATCCTAGATAAATATTATGTCTAGCAAATTTTCTATGGCTCATATTGACCTTGTTCTGACTTTCCATCTGATTTTGTTAGCTAGAGTCTCAAGCATTATTTTGGCTCCTCTTCTTTCTACCTGGTTCAATTTATTTGTGTCATATGTGCTTGAACGAACTTGTAATTAAACTATATGTAAATATATCACTAATAAATTTGACCATTCACTACCAGTAAAGCTAACTGTTTATTCCTATAGGCTGAATGAAATTAGGCAGAGGGTGCAGGATATTAAAATGTTTCCGTTTAAACCCACATCATACTTTCGATATTAATTACACGATAGGCTAATAGTAACAAATTGACATGTAATGCTTTTACAATAGCTAGATACTTCTATAACTTAGTTTCATATTAAATTTCATTATTAGAAAAATATGTGCCTTAAAGTTAGTAAAGCAACCATTAGCATTAAGGCACATAAATCTTATGTTCGTAGTCATTTTTGTTATGTTTTATGCTTAGAAGAATGGACCAATCATGGGTTTCGAAAAGTCGTACCTCGACTGAATTTTAGGAAGGGGTAGAACAATTCATTATTTTTGCGATTGAGCATGGTTGCGATTCTCTTAAAATGAAGTGCCCATGCAAAGATTGTCATTACTCAATTCTCCTTGCGGCTGATGAAGTCAGGGAACATCTTCTTTGTCGCGGCATTAGACCAGATTACACACGATGGATCCATCATAGAGAGAGAACTGCTCGGCATTCTACAAGTTATGGTGACAATGTTGATGAGAACACTTATGATACTTATGAAGAAGATAGACTGGTGATATGATACATGACATCGAAGAGAGTTTTGTCGATGATCCTGAAATGTTTCATGAGTTGTTTACTGATGCACACATGCCATTATATGATGGGTGCATGGGATTTACGAAGATGTTTGCATTGCTGAAATTGTATAGCCTGAAAGCGAGATATGGATGAAGTGATACTAGCTTTAGTGCATTACTCGAGCTAATCAAGGAAATGCTTCCACAAGATAATTGTCTTCCTAAAAGTACATACGAGGCCAAGAAGATTGCGTGTTCAATAGGCATGAATTATGAGAGAATACACGCGTGTCCCAATGATTGTATGTTGTACCGAAATGAATATGCTTCATTGAAGAGTTGTCCAAATCCAGATTGTGGTGAACCACACTACAAGAAGAAAGATGTCTCAGCAAAAATGTTATGGTATTTTCCTATCATTTCAAGATTTCGACGTTTATTTAGGAATCACAAAGATGCTAAAAGATTAACCTGGCATGCTAATGGAAGAGTTACAGATGGAAAAATTCGATACCCAGTAGATGTTAAACAGTGGCAGGCATTTGACCAAATGTACCCTGAGTTTGGAAATGAAGAAAGATACCTACGCCTCGCACTCTCTACCGATGGGATGAACCCTCATGGCAATCTAAGTACAAGTCACAGTACATGGCCAGTGATGCTGATGATTTACAATCTACCTCCGGAGCTGTGTATGAAGCGCAAATACATGATGTTATCCTTGTTGATTTTTGGTCCGAGGCAACTTGGATTTGAAATTGATGTTTATTTGGCACCGTTGGTTGAGGATTTGAAATTGATGTGGGGTGAAGGTGTCGAAGTACTTGTATCATAGATATTTATTTAAGACTCATTGTGGAGGTTCCGGGGAGGTTTCGGAGATATGTTCAGATTTATTTGTCCAAGGTTAATTTCCCCAAATGGTGACACTCGAATAGTAAAAAATCGAGCTACTTACATTGCAAATGCTATGATCGGAAATACAGAAAACCGAATGTTTTTTGCACCATATCAGTTTGGGTAATTGTTTTCTTCTCTTTTTTCTTTACAAAATCAATACTAATTTCTTATATATGTACATATATTCATGAACTTGAGCTTACAAACGTATATATGTTTAGGAAACATTGGGTGTTGTTGATGTTGCATCCTTACTTGGGTTATGCATACTAGATTGACCCATTGCATGGTGATCCAGAAACGGATGCTAAGAATATGATTGATTTGTAAGTGTTGTCTTAAATAATTTGAATTTTATGTCTATATTATGGTGTTATCAAACTACATTACTTTGTATGTAGGAGCTATACCATGACATCTTCGAATTTGGAAAAGAGAAGGTTGTGAAGACAACTTACCTAGCAAGTCATAAAGGTTGATTAAGCTATCTATTCATTTTCTACTTTTAATTTTATGCGAAATTAATATGAAATGAGATATATCCTTTTATGTTGTTTCATGGTTGTAGTGTCCACGACATCTAAATTCGATTGAGAGTGGATATTATGTCTTAAGGTTTATGCGAGAGATAATATCGAGAAGAATTGTTACAATCCCAACGATTGTACGACCTTCATACTTTATACATACTTTACAAATAACTATGTTTTTTCTTAATATTAAGCTAATATAAGTAACTTAATCCAAATTTACAGTGGTACGGCAACAAAAAAACTTATTCAGATGATGAGATTGATGAAACTAGAAAGGAGTGGATGCAATATTTGCTTCGTCTCGTCTTTTATGTAAGAATTAGCTTTGCTTTTTTCTGCACTTAATGGTGTGAGATTGTCAAGATCCCGATTGTGCACATTCATGTCATCAGTATGCTCTTGGTTGATCTTGTTAAGTATAGTTTGCATTTGATTGATTTTGTTAATTAGTTTTATACAATGGCTAATATATGCAATTTGCAACACTTACAGGTGGTAGACTAAAATAGTGGTTGACGGAAGTTATGAATAAAAGTTGGGATGTGCAAAACAAGGAGTATTATTAGCTATTGACTTCGTTATATTTCGGTTATTTCTAGCTGTGACATTGAGTTAAAAATGACATATATTGTCTTAGTTATTTTTAGTTGTGACATGGAGTTGGCAATGACATATATTGTCTTAGTTATTTGTAGTCGTGACATTGATTTTGTCAATGACTTATTGACTTGTGTGGTTAATGACATAGTTGGATAATGCAAAAAACGTATGTTATTTGGCATTGAGTTTGAGAATGTTGTTGATTATTATGTATAATTAGGACAGATGTCTAAAATGTCATTTATAGAGGCTATGGTGTCTCCACTAAATAACACGGATAATAAAAAAACAAAAATAACCCGGATCTACATATGTGAGTTATATTTCTTTGATTTTTCAAAAATTCGAAATCAAATAATCCGGATGTAATAACCAGTTTATTTAACAATATGGAAATAACCCGGACCTAAAAATATGGGTTATATTTCAAGCCAAATAACCCAAACTTGTTAAATTCTTTGTATTTTTAATATACTCCGGATGTGCTAATATCCGGGTTATTTGATGTCCAAATAACCCGGACCTTAAAAGATTGTGGGAAAATTTTGGGAGACAAATAACCCGGGTATGCCGATTTTAGGTCCGGGTTATTTGACCCGAGCAAATACGACGTAACTCTTTAATCCAAACCTGATCTGGGTTATATACCCTTATACGCCCGTGTTATTTGCCATGTTCTGTAGTAGTGGAACAACCTTCGAGATCCTAGAGAAATATGACATGAAGCTGAATCCCACCAAATGCTCTTTTGGAGTCTCATCAGGCAAGTTCTTAGGATACATGATGACACAACGGGGGATCAAAACAAGTTCTGATCAAGTTACAACAATCCTAGATCTCCAATCTCTGCGATGCGTAAAAGTTGTCCAGAAGCTGACAAGTAGAATCGCCGCACTCTATAGATTCATCTCCAAGGCATCAGACATGAATCATTTGTTCTACGACATCTTGAAGAAGAACAAGTCATTTGAGTGACAAGTGAACTTGGGGAAGCTTTCCAAGAATTAAAAAGGTACCTAACCTTCCCCCTCCTACTTTCAAAGCCAAAAGGTGGCGAAGCCCTATATCTATATTTGGCAGTCACGGAAACAACATTAAGCGCCGTCCTAGTAAGAGGGGAAGATGGTGAACAGTTGGTAGTCATCGGTTACGACGTCCAGTACGAGATGCGCATATCAATCAAGTCGCAAGCTTTGTGCCCGATTTCAGCCAAACCTAAGAAGAAGAGATAGCTAGAGAGTTATTGCAAGTCGGGAATCCTACCCCCTTGAAGTGGACCTTGTTCATCGATGGTGCATCCAATCAAAATGGCGTTGGACTAAAGGTTGTCCTAAAATCGCCACAGGGGGATAGGATAGGCCAAGCAGTGTGATGCGAATTCAAAGCGACAAACAACGAGGCAATATATGAAGCACTCGTGACCGACATTACATTGGCCAAGGAGACAAGCGTGAAGAATATGGAAGTAATTTATGACTCCATGCTCATCGTGAACCAAATCAACAGAGCATACGCGGCATGCGAATCCAAGATGATGGCTTATCTAGAGGTCGTCTCTGATATCATTAAGTCTTTTGACACGTTCAGTATCAAACAAGTTCTCAGGGATATCAACGCAGAGGCTGACGCGTTAGCCAACCTCGGCTCTATTATCGATCCCATGGAATAATAGAAGATTTCTTTTCTACATATAGAAGTGCCCGCCATCAATAAATTATCCGACGTGTCAATCCCTATGCATGTCAATTACTCAAAAAAATGTGACTCTTGGATCACTTCATTATATAATTGGCTTAAGCATGGCAAACTTTCATTAGATAAGAATGAGGCATGACGACTTCGTGCCAAGGCGTCCACTTTTGTCCTCAAAGATGACATGTTGCTCAAGTGGTCCACCATTGGATATTACCTATGTTGTCTTTGCGAGGAAAAGACCCAGAACGCGTTATAGGAACTCCATGATGGAGAATGCGGCAACCATTTTGGAGGAAGGAACCTCGCTTTGCGTGCTCACACTGCATGATATAATTGGCCCACTATGAAGAAAGACTCCATCAATTATGCAAATAAGTGCGACGCATGCCAAAGACATGACCCATTATTTTATCAGCCGTCTCTACATGCAATCTCAGACTTTTGGCCTTTCATGAAATGGGAAATGGACATTGTCGGGAAGCTACCAGTCGCGTTCGACCAACGCGTCTTCATGCTTGCCATGACAGACTATTTATCTAAGTGGATCAAAGCCGAAGAATTCAAAGAAATCAAAGATTCACATGTAATTTCTTTCATACGGAGGAACATCTTGAGCAGATTTGGCATCCCCGACACCATCGTATGCGACAACAAATCCCAATTCATAAGAAAACGGATGTATGAATTCTGCAAGGAGCAAGACATCAAACTCGTCACATCGGCACCGCACTACCCTCAAGCCGATGGTCAAGCCGAGTGTAGTAACAAAGTTATTATCAACAACTTGAAGAAAAGGCTCAAGAAGGCAAAAGGCTTATGGGCAAGCGAGTTGCCCTCTATCTTATGGTCGGATCACACGACTCCAAAGACCATGACAGCCACCAGGATGAAGACATACCAACAAGGGGTCGCCAAGAGCTAGAACACTGGGAAGCTAGGACCCACTTGGGAAGGTCCTTATCAAATCACAAGAGTGGTCGGACAAGGTGCCTACGAGTTAGCAAATCCTGAAGGCGTACCTGTCATCTAGAGCTAGAACGCGACGCACCTTAAAAAGTAACATTTCTAATCTAGTTTACATGCTATGCATGTTGCTTACCGAAACTCAATTCATTCAATAAAAGCAAAACATTTCCTCTATTACTATACTATTGTGTTCACGCCCCTGGGACAGAGCCTAGTCGAGCTAAATCGTACCCCTCTAGCTATACTGGTCACACCCCTTGGGTCGTTCCGTGACGCCCTCGACTATAGCGATCACAGCCTTTGGGTCGTGCCGTGACGCCCCCGACTATATCGACGTTGTTCCCTCAGAGCTCTGTCGTGACGCCGAGCTATATCGACGTTGTTCTCTCGGAGCTTTGTCGTGACGCCAGGCTATATCAACGTTGTTCCCTTGGAGCTTTGTTGTGACGCCCCCGAGGCTATATCGGTGCCTCAGCGTGACGCCCCCTTGGCTATCTCGGTCACACCCCTCGGGTTATGCCGTGATGCCCCCTAAACCTGACATGCGCCGTACGAGCAACATTGTCTAGGTGTTTATGTGGCCTCAACTTGGGAAAAAAATGAAAAGAAAAAAAGGGGGATACTCACACAGAAAGATAATATGTCCAGATGGATCAGTCGTATCACACTTCTTTAACAAGTCCTTGACCTTGTAGATACCGCCTCTACGGCATATGCGCATGGGTCCCTAACCCAACAATCGACTTTAAACAATCGCCCCTACAACTACGCCTAGTCGAGCTACACTATTCCCCTATGGCTATATCGATGCTCCATTGTGATGCCCCAGCCATATCGGTCACACCCCTTTGGTAACGTCGTGACACTATCTCTTTCGTCTCTACGACGCCATGACCTCTGACGGTCACTTATTACTATCGCGATGCGAATCTCGTGATCCTTCTTTCGTCTCTACGACGCCTGATAGGTGTTATTTCATACACCTTTTCTAGCATCTATTAGCATGATTTGGAGGAGTTTTGGAGTTGTTTTAGTGCTAAGTCTGCGATCCAGATATTATGGAGAGAAGTGAAGAAATCCAAGGATTGGCAGCTTAGTTGGAGCTTAGAAATGGAGATGGAGCTGCTGGAACATCTATGGAGAAGGCTACCAACACTTGGTAGTATTTGGAGAGCAGCTAGAGAAGAGAAGAAGATGAGAGTTGAAGTCTGGAGTTCACCGCCCCGCGTTAGCAGTGACGCCCCGCGGTGATGACTCCCAGTGATGATGAAGCCCCGCGTGAGAGGAGGCCACCGCCCAGCGGTGTAGAGCAGAAGCCCCGCGGTGGATCTTTACCGCCCCGCGGTGGACGTGTTTATTGCCTCGCGCCAGATTATATTTATTTCCTTTTATTTCTATTTCAGACTTTGTTATTTTATTTATTTCCTTTTGGATTGGTTTTGTGATCTTGGGCTTTAGGTTAACTCTATTTAACCTAATGTTCCACAGCCTCCAAGCCAGTCTGCGAACACAGAGACACATCTTGTTATCGAACTACTTTTGATCGTTATTTCATATTATAGTTTTTCATCCCCTTTGATGGAGAACTAACTTTCCTTTGTTCTGTTAGACGATTGAAGCAGTACTTTGATGTGTTTGTGAGATTTCTATTCCTTGTTCTTATCCTTATAATTGTTGGATTGATTCTCTTGCTTACCACGTCTACGATTTCTAGTTGTTCTTCTTAGCCTGATCACCTAGGTTGAATGCTTGTTATCAATTGCTAGGATTGCATATAGGGGTTCCGAGTGCATATCTAGTGGCAAACACGTTTGTGCGTATAGGGGTTCCGAGCGTACACTTGTGTGTGAGAATCAATTGCATGTTAAGTAGGGGAGTGAGTACGTGTACGTCTTTCTACTTGCATGTATCCTAAATCCTTGTGTGCATCGCTATTGCTGTGTTGGTGCTAAAGTACGCTGACAACTGTGAGAATCAGTTGTACTTTATCATTGGCATAGTGATAAGTCTATTGACAACTGTGAGAATCAATAGTACTTACGATTAAAGTGGGAACGACTATAAGGATAAATAATAGAACTTGGATTGAATAGATTTCAGGGATCAAACTCTATCTTTGTACTGTGGATTTCGCTCTAACAGGACTACTTCCCCTTATATTATTCTCTCGATTTTACTCAATCTGCATGCTTGTTTGCTTCGTTCTATTGACTACAAAACCCCCAGTTGCTTGTTACTTGTCATTCACGATTGCATATTACATCATACCTTCTCTGTGGGATTCGACCCTTACTTGTCTGCTATACTTTGTTTAGTAGGTTGGTTAGGATAATTTATTTTGATAAGGCTAATCAACGACATTTGCTTGTGCATCTTTAGCCCCGTCAAAATTTGGCGCCGTTGCCGGGGAAGGTTTTTGTTTGTTGTGTGTTTTCGTGTTTGATTTTTGGGTGGAGACCTATCTTATGGTCGATACCCGTGCTACTGACTCCCCACTCTTAGCTTTTGATCCAGAGATTGAAAGATCGTTCCTTGGACGTCTGCGCGATCGAAGGGAAGAAACCGAGATTGAGAATGTGTTGGCCGCTGAGACTGACACGACCGAGAACGTTGAGACTGAAACCGCTGAAGTTGCTACTACCCCAGCTGCTGCTATGGCTGGAAACGGAACTCTACGAGAGCTTACGACACCGAATATTGGGGCTGAACCCCTAGCTGTGATCATCCCTGCGCTGGATCAAGGGGTGAACTTCGAATTGAAGACTGGAATTGTTAACTACCTGCCTAAGTTCCACAGTCTGAGTGGAGAGGATCCGATTTCTCACCTGGGCAAGTTCCACAATGTCTGTATGACGATGAAGCCCAGGAACGTGACTGAAGAGCAGTTCAAGATGAGAGCTTTTGGCTTTTCTTTACTCGACAATGCGAGCGACTGGTACTATCACTTGCCACCAGGAACCATAGATACATGGGCGAAATTGCACAAGGCGTTCCTGGATAAGTATTTTCCGACGAAGAAGGCGAATGCTTTGAAGAAGGCAATTGCCAACATTGAGCAAGCTTGTGATGAGACACTGTATGATTATTTGGAGAGGTTCAAGAGGCTCTGCTCCAGCTGTCCATTCCATGGATACGCCCAGCAGGATCTTGTCCTTTATTTACACAACGGTCTACAGGACCAAGAGAGGAGAATGGTCGATGCTGTATGCGGTGGCAGTATTCTGAATCTGACACCGAAGGAAGCCATGGACCGAATCCAAGAGATGAGTGAAAGCACCCGGAACTTCGGAAAAACTTACCAAAGAAAGGCG
The DNA here is from genome assembly GCA_027886185.1 of Rheum nobile. Taxonomy (NCBI): domain Eukaryota; kingdom Viridiplantae; phylum Streptophyta; class Magnoliopsida; order Caryophyllales; family Polygonaceae; genus Rheum; species Rheum nobile. The sequence goes on from WOAB01000481.1 coordinate 691,694, forward strand.
GTCAATGCTGTGACCCCTGCAGGACCGAGTCCGGTATTATCTGAGTTAGCTGAGTTGAAGGAGATAGTCATGAAGATGGCGAATCAGAATGCTCCTCAACAAGCCAGACCGTGTGGCCTTTGTCCTAGCCAGGCCCACCACACAGATACATGTCCTCAGCTGCAAGAGGATGGTGTTGCTGAAGTTAATGCTGTAGGAGGCTATGGAGCCCCTAGACAACAGTATGGTGGCCAGCCCAATTACAACCATAGAGGGCGTGACCATCCGGGATTTAGATGGAGTGACCCTCAAGGTGGTCAGCAGCCGGCACAACAGCAATATCAGCCGACTCAGCAACAACAGTACCAGCAACGAGCTCAGTACCAACAGAGGCCCTAAGGCCAAACTTCTGGAGCCTCTATTGAGGATATGCTGAAGACCTTGACTCAGCACTTTGCTACGCATGTGCATGCTACTGAGTCGAGTATCAAGAATATAGAGAGGCAGATTGGCCAGTTAGCCGACGAGGTGACTAAAATCAACCAGAGGACCTCAAACTCCCTACCGTCCCAAACCACTGTGAATCCCAGAGAGAACGTGAGTGCTATCACGCTGAGAAGTGGTAAAGAAGTTATGTCTCCTATTGCTGAAGAGGAGAAAGTAATTTCCGAGAAAAAGGAACTCACCGCACCGCCCCGCGGCAATTCCCGCCGCGACCCGGTGCCTATGCCCAGTAATGTCAACGCGACCCCACCGCCCGACGGTGACGATTTATGCCCCGCGGTGGGCTCGCCGCGAGCTACTCCTCAGAAATCTGTTCCTACTGACGATGTCTATGTTGATACCTACGTTCGTCCAGTGTTTCCTCCCCTACGTTCAGAGAAGCCCTCATCACCTTTTCCAGAGGCGCTAAAGGCTAAAAGAGTTGTCGATGACAGAGACCTGTTCGACACGTTCCAGAACTGTGAGGTGAATATTCCCCTGCTGAAGCTTATCAAGGCTATCCCACGATATGCCAAGTTCTTAAAGGAGCTCTGCACGGTGAAGAAAGCTCAAAGGCAGAAGACCCAGAAGAAGAGTCCAGTAGGCGAACAAGTGTCAGCTGTGGTTCAGAAGCGTCTACCCGCGAAGTGCAAGGATTCAGGTACGTTTACTATTCCTATTACTATAGGTGAGCATGTTTTTGAGAAGGCCCTACTTGATTTGGGTGCCTCAATTAATGTTTTACCCTATTCTTTACTTGAGAAATTGGAATTAGGACCCTTGCGTGAGTCTAGTATTGTGATATAACTTGCTGATGGATCGTGTGTACCCCCTAAGGGTGTTGTAGAAGATGTCCTTGTTAGGATAGGTCCTTTGATATTTCCTGCTGATTTCTTTGTTATAGATATGGATTATGATGAGCAAGTTGCCCCGGTTATGCTAGGACGACCTTTTATGAAGACTTCCATGACTAAGATAGATGTTGATAGTGGTACCCTGATTATGGAGTTTGATGGAATAATTTTTCAGCATGATAAGCTAATTCCATTAAGTCTCATCCTCCTTTATGCATTAATGACTTTGATGATTCTGTGCATGATAATGTTAAGATTGATGCAGTAGAGGCCGTAGTTGAGTGTTCCACTAGTGATGGACCCATTGAGTTGCATGATTTTCATGATTTACCTGTGGATGATGTCTTATTAGCTGATATAGGAGATTCCTCTACTTTGGGCACTTGCCCCCCTACACTAACCACACAAGGCTGCAAACCTTTATCTAGTGATGCGCAACATGTTCAGGTTGAGCCAGATCGGCCCCCGCATCGTTCTAAGTATGGGGGCGACACTCCGAAGAGACTGCACATGGAGTGGGTGGCGAAGAAAGACCATGGTCTAAGGTTCAAACCTTTCCATGAGAGGTCTCACCAGGAAGAGACAAGTTGGAGGATTCCGAAAGAATCCTACCCAAAATGGTAGTTGATCTGCAATACGTCGAGCCGACGACGATAACCAAGGCGCTGTCCGGGAGGCAACCCGTGTTTGTATTTCTTTGATCTCTTTTTCTTTTTATTAGATTATTTTCGCAGTTTATTTTGCTTTGTTTCGTTCGCCTGTTACTCACATTTCAGGTACGAAAGTAAACCCGAGAAGAGATGAAGTGCCCAGCCTTTCTCACCACCCCGCGACACTTTCCTACCGCCTCGCGGTGGAGCTGCCGCCCCGCGGTGACGGTCAGGTATCGATTCTCAACTTTAAAAAAAAAAAAAGAAGCCAAAAAGACGTAAAAAGGCAATCAAAATCCTGGGATGGACTGAAAATCTGAAAGGGCGGTTCAGGTAAAAAGCAGGTAGTCCGGTTGGTATTAGACCAGGGCAAAATTGGACTAGAGTGATGCGAGCTTATGTGAGAACGTCTATTGGAAAATGAAATGAGTGCTTGGTGAAAACCCGAAAGGGCGCCTTGGCAAAATGAGTGAAAAAGAAGAAGAGTGATTTTAGGATTTCTCTTACCTTTCGGCGAGGCGTCATAAGGAGGGTGACATATAAGGATTGTCGGGTAGGCCACTCATGGATCGATAAGGAGATAGATGGGAGTTAGGTTAGATTGTTCTTGCATCACTTGTTTTGGTTGTCTTGGGCGTATTGTTGATATGTTGTAGTTGTTGGAGTCACGTTTTCTTGTACTTCCTGAGTCCTTGGTATTGATTGAGAGGGTGAGCTTTTCTTTAGCTTACTCGGGATGAGTAAAGGTCTAAGTATGGGGAAATTTGATAGGTGTTATTTCATACACCTTTTCTAGCATCTATTAGCATGATTTGAAGGAGTTTTGGAGTTATTTTAGTGCTAAGTCTACGATCCAGATATTATGGAGAGAAGTGAAGAAATCCAAGGATTGGCAGCTTAGTTGGAGCTTAGAGATGGAGATGGAGCTGCTGGAACATCTATGGAGAAGGCTACCAACACTTGGTAGTATTTGGAGAGCAGCTGGAGAAGAGAAGAAGATGAGAGTTGAAGTCTGGAGTTCACCGCCCCGCGTTAGCAGTGACGCCCCGCGGTGATGACTCCCAGTGATGATGAAGCCCCGCGTGAGAGGAGGCCACCGCCCAGCGGTGGAGAGCAGAAGCCCCGCAGTGGATCTTTACCGCCCCGCGATGGACGTGTTTATTGCCTCGCGCCAGATTATATTTATTTCCTTTTATTTCTATTTCAGACTTTGTTATTTTATTTATTTCCTTTTGGATTGGTTTTGTGATCTTGGGCTTTAGGTTAACTCTATTTAACCTAATGTTCCACAGCCTCCAAGCCAGTCTGCGAACACAGAGACACATCTTGTTATCGAACTACTTTTGATCGTTATTTCATATTATAGTTTTTCATCCCCTTTGATGGAGAACTAACTTTCCTTTGTTCTGTTAGACGATTGAAGCAGTACTTTGATGTGTTTGTGAGATTTCTATTCCTTGTTCTTATCCTTATAATTATTGGATTGATTCTCTTGCTTACCACGTCTACGATTTCTAGTTGTTCTTCTTAGCCTGATCACCTAGGTTGAATGCTTGTTATCAATTGCTAGGATTGCATATAGGGGTTCCGAGTGCATATCTAGTGGCAAACACGTTTGTGCGTATAGGGGTTCCGAGCGTACACTTGTGTGTGAGAATCAATTGCATGTTAAGTAGGGGAGTGAGTATGTGTACGTCTTTCTACTTGCATGTATCCTAAATCCTTGTGTGCATCGCTATTGCTGTGTCGGTGCTAAAGTACGCTGACAACTGTGAGAATCAGTTGTACTTTATCATTGGCATAGTGATAAGTCTATTGACAACTGTGAGAATCAATAGTACTTACGATTAAGGTGGGAACGACTATAAGGATAAATAATAGAACTTGGATTGAATAGATTTCAGGGATCAAACTCTATCTTTGTACTGTGGATTTCGCTCTAACAGGACTACTTCCCCTTATATTATTCTCTCGATTTTACTCAATCTGCATGCTTGTTTGCTTCGTTCTCTTGACTACAAAACCACCAGTTGCTTGTTACTTGTCATTCACGATTGCATATTACATCATACCTTCTCTGTGGGATTCGACCCTTACTTGTCTGCTATACTTTGTTTAGTAGGTTGGTTAGGATAATTTATTTTGATAAGGCTAATCAACGACATTTGCTTGTGCATCTTTAGCCCAGTCAACGCCATGACCCCTGACGGTCACTTATTACTATCGTGACGCGAGTCCCGCGATCTCTTTCTCATTTCTACGATGTTGTAATAACCCTCAATTTTAGTAGGGGTATTTGTGTAATTTTTTAAACTTTCGTTTTGTAAATAAGGCGTGTTGGGCATTTTTCTGTAAGACTTTGTAAGAACCTTTTGAACGTGATGTTATACGTTCAATAAGTTATATGGGTCTTTAATTATTTAAGGAGTGTTAAGGAGTGCCAAATCAAAGATTAATCATGTCCGCGATCAAGGCCCGGGAGCCGATCAAGGCCGAGAGCCACGACTGCGGCTAAGCAGCCGCGAGCGCGGTTTTGAAACTGCGATCGCGGGCACTGTTGCCTCGTCTTTTCCCTTTGCTTCCAGAAGGCCGACGATTTGCATTTCTCCTCGTGCTCCGAACGACAGCGAGGTGGAACGATTGAGTTGCTCGTTGTGGATGCGAACTCCTCCTTCTGGGCCTATAAATTGGAGGGGGTAGCAAATATCATCTCCACCATCTTCATCCATCTCTTTGTCTCGTTTAAGTTCATGTTCGTCGCCGGAGTCGTCGTCGTCGGAGCCGAAGTAGTCGCCGTGGGAAATCCTTGGTGTGGTGGTGGTGCGCGGTGGTTCAGAAGCAAAGATACGAAGTCGTCGTCGTCGGTATGGCCTCGAAAGCTTGATTAAGCTCGCATCGGGATGGAGTTCCGCGGCCGCGGCTCATCCTCCGTGACCGCGGCCAGGCAGAGACCCGCGACCCCGGCTGGGCGCGAAACCGCGATCGTGGTTATAAAACCGCGGGCGCGGTTTTGCCCAACAAGGCCGCGATCGCGGCTATGCCATCCGCGACCGCGGCACTGACCTCTTTCTTTCGTTTTGCTTCGTCTTTTCATAACTGTACATAATTTAGGGTTTTGTCTTAAAACTCGTCGTCGTAGGCAACTGTGCTCAGATTCAAGTTTCCAGATCTCGGAACCCGATCTCTCGTTCGTCTAGACTAAGGCAAGTGGCGGTTTTCTCTTGCTCATTATTCCATGTTTCCCTTGATTATCAATTATTTGATTGTTTAATTAAGATGAAATAAAGTTGTTGTTTTGTGTTTGGGAACAATTTGATTAAACTATGTGTTAAAATATGGATTTATAATAGGTTATATATATTGCTAGAAACAACGCTATTATATAATATGATATTATCATAAAGTGTTGAATGGATTTTGGTGTGGATTTATATGTGGACTTTACATGCTTAGTTAGAACGAGTATTCGTAGGAACGCTATGTACCTTACGAGGTCTAGTCGTTTCTTTATAACTTTGTGTTAGGATGATAAATGCCCTAACATTTGCTGGTCATGACCTACCCCTATCCGAATATAGGTGGTGGTGCACTTAGCTAGTGCCAAAATCGGGATTCGTCCCATGTTCTATATCTCATTGCGAGATCTGTTGTGGAAATTAAAAGCTTTAACGTGAATGTACGTTTTGGAAGTAAATAAGATAAGTGGTTTTACGCACATAATTAATATACCCTCGGGCGAGGAGTACAACGTGGAAACCGCTCAGACTCTTGTTAGAGTAAGTCCTCTTTCCAATTTGAATTCGCATTACGCGGTAAGGTTGGTCGTGGGCCCAAATAATCAAGGTCGTGTTTTAAAACTTGTGTGAAAACTTAACGTTCCCAAACAATTCTTCATATTTTCCTATAAGACTCAATTCCGTTGGAGTCTTCTTTTCGTTGCATGTCTTTTTCTATAGTTCCGTGAAAGTTCCGGGTTATGTATCGTTCCTTCGGTTATTATTCGAGGGACAATGATAGTAAACAGTTACGATCACTTGAACCATTCTGTTTTCACCCTTGCATAGTCTTTCATTGACTAACCAACCGGGTTTTATTCCTTGCATGGTTGGCTAGTGTCATCCGTCCTATACGGCACATCAGTGGTTGGTCCCCGACGATTTGAAGTAACCAATCGAAGAGAAGGCTTGCAGTTGAAGTTTGCATTTTAAGAAGTAATATTTCCAAGGCGTGTTGTCTAATTTGAAATAGATGTAATACATAGTCATGTAATTAGGACTATGTTTAAAAGTCTTCCGCTGTAATTTAAAAGCCTTCCGCTGTCATTATACTTTGTTGTAAAACCGTCCTTTTCATTTTACGAGAGGAATCTTAATAAAAAGGTTAAGTCTTATTCATTTAAAATGTCTTCCGCTGGTTATTTTTTTGATATTTAATATTTACGTATGTATTTAAGCTTAATTGTTCCGATTAAAGCCTCAGGTGACTTTGGGCGTTAACGTCTGAGGTCACTGACGTGTGTCACTACCGACATAAGTCAGTGGGTGTTACAATTATGTTATCAGAGCAATGGTTTTAAAATTCTTGGCCTATTGTCAGGTTTGAGAATTTTCGAAAATTAATTTTGAAGCTATTTTCAAACTATTTTATTCTTGGAATTTCGAGAGTTTAAATGTTAGTATTAAATTTAAAGTTTTATGACCCCTTAGAATGTGATTTAAAATAATGGTTTAACTATTAGGACGTTAATTGTTATTTTATAGTCCTTAATAAAATGGCGTTATAACAGCTGAAATTAAAGTTATTTTCTATTATTTTAAAAGCGTAGTTTTGAGAGTTGTTAAAGGTACTTAAAGAAGTGATAACTTTGTGTTCTAAATATAAAAGAGACTTATAATATTTTAGTTTATATAATAATTGTGTTTAAACGAGAAAGTTAAATTCATTTAATAATTTTAAAGTGCAGTTTTGAAAGTGGTTCTGGTCTTATGGATTTTAAAAAGGATGATGCTGGTAATTTAATTATAAAAGTATTAAGTTTATAAATAATTTGTATTGTAAAATGATAAGGGAATGAGGAGTTAACTTAAAGTGTGATTTAAAGTATTTTAGAGTGTGTTTTCAAACTTCTACAAGCTTTGATTTTATTACTTATTCCTTAGATCCATTCCTAAGGATATCGTCCATTCTTAGGTTTAATGTCATTTAAAGGTTGACATTTCTCCTAATTGATCAATTCTCAAGTAAGAGAAGAAGATCGTTTTAAGGTTAATGGTGAAGGGTCAGTCAAACTAATATAAAGTTATTGGGTTGGACACTTGGACCCTTACAATTCATATCATAACGTAATTGATTAAGTATCACATACAAGTTGGAAAAGTTCTAAACTGACGTTATGGTTCATCAACAGATGGTGAACACCCGATCCACCAAGCAAGCAACTAATAAAGGTCCTAACAACGGTTCCCGAGTTCAGATGAGGAGTGCTACTCAACAAGGGGATGACGCGAGATCTGGCTCGCATAACAATGACCCGACCCTACGGCAAGGGGCTCATCAAGGACAAGTGGACCCTCAAGTTGCGAGGGAAGTTCCACCTCATGCCCCGATCGTGTTGGATGCAATGGTCATTGGGAAAATAGTGAGGCAGGTGGTCGAGGTACTAACGGCCCAGGGGATACCGCGAGCTCAAGCGGTTCCCAATCCTCAAGTTTCAACTAATGTGGAGGGACGTGAAGGTCCTGCACATCCAGTGGTTCCCGAGAGAAACGACGAGAATTACAACCCGGCATTAAAGACGATCAATTCGATACGCCCGGAAAGATACGATGGGACCGGGGAACCAGTCAAGGTTTCCTATTGGTTTTCCCATTTGGAGCGACTGTTTCAGAATGTGGTCTGCACCGAGGCTGAACAGGTGCACATTGCTTCGTTACATCTGAAAGACGGAGCAAGTGAGTGGTGGGAAGGAACTGGTTTAGACGACCACCCAAATCCGAGCTGGACAATGTTCAAGGCCAAGCTCACTGATCGCTTCTTCTCTCGTGCTATGAGGGAAGAAAAGCTGAAGAAGTTCCTCTACCCAGAGACTGAAGGACTGAAAGTGTCTGAGCTGGCGGCAAAGTTTAATCACTTACTGCATTACGTTGGTTCTGAAGTGCATTCAGAAGAACAGGAAGATATGGTACTTCCATGGATGGATGAATCCAGAAATCAAACCTCTGATGGTGCATCACGGTTATTCTACTTTGGAGCATTATGTTGATGCGGCCTACAGAATAGAGGTCACGCTGGAGGAAACCGCCCGAAAGCGGGAGGAACAGAATAAGGAGAAGGGTGGGCAACAAGACGGGAAGGCTAATACCTTCAAGCGGCCGACATCGCCCACCAAGTTTGAGAAGTATGGTCGTGCTAAGACCGAGACGACTCAGTCTGACTCCGCCAAAGGTTCAGGTTGGAGTAGCGGTGTGATTCAATGCCACAACTGTGGTGAAGCGGGACATAAAAGTTTTAATTGCCAAAAGGAAAAGCGGGTATGTTATAATTGTGGGAAGGAAGGCCACATGAAGACATACTGTAGGCAGAAGGGTTAAGGGCCAACACAATCACACTAGGCCTCAAATGTTGGCAGTAGGCAGAACCCAAAGTCGGAGGTGTCCGCTCCTGAGCAATCTATTGCTCGTAATAAAGACAAGGCGCCTATGGAATCTTCGGGTCAAGGGCAACGACTCTTTGTGATACGTCACCCCGATGGGAAGGAAACCCTGTACGAGTAGTGGTATTTTTTGTAAAGCTTTTTAAGAATAAGGAGCGATGACTTGTGTCGATAGTCTCCATAGTTTAGTAATCTGTCTGTTCGACATTTTGTCAATTGTTTTAATGTAATGTTTCGAATAATAAAGAAGTGTTTCCTTGTTCTGGAAATTACTGAATTCGTTACTAGTGCAAGTTGTTCGTACATACGAGAATCCTTGAGTGCGAAAAGTAGTACATGTCATGTGTTGATAAAGACGGTCTGGACTCATAAAGGATAGTGTAGGGTTGGGACATGTGTGGTTGTTCCTTACCTTGTTAGCTGGGCATTGACATAATGTCAAGTTGGGCATTGACATTATTTGTTCCCTTCGCTCGAATTCATGAGCATTTCCTCGAGAGGTTAATGTTGTAAAGGATTCCTTGCCATAAGAATTTGGTATGTGTAGTAATGCTCTATGGAGTTTGAGGTTATTCCTCATATGCATACTTTGAGCATTAGATGGGGTGAGTTGTATAAATCATGTATTCAAGTGAATAAATATATAAGAGAGATATTCCATAAGGAGTTGGTTTTCTCTAAAATGATCGTACTCTAATACGATCTGGAGTAAACTTTAAAATTAAGAGTTATAATTGTGGGGTTTATAAGTGAGTGTGCTCATTGTAGGACCAGTGGTTATAGCTTTTAGAAAAGCTAAGTGTGTGAAATCATAAGTATTATTTTGGAAGACCTATCTGAGGTTCGTTATGAGGCTTTCTTAAGGAAATGATATAAGGACATAAGAGTATTAAGACGATTAAGTCTTGGGTAAATAGTAAATTTCGGTAAAGCAAAAAGGTTGCTCAATTTGTGATGATAAATTGTGTGAGGACGATTAAATATGTAAGGATTTATGGGAGAATAGCAAAATCAGTCGGTAAAAGGTTGTTGTAACTTGTGTGGATTAATAGTATGAGATAATGCAAGTGTGTGGATTTTATCAAGTGGACTTAGTGAAAAAGTAACCTATGTCTATTAAGGTGATCTTATGATACGTTTTGGGATAAATATGGTGGTTGATTATAATCGTGTTAAGCGGATTATTAACATCATGTTTGAGGAAAAACATGAATGGGATGTTGTGTGATTAATTGTGAAAAATTGAGGAATTCTAAAATATCTTATGTTAAGAGCCTAATTAATGGAAAGATTTTGGGTTAAGAAGATGGCATAAGGGCCAAAATTAATTAAGGTAAATAATGAGATAGATGAAGTGCATATGTATAGAGTAAGCCGATATGACAATTGAGGGTACTAAGTTTGGGATATAAGTGAGTTTTATGTATGTACTTTGAGGATCGGATCATCGAAAGAAAGTTAGTAGGGATATATTGTATTCTTCTGCTTGAGGATATCAAGATCTTTATGATGAGTAGGGCATAATAGCGAGATTATATTGGAGACTATAATGGATACCCTGATTAAGGTAATCATAATCTTGTGGATGATTATATCGATTCTAACGAGGGTAATGAACGAAGGCAGTATGTAGTAGGTGGAATCATGATCGATAAAATAGTTTGACTTTGGTGATATAGGTTACGAAGGCAAAATTATTTAAGGATATCAACTTAAGGAAGATGAGGTATGAACTTTGAGAGTCGTTTATAAAGAGAAAAGTTGAAAGAAAAGGTGTGTTCTCAAGCTTAAGGTGTATTAAGATCGTGTGATGATTCTTGGAGACTATGAATCTAAGGTAATCATGACCTTGTGAGTATATTAAGAGTTGGCACATGAGATATGGGGATTCTAAACTCAAGTGGAGAGGTTAATGTGGAAATCAATCCTTCTAACTTGGTAGCGTTAGTTTCGGGGTCGAAGTGTTAGTTTCGGGGTCGAAACTATTTTTAAGGGGGTAGTAATGTAATAACCCTCAATTTTAGTAGGGGTATTTGTGTAATTTTTCAAACTTTTGTTTTGTAAATAAGGCGTGTTGGGCATGTTTCTGTAAAACTCTGTAAGAACCTTTTGAACGTGATGTTATACGTTCAATAAGTTATATGGGTTTTTAATTATTTAAGGAGTGTTAAGGAGTGCCAAATCAAAGATTAATCATGTCCGCGATCAAGGCTCGGAAGCCGATCAAGGCTGAGAGCCACAACCGCGGCTAAGCAGCCGCGGACACAGTTTTGAAACAGCGGGCGCGGTTTGGCCTATGGGCAAACCGCGATCGCGGGAACTGTTGCATCGACTTCTTCCTTTGCTTCCAGAAGGCCGACGATTTGCATTTCTCCTCGTGCTCCGAACGGCGGGGAGGTGGATCGATTGGGTTGCTCGTTGTGGATGCGAACTCCTCTTTCTGGGCCTATAAATTGGAGGGGGTAGTAGCCATCATCTCCACCATCTTCATCCATCTCTTCCTCTCGTTTAAGTTCGTGTTCGTCACCGGAGTCGTCGTTGCCGGAGCCGAAGTAGTTGACGTGGGAAATCCTTGGTGTGGTGGTGGTGCGCGGTGGTTCAGAAGCAAAGATACGAAGTCGTCGTCGGTATGGCCTCGAAAGCTCGATTAAGCTCGCATCGGGATGGAGTTCCGCGGCCACAACTCATCCTCCGCGACCGCGGCCGGGCAGAGACCCGCGACCCCGGCTGGACGCGAAACCGCGGGCGCAGTTTTGCCCAGCAAGGCCGCGATCGCGGCTATTCCATCCGCGACCGCGTCACTGGCCTCTTTCTTTCTTTTTGCTTCGTCTTTTCATAACCATACCTAATTTAGGGTTTGTCTTAAAACTCGTCGTCGTAGGCAACCATGCTCAGATTCAAGTTTCCAGATCTTGGAACCCGATCTCTCGTTCGTCTAGACTAAGGCAAGTGGCGGTTCGCTCTTGCTCATTATTCCATGTTTTCCTTGATTATCAATTATTTGATTGTTTAATTAAGATGGAATAAAGTTGTTGTTTTGTGTTTGGGAACAATTTGATTAAACTATGTGTTAAAATATGGATTTATAATAGGTTGTATATATTGCTAGAAACAACGCTGTTATATAATATGATATTATCATAAAGTGTTGAATGGATTTTGGTGTGGATTTATATGTGGACTTTACATGCTTAGTTAGCAGGAGTATTTGTAGGAACGCTATGTACCTTATGAAGTCTAGTCGTTTCTTTATAACTTTATGTTAGGATGATAAATGCCCTAACACTTTCTGGTCATGACCTACCCCTATCCGAATATAGGTGGTGGTGCACTTAGCTAGTGCCAAAATCAGGATTCGTCCCATGTTCTATATCTCATTGCGAGATCTGTTGTGGAAATTAAAAGCTTTAACGTGAATGTGAAGTAAATAAGATAAGTTCTTTTACGCACATAATTAATATACCCTCGTCTAGGAGTATAATGTGGAAACCGCCCGGACTCTTGTTAGAGTAAGTCCTCTTTCCAATCTGGATTCGCATTACGCGGTGAGGTTGGTCGTGGGCCCAAATAATCAAGGTCGTGTTTTAAAACTTGTGTGAAAACTTAACGTTCCCAAACAATTCTTCATATTTTCCTATAAGACTCAATTCCGTTGAAATCTTCTTTTCGTTGCATGTCTTTTTCTATAGTCCCGTGAAAGTTCCGGGTTATGTATCGTTCCTTCGGTTATTATTTAAGGGACAATGATAGTAAACGGTTATGATCACTTGAACCATTCTATTTTCACCCTTGCATAGTCTTTCATTGACTAACCAACCGGGTTTTATTCATTGCATGGTTGGCTGGTGTCATCCGTCCTATACGGCACATCAGTGGTTGGTCCCCGACGATTTGAAGTAACCAATCGAAGAGAAGGCTTGCAGTTGAAGTTTGCGTTTTAAGAAGTAATATTTCCAAGGCGTGTCTGTCTAATTTGAAATAGATGTAATACATAGTCATGTAATTAGGACTATGTTTAAAAGTCTTCCGCTGTAATTTAAAAGCCTTCCGCTGTCATTATACTTTGTTGTAAAATCGTCCTTTTCATTTTACGAGAGGAATCTTAATAAAAAGGTTAAGTCTTATTCATTTAAAATGTCTTCCGTTGGTTATTTTTTTGATATTTAATATTTACGTATGTATTTAAACTTAATTGTTCCGATTAAAGCCTGGGGTGACTTTGGACATTAACGTCTGAGGTAACTGGCGTGTGGCACTACCGACATAATTCAGGGGTGTTACAGATGCCATGACCCCTGACGGCCACCTATTACCATGACCCACGATGGTCACCTATAATCATCGCGACACAAGTCCCACGATTTGTCTCCCGTCTCTACGACGCCATGACCCCTGACGACCATCTACACAGATCGCAATGTAAGCTTCATGATCAAGCTGCAAACTGTGAAGCTCTTGACCGCGTGACTATTGGCACTCAACAAAAATGCCATCTCTATCTACGTTCGGCTATGACATACTTACCCGAGGTAACATATCTTACGCATCACCTAAGAAAGTATAAGTATTTATGCCTACTACCTCTCAACGAAGTTGCATGGGAAAATCAATCAAGAAAGAACCATTCTCTAGGCATGTCTATTTTAAATCTCCAAGCGTATAGCCACTTCCATTAATTTTCGATAAACACGTCGAAAGAAAAGCAAAAGGCAAAACAATGAGAAAGCAAGCATTAAGTTCAAAAGGAGCATATTGTATTACTCATTCACAAAAAGGTACACTTTTCTATTCTACTAGGCTTATCCTACACAAAGAGTCTATTACATCAACTACATCGACTATTGCTTTGACGTCCTCAACTACATTTTCAAACACCTTTGATTGACCTTGTCATCGTTGACGCGATGCAAGAAGCTCGGACATCATCTCTGGACACAATCATATCTTCTTCTGGAGTTGCTCCAAATCGTGGTGTACCTGCATAATCAAAGGCACAAAGGCATGCAATGCTTACAAACAACCAAGCAAGTCATGCAAAAGGCGTTATTGCTACTTAAAACCTCATCCCCATGGACGAGGGCAAAACATTGTCAAACCACCACAAGGGGTGGGCCCAAATGTTCAAAACACAGTCCCACTATGGGTGACGACCAATACTACCAAAGTTCTTAAAAAAGAGTTCATGAGGTGTCAGGAGGGTTCGATACATCTCCCTCCACCACCGGGTCTTGCTCCCCCCAAGGACCTGCTCCTCTTCCTCCTCGGCATCAGTGAGCTTTTACGGTGTCATACTGGGGAAAACATGCTCGGGGGGGGGGGGGGGGGGATAAGCACCTTGAAACGCCTTCCTCTCAACAACTACATCACATTCCACATGCTCCTCGACGACGACATGCTCCATGGCCTCCACCTTGGCCAACCAAGAGTAATAAGACGCCGCCTCATCAAGTTCCACCGCCGCTAGCTTGTCCTCCTTGAGACTAGTCTTCTCATCATCAAGCTTCAAGACCTTCTTTTGTAGGGCCATCATGCTTTGTGACAGTTCGGAATTCTTGGAAGACAAGGCTTTAATTATACTCTTGTCGGTGGCAGCTTGCCCATCTATAGAATCCATTATGGAAGACAACCCTCTCAGGTGATCCCAGACACACAACGTCGCTTGGAGGCCCTGCTTAGAGAAGACTGTCAGAAAATAAAGGTGACAACCAAAAAAATGACGCGATCAATATGAGACGGTCTTACCTGCCACTATGTCACAAGGGATTCTCCAACGACATCGACTGTGTCCACGCCCTTATAATGCTCCTTGGCTGATGACGACCAGACAACTTGCATCATTTGTAGAACACGCCTAATAGGGTTCAACAACGACCCAAGTAACCCTGGGAGTTCCGACATGTTCATGGGCGGCGACACCTTCCTTTGACACTCTCCTTCTCCACGACCAAGGTGGCTTTTGGCACCTTACGAGCACCTGACGAGATCAAAACAGTTTTAGAGGTGGAAGCACATCCACCCAACATATTCCTATTCTTCGCCGCTATCCTCTCCGCCGCGGATTCTGCCCATCTAGCCCTTGAAGTTGCACACGAGTTTTGAGCAAGATTATACGTCAGTAGCGAAATACGATGCAATATCAAGGGAAAAAGATGCATATGGAAGACTTACACATCTTTGGGGGTGGTGTCGCGACGATAGTCTCTTCAACCACATGATCAGGGAACACGACCTCCATGAAGGAGCACAACCTCCGTGAAGGTCCTCTCCACAATCGCCTTTGATTCCTCCCTTGTCAGAATGCCATCACGATTCACTGCCGACAAAGAGAAGTGAGGACAAAGTTAATCAAACATCAAAAAATATAGAGAAATTAGGGTAAAATTACCCTCTTTTCTCCACGAATCGTTTAAGAAGTTGCACTCTTCTCCCAAGGAAGCCTTTTTGATGAAGAAGGAGCGGTCATACCATCCACGATCGTTCTTCGTCGCGTCTATCATCAAGGCCGATTTCTTAGGTCGAAGTTTCAAGGTGATATGACCCTGACTGCAAAGGGCAATGGAGTATGAGTGTGTGATAACCCTCATTTTTAGATAAGGGCATGAATGTAATTTAACTTTTAATAAAGGGGATGACTTTTTGTTACATTATTCCAAGTGAATAAATTAAAACATATATTTTTATTCCATAAAAGTATGTTACGTTTTAAGTCATGGACAATTTTAGCCTAGATTATTTTAATTAAGATTAACAAAATGTTAATTGAGATTTAAATAAGGTTAAGTTATAGGGATTTACAACTTAGGCTTGACTTAATTCAAATTATAAGAATTAAATGAAATTCAAATTTCACTCTTCATAAATTTGGGCAAATTTCATGATAAACTTTGGGCAAATTTATGAAGAGTGAAATTTGGGTAAGTTTATGAAGAGTGAAATTTGGGTTAGAATGTATACATAAACTTTGGGTAAGTTTATATATAAGTTTGGGCAAATTTCATGATTTTTGAAAAGTGAAATAAGGGCACTTTTGCCATAACTTGGAAAATTGGGGGAAAATGCAATTAAGCAAAATTATAGTGGCGCCTTCCCCATGAGAAAATGTGAGCTTCAAGCTCCTTTTAATGGAATTTTGGCTCGGTTTTTCGTCCCATTTTCTTCAGTTGGCCCATGGGCTTTGAAGATATACTTATCCTAAACAATATCATATCAAAATCGGGATTTTTAACCACCTAGATTGATAGAATTTTATCTTCAAAGGTAAACAGTCCGATAACTTAGAAAATCCGGTAAAATCTAAAAAATGATCTCGTTTGAGATGGTTTGGGCTGAAACTTGCGGGATTGGTTTTCTATCTCTTAGAGCATCAATTACCCTATTAATACCCTCTCACGCATGGAAGGAATTTATCCAATTTCGAGCTTTAAGGTTTTGGTAGTCCATGATTTTTCAAGAACTTTTAAAAGGAAATTCTCCTTCGACAGGGCACCTCTAGTTACGATTCAAGTACTAAAATCTTTGTCTTGAAATCTAGAATCCAAAGACACCAATCACAAACCATTTGGAGGTCGGACGAGGGAGAATTGAAGCAAACAATGAAGAGGTGTTTGCTCGTACGAATTCAGTAATGTCCGATTTAAACTTTAATTCGGTTTTGTCCAATTAATTACGTTTATGTTTGTTGATTGGGGTTAATTAGATACATATTGGGTTAATTTCATTTTAGAAGTGTTAAAATTTATTTAAACATATTTTAGGATATTACCTTAGATTGTAATTTGTTAAGGTATAATATTACAATTGGATAATGTGTCGGGTTATATGAGGTGATAAATAAATTGAGTAATTTATTTCTTTATGCTATGATTATTTAGGATATATGATTGATTTTTAATATCTTATAGATAATCGTTATGTTGGAAAGCCTTGAAATTGATTTATTTAGAGTTAAATAAATTCAATCATAAATCGAGACTTGTATCCTTCAAATGTCGTTATTGAATAAATTATCTAATCATAATTTATTTATGTTGTGTGATTTGGGTACACTCAGAATCGCTTTTGGAACTGAAATAAAGCAAGAAGCCAATTTGCTTTTCGAAAGCAACCATCTCCGTTACTCCGTTTAAGCTCTTCGTAACTCAAGGCAAGTGGCGGTTCGCTCTTGCAATTTATTCCATATTCATCTCAATTGACAATGAATCGATTGTGCTATTAAGTTGGGATAAATATCATTGATAATTTTCGTTTGGGAACTTGTGTGTAAATGAACCTTGTTATTAGGTTGTATATTTGCTAGCAACGACCCTCATATATATATATATTATTGTAGGGTGCTAGATGAACTTTGGTGTGGAATTGATGTGTATTTGGTGTGGACTTATTTATTAGTTAGCACGAGTATTCGTAGGAACACTATTTACCTTGTGAGGATTTGATGTGTATTTGGTGTGGACTTATTTATTAGTTAAAGACAATTGTTTCCTTTTGGTATTTGACATTTGTTTTTTAATAAGGTTGAGATCCCATTTCGGAGTTTGTTATTTTATAAGTCTTCCACTGATACTTTGATATATTATTGAGTTGCCAGATTTAGCAACGTCGTTTGTAAGACAATTTTGGATTTAATTTATTATTGTACGTATTATTTTGTATTTGCGATCAATACTATAAAACCTTGGGTGATTTTGGATATGTGATCCGAGATCACTAGCGGTAATATTCCTAAGGTAATTCAAGGGTGTTATAATTATGGTATCAAAGCTAAAGGTTTTTAACTCAAAACTTTTAATCCGTTTTGTGTTTATTTGAGTTTCATAAAACAAAAACTTCGTGTGAAAACTTTATTTACTATAGGCCCTAAGTAAGGCTTAGGATAAAAATGTCTTTATAGAGGTTTTAGTTCACAACTATTTGGTGGGGATGATTTCAAAAGTATAATATTATACTTTCCTATAAGGGGTTTGAAACGAAAGACAATGTCAGTTTAAAAGACGAGTCAAATATTGACTAGTAGTTTTGTGTGAAATTTTGTTTTTAAAACTTCTACCAACAATAGTAGTTTCATCCAGTCATGACTATTTACAGAAAGTGTAGTTTCTATAATTGGAAAGTTCTGACCTTTCTTTGTCCCTTTCAGACAATGGTTTTCACGAGGTCTCAACTCAAGGCCTTGAAGAAATCTCATACCGCTCTGACACTCAAGTCTGAGCATGATAATGTTGCTGCTATCGAGAATGATAGCCATGTGGTTCAATTCACCCCGCCAAGGATAGTTGTGGAGGATGTGGTGGCAGATGAGGCCACTGAAGAGAAGGATCCAATTGAGGACCCCGAGTATGAGAGTGATGGAGAAGGGTATGTGCAATCCAAGCGGTCCCCTCTCCTATAAGCCACTGAGGAGGAAGAGGATCCAATTGAGGATCCTGACTACGTGAGTGAAGGAAAAAGGGCCAGTGAAATCCAATGCGCCCCTTCTCTCGGAAGTCTTAGAGAAGGAGGAACCAATGGAGGATCCTAACTACGAGAGTGAAGGAGAGCAGGTACAGTCTAGACCAGCTCAACTGTCCGACAGTGAGACGCTGACGTTCTCGCCTTTGTCCCCAGCTACTTATGAGGCCAATGAGTTTCCCAATGCTGAATGGAAAAAGTATGACCCGACTACACCTCCAACTGATTTGGTGTCCTCTCTAGTTCCTTCACCTCCGCTATCCCCGAGAAGTCCGACTACTTGAGAGACGCTTGATGGGATGACTACCTCAGAAGCTATATGTTTCATCGAGGGGACGACATAATGGATAAGGAGGAGGGCTCGACCTAGGGAACAATACTTTGCCTCTGGCAATACTGTGCCTCAACAGGTCCGAGTGAACATCCCAGTGCTAGAAGAGCATATGAAGAGCTGGAAGGAGTCGTTAGACGACATGAACGAAGAGGCTCTCAGATTCGAGTCGACTTTCAAGTGTATGGTGGGATGTGTCCAGTCAGTGTTGCGAGATATAGAGCATGCTAGAAAGCTGAAGTATACCGATTCAATGCAGTATTTGAAAGTCTTAGAGCTTCAAGATGGATTTATGAACAAGTTTTGTCATCTACCAGTGCCATCCGAGAGGTCGAGTGTTCTAAAGTCTAAGGAATCAAAGAGACCCTCAGAAGGGTCGGGGGAAGAACAACCTCCGAAAAAGAATATTGTGTCGGCTAAGGCATATAGAGATTGGTTTCGAGACCCCAAGTAGAAGCAAAGACTTTTAGTCAACTAATTGTTTCCCTTTCTAGTGTTTCCACTTATGAATAAGAACGGAGCAGCGGTCTTCCGATGTTATTTTCTTCGAACCCTTTGAGTGTTGTTTCAGTTGGATTCTGGTGTTTCCTTTAATAGTAAGTGACTAGTTGATTAGATGGTTATTTTCAGTTATTGCATTGAGATTTATATTTCTAAGCAATATAATATTGAATTGGGTTATATCTAATAAACGTAAATGAAATCAGATGGTGAACACTAGAAATGCTGCCCGTCAAAGTGATAGAAAGAGCAATGTCTCTCGGATTTAGTTAAGGAGTGCAACTAATCAAGAGGATGAAACTAGGTCAGGATCCCACAACAATCCGACTATGGATGTTCCGCCTCAAGCTAATCCTCAAGCAGAAATGGAAGGGGTGCAGATACCTCATATTGCTCCAGTTGTCTTCGACAATGCTACTATCGATGCAATAAGGCAGATTGTGATGCAAGCGGTCACAAAAATGGTTGGACCATGGATTCCTCAAGCTCAGGACAATCCAACTCCTAAGGTTTTTCCTGATGTGGAGGAGCCGATGAATATTGCGCCTCCTATGCCTGCTCAGAGAGATGGAGGAAGCTATGGCCGTGCGTTGAAAATGATCAACTCTATGAGGCATGATTTCTATGACGGTACTGGAGAACCCGTCAAGGTGGCCTACTGGTTCTTGTACATGGAACGTTTGTTCAGGAACATTGTGTGCACTAAGGTTGAGAAAGTGCACATTGCCTCGTTACAGGTGAAAGATGGGGCTAGTGAATGGTGGGAGAGCACAAGTTTAACTGATCATCCTGAGCTAACTTGGTCTATGTTCAAGACCAAGATGACTAACCGTTTCTTCTCTCGGGCAATGAGAGAGGAGAAACACAAAGAATTCCTTTACCCGAAGACTGATGGGTTGAAGGAGACTGCTCTGGCTACTAAGTTCAACCACCTACTGCACTATGCAAGGAGTGAGGTGGCTACTAAAGAGTAGAAGATCTGGCATTTCCATGAGTGGATGGACTCGGATATTAAGCCATTGATGGTGCGTCATAGCTGTACTACTTTGGGGCAGTATGTTGACGCTACTTATATGTTGGAAGTGACTCTAGAGGAGTCAGCAAAGAAGCATAACCGACAAAGGTTGATGAGTAACAATCAGCAGAATGGTGGGTTCAAGTAGCCAGTTCCGATTCTCTAAGTCCAATCGCCTTAAGACTGAGACGACCCAGTGTGGTTCTACGCAGCACTCAGGTCAGAGTAAGGGCTCTGTCTAGTGTTACAACTATGGGACACCTAGGCATAAGAGCAATGAGTGCACGAAAGAGAAGAGAACATGCTTTACTTGTGGAAAGGAGGGGCATTTGTGGACTTTTTGCCCTAAGCGAAGAAATCAGGAAGCTGAGTCCCAACAAGGGTCGGTTAGCCATAGCAACCGACCTCAGCAAATGCCTGTAGTGAGTGCTGCTACGAAGTCTACTGTTCAGAACAAGGGGAAAGCTCCGATTGCATCAGGTAGTTAGGGTCAATGGCTCTATGAGATGCGTGAAGCCGATGGACGAAATGCTCATGTTGCTCAAGGTACTTTATACCTGCATTCTACAATAGTCTGCATATTATTTGATTCTGGTGCTACACATTCTTTTGTTTCAGAGAGTTGTGTGGATAAGTTAGGATTAAGATGCAACGAAGCTTGTGAACCATTTGTGGTAAATATTCCCAATGGGGAACATTTAGTAGGAACCAAGCGGTTGTCGTATTTTCTAGTGATAATTCAGGGTCGGAAATTCGAGGCTGACTTGATATGTATAGCCATGGCTCCATACGACATTATTCTTGGGATGGACTGGCTGACGCATCACGGGGCGGTAATCGACTTCAATACGAGGACTGTGACAGTTTCATCCAGGGGCCAGTTTATGTGTAAGTTTAAGGGTCATAATGATGTCGATAACGGAAAGTTGATAAACACGATATCTGCGTTTAAGTTACTTCGACAAGGTTGTGTCGGGTACTTGTGTTATCTGGATGAACTTAAGAAAGATGAAGTCTCTGTTCACGGAATTCCTATCGTACGTGAATTTGCCGACGTATTTTCGGAGGAACTTCCAGGGTTGCCCCCGAAATGTGACGTAGATTTTACTATTGACTTGGAACCTAGTACGACGTCGATTTCCAAGGCACCCTATGTGATGGCTCTAGTAGAGATGCAAGGATCAACCAGAAGAGTTGCTTGAGATGAGGTACATAAGACCGTGTGCGTCGCCTTGGGGTGCTTTGATCTTATTTGTCAAGAAGAAGGATGGATCGTTCAGGCTTTGCATCGATTACCAAGAATTGAACAAAGTCACAATCAAGAACGAGTATCCTTTGCCAAGGATAGATGATCTTTTGGATCAGCTGCAGGGAGATAAAGTGTTTTCCAAGATCGATATGAGATCTGGTTATCATCTGCTCATGATTCATGAGGAGGATATTCCGAGGACTCATTCCAGACGAGATATGGTCACTACGAGTTCGTAGTAATGCCATTTGGGCTTACGAATGCTCCAACAGTTTTTATGGACCTGATGCATAGATGCTTTCATCAGTATCTGGATAAGTTCGTAGTGGTGTTTATTGATGATATTTTGATATATTCGCCAAATGAAGGAGCTCATGAGGAACATCTTCGAATTGTATTATCAATCCTTAGTCAGAATCAGTTATATGCTAAGTTGTTAAGTGCGACTTTTGGGTGAAAGAAGTGGAATTTTTGGGCCATGTGATCAACGAGAAAGGGGTAATGGTTGATGCTAAGAAGATTGAAGCAATAGCTGATTAGAGGCAACCTCAGAACGTGAAAGAGGTGTGCAATTTCTTAGGACTTGCTGGTTATTATAGACGGTTCGTAGATGAATTTTTGAAGATCGCTCTACCTATAACTGGATTGCTTCGCAAAGTCCACAAGAAGTTTGTGTGGGATGAGAAGTGCGAGGCCAGCTTTCAGAAGTTAAAAGAGTGCCTGATGTCAGCACCAGTGATGGCACTCTACTAGAAGGAACTGAGGGTTATGTGGTTTATAGTGATGATTCAAAGCAAGGTTTGGGATGCGTACTAATGCAGAAGGGGGAGGTTATTACATATGCATCTTGGCAGCTGAAACCTTATGAAGCTAATTACCAGACCCATGATTTGCAGTTAGCAGCTGTGGTTTTTGCGCTGAAGGCACTACCTTTATGGTGTCAAATGTCAAATCTTCACCGACCACAAGAGTCTGAAGTATGTCTTTACGCAGAAAGAGCTGAACATGAGGCAACGAAGGTTGTTGGAGTTGCTCAATGACTATGATATTGAATTGCTTTACCACCCGAGAAAGGCTAATTTAGCAGACGCATTGAGCCGAAAGATGACCCATGAAACGGTAATAGCATTACTCACTGCTCAGACAAAAATTGCAGCAAGGACTGTGCGAAATTGAGGTTTTATTTGATCATCGACAAGGATGCCTGAGTATGCTCGAAATTCAAGCTACGTCACTTGATCAATTCAAGGAAAGACAAGTTGACGACTTGGTCTCGGTGAAGCTGTGTGGCAAAGTTCTGGATGGGAAAGCTCTAGGATTTGTGATCCAGGAGGATGGATCACTTTTGGTTTCAAAATCAGGTATGTGTGCCTGATGTTGACGACATTCAGCAGTTGTTATTGAGGGAGGCTCATTCATCTGCATATTCTGTACATCCCGGGTCTAGCAAGATGTACAAGGATTTGAGGAAGAACTTCTGGTGGCCTAACATGAAGTGGGATGTAGCAGTGTTCATGGCAAAATGCTTGACTTGCCAGATAGTGAAGATTGAACATCGATGGTCAGGAGGAGAATTGCAACCACTTTCGGTGCCGGAATGGAAGTGGGAAGATATAGCAATGTAATTTGTTACGTGTTTACCCAAGACTCAGGGTCAGAAGGATGCTATATGGGTGATCATTGACAAGCTCACAAAAAGTGCTCATTTCGTAGTCATCAAGTAAACTTGGGGAACCTAGGAGCTATCTGAAGTGTTCTTACACGAGATAGTTCGTCTTCATGGTACGCCCAAAAACATTGTGTCTGATCGTGATGGTCGATTTATGTCAAGATTTCGGAAGGAATTGCATAAGGCCATGGGGACTGAGTTGAGATTCAGTACCGCATTTCACCCTCAGACGGATTGGCAGTCAGAGAGGACAATACTGTGTGTTGGATGGTCCGATCAGTTAGGAGAACAACTTGAGTCTGATAGAGTTCACGTACAACAATAGCTGGCACTCAACCATCAAGATGGCTCCGTTTGAAGCCTTGTATGGTCGAAAGTGCAGATCTACAATCTGTTGGGATGAGAATGCCGACAAGATATTGTTAGGGCCTGAATTGGTCGAAAGGACTATCTCGGATATTGCTTTGATTAGACAGAGGATGCTTACTGCACATAGTCAAAAGAAGTCTTATGCTGCTTTGAAGCGAAGGAATGTTGAGTTCGTCGTTGGGGATAAGGTGTTTGTCAGGGTGTCGCCAACCAAGGTTGTGTTCAGGTTCGGAAAGAGTAGGAAGCTCAATCCTCGCTATGTTGGACCATTTGAGATCCTTGACAGAGTCAGATCTTTGGCATATCGTTTAGCATTGCCATCCTTAGTACATCCAGTGCATAATGTGTTTCATATATCTCTGTAAAGAAAGTATGTGTCGGATGAGTCTCATGTTCTGAGTCATGACGACATTGAGATTCAGCCAAATGGGACATACGAAGAGAGACATGTGCGCATCCTAGAGCATCGAGAGAAGCACCTGCGTAATAAAGTGGTATCATTGGTAAGGATCCTTTGGTCAAACATGGGAGCTGAGAAAGTTACGTGGGAAACCTGGGAGATCGAGACTGATATGCGTAGTCGTTTCCCCGAGTTATTTTCATCCTAGTTTCAAGGTTGAAACTATTTTTAATGGGGTAGTATTGTAATAACCCTCATTTTTAGACAAGAGCATGAATGTAATTTTACTTTTAATAAAGGGGATGAATTTTTGTTATATTATTCCAAGTGAATAAATTAAATATATATTTTTATTCCATAAAAGTAGGTTACATTATATGTCATGGTGCACTTAAAATTATATTAACATTATGTTAATAATAATCTTGTAAGACATACTAATTTTAACCTAGATTATTTAAATTAAGATTAAAAAAATGTTAATTGAGATTTAAAGAAGGTTAAGTTATAGGGATTTACTACTTAGGCTTGAAGTAATCCAAATTATAAGAATTAATTCAAATTCAAATTTCACTCGTCATAAATTTGGGTTAGAATGTATATATATAAACTTTGGGTAAGTTTATATATAAGTTTGGGCAAATTTCATGGATTTTGAAAAGTGAAATAAGTACATTTTTGCCACAATCTGAAAAGTTGGGCAAAAAAATGCAATTAAGCCAAATTATAGGGGGCCGACTGCCTCTTCTTCCCCTTGAGAAAATGTGAACTTCAAGCTCCTTTTAATGGAGTTTTGGCTTGGTTTTTTGTCCCGTTTTCTTCAAATGGCCCATGGGCTTTGAAGATATACTTCTCCTAAACCATATCATATCAAAATCAGGATTTATAACCACCTAGATTGATAGAATTTTTTCTTCAAACGTAAACATCCTTGTAACTTAGAGAATTCGGTAAAATCTAAATTTTGATTTTGTTTGAGATCGGTTTGGGCTGAAACTTGCGGGGTTGGAAAGATATCTCTTAGAGCTTCAATTCCCCTATAAATACCCGCTAATGCATGGAAGGAATTTATCCAATTTCAAGCTTTAGGGTTTCGGCAGTCCATAGATTTTTTGGGAACTTTCAAAAGGAAATTCTCCTTCGATTGGGCACCTCTAGTTACGATTCAAGTACCAAAATCTTCGTCTTGAATTATAGAATCCACAGACACCAATCACAAACCATTTGGAGGTCGAAAGAGGGAGAATCGAAGCAAACAACGAAGCGGTGTCTGCACGAACGAATTCGGCAATGGCCGATTTGAACTTTAATTTGGTTTTGTCCAATTAATCAAGTTTATGTATGCAAATTGGGGTTAATTAGATACATATTGGGTTACTCTATCTTTAGAAGTGTTTAATATAAATTAAACATATTTTAGGATATTATCTTAGATTGTAATTTGTTAACAAACAAAAACAGAAAGGTTTGGGAAGACGGAAGCCTCAAAAACAAAACAAAAAACAAAGAGTAGGCAGAAAACGCACCATACGGTCATACTCCATCTTCTCATCTTTCATGTCTCTATGCAACTCTCATTAAAAGGGGCATTTAAAAAATTTCAACTCTCTTGTGATTAATTCTGAGAAACTTGATTTGATTTGCTTGCACTTGGAAATTTGTGTGTTGTTTGGGACTGGACTTGCTAGTTCTTGCTTTCGGCCTTACGTTCAAGCCTCTCCCTCCTCACGAGCAACCCAAATTAGTACGCCCCGCGGAAAATTTATTGGGTCACTTTTGAGACAAGGACTTGGCTTGGACTTGCTCTTTTGCTTGGTGCAGCTTACTTCTTGTGTTGTATGCTTCGTATAGGTACTATGGATGTCCCTACTTCGAGCGTCTCTCCCTCTACGGGCCACCGCAGCCCCGGACACATGGACTCCGCCTATGAACAAATCAACCAACTTCATGCGTCAAACGACACACTTCAATCCGCGAATGAAGAGAAAAACCGCGTTATTGCCGAGCAAGCTGCGGAACTTGCGTACCTTCATCGGGCCATGAGTAACGTGAAGTTGCCCACGAATGATCCTCTGCTGAACCCTACGGCCCCAGCCAACCACTCTCTGGATCGCAAGGGGAAGGGTGTCTTGTCCACGCCACAGGATCGCCTTCGTTCGCAAATTGAAGGCTACCCGCCCAAGCGTGGCGACTCCCGCGCCCGGTACAACCCCACCTTTGCCCCGGGAGATGAGGATTACACGTCGGATCGCTCCCATCATAGTGTTCGCATTTCCAAGGATCCCCTACCGTATGTCAACACCAAGGCCCGCCGGGTTCGAGGTCGACAACATGCGCGGTATGACGACTCTGAGTCCGAGCGTGATGATGATGATGTTGATGACCGTAGCTCAGACCACTCCCAGGAAGGATTTGATGATGAGGAGGCGTATGAGATGGAACGCCGCGAGGAGTTGCGCCCCACGCATCGCGGCTACCGCCGACACTCGCGGGAACGGCGTCGCCCGAGCCCCGGGCGCCATGGCCCACGTCGCCCCGACATTAAGGTAAAACTTCCTAACTTTTCTGGTGAATTTGATCCTCTTAAATTTCTTGATTGGCAGCAGTCTATGGAGTATGTTTTGAACCACTACCAATACCCGGAAGAGGAACGGGTTGCTACCGCCGCATTACATTTCGACGGCGCCGCCAAGGCTTGGTGGCACCGTTTTTGCTCTGACCGTGCATATCACCGTGAGCGTCCAATCACTTCTTGGCGCCATCTTATGCGGATCATGAGGAAGAAGTATGTCCCCGAGGACTTTACTTCCGAAATGCGCCTTAAGATACAACTCGCCTCTCAAGGTACTCGTTCTCCCCTTGACTTTTATGCTGAACTTGAAGAGTTATCCCATAAGGCAGGTATCCATCACACTGATGAGGACTTTCGGAGTATGTTCCTTCGTGGCCTACATGAGCCCATTCGCAACCAACTTCGGGTGCTTAATATTCGAGACCTCCAAAAGTGCGCTCATACGGCACAAGAGATATGGTCACAAGCTCAAGCGGCTAAGCGAGCGTCTTGGTCCCGCACCAATCCCAGGTATGTTCCCTCCACCCCGTCTGGTTCATTTCCTTCTCATGTGCGCTCCTCTTCGCAGTCCGCTCCCGCGACTACACCGCCGGCGCCGGTCACTCGGCCGAGCAACACCCCGACGTGCGTCAATGAGCCACCGCAGCGGCGTGCACCTCTTTCCGATGAACGGGCGCGTGACAAGGTCTGTTATAAGTGCCAAGGGCATGTCCACCTACAACGGGACTGCCCCAACAACAAGCGCGTCCTCTTCTCACACCTTTCCGGATACGAGTCTTTTGACGATGACACCCCGGACGGCCCACCAATGTTCGACTCGTATGACCAGGACGAGGAAGCGGAGAAATTGGATGGGTATATTTGCAGCCCCATGGATGACCAAGGCAACGTGCCCCTTAGCCTGGTTACTCGCCGTGTCCTCACCGCCAAAGAAGGTACCTTACTTGACCAACGTGAAAATTTATTTCATACTAAATGTGCGGTCTAGGGTGCTTCTTTGAGTGTCATCATAGATGGTGGAAGTTGTTGCAATATCATCAATGAAAAGGTGATCAAGCACTTCAAGTTCGACACAACTCCACACCCCCGACCTTATAGCCTACAATGGATCTCCGAGGGTGATGACTCCAATGTTGTGAAGCGGCAATGCACTATCAATTTCAGCATTGGCCATTACAAGGATTTCGTGCTTTGTGACGTAGTCCCCATGGATGCCACCCATCTTCTATTAGGGCGTCCTTGGCAATTCGACAAGCGAGCCCTTCATGATGGGTTTCTCAACAACTACGTCTTCATGCACAATGGAAGGAAGGTGACATTGCTTCCTATGAGCCCTCAAGAGATTATGCAGGATCACGTGGAAAGGAACCGCGTTAAGGCCCTTGAACAAGCCAAGGATAAAGCCGCTGCCCGTGACATACCCCAGAAATCGACACCAAAGGCTGGCATCCAAGGCTCGTGTGAGAACCGACTTATTTTGGCTAGGTCTCGGGATGTCTCCCCAGTCATTCAGGGAAGACTTCCTTGCTTTTTACTTGCTCCTTTCGCGTGTCTATTAAATGTTAAAGATCTTGTTGATTTACCCCCTGCAGTGTCTTCCCTTTTGCAGGAATTTGAGGACGTGATGCCCGTGGAGTTGCCCGAAGGATTGCCACATATTCGTGGTATTGAGCATCAAATCGACTTTGTCTCTGGCGCCTCTCTTCCTAACCGTGCTGCATACCGCGCGAGCCCAGAGGAAACAAAGGAATTGTAGCGCCAAGTCCAAGAGTTGTTGGATAAGGGCCACGTCCGAGAGAGCTTAAGCCCCTGCGCCGTCCCGGTCATTCTTGTGCCCAAGAAGGATGGTAGTTGGCGCATGTGTGTTGATTGTCGGGCGATCAACCAAATTACAATGAAGTATCGACACCCTATTCCTAGACTTGATGATATGCTTGATGAATTGCATGGTGCTACTTTATTTTCGAAAATTGATCTTAAGAGTGGGTATCATCAAATTAGGATGCATGAGGGCGATGAGTGGA
The DNA here is from genome assembly GCA_027886185.1 of Rheum nobile. Classification (NCBI taxonomy): domain Eukaryota; kingdom Viridiplantae; phylum Streptophyta; class Magnoliopsida; order Caryophyllales; family Polygonaceae; genus Rheum; species Rheum nobile. Next base: position 719,889 of record WOAB01000481.1, read on the forward strand.
AAACTGCATTTAAGACTAAGTATGGCCTTTATGAGTGGTTGGTTATGCCTTTTGGTTTGACCAATGCCCCTAGCACTTTTATGAGGTTGATAAACCATGTTTTACGGGCTTACTTAGGAAAATTTGTGGTTGTCTACTTCGATGATATCCTTGTTTACAGCAGGTCTTTGGATGAGCATGTTGAGCATCTTAGGAAGGTCTTAGAGTGTCTTAGAAAAGAGAAACTTTATGCTAACCTGAGTAAATGTTCTTTTTGTTCGGATTCCACTATTTTTCTTGGTTTTGTTGTGTGCAAGGATGGACTACAGGTTGACCAAGAGAAGGTTTACGCCATAAAAGAATGGCCACGGCCCACTACACCAACCATGGTGCGGTCATTCCTGGGCTTGGCTGGCTTCTACCGCCGCTTTGTGCGTGACTTCTCCACCATTGCAGCCCCGCTTCATGAGCTTACAAAGAAAGCCGCGTCTATTGAATGGACGACCGCACATGAGACCGCCTTCATCACTTTGAAGGACCGATTGTGCAACGCTCCTTTGCTGTAATTACCGGACTTCTCCAAGACCTTTGAGGTAGAGTGTGACGCTTCTCATCATGGCATTAGAGGGGTCTTGCTACAAGATAGGCGCCCCATCGCGTACTTTAGCGAGAAACTCACAGGCGCCCAACTCAACTACCCAACTTATGACAAAGAGCTCTATGCTCTTATTCGGGTGTTGAAGACTTGGCAACATTATTTATGGCCCAAGGAGTTCGTCATTCACTCTGACCATGAGGCGTTGAAGTATTTGAAGGGTCAATACAACCTCAACCGCCGCCATGCCCGATGGATAGAATTCATGGAGACCTTCCCCTATGTGGTCAAGTACAAGAAAGGAAAGGAGAATGTGGTTGTTGACGCCCTCTCTCGCAGGTATGTGTTACTTACCCATCTTGATGCTTCTATCTTAGGCTTCTCCTTGATTAAGGATGTGTATATGCATGATGATGACTTTGCTGACATTTTTAAAACATGCATGGAAATTGGAGAGTCTAATGGATTCTATATTGATAATGGCTACCTATTTAAGGCCGGGAAACTTTGTATCCCAAAGACTTCTATACGTCGGTTGCTAATTCAGGAAGCTCATGAGGGTAGAGGTCATTTTGGTATCCCTAAAACCTTGGCTGCATTAAAGGAACATTTCTATTGGCCTAAAATGTTGCATCATGTTACACGTTTTTGCAAGGCTTGTGTTACTTGTGTGCATGCTAAGTCTAGATCGAGTCCCCAAGGTTTGTATACCCCTTTGCCTATTCCGAATGTTCCATGGGAAGATATTAGTATGGATTTTATCACTGGGTTGCCCATGTCTAAGAAGGGGAGGGACTCGATATTTGTGGTAGTTGATAGGTTCTCTAAGATGGCTCACTTCATTGCATGCAAGACTACTCATAATGCTTCTGAGATTTCTTCTTTATTTTTTGAGCATGTTGTTAAGCTGCATGGTATCCCTAGGAGTATAGTGTCTGATCGTGATGATAAATTTGTGAGTTATTTCTGGAAATCTTTGTGGGCCAAACTGGGAACTAAATTGTTGTTCTCTACTAGCTATCACCCCCAGACCGATGGGCAAACGGAGGTTACTAATAGGACTTTGGGTGCTTTATTGCGTACTATGTTAAAGTCTAACCTCCGCAAGTGGGAAGAGTGCTTGCCTTTTGTTGAATTTGCATATAACAGGTCCATGCACTCGGCGACGCAACAGACTCCCTTCCAGGTGGTCTACGGCCTCAATCCGCTCACCCCCTTGGATCTCATACCACGGCCAATGAAGGAAAAGGAGAGCATGAAGGGAGTGGAGCGAGCGGACCAGGTCAATGCACTCTATGAACGGACGAGACAGTGGTTGGAGCGGAGGTCCGAGCAAGTAGCTGCACAACGCAACAAACACCGCCGTCCAGTTGCTTATGAGGCCGGCGACTTGGTGTGGCTGCATTTGCGCAAGGAATGCTTTCCATTGAAGCGACGCCACAAACTGGACGCGAGAGGTGATGGTCCTTTCCGGGTGCTGCAACGCCTTGGGGCCAATGCCTATCGCCTGGAGTTACCCGATGACTACGGCACACACCCGACATTCAACGTCGTTGACCTTGCTCCTTACACTCCTCCTGCTTTTGACAACGAGGACGAAGCGAGGACGCTTCGCAACCAAGAAGGGGAGATTGATAGCTCCATGACCCCCTTGATGACGGCGCAGGACGAAGAGGACGCAATGAAGATGCGCTCGGATGGTCCGATGACAATAGCCCGCGCCAGAGCAATGGAACGAGTCACACAATCTTTAGTCTCACGGGCATACGCAAGTGACACGACTTCATCTAGTCCTAAATGGGTTCTCCTCGTGACCTATGAAGGCTTAGGCGAGGCCTCGTCCAACCCAACTTGACCAAAAGACGAAGACGCCGAGCTCGCAGAGAAGACTGAAGGGCGGCGACCGCCGCCGGGTTTACGGCGCCCGCCGCGATGGTCACGGCGCCCGCCGTAAGGTGCCCGGCGCCCGCCGTTTGGTGCCCGGCATGGAGTTTGGCTACGGCTTTTGGGCAGCGGCCGCCGTTTAATTACGGCGACCGCCGTTTTTCTCCAAGTTCGTTCCGCGTCAGCGTTTTCAAGACCCGTCGTTTTAATGAATATTTTATTATTATTATTTTATGTTATTTCCGTTTAGACTATTTAAGACTTGGAACCCTAGTTTGTATTCTTCACGTTGAATTTAAGTAGTAAAAGTTGAGTTCACTCCTTAGAAGTTGAGTACGCTCCTTCCTTGAATTCTACGTCACCCCTTCTATTCCACGAATCGTTTATCCCGTAGCTCGTCGCTTCGAGCAAGTTCTACACCGTCTCTTCGGTATTCAGATCATCTCTTTGATCTTCACGTCATCTCTTGACGCAATTGAGGGTTATCTCTTTAACCCTAGAAAAGCCATCACTTTGGCTACGGAGGAGAAGAATCAATCATGCGTTACAGACAACACTCAGGGGTTGTTCGCATCACTCCTCCTGAATTGGACAAATTACTGCAATAATTCTCTGTTGTCTTTCAGGAACCAAATGGGCTACCACCCTTTCGTTCAGAATTTGATCATCAGATTCCCCTGCAATATGGTGCAAATCCAATAAGCAAACGTCCCTATAGATACCCAGTCATCCAAAAGGATGCCGTCGAAGCATTGATCTCTGAAATGTCACAAACTGGAGTGATATAGAATACCGCTAGTCCTTATGCTTCATCGGTAGTATTGGTAAAGAAGATAGATGACTCTTGGAGGCTTTGTGTTGACTAAAGAGATCTTAATGCTCAGACAATTAAAGATAAATATCCCATACCCTTATTAGAGGATCTCCTCGATGAGTTAGGTGGCGCCATTTTATTCTCCAAATTAGACATTCATGTTGGCTTCCACCAAATCAAAATGGATACTAATGACATATATAAAGACAACATTTAAAACCCACTCCGGGCATTATGAATAATCGGTTATGCCCTTTGGCCTCTCGAATGCTCCTTGCACTTTTCAAGATATTATGAATAAAAAATTTAGAGAGCACTTGAGAACGTTTATTCTAGTATTTTTTGACGATATATTGGTGTTCAATAGCTGCTGGGAGGATCACCTCCGAATGGTCTTCTCTTTTTACAAACAACATCAGCTCTACCTTAAATCCTTTAAATGCACATTTGGAGTAACGAAAAGCAAATACTTAGGTCATTTCATTTCAGCTGAGGGAGTAAGTACTGATCCTTCCAAGATAAATGCCATAGTTGATTGGCCACAACCTCGTATTCTTAAGCAACTCCGGGGTTTCCTTGGCCTCACAAATTATTACAAGAAGTTTGTTCGGGGCTACGGTATTCTCTCTCGACCACTAACCAACCTCCTTAAAACAAATAGCTTCACATGGTCAAACTCTGCTTTTGATTCCTTTTCCAAGCTCAAACATGCCCTTTCTTCTTCACCAGCATTAGCTCTTCCAAACTTGACCAAGATTTTTATCGTGGAGACTGATGCTTCAGGTTCAGGTATCGATGCCGTGTTGATGCATGAACACCATCCAATCTGTTTATTAGCAAATCTTTAATCCCTAGACACCAACTGCTATCGGTCTACAAGAGAGCTCCTCACAGTGGTCTTTGTTATCTAAAAACAGAGTTCATATCTAACTCAATGATACTTCCTAATTTGGACTGATAAAAAAAAAGTTTAAAGTTCCTCCTTGATCAAACCGTCACAACCCCTTTTCAGCATATGTGGGTAGCCAAGGTCACGGGGTTTGATTACAAAATACACTATAAAAAGGGAAGAGAAAATGTTGCAGCAACTGATGCCCTCTCTCGCATGTCTCATTCTGAACTTTTATTGATGCACCTTACCTTTAACAATGATGATTTGTATGCTATGCTGCAACAATCTTTCCTTCTCATCCCAAGTCTCTTATGCTTAGGGAGAACTAAGAAGGAAAGGCAAATTAGTACTGGGCGACAATCCAGTCTTGAAGACTGAAATATTGCAGTGGCTTCATGATTCTCCCACTGGGGGGTCATTCCGGATGGGATTCCACTACTCAGCGTGTTTCATCCCTCTTCTATTGGAAGGGTATTCATAAGCACATGAAGCAATATATCCAGAATTGTAATCTATATGCCAGAAGCACAAGTCTGACAATGCAACATACCCTGGCCTACTACAACCTCTCCCCATACCTGAAGCTGTTTGGGAAGACATAAGCCTTGACTTTATTCAAGGTTTGCCTCAATCAACTCACAGATTTACCAGTATACTTGTTGTCGTGGATCACCTCAGTAAATACACCCATTTCATGCCTTTAAAGACCCATATTCTACCCTAGATGTTGCTCAAACCGAACTCGACAATGTCTTCAAGCTCCATGGCTTCCCCAAGATCGAGCATCGTTAGCGATCGAGATCCTATTTTCCTAAGTGATGTGTGGCAGGAATTCTTTAAACTTCAAGGCGTTCAGCTCAACTTCTCCACAACCTACCACCCTCAAAGTGACGGTCAAATCGAAGTCACTAATTATTGGATATTCTATCCTAATTTAGGATATGATATCTTTAGTTAGCATATCTTTATCTTTGGCTATCTATCTTTGACTTGTAATCTATATATTCTCCGGTTCTTCATCAATAACATCAAGGAATTCTTTTCTCCAATACTCCTTTCCCAAACTTAACATGGTATCAAAGCCAACCCAATCTTGAACCTCATCCAATTTTTTTTCTTTCTTTCCCCGGCTTGCCGTCGCAACTCCGCCACCGCACAAAGTCCGAATTTTTTTCCCTTTCGCTTTTCTCTGTTTTCTTCCCTACGATGACAGAAAAGGGCAACGACGACCAGCCTAAATCTTATACCCCACCGGATCATCTTTCGCCTTACTACCTTCACCCCTCCGATCACACCGGACTCAAGATATGTCCAGTAATTCTCAAAGGCGAAAACTATGAGGAATGGTTTGTTGCTATGCAAAATTCTCTCATGGCAAGGCGTAAACTTGGTTTCATCGACAACAGCATCGCCCAACCCGCCGCTACGGATCCAGTCTTTACCGATTGGCAAACTGTGAACTCTATGCTTGTTGGTTGGATCGTCACGTCTATAGATGATTCTCTTCGCCCATCGATCACATACTTCCGCTCCGTCAAAGTCCTTTGGGACGATTTACATCAACGTTTTTCTGTTGGCAACGGTCCAAGGAAGCTCCAGTTACGCCATGATATTGCCGTTTGTCGTCAAAACGGGCAATCTGTGGCAGCCTATTTCTCCGTCATCAAGAAGCTTTGGGAAGAACTCGATGTCTATGTTCCCCCAAAGGCGTGTACTTGCGGAGTGGGTAAAGAACTGCTTCAAGAGAAGGCCGAGGAACGCGCTCATCAATTTTTGATTGGATTGGACGATGAAGTTTTCAACATTGTTCGGTCTAATATACTTGCTCAAGAACCTCTTCTGCCTTTGAGTAAGATTTACTCATTGATTGTGCAGGAAGAACGCCATCGCACAATGGTTACAGGCCGTGACAAACCGCCAGAGAATCCCGCCTTCGCCGCTCGATCTACTGCTCCAGCCGCCAAGGATTCGCCTCCGTCTTCTGACAAAAAAAAAAACCTTATTTGCACACATTGTGGTAAGAAGTACCATGACATTACTTCTTGCTTCAAAATTCACGGGTATCCTCAATGGTTGAAGGACAAAATGGCCGCTGGACGAGGACAGGGTCGTGGCTCCTCTTCCACTTCGTCTGAATCTTCGCCTCCGACTGGCCATGGTCGCGGCAGGGGCTCAGGTTCAGCAAACGCAATGCAACCCTCTTCTTCAGGATCTGCCCCTGGTTCTACCTTGACATCCCAAGACCGACAGGCTTTTGGTACTACTCTCACCAATGAGCAGTGGACGGTTGTTCTTAATCTATACCACTCCATGAACAACTCTCCCGACCAATCCGGTAAGAATTGCTCTTGGATCTTAGATACCGGTGTGTCCTATCATATGACGGGCGAACAGGGCCTTCTTCGCGACCTTACTCCTATACATCCAGTTCCCATAACCCTGTCGGATGGTCGTGTCTCCTTTGCGGTTCAGGAGGGCAGCCTATTGTTTGGCACTCTTCGTATTTCGAATGTCCTATATATACCCAAATTAAGTTGCATTTTGTTCGCCTACTTGTCTTATTGACTAACGTGCTCTGTGTCTTGCAGGAAATCAGTACGAGGACAGTGATTGGCGTGAGTAGGCAACTCAATGGGGTCTATTGGCTGACGACGTTCTCTCCGGTCGTTCGGGCTTCGTCTGCTCAGTCATCTATCGCTTCTACTTCCTTGTGGCATCGTCGACTTGGCCATCCATCTGCTTCAATTTTGTCTTCCATTTCCGACATAAACATAGATAGTTCTTATTTTTCGCACCTTAGCCCTTGTGATGCCTGTTATAAAGCAAAGCAAACTCGTTTGTATTTTCCTTTAAGTTCTAATAAAGCTGAATTTTTGTTCGACCTTATTCACTGCGATGTTTGGGGACCCTATAGTACCCCTTCGTTCACTGGTGCATCGTATTTTTTGACCATTGTAGATGACTTCTCCAGGGCAGTTTGGGTTTTCTTGTTTCAGCACAAGAATGAGGTTGTACAACTTATGCAGAATTTTTGTTCTATGGTTCGTACTCAGTTTCGCAAGACTGTCCGCCGTGTACGAGCCGACAACGGCACCGAATTTTTGCCACTATGGTCGTACTTTGTTGAACACGGTATGATCTTTGAAACGTCTTACGTCACAACCCCGCAATAGAATGGACGGGTGGAACGTAAGCACCGTCATCTCCTCAATGTCGCTCGTGCTCTGCGCTTCACCGCTCACCTTCCCCTGAATTTTTGGGGCGAATGTGTCACAGTTGTTGCGTACCTCATTAACCACACGCCATCACCCATACTTCAAGGACGCACCCCCTTCGAGCTTCTTCATGGTCGTGTGCCTAACTATACCACACTTCGGGTGTTCGGATGCGTGTGCTTCGCTGCACAAATTCCTCGTCCCAATAACAAGTTCGAACCACGAAGTCGAAAGTGCATATTCGTCGGTTACGCTCAAGGAAAGAAGGGCTGGCTGCTGTATGATCTTGAAACGAAGGGGATGTTTGCCAGCCGCGATGTGGTGTTCCACGAGGCCTATTTCCCTTTCTCTGCCCCGACCGCAGCCCCTCCAGCTGAGCCCGACCCTGCTTTCCAATCTCACCCTGCAGTATTTGATGACACCACACCTTCTCCATTGCTTGAGGAGGCCCCTGCTGTGTTTGAATCTTCATCACCAACCCCTATGGCTGTCAATTTGAACACCGCTCCACCATCGCCAGAAGTCAGGGGGAGTGACTCCTCTGACTCTGCTGACCCTGCACAGGCCGCCCCATCCATGGCTCCCTCTTCTTCTCGTCGTAGCACTCGCCCAACCACTCTGCCTGCTAAGCTGAACGACTATGTCTGCACTTCGATGCGCCAAATAGACCCTCCCTCCACACCCACGCCATCGTCATCGTCCTCAGGTACTCGATTTCCAATTCAAAAATTTGTTACCTATTCTAATTTATCTCCTGCGCATAGTGGGTTTCTAGCTGGCATTACAACAGGCACCAAACCATCCTCATTCCGACAAGCTATTACTGATGTCCATTGGCGGGAGGCTATGACAGCCGAACTCGATGCTCTTGCTAAGAATCGCACCTGGACTCTCACTAATCTGCCTTCAAGGAAGAAGCCCATCGGGTCCAAGTGGGTTTATCGCATTAAATACAACTCCAACGGCACTCTCGAGCGCTATAAAGCGCACCTAGTCGTCCTTGGCAATCGCCAAGTGAAAGGGTATTGATTTCACCAAAACTTTTGCGCCTGTCGCTCGTATGGCATCGGTTCGGGTATTCCTATCGGTGGCTGCAATCAAAGGATGGGAACTTCACCAGATGGACGTCCACAACGCCTTCCTCCATGGTGACTTACACGAGGAAGTCTATATGACACCTCCTTTGGGGCTTTCGGGCGTCACCCCAGGACAGGTTTGCCGACTGCACAAATCTTTGTACGGACTTCGACAAGCATCGCGTAATTGGTTCGCTAAGCTGACTATGGCCCTACGTAGCTTTGGGTTCAAACAAAGCTATGCGGATTACTCTCTCTTCTCGTTTCAGCAGCAGGCCAAGATCATTCATGTGCTAATCTATGTTGACGACCTTATCATTGCGGGTAATGATCCTTCTACAATATCACGCTTTAAGGCTTATATGAGTTCTTGTTTCTATATGAAGGATCTTGGTACTCTTAAGTATTTCTTGGGAATCGAGATTGCCCGCAACCACAAAGGGATATTCTTATCTCAGCGGAAATACACCCTCGACATTCTCTCTGAGACGGGTTTACTAGCTGCAAAACCATCTGAATTCCCGATGGAGCAGCATCACAACTTGGCATCTGCCTCCACTCCTATATTCGATCATCCAGAGAAATATCGACGTCTCGTGGGGCGGTTGATATATCTCACTATAACTAGACCAGAGCTCTCTTATTTGGTGCATACTTTAGCACAGTTTATGTAGTCCCCTTCTCTACCACAATGGCATGCCGCGCTTCGTCTGCTCCACTATCTAAAGAGCAGTCCGGGTAAGGGTCTTCTCCTCTCATCTGATAGTTCGCTGCAGCTTCGGGCCTTTTGTGACTCCGATTGGGCTACATGTCCAACCAGCCGACGATCGATAACATGTTTCTTCATCCACCTCGGCACCTCGCCCATCTCTTGGAAGACGAAGAAACAAGCAACCGTATCTCGCTCCTCAGCTGAAGTAGAGTATCGGGCTATGGCATCCACTTGTTGTGAGCTAATTTGGATCAAGTCATTACTACTCTCACTTGGTGTTCTCCACTCTCAGCCAATGCGTCTCTTTTGTGATAGCCAGGCATCACTACATATTGCTGCTAACCCCGTCTTTCATGAGCGAACGAAGCATATTGAGATTGACTGCCATCTCATTCGCGATCAGATTCAGGCTGGGAACGTTACTACTAGCTACATCGCTTCCGCACAACAACCCACCGATTTGTTCACCAAGGCTTTGGGCAAACAACAATTTCAGTTCCTTTTGGGCAAGTTGGGCATGATCGATCCTCACGCTCCAACTTGAGGGGGAGTATTGGATATTCTATCCTAATTTAGGATATGATATCTTTAATTAGCATATCTTTATCTTTGGCTATCTATGTTTGACTTGTAATTTATATATTCTCCGGTTCTTCATCAATAACATCAAGGAATTCTTTTCTCCAATACTCCTCTCCCAAACTTAACACTAATCGTACCCTCGAGACCTACTTACGTTGTATGTGCTCCGAGGCCCCTCATTCTTGGAGTAGTTGGCTACCCCTTGAGGAATGATGGTATAACACCACATCTCACACTGCCACCAAATCCACTCCCTATGAGATCTTGTATGGACAAACTTCTCCTATTCACTTGCCTTACCTGCCTGACGAATATAAGGTGCTCCCGTAGTATGCAGAAACGGGAGGAATTGATTAAACTGTTAAAGCACCATTTATCTTGCGCTCAGCACAAAATGTCACAACTGCCAACATACGCAGAACTAATCGTTCCTTTGCCATTGGCGATTGGGTCCATCTCAAATTGCAACCATATTGCCAAATTTCTCTCAAAGGTCATGGTCCTCACAAGCTTGCTCCTCGTTTCTATGAGCCTTTCCTCATCACTGACCGCATCAGCAAGGTGGCTTATCAACTTCAACTTCCACCTTCAGCTGTATTTCATAACGTCTTCCACATCAGTCAACTTAAGCTTTGCATCAATCCACAACACGTACAACCAGTTGACATTCCCTAGTACCTTGCTGATGTGGGGCTCATTTGTGAACTTGAGGCTATCCTTGACCGACAGATGGTAAAACGAGGATAAGGTGCCGCTACTAAAGTCCTGGTCAAGTGGAAGAATATGCCAACTGAAGACGCCGCATGGGAGTTCTACCACGATCTGTCACCAAGTTCCCAAACTTTCATGCTTGAGGACTAAGATGTTTTGGCACGGAGTCCTTGAATCGAGTGTGTTAGTACAAGGAACGGCAGAACTGTTTCTTGGACAGCGGAATATCGTAACAGAATAATAGAGTAACAGACAAAGTTCCTTAGAGATGAAAACTCTATCAACCAACTAGTTAACTGAGAAAAACCTCTATCTCTAGGTTTCCCTAGTAGGATTTCAAAAGTCTACTTGTGTTATTAATCCTGGAATTACACTCAAGCAAGTCGTATCTCAATCTAGTTTACTCCTAGATATCTAGACTTCTTATTATAACGTTACTAACAATACCTAAGACAATCAAAACCCTAACAAATACTCAACCCACCAAAGTCTCGTGCTTGTAAGTTCTTTTTCTTCTCTGAATGCTCTAAGTTCTGTGGAAATGCCGTAATTGCTTATTGAAAAGAAGTGGACGACTTCATTTCTTATAGTCTAGGAATTCTATCTAATTTACCCTAATTTTACTTAAGGAAAATAAGATAAAATAATCCTATACAATTTTTTCTTATATTTTCTAACAATAAGATCTTCAACAACTTTATCTCTTGCGGCCCAAGTTGTTTCTTCAAGATTTATTTCCATAAATATGAGATTCGGCAATTGCAAGGGCGACATCGCGCGCGTCTCTGCGTTCCTTGGCGTTGTTCCCTTCCTTTCCTGTTCACCAAAGCGTGTCTTCATTTCTCTTTTGTTCCATCGCGTTTGTTCCATTGTTGACTTATCTGTTTCTTTCAATCTCTGTTTTGATTCATCACATGGTTTTCATCGTTCCTTTAATTCATCCGATTCCTGAAATTCATAGTCACACTAAAAACTATCAAATGTCATTGAATTTATCATCATTAAAACTAGAGGGAACATCATCGTTCTAACACAAGTCAATTACATTTATTTTTTGTTTTTGGATTATGTTAGTTAAATTCAAAAGCATATAAATCCGGTTCCCCTTGTCCCCCAATTAGAACTCGATTTCTACTTGGCTATATAAGCTTCTGTTTGCTCATTTCTAGGATAATAAATAAAACAGTAGCCTCTATTTCTCTTAAACTCCTTCAAAACTCTTTTTTTTAGATCATTTGTCGATCCGTGTTCCTCATTTTCACTTACTCTAGTCATCTAGTGATTCAACAACTTAATTTCGAACTTAAGTTCTAATTAAACTACCTAAAACGAGGTAGAAGAGAGGAAATATATAGATAATCCTCTCACGCTGTATAGGGAGTAAGTTAAAGTTTTTAGGGGGTCATCCATTCTAATTAAATATTTGTGGGGTGATTTTCCACCAAAATCATATTCTTCTACAAACCCTTTCTTTTATTTTCTGCTACCCGGGTCTCTGTCTTGTTGTTGGTCTACTTCCTCATCTCGTAGCTGCAGGCGGTTTTCGTTTCGTCACCCATTTTCATTCCGGTAATCAACTCTCCGCTCTCAGTGCTCGGCGTATTATTAGTTAGCTTTATTCAGGACCTCATATTAGATCCGCCTGAAATCGCAACTGTTCTGTTTCACCCCCTTTTGATCTGTTGATTTTCTTCCAACTTCCCGTAAAAATTACTTTCACTTTCTGCTTCTCTCAAGTGCTCCAATTAGGTCTTAAGCTTGTTAATATTCATGCTTAAACTAGCAATTCCATTATCTAACGTGTTGTCTTTTCGCTATGGTGTATCTCTGATGTTATTGCTTGCTGGTTGCTACTTGAAATTGTTGTTAATCCTTGCTCTTGGCAGAATTACCATAAGGCATAGTTATAGTTTCAGGTATCAAAGCTCAACTGCAGAAGCGGTTGGAAGATCGTTAACAATCATGGTGAGTTTGAGTATAAATTATAGTTTAGTTATCTCTGACTTGTGAAGTTTCCTGTGCATATCTTGATTTAGTATTATAGTGCTCTATCTGATTCTGAAAAATTGAGACATCAAAACTAAGCTACAACAATCTCATTTGTCATTACATACATACAGTTGCCTTTCTATAGTTGTATAATGCAACATAACGAATAAGAGCAACAGTTAATACCTAATAGGGCCAAAACACACATGCAAGATGGCTCTTCTTGCTACTGGCATATGTCTATGATTCATCAGCATATGTCGATGTCGTTGCTCTTAACTCCCCTTGATGTTATTGTTTCAGTCGAGTCGAAAAGAAACCGTTCTTGATCTTGCAAAATTTGTTGACAAGGGTGTTCAAGTCAAGCTTACTGGGGGAAGACAAGGTTATTTGTTCATTTCCTTTCTGCAAGATTCACGCACTTTCTTTTTTGAATGTTATAGTATGCAAATTGGATCTGTGATGCTTGATTAACTATTTCCAATTATTCATCAATGTTTTCAAGATGTGACTAAAGTGTTTCTAGCATGTTTCCTAGTAAAAAATCCAGCAAAGAGGTTATTTGTTAATTTTCCTTACTGCAAGATTCTATGAGATTTCTAATTTGGCAACAATGACAGCTTTCTAATCTCTCTTTTCTACTTTTTGTTGTGTGTTCTCTTGTATTTATGTTATTATGATTTGAATATGCTAATGAGATAGTATATTAATTGATTTTTAATTATTATTTATTGTACTTTATCGGAATCTATTTGAAAATTACCCTAAAATTTAAATATATAACATCTCTCTAGCTACTTCTTCTGTATTTCTTGTAGCCCATATTCATATAATATTTTCTTCTGTGTCCATATCCATTTTGTGTAACCCAAGTCAATAAAATTGCTGCTGTAACCACTGTGTGAAACTGAGTTGTTCCCGAATTCTTGTTGGCATAATGCGTCTGTTTATAAAGTGTCTAGACAAGGTGGGTTGTTAAATGAGTAGATTGGAAGATGCTGCAAACGAGCTCTTCACTTATTGTATGAAATTGATAATTACCTTGAGATAAACTGATATTGGAGAAAATCTTAGATAATTTAGCTGCAAGTAGGATCTAGTTGCTATTTGGTTAAACCTTTGTTCACAACCTTTTAGGTATATTTGTTGAGTATTGACTCTTGTATATTTTCAGTGACAGACTGACAGTAGACGAAAATAGTACTTGATCTTTTTTTCTTGATAGCTTTTGTATTTGTGTTCAATTTCTTTGTTCATTATTTTTAGCTCTTATGTTTTAAATCTGATCCTGTTTTCGCTGTAAATAGTGACTGGTACTTTGAAGGGCTATGATCAGTTGCTGAACCTTGTTTTGGATGAAGCCACTGAATATTTGAGAGGTAAGTAGATTGGTCATTTCATTTAGCAACACTCACTGAATTGGGCTTACTGCCATGGTGGAAATGGACAAAATACCCTTGATGAATGCTTTAACAACTCTAATATAAAAGAGGTCTCCAATGGAGGATTATAGATTGATAGTGTATAGGTAAATATTGCTGCATTTTTTTCACTCAAGTATCAGTGTAGATTTATGTTCCTGTCCCAGCTAATCATTTCCTTCAAATGAAATTCTTCAGTTTGATCCCTGTTTTTCGCTTTCATGCTTTTAACCTGGTGCCTGTTTAGATAAGATAATAAGCAATATGAATGAATCACACATCAACCACCGCAAACAGTGATATCAACTTTGCAAGTTTTGTCCTTTTATCTGAGAAAGAAGGGTAAAATACATAAACCACCCCTTATCTTGTGCCTTCTGCAATTACCCACCCCTTATTTCGAATTTTACAGAAAGCCACCCTTTTAAATGTGTTTTATTTGCACTAAGCCACCCTTTTTTCATTTTCTGACAAATGTCATGTTAGCCATGAGTTTGGACCAATAGGCGGATGAAGAGTGCAGCACTTGCATCATTGTTCGCTTCTCCATCCACAAGCATGGCTCAGTTGGAATCATTACTGCTTATGTTCTAGTTCAAAAAAGCTCTATTAAGATCATCTTCTGTTCTTTCATGGAAGTCAAATTTAGACCTATGCATACCAATGTTGATGCTAGCACAAATCTTAGGAATAAAAAACTGTTTGGGATAATTGGGAATTACTAATTGGGCAAGGTATTCTGCCACAATGAATTTGCAGAAAAAAATCCCCACGTTACACACAACTAGCTAGAAGAGGAAAATTACAGAAAAAGAGTTTCAATTTGATAAATTGATAGAGTGCTGATATAAATTGATATAGTCCATGATCAAGGCAATTAATTGAACCCTTGAACAACAATGGCATATTAGAGGAATATGTCGAAGGGATATTTGACAGAAAATGAAAGGGGTGGTTGAATGCAAAGGGAATAAAGTTAAGGGGTGGTTTCGTGTAAAATTCGAAATAAGGGGTGGTTTATTGCAAAAGGCTTAAGATAAGGGGTGGTAAAGATGAAGAAAAAGATATCCCCCATAAGTTTTTCTGTACAATGCTATCCTTGTCCGTCTATAAGCCAAAAATGAAGAAAAAGATATCAAAACGCCTCTTACCTTTTTCAGCTTCTATTGTAGGTGATCTACAATCTACTTTAGGCTTACCCTACTATATGCTAGTCAGACTTTCATCATGAACTGCTCTCATTCTGTGTAATGTTTCCCATCCTCACATCTGACTGTACATCCTGAAGTCCTGAACTTCTGCAATCTAACATGATAATACATTACTCTTGCCTCCCCCGTTTAACAGATTGCATGTAAGAAAAGAAATTGGAAGCTGTTAGCTTGTGCATTCCGCATGAGTGGTTGCAGACAAGAACTTTAAATGATGTTCCTAACATAGCTTGCTTATTAACTTGTTATTATGTGTGTCCTGCAGATGCAGATGATCCATTGAAGACTACTGACCAAACTAGACGCCTTGGCTTAATTGTATGTATTTTAATATTGTTCGCTGCTCACAGTTGCATATCTTGCTAATAATAATATCCGTGTTTTCAAACTTCATCACAAAGCTTCCATCTGAATTTGTGCTAAGCTTAACGGCTTGGCTTAAGTGTATTTCTATTTTCCTAATATTGTACACTGCTCACACTTGCATATATTGCTAATATTTTTTCTTTCATCATAAGGCTTTTTCGGATCTTGAGCTCTATTGTATGAAAGAGTGCAAAGTTTGTTCCCGATGAAGAAATTTGTGGCATACTTGTAGAGATTGGAGACATTTAGTGATTGCAGTTTGAAATTTTGATTCTTATGGAACTCGGTAGCATACTGTTTTTTTTATTTTATTGCCACTGATTAGCATGAGAGTTAGATTACATGATTTGTCTGGCTGTTGAGACATGGGATGACAAGTGATAGCCCCTTGTTTTCTTACTAGAAGTAGGGACTAGGTGATTGATTGATATGTATGAGGAAATGATGAACAAGTTATTGAAATATATAATATCTTACCATTTTAGTTAATGTGTGGTTATAAACTGAAGGGAAAAAGAATCTATTACCACATTACTCCTCCACTTCACCCGAGCAACCCCATCCATCTTTTAAATGACCATTGCTGGTGGCAGTATATGCTTTGATATATATGTGATGGATTATAAATCGAAGTTGGTGGAGAGTAGTGTTGTTCTCGCTGGTGGTTTCAACTTTCAAAATAATAAATGGCAGTGGATGGGGAGGAGTTGTTTTTGATGGTGTGCTGGTTAGCATTCACTTGAAATTTTATGGTACTGGTGGAGGTGGGCGTTATTGTCCAGCAATGACTTGGTAACCCAGTAATCTCTAGCTGTAGTGCATTATTCTGACTCCTTGTATATATTCTTCATCAGCCTGTTGAAAGTTACTGCCTGAGTTTTTCATGTATGAAAGGGCACACATGATATGATGTCTTATTTCTTCATACTTAAGTTTGTTGTCAAAATGCGTTATTTTTCTCCTCATGGAAATGCAGGTCTGTAGAGGTACGGCTGTTATGCTCGTTTCCCCAACTGATGGTACCGATGAGATTGCAAACCCATTCATCCAGGCCGATGGAGCTTAGAGACACCTCCCTAAAACTCCAGGAATTCCATGATCTTGAAGAATGTAATGTCTAGTCTCTTTCCTCTCGTAGTTGATAAGCAAACCTAGATTTGGTGAAAGGGAACCGTATGGTGGTGAGAATTTGTTGGAACTAGTTTGTAGACTCATTACCGTTCTTAGATATTGCACTAACAAGGACCCAACTTCGATATTTTATTTTCAGAAAACCATACACAACACTTCAGTGCATATCAATCATCTAGACTAAATACACAAAACCATCTGTAAAATGAGAGAATTATTAAAAAGAGAACCTTTAAGAATTGTAATTATCGAAGACAACCATATATTTTTAGGGACTTTAACTACAAACTACCATCTAGAGTTTAATCTATCCAATAGAAATAGAAGACGACCAAAGAAGAACTGGAAAAAATCATCAGATATTATCATAAAAATTAATACGGATGGATCCACTAAGACTAATGGAGATTCTAGTTATGGCTATATTTTCCGAAATAGCAAAGGAGAACCTTTATTCATCTTTGGTGAAAAGTGCGGATTATTCACCCCACTAAAAACAGAAATCGTTGCGTTCAGAAATACATTGTTTAAAGCGTATGAATTAGGCTTTAACATCTAAATTGAATGCGATATCCTTACAATTGTTAGCGTTCTGAACAAAATCTGGCACTGTCCTTGGGATATTGAAATCTTAATTTCTGATATCCTTTGTGTATTACAACTGTTTTCTTCAGTGCAGATTTGTCATGTCTTCCGAGAAACTAACGCTGTTGCGGACTACATTGCGAAGCTGGCGCAGCGAAGTCCCTTGGAAGATTTTAGAGATGACTTAGAACTTGTAGTTCTCATCCGAAAGGGTGCTATAGACTGAGAAATCGATCCTTCTGTGATTTCCTGTCTAATTTTTACCTTATCAAAAAAAAAAGAGTTTAATCTATCCACCCTAATCTACTATATATATACTAAAACAGAATACCTTATGCGCTACGCTCAACTACCCGACCTATGACAAGGAGCTCTACGCGCTTATACGGGTGTTGTAAACATGGCAGCACTACTTGTGGCCCAATGAATTTGTGATCCACTCCGACCACGAGGCTCTGAAGTACCTCAAGAGCCAAGTCAACCTCAACCACCGCCATGCTCGTTGGGTTGAGTTTATGGAGACGTTTCCATAAGTGGTCCAATACAAGAAGGTAAAAAAGAACGTGGTTGCCGACGCCCTCTCTCGCAGGTATGTACTCTTGACTCACCTTGATGCCTCTATCTTAGGCTTTTCCCTTATCAAAGAACTCTATGCCAATGATGATGATTTTAGGTCTATTTTTGAGTCTTGCGTTGAAAGGGGAGATTCTAGTGGTTTTATTTTGGATAATGGCTACCTATTTATGGAGGGAAAACTTTGCATCCCTAGGACTTTGATTCGTAGGCTTTTGATCCAAGAGGCACATGAGGGTCGAGAACATTTTGGTGTAGCTAAGATTGTCGCCGCACTTAAGGAGCATTTCTATTGGCCTAGCATGGTTCACCATGTGACTAGGTTTTGTGTGAGTTGTGGGACATGTCAGAGAGCTAAGTCTAGGTCGAGTCCCCATGGATTGTACAACCCCTTGCCCATACCGACTACCCCTTGGGAGGACATATCAATGGATTTTATTTCGGGGTTGCCCATGTCTAAGAAGGGGAGAGACTCGATATTTGTGGTTGTTGATAGATTTTCTAAGATGGCTTACTTTATTCCTTGCAAGATGACTCATAATGCTTCGAATGTTGCTAGTTTATTTTTTGAGCATGTGGTGAAATTGCATGGGATTCCTAGGAATATTATCTCGGATCGTGACACTAGGTTTTTGAGCTATTTTGGAGGTCTTTATGGTCGAAATTGGGGACACACTTATTGTTTTCTACTAGCTATCACTCCCAAACCGACGGTCAAATGGAGGTTACCAATAGGACCCTTGGTTCTTTGCTTCGAACTATGTTGAAATCTAACCTCTTCAGGTGGGAAGAGTGTTTGCCTTTTGTGGAATTTTCTATTAATAGGTCCATGCACTCGACGACGAAGATAACGCCCTTCGAGGTCGTCTACGGCCTCAACCCCCACACGTCGCTGGATTTGACGCCACACCCCATGAAAGACAAGAAGAGCGTCAAGGGAATATAGCGCGCGGAATTTGTCCGAGCACTTCACCAGCGGACGAGGGCACAACTTGAGCGTTGCACGGCGCAATACAAGACGCAAGCAGACCGCGGCCGGCGCCGCATGATCTTCGAGGCCGACAACTTGGTATGGCTCCACCTTCGCCGCGAGCGATTCCCAGCCAAATGACGCAGCAAGCTTGATGCCCGCGGAGATGGCCCATTCAAGGTCCTGGAGCGGCTTGGTGACAACGCCTACCGCCTTGAGCTCTCGGAAGACTACGGCGCACATCCAAGCTTCAACGTGGCCGACTTGTCTCCCACACTCCCCCTGAGCACGACGAGGTTGAAGCAGGGACGCTTCGCTGCCAAGAAGGGGAGAATGATGGCTTCCTGCCCTCCACCTTGACAGCGAAGGACGAAGAAGACAAGCTCAACCTCCGCGCACCCGGACCCGTGACTAGAGCAAGAGCCCGCTCCATCGCTCAAGCAACCCAATCGTTGGTCACCAGGACCATCGCAAGCATCGACACCGCCCCCGAGCCCATCGGCGTGACCGCAATCATGTTTTTGGGTTTTGAGGTTTACTAGCCAAGAACGTCGCGTCGCGTGCTCCCTATCGCGCGTCGCGTGTGTCGTGCGCACTGCGTGACGCTGTCTTCGCTTGTCACGTGACACTCCATGTGTCGCGCGCGCTCCCTAGCGCGTCTCCTGCGGCGCGGCGCATGCCGCGCGCTTACTGGCGCGCGAGTTCTTGATATTTCTATATTGAGTTGTTTTGAGGTTTATTGGGATATTTTAAGACAATTTTAGCAAGTTTGTTATTTTGGTATTTTTGGCTTGACAGGGCGCGCTCCATGTGTTATGGGCCGCACGTCCAAGCCCTTGTTTTTAGCTTAGATATTTTCTATCTTTTAGCTAAGCCTTAGTCTTTAAATACTTGTTATTTCCCTCTGTAATACTCACGTTTCTGCTTAAGTTAATCAATGTTAAGGTTTTCTCCTTGCTTGAGCCTAGACGTCACCCCTATCTTTGTTGTGGTTATCTATCTCTCAAACTCGTCTCTTCGAGTCCAAAGCTCATCACTTTGAGCGTCATCAAGATCCTCTCTTGGATCTCATCAAAGGCCATCACTTTGGCCTTTCTATCCTACGATCTCCTTCCGGGATTTCATCAAGGGTATACACCCTTCGCTTCCACGACATCCACGAAAGAAAATCCATCTCTTTGGCAATCAAGAAACCTCTAAAGACATTGCGAGACGCAAGCTTGGTGCTTGGCTTGACTACGTTGCGTTCCAGGGCACTTGCGAACGTGACAAAGGGGACTTTCACATTAACTATATTCAAACATAACCTATATGATCAAACAAAATAATGTCGTTGACATTCAATTAAGGCTGACAAGAAAATTCTCACTTGTTGACAGGATATTTAAGAATGAAAGTTTCAAACAAAATGATGTCATTGACATGTGCTTGAACTGATGTTATAATGTCAACCCTATGTTTAGAATCTATTGTTTCACTTTTCTCCTAAAATATTATAGCCTTGTAGTCATTATAATTGAAATTGTAGGTGTTATTTTTCATGTTATATACTTGTACAAGGACTTCACTGATCTTATCAATGTTCCTTGATAGGTGTTTGAACTGAGTTCTTATCAAGGCCTTGAAGATGGATTGAAGTTGTTCAGTAGTGTGCAAAACTTTAGAGTTCTTGTATGTGGTAGAGATGGTATTGTTGCATGGGTCCTTGATGCAATTGACAAGTTTAAATTTTAGTCACCTCCACTTGTAGATGTTCTTCCTTTGGGCACTGGAAATGATTTGTCCAGGTTCATAGGATGGGGAGGAGGTTTCTCAAATATAAAGGGACATGGTTTGAGTAATATATTGCATGATGTTAGTCGTGCTACTGTAGCCATGTCCAGGGTCTGAAGCACTTGACCAAGAAATTATCAGCTGGTGACAAGAGGTTTTAGATTTCAAATAATAACCCTGGGTTGACTGTATAATATTTAGTGTATGACATGATAGTTTTCAGTCTATGATAAGATAATTCTAAAGCACACTACTCTTTATTTTAGTATAATTACGACATTTAGATTTCAAAAACAAAATGGCATTCATCTGTCATTAGCAGAGAGAGTTATCATGTCATAAACTGAGAGTTATTATCCTATCACAGACTAAGCATTATCCTGTCAACCCATGATAGAATTTTTTATAATATAAAGTACACACATTTGATGTCATAATTTCACATCACTTAATGTCATAAGTCATAACCATAACTATAATTAGCTCTATAATAAAAGGATTCACTTAATGCCATATCTTCGTGAGTTTTTGACTTCTTGTCTTATTTAGAAGCACATGCTCAATTAGTTAAAGATAAAGACATAAACTAACCCATGAGAATTGGAGCACCTGATTTGTGATTCACATATATACAAGATATACTATTTTCAAGCATAACCCAGATGATCAAACACTTCTGAACCTTAACATTTGTCATATCACCACCTCTAAGTTGACAAGAAAATTCTCACTTATTGACAGGATATTTAAGACTGAAAGTTTCAAATAACATAATGTCATTGACATTCAATTAAGGTTGACAGGAAAGTTCTTACTTATTGACAGGATTGAATCAGTCGTGACCTTTCCCGTTAACCTTAATTGAATGTCAATGACATTATTTTCCATGAATTTGAAAGGTCACGACTGATTCAATCTTAAAATTACTGTCAACGAGTGAGAATTTTTCCATCAAGCTTAATTGACATTATTTTGAAACGTCACGACAAGTAACCTTTCAATAGTAAATTTCTTGTTTTGACTGAAAAAATTTCTGTGAACCTTAGATGAATTTCAATGACATTATTTTACTTTAAATTTTAACATCACGGCCAAATCACTTGAAACTTTCAGTCTTAAGAATCATGTCAAAAAGTGAGTTGTTAATTATAAAACTAACTCATTAGTGTGTATTCACAAAAAAAGACATGTCTACTAGAGTGGACTACGGTGTGGAATTCAAGTAAACAATTATGGACTAGAAAATTAGTCATCTTAATGTAAATATAATTTTTTGCTTATGACTACAGGAAAATGATTACTTAGTGACAAGAGATATAAGGGGGTAGTATTTCTAGGATGAAAGGATAACTCTCAATCTATGACAGGATAAAGTCTTGGACTGGAAAGCATCATCACCGGATCTTATAAGTGTTGATTTAAGGTCTTTATTCATCAAATTAGTATTATTGACATACCGACTAGATTGATTAGGGGTAGTATTTCTATTGGTTTTAGCAGTTTTGCTAGTTTTATCTTGT
Organism: Rheum nobile; assembly: GCA_027886185.1. Taxonomy (NCBI): domain Eukaryota; kingdom Viridiplantae; phylum Streptophyta; class Magnoliopsida; order Caryophyllales; family Polygonaceae; genus Rheum; species Rheum nobile. The sequence goes on from WOAB01000481.1 coordinate 741,888, forward strand.
TTCACGAATTGTATATTAATATTATACTTAATAATCCACTTAAACTGGATTATATTAGTTTGACTGTACTTTTTGATGATTACCGTTGATTAGTGCAAACAAAAAGAGAAGTAAATTATCATGGGACATCTTATTAGATATGGTACATTGGATGATAGTAGTTTGACTAAGATGCACAGATTCAAAGCTGGTTATAATTTGATTATAAGGGGTTAAGTTTATAATATAGGATTTGTTATAAGAGAAATTACACTTGTGGTATAGAGAGTTGATGAATACAAAGGTAATGTAAATAGTAAAGTTAGTAAGCCATTGCATCAATCGGCCATTCAAACAAAAAATTTGTAAGTTCTGGAGGAACTTAGAAGACATTAGAGCAATTTTAAAAGGGTGAACTTAGTAGACATTCTGGGGTAGTTCAGGGCAAGGGAAAAAAACCCAGCATCCATGAAGATGAGCTCACCAATCTCAAACATTCTGAGGTTGTTTGGCCATATGAGGTGTGGTATTAATAATTTGGACATGCATAGCAGCTAGCAAGTGCGGGATGTGAGAGACTGAGAGTATTTAGACTTCAGTCTTGTGTTGATCTTTGGGTGGAGCCGTGAGACAGTAGAGAGACATAGCATCCAGTTGAGATTGTGGTCAGTCATATAAGCAAAGCCTACACATATAACAAAGAGAGTACATGTAATAATTTCCTCAATATATAGGGGTTAAAATCTGCTTTCTGAATTCTATTGGTATATATGTGATGATCGAGATTCAAACACAAATGTAGAAAACTTGGAACCTGCAGAAACCAAGTAAATGTTAATTTTTGCTCCCATATAAGACAAGATTGTGATCAAATTTCACAGAAGATTTTAATGCTAGCAATTGACTTTAGTAGGGAGTTCATATAAGTTTTACAGATGATAAGGTAATGCCCACAAATGCTGTTAATATGGACAACAGTAACAACAATCATTTTAGGATAATTAATAAATCTTAATATCCACCTAGTGGATCCTTTAGAATTCAACAAAGTTGACGTTTCTTGGTACCAACTTTCTTGGGTTGATCTACCCAGGTGTGAACTGCTGAAGTAGCAGTGCCAAAAATGCAGGAAGAAAACAGATAACTACGTCTGGGAGGGTAGTAGTGATTCACATGAGTTAAAGAGGATTATAGATTTATTCGTAGGAGAGTTATCCTTATCAAGGTTCTAACAGTAAGAGGTGATGCAGCAAACAAATAAGATATCATTAGCAAAGTTCAGAATGCAAGCTTGAGTTGCGGGCATGTGAGAGTCATACATGCATGAAGATATTATTAGTGATATCCACAAGGTTAAAAGCAGTACAGAACTTCAACTTCAGCAGTTTACACCTGGGTAGATCAACCCAAGCAGACCAAAAATAGGAGTAAGACTAGATAATAGAGGAAAATTGACAAGTTTTCATTCCAGAGTTCGACATACATGAGTTTGGAAGGATTTTTAGAGTTATAGACTTTTTTCTGAGTGGTAATGACTCACAACGGAGGATTTGTTGATTCCTTCGCAGAGCTAAGGTAGTTTTTCTCTCTAAGAGAGGTTTTGGATGTTTCAGAGATAATGGTTTCATAACAGAGTTTTGTACCTTCATCCATAGATAAGGTACTCATAAGAGCAAAGATAGACAGAAACACATAGATTATCTGATGGTATGTAGCAACAGAGCAGAGATTAGGATTTTTGTAAGTAAGAGGATTTTAAGTGGATATGGACATAGACAGGTTAAGGAAGTTTTTCATGTCAATATTCCATTTCAATAGACAATTGATGTGATACAAACTATGAGTAAGAGTTAAGGAAGGGTTACACCTGAGAAGCCACAAAGAAACATCCTAAGCAGTAGAGTGGACCTGGAACCAGACGAGGAACACCAAGGTAGAGAGTCTCTGCAGAGTAACTCCAAGAGCGAACTCCATCATCAAAGAGACAGGGGAGAGAGCTCTCTTCGATTCCCAGAGACAGGCCAAAACGAAACAATTACACACTCATTCCCCCCGTTCAAATCCAACACCTTACCAACAAATCTACCTCCTTAAGCTTCATTCTCTGCAAATCCGGAAAAGTCGGGCCAAATCCAGTGCTTCTACCAACCCTCCTTCGAGAAGGCAGTCAAACCCACAAATTGGGTAAACTAAATCTTTTCACTATGACTGTCTGTCATTGCGCTGTTTGTGAAGTCCATCCTTAATCCTCTCTTGCCCGTGAAATCGTGATCTTTCCCGAGAAATCTCCTTCTCTTGCGCGCTTTGTGGGTTTTGGATCTCAAAGTGGAGTTGGTGGCGTGAAAAGGGCCATAGAAGCGAGGGGAGAGCTTGTGAGGCGCTCGAGTCTTGAGGTTATGCTGGCGATACGGCTGCAACTTAAGATAGACATAGTCACCAATGGAGAGAGCTCGGTCGGAGCGATGCGAATCGGCACTCTGCTTCATTCGATTCTGAGCTCGAAGGAGGTGAAATTTGAGCATATTGATCACTTCTTCCCTCTTCTGTAAACTTCTATCAACCAGAAGGGATTTGCTTTCGCCAGGGAGATAAGGAAGATGAATAGGAGGTGACTGGCCATATACAATCTCGTACGGCGTCGCCTGAATAGCGGAGTGAAATGTGGTATTATACCACCATTCGGCAAGTGATTTGCTCCAGGTATGTGGAGCTTCAGATGTCATGTAACGCAGGTATGTCTCCAGAGTCTTGTTGGTAGCTTCAGTTTGTCCGTCGGATTGTGGGTGGTACGCCGTAGAGAGGTTGAGGCCTACACCATGAATCCTGAAAAGCTCTTGCCATACTTCACTCAAGAAGATGGGATCAAGATCACTGATAATAGACTGCGGCATCCCATGTAGCTTGAAAACATGGTCAAGAAACTGTTGTGCAACATCAAGTGCAGTATATGGATGAGACAGAGCAAGGAAATGAGCATTCTTGCTTAGTCTATCGACCACCACTAGAATGGTGTGTTTGTTGAATGATGTGGGAAGACCTTCAATGAAGTCCATGCTGATGGACTGACATATGCCTTCGGGAATAGGTAGAGGTTGGAGTACGCCCGGCTTGGCCGGCAAATCATACTTGTTCCTCTGGCAAATAGAGCAATTCCTGACATAGTTCTGCACCTCTTTGTTCATCCCAATCCAGTAAAAGAGGGATTTAATACGTTTGAGGGTGGCATCGCGGCCAGAGTGGCCCCCCACTGCAGAGTCATGAAGCCACTGGAAAATGTGGAGCTTCACGGGAGGATCATTGCCAATCACAAGCTTGCCGTGCCTTCGGAGTTCACCATTGGTGAAAGTATATTTGGGGTGAGAGTGAGCATTTGCCTGCAAATCAGAAATCAATTTTTGTAAGACAGGATCAGTATGCCATAATTGTGTAATAGAGTCATAGAAGCCATCATAAGCTTGGGTCAATGTGAGTTGAAGTAGTTGAGCCCCAGTGACGCACGCAAGTGCATCGGCTGCAACATTCTCTTAAACCTGTTTGTAGTGAATCTCAAACGAATACCCCATAAGCTTGGAGAGCCACATATGTTGAAAGGGTGTGGACACTCTTTGCTCTATGAGGTAGGCTTTTCTGGTTTGTGCGGATGATAAAAGGCATGTGAGTCAAACAAGAGCTCCAGCTTTGAACTGCGTGAACGACAACCATTAATTCCTTCTCATAAACGGAGAGAGCCTGGTGCTTAGGGCCAAGAGCACAGCTAATAAAACGGAGAGAGCCTGGTGGTCCTGCATAAGCACTGCTCCAATGCCTAGATTGGACGCGTTAGTTTCCACCACAAACACCTTGTCAAAGTCAGGTAAAACAAGCACATGTGTACTGATGAGAGCGAATTTAAGTGCTTGGAAAGCTTGTGCAACTTCTTCATTCCAAGTGAAACCCTCTTTCTTGAGTAAAATCGACAAGGGTTTAGCAATCAAACTGTAATTCTGCACAAATCGCATGTAGTAGTTGGCCAAGTCGAGGAAGCTGCGAAGTTGTTTCTGGGTAGTTGGGGTTGGCCAACTGGAAACATCAGATATTTTGTTAGGGTCAGTACTGACTCCTTTAGCAGAGATAAAATGCCCCAAGTATTCAATTACAGTGGCGCCAAAGGTACATTTAGAGGGCTTGAGGTACAACTGTTGTTCCCTGAGAATGGACAGTATGGACTACAGATGTAGTAAGTGCTCAGACCATGTCTTGTTGTAGATAAGTATGTCGTCAAAGAAGACAAGGACAAACTTCCTTGCCACCTCGCGAAAGACATGGTTCATGAGGCCTTGAAAGGTGCAGGGAGCGTTAGTGAGGCCAAAAGGCATCACAAGGTATTCATAATGGCCAGAGTGGGTTTAAAAGCTGTTTTAAAGACATCCCCCGGTTCCATTCGCAGTTGATGGAATCCAGCCCTCAAGTCGAGTTTGGAAAAATATTATCAGCCCCCTAGTTCATCCAGCAGATCTTCTAGCAAAGGGATAGGGTATTTTTCTTTGATGGTTTGATTGTTGAGCCCTCTATAGTCCACACATAGCCTCCATAAGCCATCTTTCTTCTTTACTAGCACCATCAGGGAAGCATATGGGCTGGAGGAATTTTGGATAATGCCTTTGTCTAGCATATCCTGCACTAACTCTTCAATCACATTCTTTTGTAGTGCAGAGTACCTGTATGGCCTCTTGCTAATGGGGTTGGCATTAGCTTCTACGTGTATTTGATGGTTGAAATTGTCCCTGAAAGGAGGTAACCCATGTGGCTCAGCAAAAACATCAACAAAAAAGGTGAGGAGCTATTGAATGGCATCATCGTGAGTAGCATCAACACCAGTGGTATTGATGTGACAAAACTGAGCGGGTTTAATGGAAGCTTCCTGTGCAGCAGGTTCACACAATTGGAGCAATTCAATCTGCGGGTTGGAGAGCATAATTCGGTTGAGGCTACTGCCCTTGATCACCTTGCAACCAGGGTTGACACCCCTAAGGACATGCTTCACACCATTGATGACAAACTCCATCCGCATATTGACGAAATCCCACCAAACTAGTCCTACCGTAGTCAACCACTGTATTCCCAAAACCAAATCACAGCAATCAAGAGGTAATGTTCTAACCTTAGTGCAGAAATCATACCCTTGGAGGCGCCATGCAAACTTATTGCATTTGTACTCAGATGACAGTTTATGGCCCACTGCAGCTACTGTCAATGGTTTGACTGGTTCCAAGAAGCAACCAAGTGCTTTGGCCACATCTAGGTTCATAAAATTGTGAGTACTACCGGGGTCAATGAGGATATGAAGCTTGGTTTTACCAACCTGACCAACCACCCTCATGCAATTGAAATGAGATGAGCCACTCAAGGCATGGAGGGAAATCAGAGTACTGTTCGGCTCTGATGTGGATCTACCATCCGAGGTATGTCCTTTCTCATTTGCAATCCAGTGAATCGGCTCGAGAAATATTTTCTTGTGATATCTCCAAGAAACTCAAGTCCACTCTTACCCACTCTTTGTATGAAATTTCTAGTATTTATATGCATGCTTACACTTGCTTTCTTGATACAACTCTCGACTCTCTATCTTGCATTCTCTCCTTCTCTGCTCTCTCTCTCTCTATGTGATCCCTCTGAAAACCCATTTTCCTTTATTGTTTTGGAATAATTATTCTTTATCCAATAAAATGGATAAGGGTAAAAGGACCATGAAAGATATCCTTGGTTTTTAAACTAAAGAGACTGGCAACCAGACCAACACCCTTTTTCGAAAGCGAACAAAAGTGTGAGTCTGGAGTCTCAATCTCAAACCAAACCGGAACCTACCACCCATACCACTACTGAAGCTGTCATTCCTCCCACCAAAACTATATCACCCAAACCAACCATTGACATGAAAACCTTTATGAGTCGTCTCTCTGGAGTGAGAGAAAACATCATCAAACTCAAGGAAACATCCTTGATGGGATATGTGATCGGGGAACCATATGATTTTCCAAAGCTGAAAGCCATGTTGAAAAATGATTGGAAATTCATCAAGGGTTCATTTGAAATCATTGAGCGGCCTAATCTTTCGAGCTCAGTTTTGCCAATCCCATTTGATGCGAAAGTCCCCGTTGACACGATCGCAGATGCTCCGGAATGCAACGAAATCAAGCCAAGAGCCAAGCTTGAGTCTTCCTAGGTGTCGTAGAGGTTTCTTGAAGCCAAAGAGATGGCTTTCTTCCTTGTGTGTCGCCATGGAAACCAAGGTGTTTGTGGCCTTGTTGAATTGCATGAAAACCACAAGAGAGGATGAACTAAACCTCAAAGGCACTTATAGGTTAATTTGTCGTAGCGTCGGCTGCAGAGATCAAATAGATGATCTTGTTGATGACGAACGAAGTGACGAACGTCGAAGGGATATGACGATCAAAGAGATGATCGACTGGGGTTGAGCAATCCACAACAGAACAACCCTTAAGAACTCGAATCTTGGGATACAACCACAACAATGACGCAGGCTCAAGCAAGGAGACAGAACTCGACTTTTATTAACTTAAGCAAAACGTGAGAATAAACGACATAGGAGCAAGGCTTATATAGCCAAACTCTCAGCCTTGGGCCGCAAGAAACCTAATAATTTCTTAATGGGTCAGTGCTCTCACATGAGACACACACACGCCCAAAGTAGAAATATCACAAAATAGAAACTGCTAAAAACATAAGAGGTTAAATATGGAAAGTGCCAAAAATAGTAATGTCTACTAAAAACCTCCAAATAAGCTAAGTAAGTCATGCCAATGAGACGCGCCATGGGGGACGCCAGGGGCGTGGTCGCCATGGACGCATTGATGGTGCTAGAGGCCGGCTAGGGCTCATCATTCTCCCCTTCTTAGATTTGAAGCGTCCTTGCTTCGAGCGTGTAGATACTAGGCAGAACAGCAGATGGACCGCAATGGCGTGTCTCCCCTTCTTAGAGACAAATATGGGGTGGGGCAGCGCGCCAAAGACAGAAGCAGGCGACAACGGCACCAATGGGGCTAGAGCAAAAGGCACGTCAAACTCTGGTGCGGTCATCGTGTTGGGAACCGGGACGATCGTCGCGCAAGGCGTCCAAGCGGGGGTGGTCTCTGCTGGGGAAGAAAGCACGAGCACAGGCACGAACGTCGCGCTGAGCACCGGGGTGGCCGTCGTTGGGGGCACTAGGGCAGGCGTCACATATGGAGCCGGTGCTAGGAGCATTGGGGCGGGCGTCGCAGATGGAGCTGGTGCTAGGATGAGTGCTATGGTGGGAGCTGGAGCCGGCGTCGCGTGAGGAGCGGGTGCTGGAGTCACGATCGGCGTTGGTGGCGTAAAACTCTCGGCCTTGGGCCGCAAGAAACCTAATAATGTCTTAATGGGCCGATGCTCTCACATGAGACACACACATGCCCAAAGTAGAAATATCCCAAAATAGAAACTGCTAAAAACATAAGATGCTAAATATGGAAAGTACCAAAAATAGCAAAACCTAAATATAAAAATGCCAAATAAGGAAAGTGCCAAAAATAGTAATGTCCTCTAAAAACCTCCAAATAAGCTAAGTAAGTCATGCCAATGAGACGCACCATGGGGAACGATGTAATAACCCTCAATTTTAGTAGGGGTATTTGTGTAATTTTCAAACTTTCGTTTTGTAAGCAAGACGTGTTAGGCATGTTCTGTAACCTTATAAGAACCATATGAATGTATGGATACACAATTAATGAAATATATGGGTTCTAATTATTGGAGGGTTGCTAAAATCGGAATTAGCAAGACCCGCGATCGCAACTCTGCAGCCGCGGGCGCGACACTGCCCATGACCGCGGTTATGAAACCGCGGGCGTGGTTTTGGCAAAAGGCCAAACCACGATCGCGGTTCTGAAACCGCGATCACGGCACTCTGCTTCGTCTTCTTCCTCATCTTCTCTGTGACGCCGACGATTCGAGGTCCGACGTTTCTTCTCTGAGCGGCCGGTTGAGGGATGCTAATCGGTTGTGCTTCCTCTCATTAAGTGGGGGAGCTCCACCCTTACCCTATAAATAGAGGCAAATCCGTGCCTTCTTCTCATCATTCATCTCTTCCTTTCGGTTTTGGTGGTGTCGTCGGAGTTGTGTCATCGTAGTTCGTTGTCTGAGCCGGAGTTCCATCAAAGCGGAGCCAGGAGTAGTGGTGGTGCGCGCTTGTCCAAGGAGCAAGATCCGAGCCTCGTCTTCCCTCGGTATGGCTCCGTTGTGTTTGTTTAAGTTTGTCGTCGACAATGGATCCCGCGACTGCGGCGCAAATACCGCGATCACGGCTGGGCAGAGGCCCGCGGTCTCGGCTAGGCATGAAATCGCGGGCGCGGTTTTGCCCAGCAAAGCCGCGATCGCGGATATGAAAACCGCGATCACGGCACTGCCTCTTTCCTTCGTTTTGTTTCGTTCTTTCGTACCCGTAACTAATTACGGGTTTTGTTTCGTCGGTGTTGGATTGTGCTCGTCTCCATGGCTAATGGTCGGATTGGTATCCAACCCTACTGATTGATGATAAACTCCAACGGGAATTTAGTAGACAGTCGTGCACAAGTCCAAGTTCCCAGATTTCGGACCCAACTCTTCGTTCGTCCAGACTAAGTTAAGTGGCGGTTCGCTCTTGCTATGTTATTCCATATTTTTTCTTAATTGACAATTAATCTATTGTCTTAAGTAAGTTGGGATAATAATCTTCTTAATTGTCGTTTGGGAACTTGTGTGTGTAAAATAATGTGTAAATTGAACCTTTTTATTAGGTTGTATATATGCTAGTTATAACCCTTATATATATTATTATAGGGTGCTAGATAATAATTGGTATGGATTGTTGTGCTTTGGTATGGATAATAATTGCTTAGTTAGCACGAGTATTCGTAGAAACGCTATGTACCTTGCGAGGTCTAGTAGTTTCTTTATAACTGGTATTAGGAGGATTTTGCCCTACTACTCTTTTGGTCATGACCGTACCCTTATTCAGATATAAGTGGTAGGTGCACTTAGCTAGTGCCAATATTCGGGATTCATCCCAAAGATATCTCTCGTTTCGAGATGATGCGGAATAAAAGCCTTAACGTGAATGTACGTGTTTGAAAGTAAATAAGATAAGTGCTTTTACGCATATAATTAATATACGCTCGGGCGAGAAGTACAATGTGGAACCCGCCCGAATTCTTGTTAGAGTAAGTCCTCTTTCCAATCTGGATTCGCATTGCGCGGTGAGGTTGGTCGTGGACCCAAATAATCAAGGTCGTGTTTATAAACTTGTGTGAAAACTTAACGTTCCCAAAAAATATTCATATTTTCCTATAAGACTCAATTCTGTTGGAGTCTTCTTTTCGATGCATACATTCTTCTATCATTCCGTGAAAGTTCCGGGTTATGTATCGTTCCTTCGGTTATTATTCGAGGGACAATGATAGTAAACGGTTACGATTACTAGAACCATTCTGCTTGTACCCTTGCATAGTCTTTCATTAGACTAACCAACCAGATTTTATTCCTTGCATGGTTGGCTGGTGTCATCCGTCCTATACAACACATCAGAGGTTGGTCCCCGACGATTGAAGTAACCAATTGAAGAGAAGGCTTGCAGTTGAAGTTTGCGTTTTAAGAAGTAATATTTCCAAGGCGTGTATGTTTAATTTGAAATAAATGTAATACATAGTCATGTAATTAGGACTATTTTAAAAGAGTCTTCTGCTGTAATTTGAAAGTCTTTCGTTGTCACTATACTTTGTTGTAAACCATCCTTCTCATTTTACGAGAGGAATCTTAATAAAATGTTGAGTTTTATTCATTTAAAATGTCTTCCGCTGATTATTCTTTCGTTATTTAATATTTATGTATTTATTTAAGCTTAATTGTTCCGATTAAAGCTAGGGTGACTTTGGACATTAACGTCTGAGGCCACTGGCGTGTGGCACTACCGACATAAGTCGGGGGTGTTACAATTATGGTATCAGAGCAATGACATTAAAATTCTTGGCCTATTGTTAGGTTTGGGAATTTTCGAAAATTAATTTCGAAACTATTTTCAAACTATTTCCTTTTAAAAAGGAATTTTGAGAGTCTAAATGTTAGTATCATACTTAAAGTTCAATGATTTCTTAAAGTTTAATTTAAAAATAATGGTTTAACTATTAGGAATTTAATAGTTATTTTATAGTTGCCTTATAAATGGTGTGTCATAAACGTCTAACATTTACTTCGTGCTATAAACTTTAAAAGTGTGATTTTGGTCATAGTAAGGGTTTTAGGTGTATGCCCAGCTTCACCACAGTTGGTAAAAGTTTTGGGTAAATGATAAAATAATATAGAAGGGTCAAGGGTTTTAGGTGTATGCCCACATTCATTATGAGTGTTTTCGTAAGGAAATGATAAAATAATATGAGGAGTATTAAGACGATTAAGTTTTGGGTAAATACTAAAATTCGGTAAAATAAAAGGTTGCTTGATTTGGGATAATAATTTGTATGAGGACGATTAAGTGTTTAAGGATTTATGGGTGAATAACAAACTCAGTCGGTAAAAGTTTGTTGTAACTTGTGTGAATTTATAGTGTGTGATAACGTAAGTGTATGGATTTTATCAAATGAACTTGATGAAAAAGTGATCTATGTCTATTAAGGTGATCTTATGACACGTGTTGGATGAATAAGGTGATTGATTATAATCGTGTTAAACGGATTATTAAAAACATGTTTGAGGAAAGCATGAATAAGATGTTGCGTGAGTAATTGGAAAATCTAAGGAATTCTAAAGGCCTTATGTAAGAGCCTGATTAATGGAAAGATTAGGGCCAAATTTAATTAAGGTAAATCATGAAATGGATGAGATGTATATATAAGGAGTAAGACGATATGACAATTAGGGGTACTAAGTTAGGTTATAAGGAGATAAGGTATGAACTTTGGGAGTCATTTATAAAGAAGAAATTGGAAGAAGAAGGTGCATTTTCATTCTTAAGGTATATTAAGATCGCTGTGATGATTTTGGAGACTATGATTCTAAGGTAATCATGACCTTGTGAGTATATTAAGAGTTGGCACATGAGATAATATATGGAAACGAGACATATGATGGATGTCATGGTTGAGGAAACAGATCGACTTTCCTAGGATTAATTTTGAGTACGAAATAAATGAGGATACTAAACTCAAGTAGAGAGGTTAATGTGGAAATCGATCCTTCTAACTTGATAGTGTTAGTTTTGGGGTCAAAGTGTTAGTTTCAGGGTCGAAACTATTTTTAATATGGTAGTAATGTAATAACCCTCAATTTTAGTAGGGGTATTTGTGTAATTTTCAAACTTTCGTTTTGTAAGCAAGACGTGTTAGGCATGTTCTGTAACCTTGTAAGAACCATATGAATGTGTGGATACACATTTAATGAAATATATGGGTTCTAATTATTGGAGGGTTGCTAAAATCGGAATTAGCAAGACCCGCGATCAGGGCGCGAGAGCCGCGGGCGTGGCATTGCCCGCGATCGCGGCTATGCAGTCGCGGGCGCGGCACTGCCTGCGACCGCGGTTATAAAACCGCGATTGCAGCACTCTGCTTCGTCTTCTTCCTCGTCTTCTCTGTGACGCCAACGATTCGAGGTCCGACATTTCTTCTCCGAGCGACCGGTTGAGCGATGCTAATTGGTTGTGCTTCCTCTCATTAAGTGAGGGAGCTCCACCCTTACCCTATAAATAGGGGCAAATCCGAGCCTTCTTCTCATCATTCATCTCTTCCTCTCGGTTTTGGTGGTGTCGTCGGAGTTGTGTCATCGTAGTTCGTTGTCTGAGCCGGAGTTCCATCAAAGCGGAGCCAGGAGTAGTGGTGGTGCACGCTTGTCCAAGGAGCAAGATCTGAGCCTCGTCTTCCCTCGGTATGGCTCCGTTGTGTTCGTTTAAGTTTGTCGTCGACAATGGATCCCGCGACCGCGGCGCAAATACCGCGATCGTTGATGGTGCTAGAGGCCGGATAGGGCTCATCATTCTCCCCTTCTTCGATTCGAAGCGTCCTCGCTTCAAGCGTGTAAGTACTAGGCAGAACAGAAGATTAACCGCAATGGCGCGTCTCCCCTTCTTAGAGACGAAATGAGGGTGGGGCAGCGCGCCAAAGTCAGAAGCAGGCGACAACGACACTAATGGGGCTGGAGCAAAAGGCGCGTCAAACTCTAGTGCGGTCATCGCAAGGCATCCAAGCGGGGGTGGTCTCTACTGGGGAAGAAAGCGCGAGCACAGGCACGAACGTCGCCCTGAGTACCGGGGTGGCCGTCTCTAGGGGAACTGGGGTGGGCGTCACATATGGAGCCGGTGCTGGGAGCACTGAGGCGGGCGTCGCAGATGGAGCCGATGCTTGGAGCACTGGGGCAGGCGTCGCAGATGGAGCGGGTGCTAGGAGCACTGGGGCGGGCGTCGCAGATGGAGCCAGTGCTAGGACGAGTGCTATGGTGGGAGTTGGAGCCGGCATCGCGTGAGGAGCGGGTGCTGGAGTCGCGATCGGCGTTGCTGGAGTAAACTCTGTAGGGCACGCCAGAGCGCGCTCAAGGGGAAGCGTTGGGGCGTGCTCAATGTAGCGCGTTGGGAGCGCTCGTTGTGGCAAGTTGGGGCTCTCATGGGAGCGTGCTGAGGAGCGCACTGTGTGGTGCCTTGAGGCTTGGACCGACAAAGAGTACGAGCTGTGTGGACCTCTGCGTCAATCCTCGAGGTAAAGTGTCGTGTCATGACATACACTAGTTGGTTCCAAGATTCGACTGGTGGCAAACCACGTTCCCATCGAACTAGCTCAAGCCTAGACCACCACTTGAGGGCGTAGCCGGTGAAACACTGGATGGCAACGTCGAGCTGCTCAAACCCATCATAATCGCGGTGGCTAAAAAAATATGCCGTGTGTCGAGTCCATTCCACGAACGCATCTGTGCCGTCACATCCGGTAAAGTACCGAAGGCGCAAGTTTGATTTGCCACAAGAGCGATCCAAGGCGGTGGTACCTACATAAGCCATAGCATGCAACGAGGATCAAGGCACCAAGAAGGGACCATCCGGTCAAGTCAAATCCTAACTCAAGCAACCCAAAAAATCAACGCTCGGGTGGGTTGAAATTGGCTACTGCTGAGGAGGAGTCAACTTGATCGGCCGGTGTGGATAAAAGAGATAATATGTGTTGGGCCCAACTTACTCTAAGGGGATCAGAACAAACGAATTGGGCCAAAGTCCAGACGAAGTCGAAGGCCAGAAGAAATTAGAAGGAAGCGACATACACTCCTCAGACGCGTGGGATCCGACTAGCTCCGAAGATTTCGCCTAGGACATTAATGGCTTGATCAATGGAAACGGTAACGAAATTAAACACGAAGATTATGATGGCATTCAAGAGCAAATCCCGAAGATCACGCATGGAATAAATAGAAGATATTACGAAAACAAATAACAGACACAAGAGGAAGCTACCATAAATAGATCACGAAGAAACAATCGGCGACACACGTCTACACACAGCATCCACTCACTTACCTTTCGAAAGGCTTACTAGCATATTCACTCTCGCTCAAGTCCCCTGGGATATTACCCGATCATTGCCGGTCAAATCACCGATACCACCTGTCGAACAGGACTCGACCCCTTACTCTTTAAGGATAAGTTGTACTCTGATCCGATTCTATCATCAATTGATCAATAAATCATATTACTATTTTGCATCTATTCTTTACTTGGTTGATTGTCTATTTGGTTTGGATCGATTTCATATTATCCGATCGACTCGTTACCCCGTCTAAGGCGATTTAGGTCAACTGATCTTTTCGCCCCAAAACAATTTGGCGCCCACCGTGGGGCAACTTGCCGATCACCATCCCAAAAATCCTCCAACCATGACTATTAACCAACCTACCGGTACCGAGGAGCCACGCCTCGAAGACGACTCCCAAACTCAAGAAAACAAAACCGAAAACCCTACTCTGAACCAACTCCAAGAGCTTGCCCAAAAAATGACCACCCTACAAGAAGAGCTCGCCCAGAAACGCCAAAAGACCGAAGCCTTGGCTACCTTATCCACCCAATCTGAGGCCGAGATTGCACAACTAACCCGTGAAAATGAGTCTCTTAGGTCGCAGGTACAATCAATGGCTTCTGGATCTAGGCGGATGCCCATCCGTAGCAACATCCAAACGCGTCTTGACATCGATGGCGTCGAGCTGACTCCCCCAAGCGTCCGACACCCCGGACACACCGAGGGAACCTAAATAGACGAACCACAGGTGACCAATCCTCCCGATATGCTGGCTCTCGTCCAGCAGACGCTCAGTCAACACATGAAGACACTCGATGACCGCATCGCCAAAATTCTCGGAGTCCCACAACCGATCGAGAAGGAAGCGTCAGGCGGATACGAGGAATCTCCATTCGTCGAAGAGATCGCCAGAGTCGAGATTCCAAAGAAGTTCCACCTTCCTAGCATGGCGACATCTGACGGCACCAACGATCCAGATGATCACATTTCTCTCTATAAACAAAAACTATGACTACATCTGTTCCAAGGGAGAGCCGCGAGGCTGTCATGTGTGATAGCGTTATTTTCAGTCGTTGTACACTATCAAAGAAATCCTAAAATGCAACTAGAGTATAGCATGCAAGTAAGGAGTCGTACCCAAGGGAGTAACACGTCAATTTCAATGCAATTGCTAATTTATCAACTTCAAAGGACAAATGGGGGGGGGGGGGGGGGGGGGGCTTGGTTTTGTACTAAAACTACTCAATTGCAATAGCATAAAAATCAAGATTAAACAATGGGAGAAAGAGGTTTCACCTAGCAAGTTTCCACACATCAATTAATCAAGTTGTAATTTCGGTTCATCTCATGTTCATCATAATCCTATGGATTTGTCCCAATTCTGATTTTTTTTGTATATTAACAATCCAACCGGTCTTGCTAATACTTACTAATTGAAAACCTAGAAGACCTCCTAAGTTGATTCAATCAATAGCATAGGGCATAAGAAATAATGGATTGCAAGCAAAGACTCAACACCGCAAGTATGACATGCAAATCAATTTCCTTTTCACAATTGAATTCAATATACCAATTTCATGCAATTGTGGTTGCTACAAGTGATTAGGGATTCCATCGTCTATCCCTATTCTAGCAATTAGAAAACTATAAAATCGAACTAGGATGTCAATCTAGCCAACAATATAGAAATCCGAATTATGCTCAAGGAAATCAATACAAAAATCCAAAGGGACGAACAAGAGATAAAACCTTACAACTGAATTAATCGAGTGCTTCCACGCTAGGCAAAACAAGGGTCTTAGTTCCGGTTCATGTTCTTCACGAAATCCAAAACCATGGAGAAAACTAGAAAAACGTTCTTGAGAAAAACAAAGAAAGAAAAGAGATGGAAAAGATAGATGATGAGAGGAGAGAGAGGGGATGGTGATGGATCGATGAATGTCTGCCAAAAACGTGCTAATCTAACCTAAACTGACAAACAAAACGTCTGAATTGATTAAGGGAAAACAAAACGTCAAGCCAAAAAGGAAATCGGGAAAGTTCAGAAACGCCAGAGACGCGACCGGACGCGATCGCTTCCGCTTGCCGTTTCGCCTCGCCAAAGATCAGAACTTCCTGGAGCAAAAACGCGACCACCGGCGATCGCCGCCGCCCGCCGCCGCCTGCTCGCGTCAGCCAGCTCCAGCCCAGCCCGCGTCGGCCCGCGGTGGGTCGCCATGGCCCGCGTCAAGCTGCTTCTCCTAGCTTCAATGTCGTCTCTTCATGTCAGCCCAGCTCCTCGAGCGTCTTCTCGCCAAGGAAACCTCAAGCCTCGTCCTCAACATGCAAGTGCTTCCAAATAATCATAATGTAGCTCCGCACCTCAAGCATCGACTTAGCTCCAAAACCGAGCCAAAATCTCCACAAAACTATGCTAATAACTACTAGTTGCGCTATGTAAAATACCGCATATCAAATCCCCCATACTTAAACCTTGCTCGCCCTCGAGTAAGCTAAAAGAAAACTCACTCCTCCAATCAGCACACAGGTTTCAGGAAGTAAGGAAGAACATGAAACTAGCAATTACAAGACTCAACACTTCGCCTCCAAACAATAAAAAATGAGCAATGCATAAACTCCAATCTATCTCCTTATCGCTCCATGAGTGATCCTACCCGAACTCCTTATAACACCTCTTCTTATGACACCAACGCCAAGCAAGAAAATCCTAAATCACTCACACTCATTTTGCTTAGGCGCCCTTTCGGGTTTTCACCTAACCACTCATTTCATTTTGCTAGATATCTCACATGTTGCTCACATCACTCAAGTCCATTTTTGCACCAACCTAGAGTCGGTCGGACTACCTGCTTTTTACCTGAGCTTTTCAGCTCATCCCAGGATTTTGATTGCCTTTTTCTCATATTTTTGGCTTTTTCTTTTTCAAATTTTTCAAAAATTCATACACATCAGCCATACACAAGTGCACAACACCATAAAACATGTGAATACATTCTCTCCCCCATACTTAAACATGACATTGTCCCCAATGGAATGAAAGACAAGGTAAAAGCACGGGGATAAAGAAAACAGAAGACTCACATACGAGACCGGATGGTCTCCCTCCAATGAAGCACAAGGTGTAGTAGAAGTGGGATGAGCTCAATGATGATCCAATAATGTCCAGCTCATCCAAAACAATGGGTAACAAGGAAGAACGCCGAAATTGAAGATCCACAGAAGAAGAAAAATGAATGGCGAATTCAGCAAATCACCAACTTCCGGAAGGTTGCTAAGCACAAACCCGTGATCGTAGTTTGCAACCTACAATCACAAGCTCTTCTTCGGGGAACACCAATCTCGCATCACTCCAAGACTCATTTTTGCCTCAACCTGGGGTTGAGCAAGTCACCTTCTTATTACCTATGCGGCCCTTGCGGGTTTTCCGCACATCCAATGATTTTTTTTTTTTTTTTTTTTTTTTATTTTATTATTATTATTTTTTTTTTTTTAGAAAGGAAGAAAGACTTACAGCGGTTTTGGCTACATATTGTAGCTGAACCTGTGCCTCGGGCATCCTTCCCTAACCACAAAAACACTAAAAATGACAATTAAAAAATAAACAAAAAGAAAAAATAAAATAAAGCATCTCAAACCTCGGGTTGCCTCCCGAGAAGCGCCTTAGTTATTGTCGTGGCTCGACATACTACTCACACAACCTCAATCTATATCATCGGGTCCTTTAGGAACCCTCTCATTGAGCACCTCCTTCTTGAACCATTCATGGAAAGGTTTAAACCTTAGACCATGCTTCTTGGTAGTTGACTCCTTCGGTGGCTCCTCCATCTTTACCTTCTTGGTTGCCTTCCCCCCATACTTCGATGGATCAGGGGGGTGTTGGAACTCAACTTCCGGGGCCTGCACAAAAGAAGAAGAAAAAAGCTTCTTGCTCGGAGTTAGCACAATGGGGCCAATGCCCAAAAGAGAGTTAGGGGACTCTCCCTTCTCATCCAATAAAGCTGTCATGTTAGAATCCTCAATCATAGGTTGTAACTCATCCAAAGGGTTAGGAGTCATTACATCAACAAAGTTCAAAGAGGAATCAACAACGGGCTTCATATCATAGATGTTAAATTCAACTTCATCCCCATCAAATTCCATAGTCAATTTCCCACTATTAACATCAATTTTAGTTTGTGCTGTTTTCATGAAAGGCCTACCTAACAGCATAGGGGCCGCATCTTTGTCATGCTCCATATCCAACACAAAAAAATCAGCGGGAAATATCAAATCACCAACCATAACAAGTACATCTTCAACCACTCCCTTAGGATACACATTAGACCTATCAGCTAGTTGAATAACAATACCGATCTCATGCAAAGGTCCTAATCCTAGGGATTCATACAAGGACAAAGGCAAAACATTGATAGATGCACCAAGATCAAGCATAGCATTTTCAATTTTAGTATCACCAATCACACATGGAATGCTAAACCTACCCGGGTCACCACACTTTTTAGGCATTTTCTTTTGAAAAACCGCGGAAACATGCTCACTAATTTTGACCTTTTGTTTTCCTTTCAATTTTTGATTCCTTTTGATAGTGCAAATTTCTTTTAAAAACTTAGCATATCTAGGAATACTTTTAACCAATTTTAGCAAAGGAATGTTTACCTGACACTTGCTAAAGGTCTCATACATCTCATTGTCACTCTCCGGTCTTCTAGTGTCCTTCAACGCCTCAGGGAAAGGCGGGACCGGCTTCTGAGAGCAAAGCGGTGGAAAGCTCGGGCGAACATACTCGTCGACAAGATCTGGGCTCAAACCGCGAGCCACGGCGGGTCCACGCGATCGCCGTTCCTGAGCTGGGAGTTCTGCCGCCAAACCGCGGGTGGACGCGGGTGAGGGCGATCGCCGGGGCTCCTTGGTGGTTTCTGGCGCTGAACCGCGGGTGGACGCGGGTCCACGCGATCGCCGGCGCTCCATGGATTCCTCTTGGCTGCTCACTGGAATGAAACCGCGAGTCACGGCGGGTGACCGCGATCGCCGGCGTTGTTCCAGTGATTCTTCATCGTCGAAACCGCGATCGCGGTAGGTCGCGTGAGATCGCGTTTTCCTGTTTTCACACGGCTCAGAACCGTCTTGCAATTCACCCTGCTCAGCATAAGGGTTCAATAGCTTCCCACTCCTCAAGGTAATGGCACTCACATTCTCCCTCGGGTTGACTACCGTTTGTGACGGAAATTTTCCCGACACATTAGCCTCTAGATTACTCACAGATTGAGCAATTTGTGCCACTTGTCTCTCAAGATTCTGAATGGAAGACTTTGTTTCAGCATCTTTCTGCATAACCGACTGGGCCAATGACTTGATCATGTCTTCAGCTGACATGGTTTGTCTCGGGTTGTATTGTGGCCTCGGTTGTTGTTGTTGTGGTTGCAAGAGATGAGGATTTTGAACATTTTGCTGATTACTCCACCTCAGATTTGGATGATCTCTATACCCCGGGTTGTAGGTGTTAGAGAATGGATCATACTTGGGTCTTGGTTGCCATCCTCCAACACCATTCACCTCAGCACTTGACTCTTGAAGAGTAGGGCATTGATCATTTGGATGCCCCACTTCATTGCAAACTCCACAAGGTCGGGCTTGAGATGAAGTGCCATTCAGCATAAAGCACTTCATCATCTCCTTCAACTCATTCACATCAGACTCAATCTTTGATGAAGAAGCACTCACAGCCTTGAGACTCTCTCTCTTGCTAAATTGCCTTGAGCCTTCGGATAGCTCCTGAAACATCTCAAACGCTTGGGTAGGAGTTTTGTTCAGAATATTACCTCCACAAGCGGCATTCACCATCCTACGCTCCTCATCCGAGAGACCGTTGAACAAGTAGAGGATGAGATCTTGCTCACTATACCCATGATATGGGCAACTTGCACATAGCCGCTTGAATCTCTCATAATACTCGTACAAGCTCTCGCCTCCTTGCTGCTCAATGGTGGCAATGGCTCTCTTCAAGCTATTCAACTTCGTGGCCGGGAAGTATTTTTCGAGAAAAGCCTTCTTCATTTCAGCCCATGTCGTAATACTTCCCGGAGCAAGGTAATATAGCCAATCATTTGCAGCATCCTTCAAGGTGAATCCAAATGCTCTCAACATGATGGCATCGGCAGTGGCACCTCTTGGCTTCATGCTAGAACACACCGCATGAAATTGCGCCAAGTGCTTGTTCGGGTCTTCTCCAGCAAGACCATGAAAATGAGGCAACTCATGAATCAATCCTGCCTTCAACTCAAAATTCACTCCTTCGGCTAACTCAGGAATGGTGATAGCCAAAGGTTGTTGCTCCAAGTTAGGAGCGGTAAGCTGTCTCAACGTCCGGTCACCCATCTCAGTTTGGTTCAACAAATCACGGGCTGCTCTTCGGTTCCTTAAAAATGTCCGCTCAATTTCTGGATCACAATCAACAATCAAAGAATCAGTAGCACGGGTGTGAACCATACAAATGGTTCACACCAAAGGGTTGACAAACAAACAATTACAAAGAAAAGAACAAATAACTCCCCGGCAACGGCGCCAAATTTGATAGCGTTATTTTCAGTCGTTGTACACTATCAAAGAAATCCTAAAATGCAACTAGAGTATAGCATGCAAGTAAGGAGTCATACCCAAGGGAGTAACACGTCAATTTCAATGCAATTGCTAATTTATCAACTTCAAAGGACAAATGGGGGGGGGGGGGGTTGGTTTTGTACTAAAACTACTCAATTGCAATAGCATAAAAATCAAGATTAAACAATGGGAGAAAGAGGTTTCACCTAGCAAGTTTCCACACATCAATTAATCAAGTTGTAATTTCGGTTCATCTCATGTTCATCATAATCCTATGGATTTGTCCCAATTCTGATTTTTTTTGTATATTAACAATCCAACCGGTCTTGCTAATACTTACTAATTGAAAACCTAGAAGACCTCCTAAGTTGATTCAATCAATAGCATAGGGCATAAGAAATAATGGATTGCAAGCAAAGACTCAACACCGCAAGTATGACATGCAAATCAATTTCCTTTTCACAATTGAATTCAATATACCAATTTCATGCAATTGTGGTTGCTACAAGTGATTAGGGATTCCACCGTCTATTCCTATTCTAGCAATTAGAAAACTATAAAATCGAACTAGGATGTCAATCTAGCCAACAATATAGAAATCCGAATTATGCTCAAGGAAATCAATACAAAAATCCAAAGGGACGAACAAGAGATAAAACCTTACAACTGAATTAATCGAGTGCTTCCACGCTAGGCAAAACAAGGGTCTTAGTTCCGGTTCATGTTCTTCACGAAATCCAAAACCATGGAGAAAACTAGAAAAACGTTCTTGAGAAAAACAAAGAAAGAAAAGAGATGGAAAAGATAGATGATGAGAGGAGAGAGAGGGGATGGTGATGGATCGATGAATGTCTGCCAAAAACGTGTTAATCTAACCTAAACTGACAAACAAAACGTCTGAATTGATTAAGGGAAAACAAAACGTCAAGCCAAAAAGGAAATCGGGAAAGTTCAGAAATGCCAGAGACGCGACCGGATGCGATCGCTTCCGCTCGCCGTTTCGCCTCGCCAAAGATCAGAACTTCCTGGAGCAAAAACGCGACCACCGGCGATCGCCGCCGCCCGCCGCCGCCTGCTCGCGTCAGCCAGCTCCAGCCCAGCCCGTGTCGGCCCGCGGTGGGTCGCCATGGCCCGCGTCAAGCTGCTTCTCCTAGCTTCAATGTCGTCTCTTCATGTCAGCCCGGCTCCTCGAGCGTCTTCTCGCCAAGGAAACCTCAAGCCTCGTCCTCAACATGCAAGTGCTTCCAAATAATCATAATGTAGCTCCGCACCTCAAGCATCGACTTAGCTCCAAAACCGAGCCAAAATCTCCACAAAACTATGCTAATAACTACTAGTTGCGCTATGTAAAATACCGCGTATCAATGTGCAAAAGCTTTGGCACGACTCTCGCGGGTTCCGCACTGACCTGGTTTATGTGTTTGCCTCAGGGAATGATCGCCTCATTCGCGGATCTGGTCAATTCCTTCAAGATCCAATTCGCCAGCAGTCGGAGGCTCGAAAGGCAGTCGAGTGACTCTATCGAATCACCCAAAGGTACAATGAACCTCTTCGAAGCTATCTTAACAGGTATAATAAGGAAAAAGTCGTGATCCCCCATTGCGATGTCACCACCTCCATCGAAGCCTTCAGACAAGGTCTGATCAAGGATAGCAACCTCTACAACGAGATCACCAAGTACCCGTGCAGAAGTTTCGAAGATGTCCAAGCCAAAAACATGGCTGAGGTACGTCTGGAAGAAGATCGCGAATCGCGAAAAGCGTCCCATGGACCTGACCAATCCAATCGTAAGTCCTCTTCCGACAACCGTCGAGACAAACGGCATCACCCCTACCCTCGTAACCGAAATGAGCAAAGTCAGGTAAACTCCTTCCAAGACAGGTCCCAAGACTGGAGAGATGGTCCGACGCTGCCTCCTAGGGTCCAATCGTACAACTTTAGTGTTTCTGTATCGGAGCTCGTCAAAAGTTTCGACAAATATGAAAACGAATTTCCTTCGAAGCCAAACCAGACGGTAAGGGTCGGATCAGACCTAGACGACTCGACCAGACAACAAATACTAGATTTCCTTCGATCTAATGTTGATTGCTTTGCGTGGTCACATGAAGACATGATCGGAATATCTCTAAACATTATTACTCATAAATTAAATGTAGATCTGTCTCACCCCTGTAAAGCAGAAGCGCAGGAAATTCGCCCCAGAGCGAAATAAGATCGTCGACGACGAAGTCAGGAGCCTGCTGGAAACAGGAAAAATAAGAGAAGTCAACTACCCCGAGTGGCTGGCTAACGTGGTTGTGGTCCAAAAGAAAAACGGCAAATGGAGAGTCTGCATCGACTTCACCGACCTTAACAAGGCTTGTCCCAAAGATTCCTTCCCACTTCCTCATATCGACGCCATGGTCGACGCGACAACAAGGCACAGAATGCTATCCTTCATGGACGCGTTCAGTGGCTACAATCAGATCCTCATGGAACCAAAAGACCAAGAGAAAACGGCATTCGTCACAAGCCAAGGTATCTATTGTTACAAAGTAATGCCCTTCGGACTAAAAAATGCAAGGGCTACTTATCAACGACTAGTCAACAAGATGTTCAAAGATCAGATTGGGGACACAATAGAAGTCTACATAGACGACATGCTGGTCAAATCGAAAAAGAAAAAGGACCACATCGATCACCTCCGTGGCAGCTTCGATGTACTAAAAAGATATAACATGAAATTAAATCCTATGAAATGCTCTTTCGGGGTGTCGTCAGAAAAATTCTTAGGGTACATGGTGACACAAAGAGGAGTAGAAGCCAGTCCGGAACAGGTCAAGGCCCTCATCAACCTCTGATCCCCTCGATGTGTCAAGGACGTGCAAAAGCTGACAGGTCGGATAGCAGCTCTGAACAGATTCATCTCGAAGTCGTTCGACAAGTGCAAGCCCTTCCACGATGCTCTCAAGAAGAACAAGTCCTTTCAATGGACAGAAGAACATGAAGTCGCGTTCCAGGATTTGAAGAAATACCTGGCCAGTCCCCTGTTGTTAACCAAACCCAAAGACGACGAACCATTATTGCTATACCTAGCAGTATCGGAGTCCGCCGTGAGCGCAGTACTGGTCAGAGAAGAAGATGGTAAGCAATCGCCAATCTACTATGTCAGTCGAACGTTACTGCCAGCAGAAACAAGGTACACGTCGCTAGAAAAGCTCGTCTTATCACTGGTAATGGCATCGAATAAACTCAAACCATATTTCGAATCTCATACCATAATTGTCCGCACTAACCATCCCATGAGAGCGATCATGAGGAAACCCGAGTTCATAGGATGAATGGCCAAATGGGCCATACACCTCAGCGGCTACGACATCAAATACGAGCCCAGAACGGCAATCAAATCTCAAGCCTTGGCTAACTTTGTGGCAGACTTCAGCCCGACCCTAGAACAAGAAGCCGCCAAAGAAGCAACACAGTTACTCGCGATGGAGGAAACAAGTAAATGGGAGCTCCACACTGATGGTGCGTCGAACGCTAGAGGATCGGGGCTAGGGGTCGTGCTAAAATCACCACAAGGGGACAAGATAGCCCAGGCCGTAAGATGCAAATGGGACACGACCAACAACGAAGCCAAATACGAAGCACTCATATTTGGGCTCATTCTGGCACGCGACCTAGGATTCCGAGAAATCGAATTCATCTGCGACTCCCTCTTGGTCGTAAATCAAATACAAGGGTCGTACAACGCCAAGGACGACAGGATGATATCTTATCTGGACATAGCCAAGAAGCTAATCGACCAATTCCAAACATTCGACATCAGGCAAGTTCCCAGAGATCTCAACTCTCAGGCTGACGCACTAGCCAACTTGGGGTCTGTCTTGGACCCAAAGGAGTTCCCAAAAATCCCACTGGCATACATCACAACACCAGCCGTTCCAAAAACACTCAAAGAATCGAGTACACCATTGGAAGAACTTGTCACGATGGAGATAGGTGACCGACCAGAAGAAGACATCGTCAACGATCATGACGACTGGATGTCACCTTACGTCAAATGGCTAAAATACGGCATCCTACCCAACGACAAAACGGAAGCAAAAAGGCTAAAGGTACAAGCTCTTTCCTTCGATATTATAAGTGACGTCTTGTTCAAGAGATCTGTCACAGTAATACTCCTACGATGCCTCAAGACTCCAGAAGTCAGACGCATCTTATAGTCATTACATGAAGGAGAATGTGGAAACCACACCGGAGGATGAAGCCTCTCAGGGAAAGCCTTGCGAACCGGATACTACTGGCCCACAATGAATAGAGACGCGATGGAGTCAACCAAGAAGTGCGATGCCTGCCAACGACACGCACCCGTTCCTCATCAACCCTCAGAACTCCTCCATCCGACTCTGGCACCATGTCCCTTCATGAGATGGGGGATGGACATCGTCGGAAAACTCCCACCTGCGTCGGGTCAACGAGTCCTTCCTTGCCATGACAGACTATTTTTCCAAATGGATCGAAGTTGAAGCCTACCGAGAGATAATAGATCAACATGTCATTTCATTTATAAAACGCAATATCTTGTGCAGATTTGGCGTCCCATAAAAAATCGTGTGCGACAATGGCTCCCAGTTCATCAGTCATAAGACTCGAGCCTTTTGCGACCAGTGGAATATCAAGCTAGTCACATCCACTCCTCGATATCCGCAATCTAACGGACAAGCCGAGTCTAGCAACAAAATCATCGTCAACAACCTCAAGAAATGCCTCACAGGGGCTAAAGGAAAATGGGCAGACAAACTCCCTCTCATCCTCTGGTCCGACAGGACCACCCCAAAGAATGCGACTGGACAATCACCATTCTCACTCGTCTACGGAAGTGAAGCGGTCATTCCTGTCGAGCTCCTGATTTCGACAGCCCGTTACAGTCTTCAGACGAAGGAACGAAACGACGTCGAGCTAGCGTACAACTTGGACACGGTGGATGAGACTAGGGAAAGAGCCAGAATTAGAATGGTCAGGTTCCAACAACAGGTCGCAAGAAGTTACAACAAAAATGTCCGAGCCAAAGTCTTCAAAGTTGGTGACTGGGTCCTCAGAAAGACGTTCCAAAACACCAAGAATCCGATCGACGGAAAGCTCGCACCGCAGTGGGAAGGACCCTATCTCATCAAGGAAGTGGTCGGACAGGGAGCGTACCAACTGTAAGACAAAGACGGATGATCGATCCCAAGAAGTTGGAACGCAACACACCTGAAGCTATATCACTTCTAGACCAGCAAAGTAAGGCACTAACATTATTTCGCTTGTCATGTGCTATTCGTTGTTACGAAATCAATTCTATTTCTTGAAACTGAGCACTCACATCTAGTAAGAACATTTTTCCTTGCAAACCTAAGTACATGACGACATCAACATACACACTGGATCCAGTCACAAACAAAAGTGCTTACACTACATTTACACGATCGATCGGAACATGGGGAGATGAATACCAAAGGCACGTCGGCACACCGCATGCCTTATACAATACATAAGGTTAAGACACCTTATTACATTTACGCAATATAGACATATTGCTTTCCTCCTCGGCATAACACTAAGTCATGACTAAACATAAACACATACATTTGCAGGCCTCCTTCTTTACACACATACGGCAAGCCCTACTCGACGGAGCATACGGGCAAACCCGATGCATAAATCAAAGGCGTCAACGACAATCTTCTCTAGAAGAATTCGACGAAACATACGAACACAAAACTGTAACACCCCCAAATATATATCCTTGAAAGTATTACCGCCAGTGACCTCGGATTCCACATCCGAAGTCACCCAAGGATTAACCAGTTTATACAAATCATAAAACAACATTTATAATACAAAATGTCATAGTATTGGATCAAATCAAAGTGTCGGAATTACATCCATAATCCAAATACAACCAAAATACATTACAACGGAAGTTTTTAGAAATAAATAACATAAAAGTCTTGATCTAGCGATCACACGCCTAGGATCTCAACCTTGGTAAAACACTTCAAAACATCGTCTGCATCCATTATCGTCTCTAGCCTTCTTGGAACGGACGTTTATCTGATGTGCCGTATGAGACGGATGACACCAGCCAACCATGCAAGGGAATATAACCGGTTGGTTAGTCTAATGAAAGACTATGCAAGGGTAAAACAGAAAGGTTCTAAGTAGTCGTATTAGGTTAGACTCATCGCTTCTTGAATAAAAGTTAATGACGATAGTCAACCACCATACTCCTACTGAAATATATGAAACAGTATGATCAAGAGAAGACTCCAAAAGAACGAGCCTTATCGAAACATATGAAAAG
This sequence comes from Rheum nobile, assembly GCA_027886185.1. Lineage (NCBI taxonomy): Eukaryota > Viridiplantae > Streptophyta > Magnoliopsida > Caryophyllales > Polygonaceae > Rheum > Rheum nobile. The sequence continues at coordinate 768,327 of WOAB01000481.1, forward strand.
AAGACTCCAACGAATTGAGTCTTATCGAAAGTATGACAAATGTTGGGGAACATATAAGTTCACACAAGAGTTTAAAATGACTTGGTGTTTCGGTTCACGACCAACCTCACCGCATAATGCGAATTTAGATTGGAAATAGAACTTTACTCTGACCAAAGTCTAGACGAGTCTTTCCTAGCTGCACTACTTCCTAGCTGCACTACTCGCCTGAGATATATTAATTGTGTGCGACAACGGCACTTATCTTATTTAATTCCAAAAACGCGCATCACGTTATAAGCTTTTATCATGATCACCTCGTCCCGAGACGAGAGACCTCTTGGGAGCAACTCTCGAAATATGTGACACTAGCTAAGTGCACCACCCCTATACTCGGATAGGGGACGGTCATGACCAGAGAAATGGTGTTAGGTCATCCTAACCACGAGATTATAAAGAAACGACTGTACCTCGCAAGGTACTAAGTAGCGTTTCTATGAATACTCGTGCTAACTAAATATTTCAAGCACACCATAGTCCACATCAATACCATCACGGTAGACCTGGGCATCTCCGGGCCCGGGCCGGATCCGGGCTTGACCTAGAAATTTTGTCCGTTTATCCGGGCCCGGGCCGGGCTGAGCCTGGGAATAGGGTTTGGACAACTGTCCAAGCCCGTCCGCATTCCCGGGCGCGGGTAGCCCGCCGGGACCCGTGTTCGGTTTTGTATATAATTCACATCTTATAATTCACGTCCATAATTAAAAAAATATCAAAATTTTTATAAATCCAAATAGCCTTTCCACCTTACAATAAAAAATATTAAATATCCAATATCAAAGTCTACACACATCTGAGAACGAGGGGTGGAGTGGAGTTTGTAACCCTTAAAAATTTAGCTTTTATATTACTTAGTTTAAGTGTTTTTATATTTATTTTTTTAGGAGTAGTAATAATGTAATGTTATATATATAAATAATATTTATATATTATATACGGGTCGGGCTTACCGGCCCTACAGGGCTTGACCCGTTGTCCATACTCGGCCCTCTCGGTACTCGGGCCGGGTATTTTCAGCCCTTTAGGGCTTACGAGCTTGTCCATACCCTCCCGTTTACACGGTCGGGCGGGCCGGGCTAGATGGGCCAGCCCGCGTTTGCCCAAGTCTACATCATGGTAGTAACAGATATAATAGCGTCGTTCTAACAATATACAACCTATTATAATATCATGTTTTAATCATATCCTTTATCAAAACTATTCCCAACGAAAACAGTAATTCATCCCAAATTAATTAACAATTCAACAATTGATAATTAATATAATTATGGAATGATAAGCAAGAGCGAACCGCCACTTGCCTTAGATCAGACGAACGTTCGAATGATGATGGTTTCTGGGTCCGGAACAGGGACAAAACTCGGATTTCAGATCCCTACGGAATGACCCATAATGAAACCCTAAGTTAGATTCGACAATAAAATATCCGAATCTAAAGAAAGACGAACCAAAGTGAAGGAACAAAGCCTCGCTCGATACCACAAAACTCAAAGCCACACCACGAGCCCAGCCCACTGCGGGTGCGCCGGCCTTGACCGAGGGTGCGGTGGAGGGTGCGGTCTCGTAACAGTGACGACACGACGAGAGGAAAAAAAAAAGCTCACCGGGGAAGACGACGGGGCTCGACTCGTGGTGGCTCCAACTTCTGGATTCCTTGGACTTCCAAAGGACCACTTTGAGAGCACCACCACTTCTAACAAGAGCTCCGGCGATGGCTTCAAGATTCCGGCGAGAGCTTGAGCTTTCCGGCGACAATGAAGATGAGAGATTTGAGAGGGAGAGAGCTCGGATTGGAGTGTTCAACACAACTCCAAATCTCCTCCTTTTATAGAGCCCAGCAAGAAGGTGTGTCGATCAAGCAGCTGCGTCGCCCAGCCAGAAATGACAAGCAACTCACTTCAGACGCGACGTCTAAAGTCCAACGCTGCAGAAAAATCATCATGGCACCGTGGGGTGCGGTGGCCTCACCGCGGGTGCGGCGAGCCTCCCCAGACCGCCTTACAGAATTGGCCTTCACCACGGGGTGCGGTCAAGGCCAAATCTGGGCCCTTTTGTCCTTTTTTTGTCCGGGTTAAGTACGGGTACGAGTTTTTAACCCCGGATTAAATATATTCGTACTCGGTTAACATCTTTGCACCCGAATGAGTATTCTAAGCCCCGAAAATACATCGGATGTATTTTATACCACTCAGGAAAATATTACAGAGATCAAACAAATTACAGAGTGTCTGAACTTCTCTGAAATTAATTCAGTTTGTGATACGGGAGTTAGGAAAATTATCAAAATACTCTTTATTAAAATGAGGGGTATTACATCACCTCCCCCTTAAAAGAAGTTTTGACCCGAAACATGGCCGAATAACCTAAAAAAAAAGCGAGGCGTTACAAAAACAAGTTCGACCCTTTGTAAAACAGAGTACGTCAATAAAAGTCTAAAGCTTTTTTACATGCATGCGACCCGCAATGATGGACGGTCGCCAAAACATATTGTCTACCTATGCACATGTAGGACTTCAAATCATCCACAAACACATGATGCGACCCGCGATGGTGGACGGGTCACCAAAACAGAAAACATTCTACCCACACACAGGTGGGGTCACAAGTCAATTACGAAAAACAAGCAAGGGTCGGGATTCACGGCATTACCTTCAGCAGGGGCCGGATCGGAGGAAGGCTGGGGCTCGAGCGGCACGGTATCGCCAGAATGGACCTCGTCTTCACCGGCACTTTCGTCTAGAGATTCCTCTCCGACACCGGCCAACTGGAAAAGCTCCAAACCAGGGTTCCCCTTTGGAAACAAGGTATCCATGGTCTCCTTCTCCGCCTTCAAATCCCAGGTCTCCTGCTTTCCCTCTTCGAACTCCTCGATCATCTCAACACGCGACTTCAACGTGTAGAAAGCGCCTACGTCGCCTGCGACCCGACCAGCTTCAATCCTAGCCTGCCTCACCTTCTCTTCGACACTCGATTGACTCTCGCTGAGCTCCCTCCGACAAACATCCAAGTCATCTTGGCAGCTCTTCAGCTCCCTAGCAAAGCGGCGCTCAGCGTCCCTAAAACGGCTCTCGGCTCCTTCCACCTTGGTCTTCAAAGATGCCAGGTCGGACTCTGACCTAGTAGCCTTGTCCTCGGCCTTAGCAACCATCTCTTTGACTCCAGAATACATGCCCATAAGAAACTGGAAAGTCTGGAAAAAGAAAAGATCGAAAACAAATCAAAGACCAACCAGATCGCGTGAAAAGAAAACATATAAACCGGAGACCCGACAAGACAATTTACCTTCCACGCAAAGCACCCCGCTTCGCCAATACAATCCAAGGGAGAGACACCATCAACTTCAAACTTCAGAGTCGGGTCCTGAGCATGAAAGAGATCGGCAATCGATCGACCGACCGCGTCGATCTTCTCGACTCCACGAGCAACCGCCTTCTTCTTCTTTGAAGTATCCATAACATTCACATTGCTAGAAGAAACACCTTCCTTCCTTTTCGAGCCAACTTTGGCTGGAAGCAACGACTCCGCCGGCGTCGATTTACTCGACGAGGCCCTGGCCGCCGCCAGCCTTTGCTCTATCAGACCTTTCCCAGACACTCCCTTCAAACGGGCACTCGACCAACCAGCCGGAGACGCTGACACGACAGACAAAACATAAGTCGCAAGCAGACGATTAAAAAATACATGAGTCAAACAAAAACTCACACTTGACCCGAGACGACAAAACAGTCGACATAACGTCCTGAGTAGTGGGGGAGACCGACAACAGGTTGACGTTTATGAATTTCCGCTCCGACACGGGGATGCTAAGAATAATCTTTGTCGGACCTTCTGACTGAGTGTCCGCTTCCAACTCTTCAGCCTCAGGGACTACAAAAAAGAAGAGTTAAGCAAAGGGTTAAAACACATAAAAATAGGCAAAGAGAAGTCGAATACATACTCTCAACTCGCCACTCCGACAGCAGAAACGAACAGTCACCCCCTTCTCCAGAGACGAACGCTCGACGAAGAAGAACTTCGACCCCCATCCACGATCGTTTACATCTAGGTTGAACACCAAGGGCTTTCGACCCGGACGAATACGCAACTGGACACGAGAAGAACTCTTTGACCCCAGAGAGTAGTTGTACCATAGGGCATCGAAGTTAAAACCGGCCCCAGACTGAACATTCAACAAATCTAAAACCCTAAGGATCTGCCACGCCTGCGGCATGACCTGACACGGCACAAGCATCAGGGTTGCTAAGAAATCTCTGGCAAGAGGGGAGAACGGAAAAGTATGGCCAATCCTAAACGGGTAAGCATAGAAACAAACCCATCCCTCATAGAGAGCGTCGGCTCTCTCGTCTGGATGCGACAACCTTGCGACCGTCTCCGGAAGAAAGCCTCCGACTTGGAGGATCTGCTCCAACTCCGCCTCCGACAGAGTCCCCGTCAGAGCGTCTGCCTCCTTCAGAAGGAAAGGGGGGGGGACCTAATTCTTGCTCGAGTTCGAGCGAGTAACGGTCGACTCGAAAGACTCGCTGGAAACCATTTCCAGAACAGAACGAGAAGGGAATCGAAGAGCAATTTTTTCAAGAAAACCTAAACAAAGCCTACCACATCAGATATCAAGGGAAGAAGATGAAACCAAACCGTCAAAAACTTGATTCGGGTTTATGGAGCGAATCGGCAGGTCGCAGAAATGTCCCATCGTGGAGCGGGATTATCGCCACGTAGCCCTCGCCTATCGCGCCCAGATCGAAGGGTAGAGATCGTGTAGGATGAAAGTTGTTTGGACTCCATCTCACAGCTGCCATAAAGCCCAAAACAACTTGGGGCTATTGTTGGGCCCAACTTACTCCAAGGGGATCAGAACAAACGAATTGGGCCAAAGTCCAGACGAAGTCGAAGGCCAGAAGAAATTAGAAGGAAGCGACGGACACTCCTCAGACCTGTGGGATCCGACCAGCTCCGAAGATTTCGCCCAGGACATTAATGGCTTAATCAATGGCAACGGTAACGAAATTAAATACGAAGATTACGATGGCATTCAAGAGCAAATCTTGAAGATCACGCATGGAATAAATAGAAGATATTACGAAAACAAATAACGGACACAAGAGGAAGCTACCATAAATAGATCACGAAGAAACAATCGGCGACACACGTCTACACACAACATCCACTCACTTACCTTTCGAAAGGCTTACTAGCATATTCACTATCGCTCAAGTCCCCTGGGATATTACCCGATCATTGTCGGTCGAATCACCGATACCACCTGTCGAACAAGACTCGACCCCTTACTCTTTAAGGATAAGTTGTACTCTGATCCTATTCTATCATCAATTGATCAATAAATCATATTACTATTCTGCATCTATTCTTTACTTGGTTGATTGTCTATTTGGTTTGGATCGATTTCATATTATTCGATCGACTCGTTACCCCGTCTAAGGCGATTTAGGTCGACTGATCTTTTCGCCCCAAAACAATATGGTTTAATTAACAAGAAAAGATAAAGCAATATCAAATAAGGAAATTAATAAAGCAAATTATCTTCTTGTTAATTGTGGAGAGAGAAAAATAAGATATGATATTCTTTTAGTTTAGGAGAGAGAAAAGACAAGATATGATTTGTTAGGAAAAGATATGATTTTATGAGAATCAAATCTTTTGGGAAGGAAAAGAGATAAGAGGGCTGAATTAGGGTTCGGCTAGGGGCGCGCGGCGGGTTTGGGTTAGGTGGTGGGGTGGGGTTCGTATTTTGGACTTTCAAGGGGTCAAACGATGTCCGTTTTGGATGAATTTTATATGCACCGACTCGTATCAAAATTCTCTACAAGATTATGAAATATAATTGCAGAAAAGGCAAAAGTTGAAGAAATCTGGGTAGAATTCGAGTTCGGCTTTGGGAGTTTTAATGTTGATGGTGGGTAGAGGGATCCGAGTGAGATTTAAAGAGTTGATTGAAAAGGAATGACATAACTTGATAATGGATCTGATACCAGTTGATGCAAAAGTCCTCGTTGACACGATCGCAGATGCCCTGGAACGCAACGAAGTCAAGCAAAGCGCCGAGTTTGAGACTTCCTAGGTGTCGTAGAGGTTTCTTGAAGCCAAAGAGATGGCTTTTTTCCTATGTGTGTCACCGTGGAAACCAAGGTGTTCGTGGCCTTGTTGAATTGCACGAAAACCACAATAGAGGATGAACTAAACCTCAAAGGCACTTAGAGGTTTATTTGCCGCAGCGTCGGCTGCGGAGATCAAAGAGATGATCTTGTTGATGACGAACGAAGTGACAAACATCGAAGGGATATGACGATGAAAGAGATGATCGACTGGGGTTGAGCAATCCACAACAGAACAACCCTAAAGAACTCGGATCTTGGGATCCAACCACAACAATGACGCAGGCTCAAGCAAGGAGACAGAACTCAACTTTTATTAACTTAAGCAAAACCTGAGAATAAACGACATAGGAGCAAGGCTTATATAGCCAAACTCTCGGCCTTGGGCTGCAAGAAACCTAATAATGTATTAATGGGCCGGTTCTATCACATGAGACACATACACGCCCAAAGTAGAAATATCCCAAAATAGAAACTGCTAAAAACATAAGATGTTAAATATGGAAAGTGCCAAAAATAGCAAAACCTAAACATAGAAATTCCAAATAAGGAAAGTGCCAAAAATAGTAATGTCCACTAAAAACCTCCAAATAAGCTAAGTAAGTCATGCCAATGAGACGCGCCGTGCGGGATGCCAGGGGCGTGGTCGCCATGGATGCATTGGTGGTGCTAGAGGCCGGCTTGGGCTCATCATTCTCCCCTTATTAGATTTGAACCGTCCCCACTTCGAACATGTAGGTACTAGGCAGAACAGCAGATGAACCGCAATGGCGTGTCTCCCCGTCCTCACTGCATAGAGTTTATGCCATCAACGCCAATTGCGACTCTAACACCCGCTCCTCACGCGATGTCGGAGTGCACTCAAGGGGAAGCTTTGGGACGCGCTCAATGTAGTGCGTTGGGGAGCGCTCGATGTGGCACATTGGGGCTCTCATGGGAGTGTGCTCAAGAGCGCATTGTGTGGTGCCTTGAGGCTTGGACCGACGAAGTGTACAAGCTGTGTGGACCTCTGCGTCTTTCCTCGGGGCAAAGTGTCGTGTCATGACATGCACTAGTTGGTTCCAAGATTCGACTGGTGGCAACCACGTTCTCATCGAACTAGCTCAAGCCTAGACCACCACTTGAGGGCGTAACCGATGAAGCACTGGATGGCAACGTCGAGATGCTCAAACCCATCATAATCGCGGTGGCTAAAAAAATACGCCATGTGTCGGGTCCATTCCTGGAACGCGTTTGTGCCGTCACGTCCGATAAAGTACCGAAGGTGCAAGCTTGAGTCACCACAGGAGCGATCCAAGGCGGTGGTACCTACATAAACCATAGCATGCAACGAGGATCAAGGCACCAAGAAGGGACCATCCGGTCAAGTCAAATCCTGACTGAAGCAACCCAAAAAATCAACGCTCGGGTGGGTTGAAATTGGCTACTCGTGAGGAGGAGTCAACTTGATCGGCCGATGTGGATAAAAGAGATAATATGGATTAATTAACATGAAAAGAAAAAGCACTATCAAATAAGGAAATTAATAAAGCAAATTATCTTCTTGTTAATTGAGGAGAGAGAAAGATAAGATATGATCTTCTTTTAATTCAGGAGAGAGAAAAGATTGATATGATTTGTTTGGAAAAGATATGATTTTAAGAGAATCATATCTTTTGGGAAGGGAAAGAGATAAGGGGGCCGAATTAGGGCTCGGCTAGGGGCGCGCGGCGGGTTAGGGTTAGGCGGTGGCGAGGGGTTCGTATTTTGGCCTTTTGAGGGGTCAAACGATGTCCGTTTTGGATATATTATATATGCACGGACTTGTATCAAAATTCTATACAAGATTATGAAATAAAATTGCAGAAAAGGCAAAACAAAATTTGACAAAATCTGGGCAGAATTCGAGTTCGGCTTTGGGAGTTTTAATGGTGATGATGGGTAGAGGGATAAGAGCGAGATTTAAAGAGTTGATTGAGAAGGAAAGACTTAACTTGACAATGGATCTGATACCAATTGATGTGAAAGTCCTCGTTGACACGATCGCAGATGCCCTGGAATGCAACGAAGTCAAGTCAAGCGCCGAGTTTGAGTCTTCCTAGGTGTCGTAGAGGTTTCTTGAAGCCAAAGAGATGGCTTTCTTCCTTGTGTGTCGTCGTGGAAACCAAGGTATTCGTGGCCTTGTTGAATTGTGCAAAAACCACAAGAGAGGATGAACTAAACCTCAAAGGCACTTAGATGTTTATTTATCGTAGCGTCGGCTGCGGAGATCAAAGAGATGATCTTGTTGATGACGAATGAAGTGACGAATCGCAATGGCGCGTCTCCCTTTCTTAGTGACAAAATTGGGGTGGGGCAGTGCATCAAATACATAAGCAGGCGACAGTGGCACCAATGGGACTGGAGCAAAAGGCGCGTCAAACTCTAGTGCGGTCATCGTGCTGGGAATTAGGACGATCATCGCGCCAATGAGACGCGCCGTGCGGGATGCCAGGGACGTGGTTGCCATGGACACGTTGATGGTGCTAGAGGCCGTCTTGGGCTCATCATTCTCCCCTTATTAGATTTGAACCATCCTCGCTTCAAGCGTGTAGGTACTAGGCAAAACAGCAGATGAACCGCAATGGCGCGTCTCCCCTTCTTAGAGACGAAATTAGGGTGGGGCAGCGCACCAAAGACAGAAGCAGTCGACAGCGGCACCAATGGGGCTGGAGCAAAAGGCGCATCAAACTCTGGTGCGGTCATCGTGCTGGGAATCAGGACGATCGTCGCGCAAGGCGTCCAAGCGGGGGTGGTCTCTGCTGGGGAAGAAAGTGCGAGCACATGCACAAACGTCGCGCTGAGCACTGGGGTGGCCGTCGCTGGGGGCACTGGGGCGGGAGTCATAGATGGAGCCGATGCTGGGAGCATTGGGGCGGGCGTCGCAGATGAAGCCGGTGCTGGGACGAGTGCTATGATGGGAGCTGGAGCCGGTGTCGCGTGAGGAGCGGGAGCTGGAGTCGCGATTGGCGTTGATGGCGTAAACTCTGTGCAGCACGCCGGAGTGCGCTCAAGGGGAAGCTTTGGGGGGCGCTCAATGTAGCGTGTTGGGGAGCGCTCGGTGTGGCACATTGGGGCTCTCATGGGAGTGTGCTCAAGAGCGCATTGTGTGGTGCCTTGAGGCTTGGACCGACGAAGCGTACGAGCTGTATGGACCTCTGCGTCAATCCTCGGGGCAAAGTGTCGTGTCATGACATACACTAGTTGGTTCCAAGATTTGACTGGTGGCAACCACGTTCCCATCGAACTAGCTCAAGCCTAGACCACCACTTGAGGGCGTAACTGATGAAGCACTGGATGGCAACGTCGAGATGCTCAAACCCATCATAATCGCGGTGGCTAAAAAAATACGCCGTGTGTCGGGTCCATTCCTAGAACGCGTATGTGCCGTCACGTTCGATAAAGTACCGAAGGCGCAAGATTGAGTCACCACAGAAGCGATCCAAGGCGGTGGTACCTACATAAACCATAGCATGCAATGAGGATCAAGGCACAAAGAAGAGACCATCCGGTCAAGTCAAATCTTGACTGAAGCAACCCAAAAAATCAACGCTCGGGTGGGTTAAAATTGGCTACTCGTGAGGAGGAGTCAACTTGATCGGCCGGTGTGGATAAAAGAGATAATGTAGATTAATTAACATGAAAAGAAAAAGCAATATCAAATAAGGAAATTAATAAAGCAAATTATCTTCTTGTTAATTGAGGAGAGAGAAAGATAAGATATGATCTTCTTTTAATTCAGGAGACAGAAAAGATAGATATGATTTGTTAGGAAAATATATGATTTTAAGAGAATCATATCTTTTGGGAAGGGAAAGAGATAAGGGGGCCGAATTAGGGCTCGACTAGGGCCGTGCGGCGGGTTAGGGTTAGGCGGTGGCGAGGGGTTCGTATTTTGGCCTTTTGAGGGATCAAACAATGTCCGTTTTGGATGAATTTTATATGCACGGACTTGTATCAAAATTCTATACAATATTATGAAATCAAATTGCAGAAAAGGCAAAACAAAATTTGATGAAATCTGGGCAGAATTCGAGTTCGTCTTTGGGAGTTTTAATGGTGATGATGGGTAGAGGGATAAGAGCGAGATTTAAAGAGTTGATTGAGAAGGAAAGACTTAACTTGACAATGGATCTGATACCAGTTGATGCGAAAGTCCTCGTTGACACGATCACAGATGCCCTGGAACGCAACGAAGTCAAGCCAAGCGCCGAGTTTGAGTTTTCCTAGGTGTCGTAGAGGTTTCTTGAAGCCAAAGAGATGGCTTTCTTCCTTGTGTGTCGCCATGGAAACCAAGGTGTTTGTGGCCTTGTTGAATTGCACGAAAACCACAAGAGAGGATGAACTAAACCTCAAAGGCACTTAGAGGTTTATTTGTCATAGCATCGGCTGCGTAGATCAAAGAGATGATTTTGTTGATGACGAACGAAGTGACAAACGTTGAAGGGTTATGACGATGAAAGAGATGATTGACTGGGGTTGAGCAATCCATAACAGAACAACCCTAAAGAACTCGGATCTTGGGATCCAACCACAACAATGACGCAGGCTCAAGCAAGGAGACAAAACTCGACTTTTATTAACTTAAGCAAAACGTGAGAATAAACGACATATGAGCAAGGCCTATATAGCCAAACTCTCGGCCTTGGGCTGCAAGAAACCTAATAATGTCTTAATGGGTCGGTGCTCTCACATGAGACACACACACGCCCAAAGTAGAAATATCCCAAAATAGAAACTACTACAAACATAAGATGCTAAATAAGGAAAGTGCCAAAAATCGCAAAACCTAAACATAGAAATGCCAAATAAGGAAAGTGCCAAAAATAGTAATGTCCACTAAAAACCTCCAAACAAGCTAAGTAATTCATGCCAATGAGACGTGATGTGGGGGATGCCAGGGGCGTGGTCGCCATGGACGCGTTGATGGTGCTAGAGGCCGGCTAGGGCTCATCATTCTCCCCTTATTAGATTCAAACCGTCCTCGCTTCGAGCATGTAGGTACTAGGCAGAACAGTAGATGAACCGCAATGGCGCGTCTCCCCTTCTTAGATACGAAATTGGGGTGGGGCAGCGCGCCTAAGACAGAAGCAGGCGACAACGGCTGGAGAAAAAGGTGCATCAAACTCTGGTGCGGTCATCGTGCTGGGAACCAGGATGATCGTCGCGCAAGGCGTCCAAGCGGGGGTGGTCTCTGCTGAGCACCGGGGTGGCCGTCGCTGAGGTCACTAGGGCAAGAGTAATAGATGGAGCCAGTGCTGGGAGCATTGGGGCGGGCGTCGCCCCAATGCTCCCATCATTGGGGCTTGTATCAAAATTCTATACAATATTATGAAATAAACCTGCAGAAAAGGCAAAACAAAATTTGACGAAATCTGGGCATAATTTGAGTTCGGCTTTGGGAGTTTTAATGGTGATGATGGGTAGAGGGATAAGAGCGAGATTTAAAGAGTTGATTGAGAAGGAAAGACTTAACTTGACAATGGATCTGATACCAGTTGATGCGAAAGTCCTCGTTGACACGATCGCAGATGCCCTGGAACGCAACGAAGTCAAGCCAAGCGCCGAGTTTGAGTTTTTCTAGGTGTCGTAGAGGTTTCTTGAAGCCAAAGAGATGGCTTTCTTCCTTGTGTGTCGCCATGGAAACCAAGGTATTCGTGGCCTTGTTGAATTGTGCGAAAACCACAAGAGAGGATGAACTAAACCTCAAAGGCACTTAGAGGTTTATTTGCCGTAGCGTCGGCTGCGGACATCAAAGAGATGATCTTGTTGATGACGAACAAAGTGACGAACCGCAATGGCGCATCTCCCCTTCTTAGTGACAAATATGGGGTGGGGCAGCGCGCCAAAGACATAAGCAGGCGACAGCGGCACCAATGGGGCTGGAGCAAAAGGTGCGTCAAACTCTGGTGCGGTAATCGTGATGGGATCCGGGACGATCGCCGCGCAAGGCGTCTAAGTGGTGGTGGTCTCTGTTGGGGAAGAAAGTGCAAGCACAGGCACGAACGTCGTGCTGAGCACCGGGGTGGCCGTAACTGGGGGCACTGGGGCGGGCGTCACAGATGGAGCTGGTGCTGGGAGCACTAGGGCGGGCGTCGCAGATGGAGCTGGTGCTAGGACGAGTGCTATGGTGGGAGCTGGAGCCGACGTCGCGTGAGGAGCGGGTGTTGGAGTCGCGATCAGCATTGCTGGCGTAAACTCTGTAGGGCGCGCTAGAGCGTGCTCAAGGGGAAGCGTTGGGGCGCGCTCAAGGGGAAGCGTTGGGGAGCGCTCGGTGTGGCATGTTGGGGATCTCATGGGAGCGTGCTGATGAGCGCACTGTGTGGTGCCTTGAGGCTTGGACCGACAAAGCATACGAGCTGTGTGGACCTCTGCGTCAATCCTCGGGGAAAAGTGTCGTGTCATGACATACACTAGCCGGTTGCAAGATTCGACTGGTGGCAAACCACGTTCCCATCGAACTAGCTCAAGCCTGAACCACCACTTGAGGGCGTAGCCGGAGAAGCACTAGATGGCAACGTCGAGCTGCTCAAACCCATGATAATCGCGGTGGTTATAAAAATACATCGTGTGTCGGGTCTAATCGAGGAACGCGTCTGGGCTGTCACGTCCGGCAAAGTACCAAAGGCGCAAGATTGAATCGCCACGGGAGCGATCCAAGGCGGTGGTACCTACAAAGACCATAGCACGCAACGAGGATCAAGGCACCAAGAAGGGACCATCCAGTCAAGTCAAATCCTGACTCAAGCAACACAAACAATCAACGCTCGGGTGGGTTGAAATTGGCTACTCGTGAGGAGGAGTCAACTTCATCGGCCGGTGTGGATAAAAGAGATAATATGGATTAATTAACAAGAAAAGAAAAAGTAATATCAAATAAGGAAATTAATAAAGCAAATTATCTTCTTGTTAATTGAGGAGAGAGAAAGATAAGATATGATCTTCTTGTAATTTAGAAGAGAGAAAGTATAAGATATGATTTGTTAGGAAAAGATATGATTTTATGAGAATCAAATCTTTTGGAAAGGGAAAGAGATAAGGGGGCCGAATTAGGGCTCGACTAGGGGCGCGCGGCGTGTTAGGGTTAGGCGGTGGCGAGGGGTTCATATTTTGGTCTTTTGAGGGGTCAAACGATGTCCGTTTTGGATGAATTTTATATGCACAGACTCGTATCAATATTCTATACAAGATTATGAAATAAAATTGCAAAATAAGTCAAAACAAAATTTTACGAAATCGGGGCAGAATTCGAGTTTGGCTTTGGGAGTTTTAATGGTGATGGTGGGTAGAGGGATAAGAGGGATATTTAAAGAGTTGATTGAGAAGGAAAGACTTAACTTGACAATGGCTCTAATACCAGTTGATGCGAAAGTCCCCGTTGACACGGTCGCAGATGCCCTGGAACGCAACGAAGTCAAGCCAAGCGCCAAGCTTGAGTCTTCCTAGGTGTCGTAGAGGTTTCTTGAAGCCAAAGAGATGGCTTTCTTCCTTGTGTGTCGCCGTAGAAACCAAGGTGTTTGTGGCCTTGTTGAATTGCATGAAAACCACAAGAGAGGATGGACTAAACCTCAAAGGCACTTAGAGGTTTATTTGCTGTAACGTCGGTTGCGGAGATCAAATAGATGATCTTATTGATAACGAACGTCGAAGGGATATGACGATCAAAGAGATGATTGACTGGGGTTGAGCAATCCACAATAGAACAACCCTTAAGAACTCGGATCTTGGGATCCAACCACAACAATGATGCAGGCTCAAGCAAGGAGACAGAACTCGACTTTTATTAACTTAAGCAAAGCGTGAGAATAAACGACATAGGAGCAAGGCTTATATAGCCAAACTCTTGGCCTTGGGCCGCAAGAAACCTAATAATGTCTTAATGGGCCAGTGCTCTCACATGAGACACACACACGCCCAAAGTAGAAATATCCCAAAATAGAAACTGCTAAAAACATAAGATGCTAAATATGGAAAGTGCCAAAAATAGCAAAACCTAAACATAGAAATGCCAAACAAGGAAAGTGCAAAAAATAGTAATGTCCACTAAAAACCTCCAAATAAGCTAAGTAAGTCATGCCAATGAGACGCGCCATGGGGGACGATAGGCGAGTGGTCTCCATGGACGCGTTGATGGTGCTAGAGGCCGGCTAGGGCTCATCATTCTCTCCTTCTTAGATTCGAAGAGTCCTCGCTTCGAGCGTATAGGTACTAGGCAGAACAGCAGATGAACCGCAATGGCGTGTCTCCCCTTCTTAGAGACGAAATTGGGGTGGTGCAGCGCGCCAAAGACAAAAGCAGGCGACAGCGGCACCAATGGGGTTGGATCAAAAGGCGCGTCAAACTCTGGTGCGGTCATCGTGCTAGGCACCGGGATGATCGTCGCGCAAGGCGTCCAAGCGGGGGTGGCCTCTGCTGGGGAAGAAAGCGCGAGCACAGGCACGAACGTCGTGCTAAGCACCAGGGTGGCCGTCGTTGGGGGCACTGGGGCGGGTGTCACAGATGGAGCCGGTGCTGGGAGCACTGGGGCGGGCGTCGGAGATGGAGTCGGTGCTGGGACGAATGCTATGGTGGGAGCTGGAGCCGGCGTCGCGGGAGGAGCGAGCGCTGGAGTCGCGATCGGCAATGCTGGCGTAAACTCTGTGGGGGCCGCCGGAGCGCGCTCAAAGGGAAGCGTTGGGGCGCGCTCAATGTAGAGCGTTGGAGAGCGCTCGGTGCGGCACGCTGGGGCTCTCATGGGAGCGTACTGAGGAGCGCACTGTGTGGTGCCTTGAGGCTTGGACCGATGAAGCACTATATGGCAACGTCGAGCTGCTCAAACCCATCATAATCGCGGTGGCTAAAAAAATATGCCGTGTGTCGGGTCCATTCCACGAACGCGTCTGTGCCGTCACGTCTAGTAAAGTACCAAAGGCGCAAGCTTGAATCGCCATAGGAGCGATCCAAGGCGGTGGTACCTACATAAGCCATAGCATGCAATGAGGATCAAGGCACCAAGAAGGGACCATCCGGTCAAGTCAAATCATGACTCAAGCAACCCAAAAAATCAACGCTCGGGTGGGTTGAAATTGGCTACTAGTGAGGAGGAGTCAACTTGATCGGCCGATGTGGATAAAAGAGATAATATGGATTAATTAACAAGAAAAGAAAACGCAATATCAAATAAGGAAATTAATAAAGCAAATTATCTTCTTGTTAATTGAGGAGAGCGAAAGATAAGATATGATCTTCTTGTAATTTAGAAGAGAGAAAATATAAGATATGATTTGTTAGGAAAATATATGATTTTATGAGAATCAAATCTTTTGGGAAGGGAAAAAGATAAGGGGGCCGAATTAGGGCTCAACTAGGGGGGCGCGGCGGGTTAGGGTTAGGTGGGGGCGAGGGGTCAAACAATGTCCGTTTTGGATGAATTTTATATGCACGGACTCGTATTGAAATTCTATACAAAATTATGAAATAAAATTGCAGAAAAGGAAAAACAAAAGTTGACGAAATCTGGGCAGAATTCGAGTTCGGCTTTGGGAGTTTTAATGGTGATGGTGGGTAGAGCGATAAGAGCGAGATTTAAAGAGTTGATTGAAAAGGAAAGACTTAACTTGACAATGTATCTGATACCCGTTGATTCGAAAGTCCTCATTGACACGATCGCAGATGCCCTGGAACACAACGAAGTCAAGCCAAGCGCCGAGCTTGAGTCTTCCTAGGTGTCGTAGAGGTTTCTTGAAGCCAAAGAGATGGCTTTCTTCCTTGTGTGTCGCCGTGGAAACCAAGGTGTTCGTGGCATTGTTGAATTGCACGAAAACCACAAGATATGATGAACTAAACCTCAAAGTCACTTAGAGGTTTATTTGCCGTAGCGTCGGTTGCGGAGATCAAAGAGATGATCTTGTTAATGACGAACGAAGTGACGAACGTCGAAGGGATATGACGATCAAAGAGATGATCGACTGGGGTTGAGCAATCCATAACAAAACAACCATAATGAACTCGGATCTTGGGATCCAACCACAACAATGACGCAGGCTCAAGCAAGGAGACAGAACTCGACTTTTATTAACTTAAGCAAAACGTGAGAATAAACGACATAGGAGCAAGGCTTATATAGCCAAACTCTCGGCATTGGGCCGCAAGAAGCCTAATAATGTCTTAATGGGTCAGTGCTCTCATATGAGACACACACACACCCAAAGTAGAAATATCCCAAAATAGAAACTACTAAAAACATAAGACGTTAAATATGGAAAGTGCCAAAAATAGCAAAACCTAAACATAGAAATGCCAAATAAGGAAAGTGCCAAAAATAGTAATGTCTACTAAAAACCTCCAAATAAGCTAAGTAAGTCATGCCAATGAGACGCGCCATGGGGGACGCCAGGGGCGTGGTCGTCATGGACGCGTTGATGGTGCTAGAGGCCGACTAGGGCTCATCACCATTGATCAAAAATGAGTTTGGGAGGGTAGACCTTACCATATTTTCGGGACGCTTATCCTCATGGAACCTTGGAGCTCCAAATTTGACCCATTCACTAAGCCTATTTCCACAATGGATATGTGGATCCGCATTCCCCAACTCTCTGTGGAGTATATTAGCTATGACGTTCTTCAAACGATTATTGAAATGAATCACCTTGGTACTCTTATTCGGATGGATCCTTTCACTGAAAGAGACAGAGGGTGAGGTTTTCTCGCCTTTGCATCAATGTTGATGTCAATTCCATTCATCAAATGAAAATTGTGGTCCCTAATGAAGAAGGGGAGGAACATGAGTTTGCCATATGGCTTGAGGAATTCCATAAAGGGTATGAAAACTATGGGGCATCACAGTGCTCCTTTGAGCATTGCCCATTGAGGGTGATTAAACCTCAATCTCTCCAGATTAATTTTCAAAAACTTATTGTGAGCACCCTAGCTAAACCCTCTACAGCTACCAAAGCCACCTCCACTACTGACTAGCAAGAGGTTCCTCTCCAAAAGAAAAGTAAGCCTACCACTCCTTTGAATAAAAATCCTTCTCCCTCTTCTGGGTCTAGGAAAAACCCTTTCTCTATTCTAAATATTGTCCCCAATGATGGAAACATTGGCCCTAGCTGCCCCACCAACCCTTACAATAACCAGTTCCAAAGCTACTTCAAACACCCCCACCTCATCTGGCCCAATTCAGATCTCCAAGACCACTCTCCCACCTGACCTTACCCCTCCCTTTGTGTTACCCCACCCTAATGATGAACCCATAAAAGTTTTCCTGGGGGCCTCCTCCACTCTGAATTCTTCGCATGGAAATGATGAAAGTATCTCTCTAGAGGGGATAAAAATACAAGAGTTTCTTGACCAAGATAACCTCTTGGATGAATGTGACCCCAAGGCTACTATTACCACTACTACTGGTGACCAAAAGCTGATGTCAATCCAGATTGGCAACAAAGGAAAAGATGAAACAAATGAATCTTTTACTTCTTTCACTATTGGTGTCTTTGATGACTCCTTGATGAAGACTGCTGAAAATCAAAAGAAACCCTCCAACTTTGAGTCTACCAAGCGAAAGGAAATGGAGTGTGAGGTTGACACCGCATCTCATGTGTTGAAGGGTGTCAAAAAATCAAGATTTAGTCATGTTTATGTTTATTTACCAAGATTTTATGCCATTTTGCTGCTTTTATGACCCTTATTCTGAAAATGTGAATCTCATGAACCCCTTTTTGCCTCCTGGATATCACATGAGCATGAATATCTTGGTAACTGTATATGTAGTTTATTTCACTGCTTATCTGTTGTTTCTGGGCCTTGTGATTTCCATGTGGAAGACCACTGTGTAACCTTGCTACTGAACTATGAATGGATGGTCATTTTCTATGCTTTGTGTACTGAAATTGCACCCTACATCTTATGCAACACTATTTTATTACATCAGAAATCATATGGACTGCTAGATTATGTTATTCACCCCTGACTTATGCTGACATGACTAATCTTATCTCAAGGTCTCAATACTTGATTTATGACCCCTTTACACAGAATCACTGGAACAATTATCCGTTATGGTATTCTTTTATTCTGAATTTGAAACCTAACCTTAGCTATGTGATGTTATTTTGGATGACTATTAAACTGATGCAGAAAGAGAAAGTAAATACTAATATGACTCCTACTAGGAACATATGTAGAACCTTGACAATGAACCAAGAACCAAGCTTATACTTGGAATGCTTCAAAATGGGCTCTACATTTCATCCCTGTTGTGAAATGGACATTTCCTCCCTCCCTTGTTCTATTTTTGTGTTCTCCTATTTTCATTACTGCACTCTATGTTTTTGTTTACTGGAATGGACTGTGTTGAATTCAGTAGAAATGAACAGAGAAAGATGAAAAGAGAGAAAACTCCATTGATTCTGTAAAGATTGATTATAAAAGCTTACTTACAACCTAGATATTGTAAGCTTATAGACCAGAATGAGAAGGGAATGAGTCGTGCAAGACTCAGTTAGTTACAGATGAACAAACTGAAGTTTGTTAGAGGATGATGAGCTGGCAACTAACATCAGTCAATCACATAGTCAACACCTCCCCGCGAGCTAGAGATGGTGAAGAAAGAAACATTCCCAGCTTGGAAAGAATGAGATTCTGCTGTGAAGATGGAAGAGTCTTGGTTAGCACATCAGCAAGTTGATTGGCAGTAGGCACATAAGAAAGCTGTAGCAAGCCTTCAAGAACCTTGTCGCGGGTGAAGTGACAATCCACTCCAATGTGTTTGGTCCTTTCATTGAAGACCGGGTTCTTAGCAATCTGCAAGGCCGGGCTATTATCACAGTGAAGTTGGACAGGCTGGATGACATCAACACCAAGATCCTTAAGGAGTCGAACAAGCCAGGTAATCTCAGCTGCAGCTTGGGCCATGGCACGATACTCTGCTTCAGCCGAGCTATGTGAGACAGTTGTTTGCTTCTTAGATTTCCAACTAACAGGAGAAGATCCAAGCAATAGAACATACCCAGTAACAGAGCGGCGTGTAACTGGACAAGAAGCCCAATCACTATCAGAATATGCAGTGAGAACAGGGCGATCACAACCATTAAGAATGATGTCACAATGAGGAGTGCCTTTAACATATCGAAGAGTATACAGGAGAGCATCATAATGAGAAGATGTAGGATGCTGCATAAACTGGCTCAATGTCTGGACTACATAACAAAGATCAGGCCGAGTATGTGTCAAAAAGTTAAGCTTGCCAATTAGAGCCTTGTAAACAGAAGGATCAGGAAGTGGCACACCAGCATCAGGTAAGAGCTTGTAAGGAATAGGTAAAGGAGAGCAAACAGACTTCACAGAACCAAGGTCAACTGAAGATAATAGCTCATGAGTGAATTTCCTTTAAGTGAGAGCAATGCCTGAAGACAAATAAGACACCTCAAGGCCCAGAAAATAATGAAGCAAACCAAGGTCTTTGATGTTGAACTCAGAATCAAGGAAGGACTTGAGCTGCTGTATTTCACTGTCATTGGAACAAGTAACAAGGAGATCGTCCACATACACAGCAATAATGGTGATGTGAGAGCCTTCTCTTTTAGTGAAAAGAGAGTAATCGTTCTTAGACTGAACATAGCCCAAGGATTGAACAGAACTAGTGAGTTTGTGAAACCAGTGCCTTGATGCTTGCTTGAGACCATATAAAGACTTTTAAAGACGACAAACAAGATTGTGAGGATTGGGCATACCTTCAGGAACACACATATAAACTTCCTCCAATAAATTGCCATGGAGAAAGGCATTATTGACATCCATCTGATGCAATTGCCAATGTCTAGAAGCTGCAATGGAGATGAGGTTGCGGATTGTTGTCATTTTGACCACGGGTGAGAAGGTCTCATGGTAGTCAATTCCAGCCTTCTGGGTATATCCCTTGGCTACCAAACGCGCTTTGTATCTTTCAAGAGAACCATCTGATTTCAACTTGACTTTATACACCCATTTACATCCAACAGGCTTCTTCCCTTTAGGCAAAGAAACAAGTGCCCAGGTACCATTAGCTTGTAAGGCTTCCACCTCTTTTTTCATAGCTAGAACCCAGTTAGGATCCTTGGAAGCCTCGGTATAGGAAGTAGGTTCAGAATAAGAAGAAAGGTTAGTTAACAAGGCAATATGAGAGGTAGGCAAAGCAGTAGAAGAAACCATATTGATATGATAAGTAGAACTAGGTGTAAATGAACAAACATAATCACCTAAGTAAGCAGGCTGCTTGTGCTCACGTGTAGATTGCCTTGGTGCAGGTACCACAGGTGGAGGAGAAGAAGTAGAGGATGAGGTGGGAAGAGAGACAGAGGTAGAAGGGTTAGGAGCAAGAGTGGGAGATGAAGAACTGGTCTCGAAAGGCAGGAAGATATAAGGAGGGAAATCATGCTGCAAAGAAGCAAGGGGACAGTTGGAATGACGAGAAGAGATATAATGAAAGGGAAAATGATGCTCATGAAATGTGACATCGCGAGAATGAAGAATTTTGTGACTTACAAGATCTAGGATAATGTAGGCTTTCTTGCCATAAGAATACCCCATGAACACACAAGGATTAGCACGAGGTTGAAACTTGTCTCTAGATCGTTTCAAGGTGCTGGTAAAAGCAAGACAGCCAAAGGCTTTAAGAAAATTATAGTCAGGTGGCTTGTTGTAAAGAAGTTGATAAGGAGAAGAATTTTGCAAAGAGGGCAGAGGGGTTCGATTAATGAGAAAAGTGGCTGTCAAAACACACAGACCCCAGTATTTCAAGGGTACTTTCGATTGAAAAAACAAGGCTCGAGCAACCTCAAGAAGGTGTTTATGCTTTCGTTCGACAACACCATTTTGTTGTGGTGTGTCAACACAAGAGGTTTGGTGAATAATGCCATGAGAGGAATAGAAAGAAGTAGCATTAGCATCACTGAATTCAGGGGCATTGTCAGAGCGAATGACTTTGATTTTGGCTTTAAACTGAGTAAGAACCATGGTGGTAAAGGTTTGGAGAACTGTAAGAGCATCACTTTTGTGTGTCATGAGAAAAGTCCATGTACAACGTGTGTAATCATCGACAATGGTAAGAAAGAAACGAAAACCATTATATGTAGGACATTTATATGGTCCCCATGTGTCAATGTGTAAAAGATCAAATGCAGAAACAACATGAGTAGAAGAAGAAGCAAATGATTTTCGATGTTGTTTTGCTTGGGGACAAATTTTACAAATGAGAGGAGCCTTAGCAAGCTTGGAAACAAAAGGTAAATGTTTCATTTGATCAAAAGAAACATGGCCAAGGCGACAATGCCACAATTCAAGACTTTTATTGAAAGAACAAGCTAAAGAAGTAGTAGTAGATGCACGAGACAAACTAGGAGAATGAGCAGCCTGATTACTGTTTGGGGGCGAAAAGATCAGTCGACCTAAATCGCCTTAAACGGGGTAACGAGTCGATCGGATAATATGAAATCGATCCAAACCAAATAGACAATCAACCAAGTAAAGAATAGATGCAAAATAATAATATGATTTATTGATCAATTGATGATAGAATCGGATCAGAGTACAACTTATCCTTAAAGAGTAAGGGGTCGAGTCCTGTTCGACAGGTGGTATCGGTGATTCGACCGGCATTGATCGGGTAATATCCCAAGGGACTTGAGCGAGAGTGAATATGCTAGTAAGCCTTTCGAAAGGTAAGTGAGTGGATGCTGTGTGTAGACGTGTGTCGCCGATTGTTTCTTCGTGATCTATTTATGGTAGCTTCCTCTTGTGTCCGTTATTTGTCTTCGTAATATCTTCTATTTATTCCATGCGTGATCTTCGGGATTTGCTCTTGAATGCCATCGTAATCTTCGTGTTTAATTTCGTTACCGTTGCCATTGATCAAGCCATTAATGTCCTGGGCGAAATCTTCAGAGCTGGTCGGATTCCATGCGTCTGAGGAGTGTCCATCGCTTCCTTCTAATTTCTTCTGGCCTTCGACTTCGTCTGGACTTTGGCCCAATTCGTTTGTTCTGGTCCCCTTGGAGTAAGTTGGGCCCAACAATTACAGAGATCTTTATGAATGACATATAAACGATTGTGCTCTTTACCAATCAAAAGTGGCTTCTTCATCGAATGGTCCTGGAGAAAACAAGAAGATGGAGTAAAAATCACATTAGCAGATAAATCTTTTGATAATTTGCTAATTGATAAAAGGTTGAAACAGAAATCAGGTGCATGTAAAACATTAGAAAGATTTAGGCTAGAGGATAAAGAAATATCACCACGATGTTGAATATAGGATTTGTGGCCATTTGGTAAGGTAATAGATGGAGGATTAGGAAGAGAAGATGGATTGGTAAGGAAGGAAAGATGAGGAGTAATGTGGTCAGTAGCCCCACTATCAAGGATCCAAGTTGAGTTCAAGCTATTAGAAAGGAGACAGAAAGACTTACCAGCCAAGAAGGCAAAGGAATCCTGAGAATCATGTGACTTTTGGCTCAGTAAAGACATCATTTGATTGTATTGATCTTGAGTGAATGTTGGAGAAGCAGTAGAAGCGTCAGCAGATGAATCTGGAGTAGTAGAGGTTGTAGCAGCAACCTTTGAATCTTGAGCAGCGGAAGAAGAAGATTGATCACGATCAGGATAGCCATGGAGCTTCCAACAACGATCGATAGTATGACCATTGCGCTTGCAATGATCATAAAAATAGGAGCGACTGCCAGAAGAACCTCCTCTAGAATTACGAGGAACAGATCGAGAATGACCTCTACGAGAAGCTAAAGCAGTACTGTCATTGTCAAGAGTTGAATCAGAAGGACGAAGCGATCGTTGTTCTTCTTCTTGAAGAACCAGATTATAAACCTCAGTGATGGACGGAGGAGGATTAATCATCAAGATACTCCCACAAATGACAGAATAGGAGTCATTCAATCCCATAAGAAATTGGATAACATGTTGATCTTGTACCAGAGAAGCAGCAACAGTAGTAGAACCACAAGCACACACTTTATCTTCAACAAGAACAGAAAACTCATCCCATAACATCTTGCAGTTAGTGAAATAGTTGGAAACAGATTGTGTACCTTGCGAGAGAGAAGCCAGATCACGCTGAATCTGGTACATTTTCGTTCGATTAGATCGGACATAGCGAGACTTCAATTCAGTCCAAATCCGATGCGCAGTGCAACAAAACAAAATGGATTGAGAGATTTCTTTCTTCACAGAGTGAAACAACCATGAAATAATCATGTTGTTACATCGCTCCCAATGAGCACAAAACGGAGAATCGGCAGCCGGCTTACGACACGATCCAGTAACGAAGCCGAGCTTGTTCTTTGCGATCAGCGACACTTCAACCGCTCGCCGCCATTGAATGTAATTCCGATCATCAAGAAGTTCAGTGGACAAAGCAGAGGAAGGATTTTCAGAGTGGTGGAGAAAAAGTTCATCCTAGGGATCAAGATTATCAACTGTAAATCGCCGATTCCATGGATTCTGAACCGGTGGAACAATCTAAGGAGGACGAGTGTGATTGTTCTGTGGAGGTCGCACCATCGTTTAGGCTGATACCATGTTGAATTCAGTAGAAATGAACAGAGAAAGATGAAAAGAGAGAAAACTCCATTGATTCTGTAAAGATTGATTACAAAAGCTTACTTATAACCTAGATATTGTAAGCTATTTATAGACTAGAATGAGAAGGGAATGAGTCGTGCAAGACTCAGTTAGTTACAGATGAACAAACTAAAGTTTGTTAGAGGATGATGAGCTGGCAACTAACATCAATCAATCACATAGTCAACAGACTGCTTACTGGTCTGACTGGATTTTTCTGTTCTTTTGTTTGATGGTGCATATATAGATTCAATACAACGACAACAAGCAGCCAAAATTTGGATCGACTACCCAAGGAATGAAAAGACTCCAACTGAACCAATTATGCCTATGGCACTGGAAAACATTTTGGTGGTTTGACTTACCTAGGTCAAAACCTCCTATGAACAATATGACATAATTTTTTGTGAACAATGTATTATAAATGAGCAACCATCTTTATGTCATAAGAACGCTACAAATGAACAACCACCTCTTCTTGTAATTTTCTATATGAATGACGCTATCAGATGCTATTTATTTCTCAATGACAATTGCTTTTGCAATATTTATATGAATTCCCATTTCTGTGCATTGAATACCTTAACAGAACAACAACCTCTCAATAACAATACTAGGTACACATATCAGATTATAGGACTTATATATCATACTAACCGAAAACTGAAAAATATTACGATTCATGTCTTATCCTTCAAAAACAATTTTGATGACATATATAATCTCAACAATCACCCAATAAGAAATTATAAGAAAATAAAAATCACAAGACTAACTAATCAAACAAGAGGTTCCCACAGGACCAAATTAAATACCAATCAGATTGCCGAACTCACTTCCAAATTTGTTTCCCTACGAGAGTTGCAACATGGAATTGTAGAGGTATCGGAAGGAAAATTTTATGGATCGACATTGAGTCTTTCTGTAAAATAGAATGGATACAAATACTCTGCTTATTTGAAACAAAAACTGATAAAGAACCTAAAGAACGATGTTGGAAAAAAGCAGGATTGATTATTGTTCCTTCTCGCCAGCCTTTGGATTTGCGGGAGGAATCTGTGTCCTCTGGAAATCATACCAACTTATAAATGAAAACTTGAAATTCAACATATAGAACCGTGTTTCATAAGTATTGCTTATACTAATATGGTTAATCATAACAAAGTCATGCTTATCCTTACATATGCACCCCAAATGAAATTGCAAAAACTACTTTCTGGTCCAACCTAACTAATTATATCAACAACTCTCAACTTCCATGTATACTCATGGGTGATTTCAATGAAATTCAATGCCCTTCAGAAAAAAGTGGAGCTGCGGTTTCAAATCCTAATCGCTTTCAAAGATTATTAAATATAAAAAATAATTGTGAGCTAAATGACATACCCACACTAGGAAACACATTCACATAGCCAAAAAATAAACAAAAATCAATAATGTCTATGATAGACTGGATAGAACACTGGTTCATCACCAAGTTCTACAATGGTATCTAGACCTTAAAACAAGACAATACGCTTTTAGTGGTTCTGATCACTGTCCAATATCCATTGATCTGGCAATCTCTACTCCCTTCAAAAATCAACCTTTTAAATTGAAAAGATATGGATGACTAGAAACGATTTTAATAACATTGTTAAAAAGACATGGCGTAGCACCTTTCATGGATCATGTATGTTTGATTTAGTTATGAAAACCAAGATACTTAAACACAAAGCAAAATAATTGAACAAGGTAAAATTTGGCAATTTATTCACACAACTTCATAACATTGAAAAAGACCTAACAAAAATTAAACAACAAATTTATGTTACTCCAAATAGGCCACTTGCGGATAAACAGACGAGACTCATTAACAAAAAAGAACAAATCCCAAATTTCCACAAAATATACTAGAACCAACGAGCGAAAACCAAACATATAAAACTTGCTGACTCAAATACTAGCTATTTCCACAAAATAGCAACAGGGAAAAGAAATAGGAAAATTATCAAAGAAATCACTATAACAAATGGTACAAACATAACTGGAGAAGAAAACATAAGAAATGAAATTCGAAATGATTTTATCAAGAGATTCAAAAGTTGTTCAATAAACAATAATTCCTTACAAGACCACCTCAGTGTAATACATAGTGAAGTCTCAGAAAAAGACAATGTGTTCTTAATGACACAAGTCACTAACGAAGAAATCAAAATGCGGTTTTTGCCATCGGACATGATAAATCTCTGGGTCCTGATAGTATGACTGCTGAATTCTACCAAAAATATTGGAGTATTGTTGGTCCGTATGTTATTCAAGCCACTAAGAGTTTCTTTTTATCATGTCGAATTCTAAAAGAAATTAATCATACATTTATTACACTGATCCCAAATGTGATAATCCAAACTCTACAAACCATTACAGCCCAATCAGTCTGTGTACAACCATTTATAAAATTATTTCAAAAATACTTACAAAAAGACTAAAAAAAAAAATAGAAAAACTGATACACCCCATCCAAGATGCATTCATTGCAAACAAACCAATCCGAGATAATATTTTAATCGCACATGAAATTTTTCACTCATTCAAAGCGGGAAAAGGAAAGGAAGGACACTTGGCTATTAAGCTAGATATGGAAAAAGTGTATGATTGAATCGAAAGGAATCTCATTCTTGTAACACTACAGAAATTTGGTTTTCACCAAAAAATCATTTCTTGGATCATGGAATGTATTACTACGGTGTCCTTTTCCGTACTTGTCAATAACGGACCAACCAACATTTTCAAACCAGAAAGAGGCCTAAGACAAGAAGACCCTTTATCCTCTTTCCTTTTCATACTCAGAGCCGAAATTTTAGCAAGGAAGCTTCAATTAGCTTCTGAAAAATTTAGAAGACCTATTGGCTTCCAACTAACTAGAAACAGAATGAGAATCCATTTCCGTGCCTTTGTTGACGATATTATTATATTCTCAAATTCAAATGAACAAAACCATACGGAAATCAAAACAATCATAGATGATTATTGTCATATATCTGGACAAAAAGTAAACTTCCACAAATAAGCATTCCAAGTCACACAAAAAGTATATAATGCCAAAAAGACACTAATCCAAGGTATTTTAACAATTACAAATATGAACTCACTGGAAAAATACTTAGGCTGCCTAATCATTAACGACAAAGTTAATAAGCAAACATTCAATGATATTATAACCAAATCATCAAACCAACTAACAAAATGGAAAGCAAATTCCCTCTTACAAGCAGGAAGAAGTACTTTGATTCAAACAAATCTTGCATCAGGACCAAACTTCGTCATGCAAAGTTTTATGCTCCCACATGATACACTCAACGAACTAGACAAAATTAACCGGAATTTTTCTAGAATAAAAGCGAATCTCATAAACCGATTATTGGATGGGATAAATATGTCGACCAAAAAATAATGGAGGACTAGGAATTAGAAAATCCTTTGACATGAATTGCGCACTTCAATACAAATTATTGTGGAAAATCCAAACAGAACCGACAAATTATTGGGTAAGGATAATTACAGAAAATATCTCAAAAATACACATATTTTGGAATATAAAAAACGTGGAAATTGATCATGTCAAGGGTACGGAAAAATATCTCAAAAATACACATATTTTGGAATATAAAAAACATGGAAATTGCTCATGGCAATGGTCAAAATGGACGGGGATATTGGACAAGTTTAAAAGGGGTTGGCCTGGCAAGTTAGTTGATAACAACAATTTGTCGTGCTAATTACTGCTATGAAAAATATTCAAACAAATCTTAAACCGTAGTCCTAAGTAAGTAAGGGTCGAGTCTACAGGGAGACAAATTCTATCTTTATGTGTAATTTCTATGCCAATCTTCAAGTAACCAAAGGGGGTTTTGTATGTTTTAGAAGATCTAAGCATGCAAAGGCAAACAAACTAAAGATTATGAATTCAGTAATTGGGTAAAGAGCTCAGTCAAACAAACATCCACTATTCATATGATAAGTTGATCATAGATAATAATTCAATATCTCATGCAATGGAAATTCTTATTCCTTTTCTAAAGTAACTACAAGCACAACCAGATACTTATAGCACTAACTAGTTAAACAACCATGAAACCATCAAGATTCAGTTTAACAACAGCATTAAGCCTAGGAATATAATTAGGATACAATCTAGCATAAAACAACCAGCTTTTATCCTAGAATGTAAATCAATTCTCTTCTACATAAGACTAGCACAACCAGATACTAGTACGATGCAGTTGCTACTCCGATAAAGATATGCTCAACCAGTAACAATCTAAATCTAGCAATCAATCAATAGAGACAATACCTAGTTGCGCAGGCTAGAAACTGTTGTTGAATTCCTTAGGTTTTGATGGTAACAAACACTCAACTAATATGTGTACCAAGTGTTTCAGGGACAAGGGAAGTTATCCCAGGGAGCTGTGCAGCAAAGGATCTCAGAGGGAACAAAGTCCTGTCAAGTGCTTTGTTACCTCTCAAGGAACTGAAGTGACGGACCGGATCAAGGCTGCAAAAGGAAAGAAGAAATCCAGCGTGTTGAATTAAGGAAACAAATCAAGAAGCACACGCGGTAAAGGATGAAGACTTCGGCTCCAAGGATCAAGCCGGATTGCGCGAAGATATGGAGAGAGAAAACCCGATTGTGTTATCTTAGGAATCTTTCCTAAGATAAGGCAATTGGAGAGAGAAGAAGAACATCCTTCTGATTGGATTAATTAAGGAACTCCTTCCTTAATAAATATAATCGGTTGGGATATTATTCTTCCAACAAAATAATATCTTTTGTTATCCGATTTTAGAATATCCTATCTTGTTATGATTAGGGTTTAGCCGAGTTGTATTTAAGTGAAGTGAGGATTCATTTCTTAGGTACGGCTTTGAACGACGATGGAAAGCAGAGAAAACGAAAAAGAGAAAGAAAAGAAGTGAGGTGTCATAAATCCTGTCACAACTTATGACAACTTGTCTTCATCACATTCATCACAACAGTTGTCATAAATCCTGACAAGCTGTCATAAATCCAACTGAAAGACACAAGACATTCATCACATTGTCATAAATCTCATACAATCTCTATTACAACAATTTAGATCAACAACATCAGAAGTACAACATTCACAAAAAACAAACACATCACATAAAAAACTATTAGGCTACACATCACACAAACAACTATTAGGCTACATTCACAAAAAAAAAAACACATCAAGGTTAAGGGCAATGATCATGACTCAAGGTGATGCTAGTGCTCAGTATGGAAGAGTTTGGGATTATGCAGCAACTTTGAAGAAGTGGAATCCAGGCTCATCAGTGTTTGTGAAAGTTGATACTCAAGATCCAGATAAACCTGTGTTTGAGAGACTATATGTGTGCTTGGAAGCTTGTAAGCAGGGCTTTCTGTAAGGTTGTAGACCAATCATAGGGATTGATGGATGTCATCTTAAGGGTGCATACACTGGACAAGTGTTTGTTGCAGTGGGAAAGGATGGGAATGACAACCTATTTCCCATAGATTATGCTGTAGTTGAAGCGGAGAGGAAAGACACATGGCAATGGTTCCTGGAGCTCTTGCTAAGGGATGTTGGAGCATGCAATCCAGCATTCATATCTGATAGACAAAAGGTAAAAATTCCTTGAATTTAAATTTGATTCAGTGTTGAATAATTGACTAATACATGACTATTTTGACTGCAGGGTTTAATGGAAGCACTACATGATCTAGTCCCAATGGCAGAGAAGAGAGTTTGTGTGAGGCATTTGTATCAGAATATGAGGTCCCAATGGGCAGGCAAGGCAATCAAGGATGCAATATGGGCAGCTGTTAGGGCATGTACTGAGGCAGATTTCATTGGGCCTATGGAGGAGATCAAATCACTGAATCTGGATGCATATGAGTACTTGGTGAAGTCAGATCCTAAAACTTGGTCTAGGCATGGGTTCAAGCATTACATAAAATCTGACATGCTGCTTAACAACATTTGTGAGTCATTTAATTCCTACATACTGCCTGCTAGAGAGAAGCCAGTGTTGAGCATGTTTGAGTGGATTAGGAGAGCTTTGATGAAGAGGTTTGTCACCAAGAAACAAGGTATGCTCAACTATGTGGGATTGTTCACACCTAAGGCAAATAAGCTTATAGAGTTAGCCAAACAAGAAGGCTCAAGGAACTGTATTGCATTTTGGGGTGGAGGAGAGAGCTTTGAGGTTGACCACTTTGGAAAGAATTATGTTGTGAACTTGGAGACAAAGAGCTGTGGCTGTAATAAGTGGGATCTCACTAGCATCCCATGTCCTCATGCCATGTGTTGTATAATGAAGGACAGGCGTCCAGTAGAAGAGTTTGTTGATCCAGTCTACACTAAGGAGAGATATCTTCTTGCTTATAGCCATATCATCCATGCCATGCCAGGTGAATCTCAATGGGAGAAGACTGACTACACTCATACAGAACCACCTAAGTTTATAGTACAACCTGGTAGGCCCAAGAAAAACAGAAGAAGGGAAGCAGGGGAACAACAGCCACTAAAGAAAATCAAGATTGGAGGTCCTAGAAATTGCTCAAACTGTGGACAACAAGGACACTACAAGAATAAGTGCAAGAATGCCAAAAAAGGTCCTTCACCACCAACAATATCCACGAACACTGGAGGAAGACCTAAGAATCCAAATAGGTTGATAATTGGCTCCCAAAAAAGGAAGTATAACAAAAAGGTAAGTTCACCCTACTTGGCTATCATCCTTACTATTTCACATTACTAATTTTTTTTTTCACTTGAAAAGGTCCATGCAGATAGCTCACAAGTTGGTGGTAGTCAAGTAGGAGGGTCAGCAGGTGGCTCACAAGGAGGCTCAGCAGGTGGCTCACCAAGCAGGGTCAGTAGATGGCTCACAAGGAGGAAGCACTATGGCATTCACTCCTGGAGCATGCAGCCAGTCAAATGCAACCAAGCCATATCTGCCTGTCAGAGCTCTAGAGAAGAAAGTTATTACCTTATTGAATCAACTCAAACAGGCAGTCAGGCGTTCACCAAGGAAGCTTTCTAAGGATGGAAGTTCAGTTGCTCCTTAAGAAGAAAGTTATTACCTTATTGTTATATGTGGTTTTCCTTTTGCCTTTGTATTGTTGTTTTATGACAGTGTTGGTATGTGGTGTTTTGGTTTGGTGTTTGCTGGATGGATAAACTATGCAACTTGTTAGACAATGTTGACTTGCTACAGTGTTGTAATTATGCTCAACTGTGTGCACATGGATGCTTAAGCCTGTATGGCTCTTTTGTATGAATGAAACCAATGTTTTAGATCTCTTGTTTATGTCAATATGTGTTGCATTTCATAAATTATCAAGCTTAGCATTTCTATAGTTCAGTAAACCTGCATCACAACTTATGACAACTTGTCTTCATCACATTCATCACAACAGTTGTCATAAATCCTGTCAAGCTGTCATAAATCCAACTGAAAGACACAAGACATTCATCACATTGTCATAAATCCCATACAATCTCTATTACAACAATTTAGATCAACAACATCAGAAGTACAACATTCACAAAAAACAAACACATCACACAAACAACTATTAGGCTACATTTATGTGGCTGCTTCTGTTTGTCCATCAATGCTTGACACTTCTTTTTCAAGGCTTCATTCTCAATCTGGTATAGTGTAACAGATTCTTGCAGCTTCTCATTCTCAAGTTCCACCCTCTTCTTATCTTTCAACAGCTTCCTAATCACATATATATCTCTTGCACTGTATTCATCATCCCTCCACCTAAAGAAGTTGCATTTGCTCTTTGTGGCATACATTGGACACCCCCAAAATCTCCTCCCATAATTAAATTTTGTTTGTGCAGTTGACTCTTTAACCAAGTGACCACAATAACAGACCATTTGTTGTGAGTTAGACATAGCTGAGGAGGAAGAGCTTGAATTTGACATATTCACCTACAATTCAAGTACTAATTAAATCGAAGCAAAATCATGGGATCCAATAACACTAACCTTAGCTCAGTAAAATACAATCGAAAATTTGACCCTAGCTCAGTAAAATACAATCGAAAATTCGAATTAGGGATCGAATAACACTAACCTTCACTCGGATTCGCCTTCTTCAATGTCGAATTCCTCTCAGAAAGCCAAATCCTTCCACTTTGTCTTCAACTTCGCAAAAGCCCTAAAATGATTTGACGATTTTGTGTTCTTCGATGGTCCTCGAATTCGCCTTCTTTAAGACCCCATTCT
The DNA here is from genome assembly GCA_027886185.1 of Rheum nobile. Classification (NCBI taxonomy): domain Eukaryota; kingdom Viridiplantae; phylum Streptophyta; class Magnoliopsida; order Caryophyllales; family Polygonaceae; genus Rheum; species Rheum nobile. The sequence goes on from WOAB01000481.1 coordinate 800,347, forward strand.
CTCACGAACTCGTCTTCTTCAGTGTCGTTTAACCTTCTCGACTTCAATCTCTCACGAACTCGCCCAACCTCCCAGAGATTTTGTGTTCTTCGATGTTCTAAGGGTTTGATTTGGGGGGGAATTTTGAAGGTTTAATAAATAAAAGAGGTAAAGATTCGGGTGGTTTTGGGCTAAATACATAGACATATACATGAAGAAACCACCCGCGTAAAGCAAGTTAACGATCTAATGGACGGAGAGTGAGGTAGGGTGGTACGTGTTGGACGGAGATGGATATACGGATGGTTTACGGTAAATAGTCGTTATTCGGGTGGTTTCTGGCAATATGGCATATTGTAAGGGTGGTTTCCGGTAATTAACCCTAGTTTTTATTCTTAACAAATGATTCTAGAATCAAGACGACGTGTCCCTCTTTATATTATGTCTAGTATGTAAATAAAATAAAATAATTCAATCATGACACATGTGTCACAACTAAATGATACACGACTTCAACAACTAACTCATACATGACTACAATGAATGTCGAATATGTGGCCTTAACCACTAATAACATATTTTCTTATGACTATTCGATATGTGTTGATTGTCCGTCACAACTGTAGTGGTCACCCGAATTGTGACACGATTAAGTCTTTGAATCTATAAATATATAGAATAAAGGAGGGTTTTTAAAATTAGAAATATCGATTTGGTTGGCTGAATATTAGAATTTTTCAAATTCAAAGTGAAGTAGATTTAGGATTTATAAAAATGTGTTAATTTAATTTGGTCAAAAGAATTAATAAGTTGAAAATCTAATAGAGTAAACATAACATACAATGATTGAAATAAATAGAAATTGATGGACTTAAGCAATACTATCAAATAATGGATTAAAGTTATAGGATCTACGTTTGATATATTATACCCTTGAGATTGACACATCTATATATATATATATTAAAACAAAGAAATTTTGAGTCACTATATTGATTATGACCCCACAATTCTTATGTGTCAATTTGTGGTTAATCCACTTTTTCTATTAACAATTATTCAATTTAAATCACAATATCTAATCACAACTAACTTTAAATATTTAAAATTTTAAATCACAATATCTAATCACAACTAACTTCAAATATATAAAAACTATATACAACTTTTTTATAAAATTTGATTTCTACAAATTACACATACAATAAGCTTATAATATATGTCAAAATAATATATGATAGATTTTCTACTAAACTTATATATAAAATACATCTTATATTCATTTATGTAATAAGTAATATTATTTTTATGTGTTTGCATATATAATTTGACCTATATAAAATCATACAATATATACAATTTCCAACTCATAGTACATGTACTTTTGTAATTAAGCCCACTATATTATATTATTACACATACAAATTTTATGGCCCATTTAGAGTAAATTGACCCGAATAGATTTTATGGCCCATTAATATATATATTAAAGTTATTGAATTTCGAGTCACTAGAATGCTTCTGGCCCTACAAATCATACTTGGCCTTACAAATCATACGTGTCATTTTGTTATTAATCCACTTTTTTTAACATTATATTTCAATTTAAATCACAATATCTAATCACATCTAACTTCAAACATATAAAAATTATATACAACTTTGTTGAATGCTTATATACGTTTCTTATAAATTTTGATTTCTACAAATTGTAAAATATGAGCTTATATATGTCAAACTAATATATGATAGATTTCCTACTAAACTAATTTATAAAATACATCTTATATTCATTTATGTAATTAGTAATTATTTTTATGACTTTGCATATATAATTTATGGGCCAAATCATACAATATATACAATTTTCAACTCACAGTACATGTGCTTTTATAATTCAACTCACTATATTATATTATTACACATACATATTTTATTAACAATTTAGTGAAATTTCAAACGAATGTATCTTAACAAAATTAATTTGTATAATCTTGAGATTTTCTTCTAAACCTTTCAATTTTAACAACTCATCTTAACAACAATTATATCATATCATTTTTTTAGCAAATTTGGTATATTGTACGTTCTCATTTAATAATTTTTATTTGATTATAATTTTCTATAAAAAATACATGGTCTCCATTTTCCGATTTTACAATGTTTCCTTGGGTTTATTACTTATCATTTTGCTAAATATCATTTTCAGTTTTAAAAAATTAAATTGAGTTTGTTAATCATCAAGAAAATATTCACTAACAAATCGTAAAATATCAATTATAAATTACCAAGAAAAGTTTGTTAACTCAAACAGATAGTTTAACTAAAAAATCCAGGTAAATCTTTGTCGTAATAAACTTTCAATTTCATATGATTATACATATTATCAAAAGTAAATTAAAATGTAGTACGTATACAAATTTTAAAAGTATTTGAATTTGAGATAACTATACACAATTACACCTACATAAATCAGTCACTACTAATTAATTAATTATTCAAATAACTTTTTAATTATCGTTTTCTAGAAGTAAGGATATTGATAAGCACTATTTTGTAGGGCTTAACTAAGAGTCATTAGAGGGTTTATTGGTGTCATTCGGGTAGATTTAGACACATTCATGTGTATGGCGTTTGGGGGCGAAGTTGGTGTTTTTGGAGGTGTTTGAGCTGTTTTAGAGATCATAGGAAACACTGAGGATGAAGCCACCAGTAGAAGACGCCAAGGAGTTATGAAGTATTGGTGAGGAGGTGCTGAAGACACACTTCTGGAGGCTTTGGGAGCATTCGGAGTTGAAGAGACGAAGACACTGAAGAAGTGGCTTCACGGCGGCCGCCGTTCACATCGCGGCGACCGCCGCCAAAGGAGTTCCAGCGACCATGGCTACGGCATTGACCCGGCGACCGCCGTTTAAAGCCGGCGACCGCCGCGATTACGGCGACCGCCGTAGAGGAGGCAGCGACCGCCGCCGCTGTCAGAAGCCCACCGAGCCCGTTTTCCTTAATTGTTTTATTTTGGATTATTTGATTACGTTTTAATATTTTCATTTTAGGTTAATTTAGACTTTATTTCCTTTTAGTATTTAAGGGTTAGAATGGAGCTTGGCCTCCCTAATTATCCTCGAACCCTACTTCCATCTTTTCCTTTCTACGTATTTTTGCTATGAAGAACTAAGCCTCCCTGGCTTAGTCAGACGCTGAAGCTTTCGTTTTGATAAAGTTGTGAGATTTTCGTTCCTTATCTATCGCATGGATTTTATCTATTCTCTTGCTTGAATTGTTTATGATTAATATTGATAATCTCTAGCATGCGCAACTAGGGTTTGTCTCTATTGATTGATTGCTAGATCTAGATTGTTACTGGTTGAGCATATCTTCATCATATTAGCAACTGCATCGTACTAGTAACTGGTTGTGCTAGCCTTATGTAGAAGAGAACTGATTTACATTCTAGTATAAAAGCTGGTTGTTTTATGCTAGATTGTATCCTATCTATATTCTTATCCTTAATACTGTTGTTAAACTGAATCTTGATGGTTTCATGGTTGTTTAATTAGTTAGTGCTATAAGTATCTGGTTATGCTTGTAGTTACTTTAGAAAAGAAATAGGAATTTCCATTTCATGAGATATTGAATGATTATCTATGATCAACTTATCATATGAATAGTGGATGTTTGTTTGACTGAGCTATTTTCCCCATTACTGAATTCATCATCTTTAGTTTGTTTGTCTTTGCATGCTTAGAACTTCTAAACACTCAAAACCCCCCTCTGGTTACTTTAAGATTGACATAGAAATTATACATAAAGATAAAATCTGTCTCCCTGTGGACTCAACCCTTACTTACTTAGGACTACGGTTTAAGGTTTATTTGGATTACTTGCATAGAAGTAATTAGCATGACAAATTGCTGTTACCAGATATAAATTAAAATTTAAAAATTTAGATGGGTCCATTACGTAATTAGAAAAAACTAAAAAATGTGATTTATCTGGATGATTTGTAATGATTTTTTTATATTTTTTTTTTGAATTATTTCATATATTTATTTTAACAAAAAGTTAAAATATCAAAGATATTATTAGACCAAATCCTTTTTAAATTTTGAATATCCTTAATAAACTGAATTACAAATTTCTAAATTACGCTCCCTCTTAATTATTTACAAAAAGGAAATCCTGAATAATTTGCATGAGGCTATAAATTTTGTGTCTTTGTCTTTCAATACTACGTCCATGCCCAATCGAGATATGTAATTTCTTTCATTTTGTACCTAAATTGTTAACTATTCATTTTTTTTGCTTTATTAAGTTCTTTAATTTTTTAATTTTTTCGTTATTAATTTTATTTGTGGTATAATATATTTTATAACCATTACCTTAAAATCATGTGAAGCAATCATATTATTTAAGCAATGTAAGAGTGATGACCATTTTACAAGAGAAAGTAATCTTTTTCGTCTCCATTCATCGAACAAAGGTTTTTGAAATTTACATCTCATTTTTAAGCCATTCATGAGATATCAAAATTATTTTGTTGCTTTTCCGTTCGTTTGGTCTCATATCCTCTTAAAATCATGAAATATTGTATGATTTTATATAGGTCAAATTATATATGCAAACACATAAAAATAATATTACTTATTACATAAATGAATATAAGATGTATTTTATATATAAGTTTAGTAGAAAATCTATCATATATTATTTTGACATATATTATAAGCTTATTGTATGTGTAATTTGTAGAAATCAAATTTTATAAAAAAGTTGTATATAGTTTTTATATATTTGAAGTTAGTTGTGATTAGATATTGTGATTTAAAATTTTAAATATTTAAAGTTAGTTGTGATTAGATATTGTGATTTAAATTGAATAATTGTTAATAGAAAAAGTGGATTAACCACAAATTGACACATAAGAATTGTGGGGTCATAATCAATATAGTGACTCAAAATTTCTTTGTTTTAATATATATATATATAGATGTGTCAATCTCTAAGGGTATAATATATCAAACGTAGATCCTATAACTTTAATCCATTATTTGATAGTATTGCTTAAGTCCATCAATTTCTATTTATTTCAATCATTGTATGTTATGTTTACTCTATTAGATTTTCAACTTATTAATTCTTTTGACCAAATTAAATTAACACATTTTTATAAATCCTAAATCTACTTCACTTTGAATTTGAAAAATTCTAATATTCAGCCAACCAAATCGATATTTCTAATTTTAAAAACCCTCCTTTATTCTATATATTTATAGATTCAAAGACTTAATCGTGTCACAATTCGGGTGACCACTACAGTTGTGACGGACAATCAACACATATCGAATAGTCATAAGAAAATATGTTATTAGTGGTTAAGGCCACATATTCGACATTCATTGTAGTCATGTATGAGTTAGTTGTTGAAGTCGTGTATCATTTAGTTGTGACACATGTGTCATGATTGAATTATTTTATTTTATTTACATACTAGACATAATATAAAGAGGGACACGTCGTCTTGATTCTAGAATCATTTGTTAAGAATAAAAACTAGGGTTAATTACCGGAAACCACCCTTACAATATGCCATATTGCCAGAAACCACCCGAATAACGACTATTTACCGTAAACCATCCGTATATCCATCTCCGTCCAACACGTACCACCCTACCTCACTCTCCGTCCATTAGATCGTTAACTTGCTTTACGCGGGTGGTTTCTTCATGTATATGTCTATGTATTTAGCCCAAAACCACCCGAATCTTTACCTCTTTTATTTATTAAACCTTCAAAATTCCCCCCCAAATCAAACCCTTAGAACATCGAAGAACACAAAATCTCTGGGAGGTTGGGCGAGTTCGTGAGAGATTGAAGTCGAGAAGGTTAAACGACACTGAAGAAGACGAGTTCGTGAGAGAATGGGGTCTTAAAGAAGGCGAATTCGAGGACCATCGAAGAACACAGAATCGTCAAATCATTTTAGGGCTTTTGCGAAGTTGAAGACAAAGTGGAAGGATTTGGCTTTCTGAGAGGAATTCGACATTGAAGAAGGCGAATCCGAGTGAAGGTTAGTGTTATTCGATCCCTAATTCGAATTTTCGATTGTATTTTACTGAGCTAGGGTCAAATTTTCGATTGTATTTTACTGAGCTAAGGTTAGTGTTATTGGATCCCGTGATTTTGCTTCGATTTAATTAGTACTTGAATTGTAGGTGAATATGTCAAATTCAAGCTCTTCCTCCTCAGCTATGTCTAACTCACAACAAATGGTCTGTTATTGTGGTCACTTGGTTAAAGAGTCAACTGCACAAACAAAATTTAATTATGGGAGGAGATTTTAGGGGTGTCCAATGTATGCCACAAAGAGCAAATGCAACTTCTTTAGGTGGAGGGATGATGAATACAGTGCAAGAGATATATATGTGATTAGGAAGCTGTTGAAAGATAAGAAGAGGGTGGAACTTGAGAATGAGAAGCTGCAAGAATCTGTTACACTATACCAGATTGAGAATGAAGCCTTGAAAAAGAAGTGTCAAGCATTGATGGACAAACAGAAGCAGCCACATAAATGTAGCCTAATAGTTGTTTGTGTGATGTGTTTGTTTTTTGTGAATGTTGTACTTCTGATGTTGTTGATCTAAATTGTTGTAATAGAGATTGTATGGGATTTATGACAATGTGATGAATGTCTTGTGTCTTTCAGTTGGATTTATGACAGCTTGACAGGATTTATGACAACTGTTGTGATGAATGTGATGAAGACAAGTTGTCATAAGTTGTGATGCAGGTTTACTGAACTATAGATATGCTAAGCTTGACAATTTATGAAATGCAACACATATTGACATAAACAAGAGATCTAAAACATTGGTTTCATTCATACAAAAGAGCCATACAGGCTTAAGCATCCATGTGCACACAGTTGAGCATAATTACAACACTGTAGCAAGTCAACATTGTCTAACAAGTTGCATAGTTTAGCCATCCAGCAAACACCAAACCAAAACACCACATACCAACACTGTCATAAAACAACAATACAAAGGCAAAAGGAAAACCACATATAACAATAAGGTAATAACTTTCTTCTTAAGGAGCAACTGAACTTCCATCCTTAGAAAGCTTCCTTGGTGAACGCCTGACTGCCTGTTTGAGTTGATTCAATGAGGTAATAACTTTCTTCTCTAGAGCTCTGACAGGCAGATATGGCTTGGTTGCATTTGACTGGCTGCATGCTCCAGGAGTGAATGCCAGAGTGCTTCCTCCTTGTGAGCCATCTGCTGACCCTGCTTGTGAGCCACCTGCTGAGCCTCCTTGTGAGCCACCTGCTGACCCTCCTACTTGACTACCACCAACTTGTGAGCTATCTGCATGGACCTTTTCAAGTGAAAAAAAAATTAGTAATGTGAAATAGTAAGGATGATAGCCAAGTAGGGTGAACTTACCTTTTTGTTATACTTCCTTTTTTGGGAGCCAATTATCAACCTATTTGGATTCTTAGGTCTTCCTCCAGTGTTCGTGGATATTGTTGGTGGTGAAGGGCCTTTTTTGGCATTCTTGCACTTATTCTTGTAGTGTCCTTGTTGTCCACAGTTTGAGCAATTTCTAGGACCTCCAATCTTGATTTTCTTTAGTGGTTGTTGTTCCCCTGCTTCCCTTCTTCTGTTTTTCTTGGGCCTACCAGGTTGTACTATAAACTTAGGTGGTTCTGTATGAGTGTAGTCAGTCTTCTCCCATTGAGATTCACCTGGCATGGCATGGATGATATGGCTATAAGCAAGAAGATATCTCTCCTTAGTGTAGACTGGATCAACAAACTCTTCTATTGGACGCCTGTCCTTCATTATACAACACATGGCATGAGGACATGGGATGCCAGTGAGATCCCACTTATTACAGCCACAGCTCTTTGTCTCCAAGTTAACAACATAAGTCTTTCCAAAGTGGTCAACCTCAAAGCTCTCTCCTCCACCCCAAAATGCAATACAGTTCCTTGAGCCTTCCTGTTTGGCTAACTCTATAAGCTTATTTGCCTTAGGTGTGAACAATCCCACATAGTTGAGCATACCTTGTTTCTTGGTGACAAACCTCTTCATCAAAGCTCTCCTAATCCACTCAAACATGCTCAACACTGGCTTCTCTCTAGCAGGCAGTATGTAGGAATTAAATGACTCACAAATGTTGTTAAGCAGCATGTCAGATTTTATGTAATGCTTGAACCCATGCCTAGACCAAGTTTTAGGATCTGACTTCACCAAGTACTCATATGCATCCAGATTCAGTGATTTGATCTCCTCCATAGGCCCAATGAAATCTGCCTCAGTACATGCCCTAGCAGCTGCCCATATTGCATCCTTGATTGCCTTGCCTGCCCATTGGGACCTCATATTCTGATACAAATGCCTCACACAAACTCTCTTCTCTGCCATTGGGACTAGATCATGTAGTGCTTCCATTAAACCCTGCAGTCAAAATAGTCATGTATTAGTCAATTATTCAACACTGAATCAAATTTAAATTCAAGGAATTTTTACCTTTTGTCTATCAGATATGAATGCTGGATTGCATGCTCCAACATCCCTTAGCAAGAGCTCCAGGAACCATTGCCATGTGTCTTTCCTCTCCGCTTCAACTACAGCATAAGCTATGGGAAATAGGTTGTCATTCCCATCATTTCCCACTGCAACAAACACTTGTCCAGTGTATGCACCCTTAAGATGACATCCATCAATCCCTATGATTGGTCTACAACCTTATAGAAAGCCCTGCTTATAAGCTTCCAAGCACACATATAGTCTCTCAAACACAGGTTTATCTGGATCTTGAGTATCAACTTTCACAAACACTGATGAGCCTGGATTCCACTTCTTCAAAGTTGCTGCATAATCCCAAACTCTTCCATACTGAGCCCTAGCATCACCTTGAGTCATGATCATTGCCCTTAACCTTGATTTCCATGCTTGATTGTAAGAAATGTGGACATTATGGTCCCTTCTAACAGAATTCATGAAAGCTATGAGCTTCCAATCAGGGTCATCTCTGTAATGCTCAATGTACCTCTCAGCTAGCCACGGGGATGTGAGCTTTGTGTTCTTATGCTGCCATCCACAATCATGCTTCCCTTTCCATGACTTCAATTGAAAACTACCAACAGGGTCCATCTTCCTAGCACAAGCCCTAAAATCACACTGAATTTTCTTGCACACACACTTCTTCCTAGCATGTTTCATACTGCACTCACACTTATTATTACAGTATGCAGATATTTTAGTCTTGTCATTGTGAAGGTAATAGTAGTCCCCACCATTTTCTATAGAGTATTGCCTTAATGCTTTTCTGAAAATGTCATTTGATCCAAAAATCATTCCATCCTTGAACTCAATTTTTTTCCTGAAATCTGTAAGAGCATTGAAATGGGGATACCTTTTCCTTGGAGCACCATCAGAATCACTAAGGCTTTTTAATTCATCAGAATCATCCATAGAAATGTCATCATCCACCACCTCTGCATCACCACACCCTAGCTTTAAGCTACCATCTCTTAATCCATCTCTTACATCAGACACACTTGGATCAACATTTTGCTCAAACAAGTCATCATCTTCATCTTCACTCTCAACAAATTCAAAATCACTACCTGATGAAGAACTCTCCCTCCCTAGCACATCTCCTTCGTCTGAATCAGTGTCTGAATCAGATTGACCTTCACCTGATGGATATTGCTCAACAAAGTCATCTGGTTCTAAATCTGCATCTCCCACAGAATCACAATCTCCATTTGAAAGGGTATGTAATTCTACTAAGGGAGTGTGGTGGCTAGTCTCAAGGGAAGGAGTTTGTAGGGTTTCTCTCTCACTTGGTTGAGGTGTGTTGGAGTTTTGTGTGGTCTGAGCATCACTAGGAGGTGGGTTGTATGTAACAACAGACAAAGACATGGGCTGTGTACTTGGGCTTTTCAAGTCAGATGGACTAACCTCTTCACCTTGGACCACATACAAGTGCATAATCTGATCTTTCTCAATTACATCAACACACTCCATTACAGTCCTATCATTATCAAGTAACCTAAGTCCATTGTCAATTTTTTTGCCAAGCTCTAAGAACCAGATCTCCCTAATATTTACCAACCCAACATCTTCCATAAACATACTTTCCATGACTACTTTGGACAAAAGATCTGGATCAATATTAGCATAGGAATGCACCTTTCCTTTTCTGTAGCAGACTTCATTCTTTTTTTATTTGTAAAATGCACCACCATACATAACCCTAAATTTGATGTCCATATCTGCCAGAATTCAATGGTTAGAGATGCATTGATTTGGGTCCCAACTACAACATATAATTGAATGCCCCCACTTCATTTCCCCCAAAAACTAACTTAATGTCCCCACTTCATTTTCCAACTTTTAATATGTAGGAATACCACATATAACAATGCAGAGAATCTTTCCAGTAAACTATTCCATACACGTGAAGAGGAGATAATATAGCTTTTTTCATACAAAGCCAGTTCTGTAACAGACAAAGCAAAATCATATGATCCAAAGCTATTCCATACTACCTAAAAAGCCCACTTCAAAATCAGAAGAAAAAGCTCCCCAAAAATCCCTAAATTAATCGCACTATAAAGTCCTAAATCAATCAGCTGAAAAGATTAACCTTCAATCCCCCAAACCCCTAGCTCAGTTAAATTCAATCGAAAATTCGAATTAGGGAACGAATACTACTAACCTTCACTCGGATTCGCCTTCTTCAATGTCGAATTCCTCTCAGAAAGCCAAATCCTTCAATGTCGAATTCCTCTCAGAAAGCCAAATTCCTCTCAGAAAGCCAAATCCTTCCACTTTGTCTTCAACTTCTGTGTTCTTCGATGGCCCTCAAATCAGCCTTCTTCAAGCCCCCAATCTCTCACGAACTCAACCTTCCACTCAGTTTGAGCAACTTCGCAAAAGCCCTAAATACATAGATCTGGGTGGTTTTGGGCTAAATACATAGAAACCACCCGCGTAAAGCAAGTTAACGATCTAATGGACGGAGAGTGGGGTAGGGTGGTACGTGTTGGACGGAGATGGATATACGAGTGGTTTACAGTAAATAGTCGTTATCCGGATGGTTTCTGGTAATATGGCCTATTATAAGGGTGGTTTTCGATAATCTACTATATAACTACTAAACACAAAGACCTGCTACGCCACGTGGCACTCCAAGAATGCACCAATATTTTTTTTGCAACGTGGCATCTCTACAGCAATTTGTACACGTGTCAGCCATTCCATATATTCCGGTTTTTGCTATTTCTTTCCTTCAATATGAATCAGCCAGAATATTTGTATAATATTATCTTTTCCAAATTGGTAATAAATGATCATATACTGTATTTTTGTAATCATTTATTTCGCAAATCATATTACAGATTGTACAAATATTTTGCAAATCGTAAATATATGATCTGCCACACTATATATGGCTAAAATCTACCTTAATATATTAAAGGCATATATGTACAAAAGAATTAGCATATGGCAAAATATCCCACTGACATCCGTATCTACATTCTCTACATCAACTGCAACTCTGCAAGCAACTCCACTTTCTGCCATTTCTTCTAGTGCATTCAAAACTCCAAAAAATATTTTCATTTATTCTCTCAACTCTATCACCCACGTATTCATTCATCTCCCCTAAAACAGTTTCATTTCTTCCTCATCTTTCTTCTTTGGTTCTCTGCTTTTGCCAGACTTCATTTAGTATTTGGGCAAACTGTTCCCAAATTCGACAGAGAAGAGGGAAACTATTCCATATGTCGGTTAAACTCCAATTTTGTATATAAAAAAAATGCTAACCGACCCAATGCTCTTCCTCTCCTCTTTCCAGTAGCCGGTGCTCGACGGCCTTGACGTGTAGATCGCAAACCCTCACCGTTGCCACTGTCCCGCTTGTGTGGATCATCCATACGCTCTAATTGAGCTACAAGAGAACTCGAGATCATGTTGATTTCTCTTTGTGAACCCGCTTAAGCTAGGGCACACTCCAATTTAGGGTCTTTACCTCCATAACTAGCCATCGACTCTCAATTTACAGGTAGAATTAAAAACCCTAATTCGGCTACCCAAATTCAATTTTGTTTTTGTATGTGTGAGATGCAGGGAGTTTCGTGTTTGTTCGCTTCAACCCTCTGGAAATCTCCCTTTGGGTAGAAGTTGTTTGGCTACTATGTTGTATATTTGTTATATTGGCTAAAAATTCATTTGTATTTCATTAACTATGTATTGCAACAGAGGAACTAGAGCTATGGATATTGCTCAGACTTCTCATGATACGCCGATAAGAAATAAAGTTTCTTGAAGGAAAATGTGTAAATGCTGTTTTGTGGCCGTAATATATGTTTTCTTTGCTGGAAACAGGTTTTGCTGGAATTTCGAGCTGGTAAAATGTTTCTCGAAGGAAAGCGGGTGGTTCCAGATACCCGGAAAGGACTTATTCGCTTAACAAGGGTATGATGGAACAATGTTAAATGTTAAATGTTAATGACCTCTTCTTTTACTTATTTTTCTAGAGAGGATTTTATTGAACAACATTACTTTGAAATTATGTGACCCTGTATATCGATCTTTATTAATTTCACTTTAATTCTGTAGGGGGAGGAAGGATTGGTCCACTTTCAGTGGCTTGATCGAGTCCAAAATGTGGTTGAGGATGTATCCTTACTCTGCAAACTCTTATGTCTTATTTTTGAACTGTGGTTAGAATATTTGTAGTACATGTTCTATTGATTTACTTGCCAAAAGAATCTTGCAATTGTTTCTAATGTACGTGTACTCCTTGGCGCAACATGAGAAAACATTTGACAAAGTTATTATGTTCAGAACACTTTTAGATCTCTCTAATTTGCAGGTTTGTTTTTTATGTTCTCTAATTTGGAATTCAAGAAGTTGTGAATGACAGCTTGTGCAAGGGTTTGGATTTTTGGCTGATTTTGAATTGAGAGTGCATATTACAAGTGAATGTTGCCTGCGTTTTTGAAGTTGCAGTACCTTGAAGAGTTTGTTTTAGAAGGTTGTTTGATGATGAAAACCAAGTTGTCATCAAGCAAGGGTCAAGATCACTCAAGGTACTGTATTGTGTTGTGGATTGACTATGTTTTTGGCTGATTAGCTTCTTCATTATTCATTTTTCCCCTTATAGTGGTAGATCTTTTATTAATCTCCTTGAGTATCTATATATGGTTACTGGCTATGATTTGTTTTATCATATTCCATTGCTGTTAATTTTGTTGCCTTTAGTTGGATTACTGGACTCTTCTCTGCTTCACATGTCATAGCCTCATAGGAAATCTCCTTGCTTGTCTTTTCCCTCAAAAATATGTGTTTCTGGTATCTATCTTCCTATGTTTTATCATGTTAACATGTGTTTTTGTTTTTGTTTTTCATTCAAACTTATATATAGTTGATACTTTACTTAGTCATTCGCTGTTATTTGCAGGTATTCGTTGCCATTTTGATGCTATGGCCTATCTTTTGCAATTGTTGATGCGTTTTCTGTTGTTTACTTGGCAACACAGTTCTGAGATGATTTATCCACACTTTGCAATTACTTAATATACGTGATGAATCATTAGGTACCTAAAAATATTCAAGAGGGTAGTTCAATTGAATAAAAGATGTTAGACATCTTGATAAAAGCAGTGGATGAGGGATATTTATTAAGCCTCAAGACAAATATTAAGTACATACGTTAAGTTTAAGTATTGGGACAAAACTATTCGCTTAACAAGGGTATGATGGAACAATGTTAAATGTTAAATGTTAATGACCTCTTCTTTTACTTATTTTTCTAGAGAGGATTTTATTGAACAACATTACTTTGAAATTATGTGACCCTGTATATCGATCTTTATTAATTTCACTTTAATTCTGTAGGGGGAGGAAGGATTGGTCCACTTTCAGTGGCTTGATCGAGTCCAAAATGTGGTTGAGGATGTATCCTTACTCTGCAAACCTCTTATGTCTTATTTTTGAACTGTGGTTAGAATATTTGTAGTACATGTTCTATTGATTTACTTGCCAAAAGAATCTTGCAATTGTTTCTAATGTACGTGTACTCCTTGGCGCAACATGAGAAAACATTTGACAAAGTTATTATGTTCAAAACACTTTTAGATCTCTCTAATTTGCAGGTTTGTTTTTTATGTTCTCTAATTTGGAATTCAAGAAGTTGTGAATGACAGCTTGTGCAAGGGTTTGGATTTTTGGCTGATTTTGAATTGAGAGTGCATATTACAAGTGAATGTTGCCTGTGTTTTTGAAGTTGCAGTACCTTGAAGAGTTTGTTTTAGAAGGTTGTTTGATGATGAAAACCAAGTTGTCATCAAGCAAGGGTCAAGATCACTCAAGGTACTGTATTGTGTTGTGGATTGACTATGTTTTTGGCTAATTAGCTTCTTCATTATTCATTTTTCCCCTTATAGTGGTAGATCTTTTATTGTTTTATCATATTCCATTGCTGTTAATTTTGTTGCCTTTAGTTGGATTACTGGACTCTTCTCTGCTTCACATGTCATAGCCTCATAGGAAATCTCCTTGCTTGTCTTTTCCCTCAAAAATATGTGTTTCTGGTATCTATCTTCCTATGTTTTATCATGTTAACATGTGTTTTTGTTTTTGTTTTTCATTCAAACTTATATATAGTTGATACTTTACTTAGTCATTCGCTGTTATTTGCAGGTATTCGTTGCCATTTTGATGCTATGGCCTATCTTTTGCAATTGTTGATGCGTTTTCTGTTGTTTACTTGGCAACACAGTTCTGAGATGATTTATCCACACTTTGCAATTACTTAATATACGTGATGAATCATTAGGTACCTAAAAATATTCAAGAGGGTAGTTCAATTGAATAAAAGATGTTAGACATCTTGATAAAAGCAGTGGATGAGGGATATTTATTAAGCCTCAAGACAAATATTAAGTACATACGTTAAGTTTAAGTATTGGGACAAAACTTAGTGTCCAGAGTAAAACTTAGTAAATTTGGGCACTTCTCATTTAGATCTAATAGTTGGCTCTGTTTAAAGTACGTCTCGATCATTTGTTAACTCATGCGGTCATGCTAATTTTGCTAAGCAATTTACTATATAACTACTAAACGCAAATACCGACTGAGTCACGTGGCGCTCCCAGAATGAGCCCGAATTTTATACTGTCACGTGGCATCACGGTATTGAAATAGACACGTGGCGGCCTGTGGGTTTTTTAGATTTATTTATTTTAAAAATTAAAAATTTATAGTAATAGAATTCTACACTTGTCATACTAATATTATTTACAATAAAATCTTTCCAAAATATACAACAAAATATTCTGTAATATTTGTATTATAAAATATACTCTTACCTTATATATTAAGATCACAATTTTTTTTCCTTCTTATCTGACAATATTGCTTATCCAGCATAATATTGATTAAGTATATTCTCTTACCATATCTGAGATAATTTAATATCTTTACTCTTACTCTATTAATATCATATATATGATATATGATCCTTTTTATTCTAATATGTCATTAAATATTTAAATATCCTACCTAAAACAGCAGAATTAAGAATTGATTGCGGTCGGGATATTCATCTAGTGAATTTTGAATATGTATGTGCGTTCTAGCTAGCTTACCAATAGAGATCCACAAAAAAAAATTATTTTTTTAATTGTTGCACGATAAATTTCCTATAGTGATGACGTCATTTGACTTTTAGGTTATCTACTCAATTTACTTATGAGATGGTGAGTTAGTGGTTAAGGATACACAACGGCATTCCAAATTTATTTATCAGTTAGCGTGGTTCGTTATTGAGCAAATATTTATACATATACTCACACTTACTAATACATATTTTATTATGTTTTTGAAATTAAAATGCATGTGTACGTCCATGCTTTTGAAGTCATTCTTGTCATATAAACTGGAAAGACTTAACAGTTTGATCAGACTAGCCTACTAATCTACTATATAACTACTAAACGCAAATACCGACTGAGCCACGTGGCGCTCCCAAATTGAGCCCGAATTTTAAGTTGTCACGTAGCGTCACGATATTGAATTGGACATGTGACAGCTTGTGGTTTTTTTTAGATTTATTTTAAAAATAAAACAATTACGGTAATAGAATCCTACACTTGTCATACGAATATTATTTGCAATAAAATCTTTCCAAAATGTAAAAAAAAAATATTCTGTAATAATTGATTATCTTTTTCCAATATTGACCACAAAATATTCTGTAATATTTATTTATGCACTATGTGAAAATAAATCTGCAATATTTTTAACATTAATCCTTTCCAAAATGGACCATAAAAAGGTAAGACTAGAATATGAAAATTAGAGTCGCTAAAAGTAAACTTTATACAAAACAAATGTGAAAACGTGCTATAAGTATAATGGTTTATGTTCATGTCAATTATTTTATATAACATATTATTGGTATGCATAATCTTTTTTTAAAGTCGTTCAAAGCACGGAGTGTAATCTACAATATATATACTAATCCAAAACCTTATGTGTCGCCATCACGTTTGATTTGCCTACATGTCATCACGCATCTAACCATCATCCACTACATCATCCAACTATTAGGAAAAAAATAAAAAAGGATTATCAACTAAAAGAGCTGCAAAATGTTCCAAAAAGATACGAAAAAACTAAAAATTATTTTCCATGTATAGTATAAGATAAGTTTTGATTATAGTAAGTAATCACAACCAATAAGATAGGTTTTTATTAGAGAATCTCAGTTTATATGCATAGGGAGTTTTTAACCCTTTATTTTCCTAAGCAATCTTGAATAGATAGAAAAATCTATTTTTCATATATCTTATTTGATGGTGTAAGTAAATATATATCAAATAATCTTGCTATATCATCTTAAAACACTTATGATTTTTACAAATCTTCTCTATAATTTTTCTACATATTGAAGCTGTATAATATTTTTACGATCAAGTTCACAAATTGCTTACAACCGTAGATTTCTATCAAGAATATATAAAATATTATTGAAAAGATTCTCTCAAAGTCGATTAAGATAAATCCAATGTTTATGTTGTAGTAGTTTACTTACCAATTTCCATAACTAATGTATTTCGTAGAGTCTATTGAAAGTCATTTAAATCCAATTTATATGAACTAAAGAGCATATAGTATGTTGTATTTATCAAGTGCATTGTTTATATATGTATTATATTATGATATATATATGCTCTTTCCTAATGTATTTTTATCTTCAAATGACAACTCTATAAAATAAATAACCCACTTTAACATAATTGTAAACCAAATTTCATATGGGCCTAATTTTCACAACGTATTTGTTAAATATAATTTATCATTATTGTTTTTTTAAAGTACTTATTGGTCGTAGTTAATATAGTTTGATCATCTTCACAAGTTATGATTTTGTTAACTTTACAACTTAAGTTCAGGTGCAAAACTATCTGAATTGATTTGTGATGCCAACTTATTATCTGGGATGAGCTCCGATGACGAATAGATTCTATTTTGAAGCATTAAACATGACTTTAAAAGATATTCTATGGGCTACAAATTACCTTAATTTAGTACAACCTTTTGGAGGAAAAGTCGTAGTATTTGGTGGAGACTTTAGGCAAATCCGACCCATTATCACAAAAAGAAGCAAGCAAGATATTATTTTTACCACTATTAATTTCTCTTATTTGTGGGAATATTGCAAAATTCTTAATTTGACAAGAAACATAAGGATTCAACAAGGTATATCTGATTATGATATCCAAGATGGTACTGTAGGCGATGACAAGATGGAGAAGCACAAATACAAATTCATGATGAACTATTGGTGAATGATTATGACTTAGATCTGATTCCAGCAATTATTAAGTTTGTTTATCCATCTCTTTGGACGATCAATTGTCTCCAAAATACTTTGAAGAACGAGCAATTCTTGCACCACCACATGAAGAGGTAGATAGAGTTAATAACTATATATTGTCTTTGTTACTAGGTAATAAAAAAGTCTATCTCAGTTCGGATAGCCTTTGCAAGACAGGTTTTATTGCAGATAATGATGCAAGTGTTTATACTTCTGACTACTTGAAAAGTATTAGATGTTTTGGTGTCCCAAATCATGTATTGAAAACTAAGTTTAATGTCCCTATTATGTTGCTTTGAAATATTGATCATTCTTCAAGTTTATGCAATGGGACAATATTGATAACCACACAGCTCGACAATCATGTCATACAAGGAAGAACTATTTTAACTACAATATTAGACATATAGTTTTGAATCCTCGCATTCTCATGTCACCGTTAAACACTTCATACCCGTTCAAGTTTCAACGAAGACAATTTCTCTTGAGTGTTTGTTTTACTATGACGATAAACAATAGCAAAGGCCAATCTCTTACAAATGTCGGTTTGTATCTTCCACGTCCTGTTTTTGCTCATGGTCAGTTTTATGTTGCATCACTCATGGTCAGTTTTGTGTTGCATCATCAAGAGTTACTAGCAAGAAATTTTTGAAGATTGTGATATTGGACAAAAAAAAAATCTAATACTACTACCAATGTAGTATACAACGAAGTTTTTCATAATTTGTAGCAATTTTGAATATCTTACGAGATTTTATGTTTAGGGTTTCATTTTCATGTATTAGATAAATATTTTGATTATGCTTTATCGTTTTAGTAGTATAGATGTTAGGGATATGACTATCCACGTTTCAAAACTACTTAACCAATTTTACTATTAATAAAGTTATGCAGAGTTTCGCCTCTCTTTTGATAATGTAGTTTGTTAATCTCTTTAATATTTTATATTCAATTAGTCTTTTTTTACATTAGCATTCATCTAATTTTATAATAGTCATTACCTACATATTTCTATATCAATTAAATATATAGTTTTTATATACTATTTTTTTTTAAATATAAGAAAGAATAAACAGATCCCGTGTACGGCACGATGACTACACTAGTTAACCCTAAAAACTATATCATGATTAATACAATTGTGTAAATGTAAAATATGCACGATAATAATAATAATTATTAGTATTATTATATGTTGTATTATTTTAAATAATCTATAAAAGGTGCAATTAATGAACCAAAACGCGTATACTGCACAGTGCAACGTCCGAGCTACTTCTACTGCTTACTTCCAGCTGCAACATGTGTAACGGTCTGACATCAACGGTCAAGATTACGACCGCCCCCACCTCATTGTCCACGTGTAAATACCTTAGGAGTCGTTCACGTCCAAATATGTCACAGCCGGTATTCCTTCTCCTTTTTTTGGCCAAACGAAGACCAGCTAACTACTTAAAAAATATCTCCTCTCATCCTCTGTGTACTCGTTTCTCCCTCTCCCCCTCTGCGCAACACAGCTCTTCTCTCTCTGTCGTCTCCGTGTTGACCAGGTCGCAATCCTCGTCCGCTCTCTCTGATCGATCTTGCCGCTAGGACGCCTGCAATCGTCCATGTGAAAGCTCCAGAAATCCGTGCCTTCTACGGACGGAGTCAAACTTTGATCGGCGGAGGTGCGTGTCAACCACAAGATATTTAGGGTTTTGCTCGCGGATTTGCCTTCTTTTTCCGTTTGCGGAGTTTTGGCTTTGGGTTTGCTCCTCTGAATCTCGTGTCTTTATTTTTTGCTGACGAAAAAGCTCTAGAGTTTAGTCTGTTTGGGTGCTCGATATATCTGTTCTTGTAGTTAGGGTTTCGTTTTGCATGGTTGTTTTGTTTGATTTTGTACGAGTTCTCAATTTCTTTGTTCTTATAATCGTTTTTGGATTAAGGTTGACCTTATTTCTTGTTTTTCGCTTTTGATAAATTTATTTCCCCAATTACATATAACCAAGCTATGTAACCGGATGTGTACTGTTGAATAGGGTTTCATTTTGGTAAGATGTTCTGTTTTCCTTAATTGAGGTGCCCACTTGTCAGCTGAGTGTGTTCATATATACTCCTTCAACTCTCCAATTGACAGATGAAATAGTATGTGGGTGAAACTTATCCTATTGTTTGCATTCCCTCTTTGAAATAATCTGGCGTTGTTTTATTTTTTATTTTTTGGTTATTCATTTTTTATTTTTTTGGTGAAATAGTATGTGGGTGAAACTTATCCTATTGTTTGCATTCCCTCTTTGAAATAATCTGGCGTTGTTTTATTTTTTGGTTATTCATTTTATAAATGTAGATGGTTTATATGGACAGGCTGATGTGAAGAAATATACTCCCGGAGGTTTGCAGTTATTAATCTGTAGGCAAAGATGTTGGAGGGTCCAAAGTTCCCCGGAATTATAGGATTGAACAATAATGATAACAAACTTTTTGATTATTACCATAAGCTTGGTGATAATTCAAACATGTCTGTAGAAAGTTATGCTAGCTTACAGGCGAGTAATGTTGGTGGCTCTGTTGCTATGTCTGTGGATAGTAGCGTGGGTTCAAATGGTTCTGGCACTCGTATGTTGAATCACCAAGGTCTGAACAATAACTACTCTGTGGAAAGTAGTGTTAATCATCGTGGAAGAGTCTCCCATGCTTTGAGTGATGATGCGCTAGCTCAAGCTCTGATGGACCCTAGTTTTCCTACTGGGGGGCTTGAGAATTTTGAAGAGTGGACAATAGACTTAAGGAAGCTCAATATGGGCGATGCTTTTGCACAGGGAGCATTTGGGAAGCTCTATAGAGGTACATATGAAGGTGAGGAGGTTGCTATCAAGATTTTGGAGAGGCCTGTAAATGATCTGGAGAAGGCTCAGGTAATGGAGCAACAGTTTCAACAGGAAGTTATGATGCTTGCGACGTTGAAACATCCAAACATTGTTAGATTTATAGGAGCATGCAGAAAGCCCATGGTGTGGTGTATTGTTACTGAATATGCAAAGGGTGGGTCAGTAAGGCAGTTCTTGACTAGGAGACACAATCGGTCTGTTCCTTTGAAGTTGGCTGTCAATCAAGCTTTGGATGTTGCGAGGGGGATGGAATATGTTCATAGACTTGGTTTGATACACAGAGATCTAAAGTCCGACAATCTTTTGATTTCTTCTGATAAATCAATCAAAATTGCGGACTTTGGGGTTGCTAGGATTGAGGTGCAGACTGAAGGAATGACACCTGAGACTGGCACATACCGTTGGATGGCTCCGTAAGAGATTTAATCTACATTTCTTATTGCTTCTTTCAGTTTAGTATCTAATGCTCAATGATTGTTACTTATTCTCCGCTCTTCTTTTTCCATTGAATTCTCCTTTTGTTCAACCCTTCATGTTTTGTTTGCTTATCATGTGCCTATTAGCCAGGGCACCGTTTATGATTGCCAGAAAAAAATTGTTACGTTATTTCACTTAATATTTTGTTATATAAGTTTTTTTTTCAAATTGCGCTGCTATTATCTGTTTATATTAATAACATTAGCCATTCATAATGTTCTGGTGCTTGCGTTAGGGCTTAGTTAATTATATTCCAATTTGGTGTCTTTCTCTAATGCTGAAGCATTGATGGCATATAGCATAGGGATGTAGCAAAAAGAACCAGGAGGGATTTTTGTGTCACCTGCTGTGTGTTTGGTTCAGTAGACATTTTAGAACACTGCATGTGCGTGCTGTTTCTTTTACACTTTTTGTATTTTTGCTCCACATATTTGATGATATCTCACCTCAATTGAATTCTTAAAATGCCGCAGTGCTTTTTTTTATGCTATTTTAAAGATACTAGGAACTGATGTTGTTTGGGAAACTAAAAAAGTGTTGTGCTCAAGCTTTACATGTTACTTCTAGATAGAAGATGTCTTTGTGTGGCATAAATAGAATGAGATAGTCTTTGGAGCCATTCAGATGGATCATAGTGAATCGTTTCCTTCAACCTATACTGGAGTTTGTTTAAAAGGAACACCTAAGAATCATCTTAGAAGGGTGAGTTTGATTTGGAGTGTTGGTGCCAATTGGACTATTTGCTGTTGGCCTCCCCCCTAGATCACTACATTTAGGTCTTTAGTCCAAATCAACTGGATTTCGCGAAGTTCAGTCGAAGCTACTCCAAATTAATTTTAGGCTAATTTGCTTCCTTCGATACAAACTGATTATTTAAGACGTACTTTCACAAAAAGGCATTATTATCCAAATTTCCAAACTAAAATGTGAAATTGCTATTAATGTCAAACTAAATGATACAAACATGGAAAGTAACTTGCGTCTTGGAATAAGAAATTACAATAGATAAGATTATTAATGTATAAAAATTGGATCATACTCCTGTCCAGAAGAGTCATGTACAAGTCCAGTTTAAAAAGTCTGAATATTTTGTAACTTGATCAAATTTTAATCTGGGTTCAGAAAATTCCATGTTTAACCTTTGTTTTTTTCCTGGAACTGACTGGCACTCATTATGAGACAAGATTTGGAACTGGATATGTTTTTGTCTCTTGCTGAGATTTTGTTGCTGTTGTTGTTGATATAGCACTTCTACATTTTGAGATGATAAGTGAGAAGATAAATCAACTAAAGATGTTTGCTGTTTTGCTCGTTAAGATAAGTATAAAGAAGGCAGAACTAACACTCCTTTGTTTGTTGTAATGTAATCATCCTATAAATAGATTACTCAATCTTGTCATTAATTATATTCTACTGTCACATATTTTGAGCGTATTGTGTCATTGTGCTGTACTAGTTTGTTCAATTTAATACTAGATGCTAGAATTCTTTTTATAGATCTCGAGCAGAGTCAGTAAACCTAATACCATTTTCGTCTTGGATCTGGCAATAGCTAAAGTAGTAACGAGAGTTTTTTAAGGTTGATGAACCAGTGGAAAATAAAGAATGAACTAGAAATCCTTGTTCTGTAAAGGTTTTCTGCAATTTAATATGAGTCTAGTATCATGCTCTTATTATAAAGCTTCATGGGACGATTGTGGTGAGCCTCAAATAGAACCTTTCTCAGCCCTCAACATTCAAAAATAGAAGTGATTGCAAAGATACCTCTGAATATTTGTTATATCCCCTTGAGGTGCCTTCAGATCTCTTTGAGGCGGTTGTTTTTACTAGAATGCCAAGGAATGGCATGTACAAACTGAAGTTATTTGCAGTTTAGGTAGGTGACAGGAAACAGGTTTGATATAATTCATTTTGCTGATCGACTGCATGTTTCAGGGAGATGATCCAGCACAGACCATACACTCAGAAGGTTGATGTTTACAGTTTTGGGATTGTCCTGTGGGAGCTGATCACCGGGATGCTCCCCTTCCCAAACATGACAGCTGTTCAGGCAGCCTTTGCAGTGGTGAACAAGGGCGTCCGTCCTACAATCCCCAATGATTGCCTGCCCATACTTGCAGAGATCATGACTCGTTGCTGGGATGCCAATTCGGATGTACGGCCACACTTCTCTGACGTCGTCTTGATGCTCGACCGTGCTGAGACTGAGATCACCACTGGTGCTCGCAAGGCGCGTTTCAGGTGCTGCATCACCCAGCCCATGACAGTGGATTAATAAGTCAACTGCAATCTAATGGGAATCTCAATAAGGAAACACAAAAGAAGGGGAGGAACTTGGGTAGATAAGTTGCTGTTGATTGTAATTGTGTATTTATGATGATCAAATATCTATGTTTTACTAAAGCTTATAAAGTGAAAGTGATGATGATAGAGTTTCATAACTGCCGTTTTTTTTTTTTTTTTTTTTGTAATTTAAATTTCCATTATAAATTTGTTGTGATTTATGTGGCTACATTTGGCAGGAGAATGAGATATTTTATTTTTTCTCTTTCTAGATATCTTTTTTTATAAATTAAGAATTAAGTTGATATCAAACCATCTACAGTTTCCTTTCAAATGAGAATATAAAGTTTTGGTTAGTCGGGATTTCTTCCAGTGAAAGCTTAGGGCGAAGATTTGTAATGGAATCCGTCAGCCACCGAGTTGACTTCACAGAAGATGAATTTGGACTGTCGTAAAAGATTATAACAAACAAATGATATCCGAGATAAGAATTCTGATATCCCATCGAGGGTCCCAAATCCCATTTAGGATACTTGCAATTGTAAGATTATCCGTTTCTATTTTAATATTGTCAATCTTTATGTGTAGTTTTAATGAGTGTGTTCCGCATAGCTAGCGCTTCTGTTTAGCATTATTAGTTTTTATTTTAATAATGTCAATCTTCTTGTGTTTATCTTTAAGGGATTTTTGCAGGAAACCACTCGTTATATGTCACTATTTGCACGAAATCACCCGCTATATCGATATTTATTTTAAACTATCCAATTATCTATCTCCGTTAACGCAAAGCCACCCATACCCCTCTGCCGTCCACTTTGCCGTTTAAGTGTGTAAATTGTCTCTTTTGCCCTCACTTTTTTTTAAAATTAGCGGGCTTCTACCAGCCTGAACGAGATGATAACGATAAATTAAGTTGAATATCTCTTCTCCCTCCCTCTAGTCAGATTTGCCCCAAAAAAGAGAGCGAAGGCGAGGCGATCTTCAATTTCGTCATTCTGGTTCATCGTGGGTGATTTCTGGGTGAATTTCGGGAATTTGTGGTTTAGGGTTCTCAGTTTATCAGTGTTCTAAGGGGAATTTGGGGCTTTAGGGTTGTCTAAGTTTCCAATTTGGGATTTAGGGTTCCAAACTGGAATTTGGGGCTTTTCCAAATTTGGGTTTTTTTTCCAATTTGGGGCTTTAGGGTTATTGGGGCTTTTCTCCTGGCGAAGACGATTCCAACCACTAGAAGAACTGCAAGGAAAATCTGGCGAAGGGAGCTAGAGTGAGGAAGAACTGCAAGGAAGAACTGTAAGCATCTCAGGGTGTTAAAGGTACTACTGGTATTCTTGATTTTGATTGAGATAAGGTTTGTGGTTAGGGTTTTATATTGTTTAGGGTTTCGTACTTTGTTGACTAGTGAAGTGTGCGATGTGGTTGTCCATTCTCTTTAATCGATTATGCCTTTAAGAATCTTTTTTTTGTTAAAGCTGAACATATGATGTGGATGTATATGTGGTTATCTCTGCCCATACAAAGAACAACAACCTCCTAATTTGTTTCTCTTTAGCCTTCAATGCTTCTTCATGCTTCAGGTTTTTTGCTTCCAATTCTTTCTTTTGATTTGCCAATCTTTGGATTATGTTCATTGCATTTGTCTCGAATGGAGCATCGATCCACTCACAAAAATCACAGCCTTTGGAGCCATTTGATGTATATGATGAGCAACTCAAAAACCTCCTTCCATAGTGATACGGGGTTAGCCGTGTAGAGGATGGATCTAGGCAACGGATCTCAAAACAAAAGAAAACATAAGATTAGAACAATGGCGGAAGTGAAACTAATAGATAGGATAATAGATAGAACCAATAGAAACGACGAGAAAACCCGCTTGCTTGATAGCAAGGAACCTTGTCGAACGATCTACCAACCCGATCTCTACAACGCCACACAACCAAGAATCGCTGACGAACTTGGAGCACGGAGAGGATTGCTTATGAAGTACGAAATCACCAACTCCAGAGGGACTTGACAAAGACGAAAACAACTAAGCAGGAAAGAACAATCGATTGAGACTCTCACGGGGAGCCGAGTTTTCAAAGCAAAAACCAAGCTCTGTTTTTGTGTTTTAACAATGTGAGAAATCTAACTAATGAAGAAGACAAGGGAGGCCTTAAATACCCTAGGAGGGCCGGCCCTAGCTTCCCAAAACGGGTTACACTTAATCCCGAAATATCCGAAAATAGAAAGCTGAAAATAAATAAATAATAATCCTAAAAATATCCAATGCAGAAATTAATAAGATTAAACATATGTAACGTTGACCAATAAAGTCAACGCCTTGACTTTGGACTTGTCATCTTCGTCATGTGATACATCATGTGCCATAAACGTCTCCAGCTCTTGACGTAGTTCCTTCAATCTTGACCTAGTAATCGGTCCATCAAAGGTTGACACTAATGGCGGGGATGATTCCTCATCATTCTCCCCTTCTTGAAAAGGACTCGTCCTCGAGTCATCAACATCAGCGGCTGCATAAGGGGTAAGATCACCGACATTGAATATCGGGCTCACGCCATAGTCATCGGGCAGCTCCAACACATAGGCATTGTCCCCTACTCTCTTCAGCACCTTGAACGGTCCATCACCTCTGGGAGACAGCTTCGACTTCCTCTGCTCAGGGAACCGCTCCTTGCGCAGGTGTAGCCACACCAAGTCGCCGGGCTCGAACAACACTTGACGCCGGCCGTGATTAGCTCGGGCTGCGTTCTTCGCTGCAGTAGCTTCCAAACGAGCCTTAGTCCGCTCGTGCAGCTCCTTCATGAACTCAACCTGTCTATCAACATCAAAGTCTGCTCGTTCCGGTAAAGGCAACGGCTTAAGATCCAAAGGGGTTAGGGGATTCAAACCATACACACATTCAAAAGGGGACATATTGGTAGAAGAATGAATAGTCCTATTATAAGCAAACTCAACATGTGGTAAGGCATCTTCCCAACTTTTCAGATTAGATTTAATAACAGCCCTAAGGATAGTACCCAATGTACGGTTAGTGACCTCAGTTTGTCCATCTGTCTGGGGGTGACTAGCAGTAGAGAACAACAACTTAGTACCAAGTTTACCCCACAAAGTCTTCCAAAAGTAACTCAGAAATTTGACATCCCTATCACTCACAATAGTACGAGGTACACCATGTAACCGAACAATCTCTCTAAAGAACAAATCAGCAACATTCCTAGCATCATCAGTTTTATGGCAGGCAATAAAGTGAGCCATCTTAGAGAACCTATCAACAACCACAAATATAGAATCTCTCCCCTTCTTAGTCCTAGGCAATCCCACAATAAAATCCATACTAATATCAACCCAAGGAAAGCAAGGAATAGGCAAGGGAGTATAAAGACCATGCGGTTTTGCCTTAGATTTAGCCTGTAAGCACTCAACACAGCGTTTGATAAAATTCTCTACATCCCTAAGCATGTGTGGCCAATAGAAATGAGTATGCAACATGTTATAAGTCTTATCTCTACCAAAATGACCCATCAATCCACCTCTATGGGACTCATCAACAAGTAACAACCGTAGAGAACAAACAGGAATGCACACCTTATCAACTCGAAACAAGAATCCATCAAACAAGAAAAACTTATCAAATGAACCCTTTTCCACACAATGCTTATAAATCACTCCAAAATCAGCATCCATATCATACAACTCCTTAATATAAACGAATCCAAGGACTCGAGCATCCAAAGTAGTCAAGAGTGTATGTCTCCTAGAAAGGGCATCAGCTACAACATTATCTTTTCCTTTCTTATACTTAATCACATAGGGAAATGTTTCTATGAATTCCATCCACCTACCATGCCTCCTATCCAACTTATCTTGACTCCTAAAATGCTTTAAGGACTCATGATCAGTTTTAAGCACAAATTCTCTAGGCCAAAGGTAGTGTTGCCAAGTTTTCAACACTCTAAACAAGGCATATAATTCCCTATCATAAGTAGAATAATTCAAGCATGCACCTTTCAACTTTTCAGAAAAGAAGGCAATAGGCTTACCTTCCTGCATGAGGACTCCTCCAATACCAATGCCAGAGGCGTCACACTCTACTTCAAAGGGGCGAGTGAAGTCAGGCAGAACCAGCAATGGCGCGTGTGTCAAACGATCCTTGAGAGTCTGGAACGCCTTTTCTTGAGCTTCACCCCAACGGAATGGAGTATTCTTCTTTGTGATCTCTGTCAGCGGGGCTGCAATGGTGCTAAAATCTCGAACGAACCTCCTGTAGAAGCCAGCCAGGCCGTGGAAACTGCGCACGTCACCTAGGTTCTTCGGGGTCGGCCAGTCACGGATGGCTTGCACCTTCTCTTGATCCACTTGCAGTCCATGAGCACTCACGACAAAACCAAGAAACACAACTCTGTCAGTGCAAAAATCACACTTCTTCAGATTTCCATACAACTGTACAACTCTGAGAGTGGATAAAACTTTCCCGAGGTGCTCTGCATGTGCTTCCAAAGATTTATTGTAGATCAGAATATCATCAAAGTAAACTACAATAAATCTACCAATAAAAGATCTCAAGACATGATTCATAAGACGCATAAAAGTAGAGGGGGCATTAGTCAAACCGAAAGGCATAACAAGCCACTCATACAAACCAAACTTCGTCTTGAATGCTGTCTTCCATTCGTCTCCTTCCTTCATCCGGATTTGATGGTATCCACTGCGAAGATCGGTCTTGGAGAAGGTGGAGGCGCCATGGAGCTCATCCAACATGTCATCGAGCCTGGGGATCGGGTGCCTGTACTTGATCGTGATGTTATTAATAGCCCTGCAATCAACACACATACGTCAAGTATTGTCCTTTTTGGGGACGAGTAAGACAGGCACAGCACACTGGGATCGGCTCTCTCTAACATACCCTTTATCTAGAAGGTCCTGGACTTGGTTCTGGATTTCATGGGTCTCAGTAGGGTTCATCCTATAGGCAGGCCGGTTGGGTAGGGTAGCACCGGGAATCAGGTCTATTTGGTGCTCAATGCCTCTAATAGGGGGTAGGCCAGGGGGTATCTCATCCGGGAAAACATCAAGGAACTCAGCTAAAAGGGTCTGGACAACAGCTGGGAGTGTAGCTCGGTCTTCGTCACCTAACAGGGTATAGGCCTGACAAAGGGACATGAGGGCGACGTCCGGGGGAAGGTAATCTACCAGGTGGTCTCTGCTGGATGCTAAGAGCACTCGACTAGGGGTAGAGGTGAGGGTGAGGTCGGTCCGTGTGGAGGCAGTGGATGGTTCGGCTGGGGACTTACCCTTACGCTCGGCCTCTCTTTTCTTATCATAAGCCTCAGCCACTTGAAGCGGCGTCATCGGTTTCAACACCACTTTCCTACCACGAAACTCAAAGGTATGTTGGTTAGTACGTCCATCATGAATAACATGTCTATCAAATTGCCAAGGACGACCTAACAAAATATGACAAGCTTGCATAGGAACAATATCACATAAAATTTCATCCTCATAAGTTCCTAGCTTAAGTGTAATTTTAGCTTGCTTATTCACCTTGAGTTCACCACAGTCATTCATCCAATGAAGTCTATAAGGTCTAGGATGCAAAAAAGTAGGGAGTTGCAGTTTATTAACTAATTCAACACTAGCAATATTACAACAACTACCACCATCAATAATCATGTTGCAAACTTTCCCTTTAACAAGACATCTTGTATGAAACAAATTCTCACGCTGATTATCATCACAAGGAGCCTGATTAACATGCAAAGTCCTCCTAACAATCAATGAATCACCATGCTCATATTCAATAAAATCCAAATCATCATCATTGGCATGCTCATTCATATCATGGCTAGCAACTAAATTTTCATGCTCAGTGTCACACTCAGACTCTACACGAGTATTAGGACAATCCGTTGCCTAGTTTCTTGCAGTATGAGCTGTATACATCCTTGGCCTTAAATTGCACTCGCAAACTATGCCACCATTATATGAAGGGGAATATTGGGATGGCATTTTCTTGCAACCAATAACATAAACAATGTAAACTTACTATTTCAACTGAAGTTTACAAATAGAACCCTAAACCTGACTCCAATTGATTTTCCTAAATCAATAATTAGAACCTTAAACTTGACTCCAATTGATTTTCCTAACAATTCAACTAACAATACAATTCGGGTAAGAAATCCCTAATTCGACTAACAATACAATTTTTATACAGAAATTGAACGACCTAATTCGACTAACACAATCCATAATTCGAAAAGAGATATTCAACTAATTTGACTAGTGAAGTCCCTAATTCAAAAAACCCTAATTCGGAAAACTCAAATTTCACTAATTCGACTATCCAATTCTTCCCAAAATCTTTTTCAATGTATAAAAATTGAACGACCTAAATTGAAGAATCAAATTTCTTACTCAATTTGCAGAATCGTCTTCGTGTCTTCTCCTCACCTTTGTGAATTCAACCTTCGCTGCTGCTCCCTCAACATTGCTCAGCGGAGATAGATAATTGCCATTTCCCCAGTACAAGCCATCAGATTAAAAGAAAGAATCGAGCTCAATTTCTCGTCAAAATAGCGTCCCCTAAACGATATATCATCGGTTTCCAAAATGACCATAAATGCCCATAATTAAAAAAAAAAGTGAGGGCAAAAGGGACAATTTACACACTTAAACGGCAAAGTGGACGGCAGAGGGGTATGGGTGGCTTTGCGTTAACGGAGATAGATAATTGAGTGGTTTAAAATAAATATCGATATAACGAATGATTTCGTGCAACTAGTGACATATAACGGGTGATTTCCTGCA
This sequence comes from Rheum nobile, assembly GCA_027886185.1. Taxonomy (NCBI): domain Eukaryota; kingdom Viridiplantae; phylum Streptophyta; class Magnoliopsida; order Caryophyllales; family Polygonaceae; genus Rheum; species Rheum nobile. Next base: position 830,670 of record WOAB01000481.1, read on the forward strand.
AAAACTCATATCTTTAATGTGTAACACCCCCAGGCCAGTGGTGCTACAGTGCCATAATCCGGAAGGATTATAAGGCGGGTGAAAAGAAAAAATGCAAAACATGACCCATATATAATATCAAAAGCAGCACAGCGGAAAACCTGTAAAACCTGTCCAGAGTTTGAAACCACCAACAACTTAACATACTGAAATACAACCATTTACAAACCAAAAACCAACAACCAAAAACCAAAACCAATACAATAGATAACCCAGTCAAAGTCCGAAACCAAAACGACACGTGCAACAAGTCAAGTCCAAACCAAAAGAGTAGAGTTCTCGACTCCAAAACCGACGATGATCAGGAACCTCCTTGTTGGCGCTGAACCTGAAAAGCCTGATTGACTGAGGGACCCGATACCCCAGCCAACCACGGCACGTAAACCACAGTTGATCAGTCTCGTGAAAGACTATGGCAAGATTCCTCAAGCCAAAACAGTTCCAAACACATACATATATCACCAATCAACTCACAACAACGACAACACGCCACACAATATATAATATCATAACTATACTTAATCATATCAACCAACCAATGCCAACCACACGTCAAAACATATACACACACTATCACATACCATTCATTACACATCCTTATCCAACTCTTCACTATACTAACCTCAATCAATCCATCCTCAAACTCATCACAAGCATAAACGAATAAAACGATCCAATCCAACTTCATTGACACGTCCAATCCATCCTTCTCTCTATTACTAATACCTTAATCAACAACTCTATGCACATACACATCTCTTACTACTGACTTACAACCAAAGCTAACCAATTATACTGAACTCACTACTACACTAACACAACAAAATCAATTAACCTTCACATCAACAAACACATAAGCATCAACGAGATAATCATCACATATAAACATAACAAAATAACGATCCAGGCCAGCCACCCTTCTGGTGTCGCCTGTTCGTTAATATAGACTGTAACTCATACACTCAAATTCAAACCATGTGGCCCACACCCTCAAGATGGGAAACCAACCTTCACAACATCCACACAATCGACCTTCATAATCAATCAACATACCCTTTTATCCGAAACTAGCTAATATCAGCATCCACATCAACAGAGATTCACAACTTTGACTAGTTACAATTAACAATATAACACACGAAATTCACAACCACAACCAATGGCCAACAATGACCCACAACCACAACTAATAACAATCAACGTCCAACATAAACCAATTATCAAACATACAACCAAATTACCAACACAACCACTTAATCAAGTACATAATCAACATTCATCACAAATCCACGTATTCAGGTACACAACCAATATCATTAACACAACCACTTAATCAAGTACACAACCAACATTCAACACATAACCAACACACACAACCACCAACACCTCCAATCCAACCTCCGTCTCCACCACCACATCACCGGGTGAGACAATCAACACACACAACCACCAACACCTCCAATCCAACCTCCGTCTCCACCACCACATCACCGGGTGAGACAATCAACACACACTTTCCGGATGAGACTTTCACCATCCAACCCTTGGCCCTTAACGACGTAGGCGTGCACCCTATGCGGTTTGGTGAGACTATCATCACCTGACCCTTCGACCTTCGGGGGTTCATACCCACCGAGGCCCTAAATATAAGGACTTTCACCAACCAACAACATTCCACCACTACACCGACACCAATTCAAACACTTCATATGACAACCAATCAAATATCACATAATCACATACACACACACAATTCAACACACACACACAAACTCAATCCAACACATACACACACAAACTCAATCCAACACACACACACATTCAATCCAACACACGCACACACACGATCCAACACATGCACACACACACACACATTCAATCCAACACACACACACACACGATCTAACACACACACACACATTCAATCCAACACATACACACGATCCAACACACACACACACACATTCAATCCAACACATACACACGATCCAACACACACACACACACATTCAATCCAACACATTATCACACCTCATCACACATCTCATCCAAGCCATTATATAGTCAAACAAACCAATTAAAATAATAGCTCAAGCAACGGTAAAATTAAACATAATCAGTTTATAAAAACATATAAGTTAGCAAGGATCCTCTTGCCTCAAGTCGAACCACAACGACCTCAGAGATCTCCAGTCAATCCGAACGAACCTGCGAAATCAATCCGAGCAAATCTCTGGCATTAATTACTCATCCAATCCACAACCAAATAAAACCCCAATTCAAAACCCTAAAATCAAACCCTTAATCAATTAGGTCAATCACACCCTATCTTAGTCAATTTATGCCTGCGCAATTCAAATGAACCCAACAAATTAAACCCCCAAATCAAACCCTAAATCATTCCTAAAAAAATTCCAATCAAACAAACCCCACACAATTCAACCAAAGCTCAAATTCAACAATACGGTCACACACTTTCCTCTTCCACTGTCCACGAAGAACAATTCAACATCAATTCGAAATTAACCCATAAGCTTACCTTGTCGACAACCAACGGTAGTCACCGGGGAGGCTTCTCGACGCCGGAACTCAGCAGCCACACCAGCGCAACACAGCGGACAGCAGCACAACAGCAACAACACGCAGCAGAACACCAACAGCGGCTCCGACTTGTAAAAATTCGTTCTCCCTGCTCAGGACTCCAAATGCGATGATTCCAACTCGAGGAGTTAGATATACGAGTCTAGTTTACTTCCTCAAAATTTCAGACCAAAATAATGAGTGAGCAAACAGTTATTATCATTCTCCTGAGACGTCGCAGACGGGGCAACAGCACAGCAGTGGACAGCAGCGGATCCGGATCTGTGCAGCAGCTCGTCGCGGTTCAACAGAGGTTCGGCTCGCCTCTTCGGTGGCTCGACTCAGCAGCTCCACCGTGGCTTCACGCACCGGTGAACCAGCATAGCCACGAACAGCAGCAGCGACTCGCGGCTCCTCTTCGCCGGAACGCACAGCGGCGACAACGGTCTCGCTCAACCATTCTCCGCGGCTCGCACCAGCTCGTCGCGACCCGAACCAAGGAGGAAGGTGGTGACCGGCAGGATTCGGAGGTGGTGCCCATCGGCGGAGAACGAACAGTTCACGGGAAGAAGAAGGCAACGACCACCTTTGAACAAGAAGACCAAAAGGGTTTTATGCCCCAAATTCCAGATCCACTTTCCCCCTTTTTTCTGATTTTTCTTCCCCAAATCTGATTTTAAGAGATCCAAAAATTTTATTTACCATTTTGCCATTTTTATAACATTTGGGGTATTTCATAATGAGTGTGTTCCGCATATCTAGCGCTTTGGTATGAGTACAGTTGATTTCCCTTCCTTTCTGCCATGATTAATATTGGATTTGCCTTGTCATTTCGAAATATAAATCCAATCGTTGAATCGTCATTAGTTTTGCATGATCCATTGCCATTAATTTTTATTACTCTATCTGCTGTTTTTTTCCATCTTAAGTTTTTTTTCTTCTAGTTTTTCATTTATCTTTTTATTATCTTCTTTTATTTTTCTGGCAAGTGCAATCGACATTCCACATTTTTGTTTTATTTCATTCAGATGTAATATTTTGAGTGAATTTGATAAGGTCCTTTATCATTGTAGGTGTATGGTTAATATGTGAGAATGTTTTCTAATTCATAAGATACCAAATACTCCACCAAGTAGTTGACATTTCTTCAAAATGTGAGCTTGTTAACTTTTGTCTAATTTCATCTAGAATTTCTTCAATATTTTGATTATTGGTGTTTAAATTTCTGATATAGTTCCTTGTATCGGCATTGATTTTCTTGATTGACTATAGAGTGTGTTTGCATTTTAGCAGAAGGTGCTCTGTATCTTCAAGTTGAGAGCTACAAGAGATACAACCAGAAGGGATTGCTATGTTGGTCATCCATTTTTAATTATTTTGCACAAGAAGTTTTTTGACTTTTGGATAAGAATCCAATTTTCAAACCCATGCGGAAACATATGTCGTGTAAGTCATATTTTTATTGATTAATTGCATTGCTTATTTTGTTGAAAACCAATCATTTTTTCTGGTCTTCCTATATAGTTGGTTTGTTATTCGGTTAACTAGGATCTGGATGTTACCAATTACGTTTACGACTTTATAAGGTAATAGTTGTCGCAGTTTCTGAATGTTCCATTTCTTGTGCCCATCAATGAATTCTTCAACCAAAATGTTAGGTTATGTCCCAGATGGAATGTTCAATGTTGTATTTAGTGGTTTTTACGAGGTCCATCTATCCTTCTAGAATCAAATTGTCCTTCCATCACCAACTTGCCAGATAAGTCATTTTTCAAATTCTTGTCTAATGTCCATCATTTTATTCCACCGCCACGAACAACTTCCTTTATTTTCATATTTTAGAACATGTTGGTTCTTATCGTATTTTTCTGTTACTATTTTAACCCAAATGTTATTCAATTATGCTAAGATTTTCCATACAAGTTTAATTGTAATGCATGGTTCATGTCCTTTGATTTCATGAATCCCAGTCCGCTAAGTTTGGTTGGCTGACGCATTTTATTCCATTTGATTAGTGGTTTGTGTGGTTGGTCTTTGATCCAGAAGAAGTCCATGTTGATTCTATCTAGTTCATTATGAGTTGTTGTTGGTAGTATAAAACTTTGCATAATAAAATTAGGTCTTGTTGCAAGATAGATTTTATTAGAGTTGTTCTCTCTGCTTATGATAAAGAGTTTCCTTTCATTTAGTCAGTTGGTTCCTTGTCTTGACTATTACTTCCTCAAAGGTTTGTGAATTGACCCTTCCATTTATTGTTGAGCAGCCAAGGTGTTTTTCGAGAGATGTCATATCTGTAATGGTGAGAATACCTAGGATCTCTAGTTTTTTTCGTGTTTGAAACCTTTTGATCGAGTACCTTGAATGCCGACTTATGAAAATTAACCTTTTGTCTTGATAAAATATTCATTGATTATTTGGTTTATTTCTCTACGGTTCTCATGGTTTGTTGTTGAAAATATCACGATGTCATCAGCAAATGCTAAGAAGGGGATCCTTGTTCCTCTTTGCGTCAGTTCGAATCCAATTGGTTTTTTGTTCCTTTCCATTGATTGTTTTAATCTCATGGTCCTGATTTCTGCTCCAAGGATAAACAGGAATGGAGACAAAGGATCTCCTTGGTGAAGTCCTCTTTCAGGTTTGAAGATTTCTATTGGTCCATTGTTAACTAAACTGAAAATGAAACAGTTGAGATGCACTCTCTAATCCAGCTTCAAATTTATCACAGAATTTGATTTGTTTCAAGATGTCTAGAATAAATTTTCATTCAATCCGGTCATATGCCTTTTCCATATCGAGTTTAATAGCAATATATCCTTCAATTCTCTATCTTGATTTAAAAGAGTGGAAAATTTCATGAGCAATTAAGATATTGTTTTGGATTGCTAGATTTGCCACAAATGTCCCTTGTAGGGCGTGGATCAATTTTTCCATTGTTTTTTCAATCTCTTTGTAAGTATTTAGATAAAATTTTGTTTTTGTGGAGCAGAGACTTATTGGTCGATAATTGTTCGTTAAGTTTGGGTTATCATATTTTGGTATTAGCGTAAGGAAAGTGTGGTTGGCCTGTTTTAAGATTTTCCCAGATAAGAAAAATCTAATTATAACTTGGGTCAATATTTTTGACACAATTCAGTTGTCATTCCATCAGGTCCTGGAGATTTAACTTGCCCGATTGCAAAGACTGTGATTTTTATTTCTTCATTTGTCAATGCTTTCGTGAGGTTTAGATTATCTTGGCCTGTTATTTTTATTTGTGTAATATCAAAATGTTTTTGTAGGATATTCTCATTAGTAGGGGAGCTTTTGAATCTTTTAATAAAGTCGTTACGAATTTCATTTCTGATATTTTCTTCTCCAATGATGTTCGTTCCTTCAAGTGTTCTGATTTCTTTAATAATTCTCCTATTTCATTTACCAGTGCTATTATGCAAACATAGCTGACATTTGTGTCATTAAATTTAATATGCTTTGTTTTTGCTCTTTGATTCCAAAATATTTTTTAAAAGCTTAAAAGTTATTCCTTTTTTTTTAATTACTCTTAGTTGTTTTTCTATCAGACTTCTATTCGCATTGTTACATATGATCTTTTGTATCTCAGTGAGTTCTTCTTAAATCTTGTGGAGTTGTTTAAATAAGTTGCCAAAAGTATTTTTGTTTCATTGCTTAGCCTGACGTTTCAAAAGTTGTGTTTTTATGACAAAGTCATACATTCTAGAGCCATGGTTTGGGGTCCTTCACGCATGTTTCACCACATTTTTGAAGTCCTTCCTTGTCATCCAATTGTTATATATTTTTTTTAAAGGGTGGCTTTTATGCGGTGTTGTTGTAGTTAGCTCAACTAAAATTACGCAATGAGTAGAGCTTGTGAATCAATGTTTTTTTTTGTTTTTTATGTCTGAATATCAATGTAAGATTTGGTTATGGACTAGAATTCAATCCAATTTTTCATACATGTTATCTATCTCTGTTTTATTTTTCCTCCATGTAAATTCATTTCCATGGGTAGGGATATCTAGTAGTTCACACATTTTCAAATTTATTAGTCTGTTACAACTGTTGTTATTTCAAGTTTGTCCCTCGACTTTTTCCAGAGAGCATTGAATTTGATTTAAATCTCTCAACATAATACAAAGAAAGAGGGCTGATTTTAATAAATAGGATCATTTCATCCCAAAATACACTTTTTGTGGATTCAGTTGGTGGAGCATAATCAAGTTAGTGTTAATTTAGTATTTGTAGTCATGTTTTAGTATCTCAAACTTATGAATTTTGCATTGATACTTTCCAATTCAAGGAGTTCATTTGTCAGTTGGTATATTTTCGACATAACACATAAACCTCCAGAATATCCAATAGCAGGAGAAAAGAAAAATTGATCCAAATAAGTTTTTTTCCAAGTTCGTTCCAGAGTTTGTTTATCTGTATGAGTTTCAAATAGTGCAATAAGTTGATTTTTTTCAATTTTGCAGAATAATTCAATGTCAATCCATATGTTTTTTCTTCCAATACCCATACAATTCTATGAACAAATCTTCATAAAAACAAAATTTTGAGGGGTAAGTTTTGGTCATACATTTTCTCTCATTTGTATACTCTATTTCAATTTTAATGTTTCTTTGTGATTGTAGAGATGCATCTACAAGTTCAGGGAGGACTTGTTTCTCATATAAGTAAAAAAATAGTTTCAGAAGGACAAACACATCATATGAGAAGTTTTGTACGATCTGTTTACATCCCAACATAGAGAAAAACCCGCTCATAACACAAGAAAAAAGAGTCGGTTACGAATAAGATTTTGTCAATAGTAAACACATTCAGGTCGTTTATAACAGTATGGTATAAAATATAAGGTTTTATAATCTAAATCTGTTGCATATAACATAAATGAGCACTGGATCAATTATAAGAGTACAATTTGAGGAGCAATGAGTCACGTGAATCATGTTCCAATATCCACTCCGTTCACCGGTTTGCTTGTGATTAGTGTCATTATGGTTGAATTCATAAATAACAGAGAGAGTCTAGCTGAAAAGCACAACTACAACGAAGAGACAAATTTAATATAAGACCAGGCAAGAAACATAGTTCAAGAAAATTCATTTTGTTCGTAATTAGAGACAAGGTTATAAAGCAAAATCTCATACAAGTCCAACAGATAGTCCAGTTCTAGTACATGATTAAATGGTACATCATGTAAATTCAAATTTCACCAGTGCCATATACTAGAATAGAAAAATCATTATCAGGGGCTTGCCACAAAAACATGTGACCAATAGCGTAATCATGAGTAAGTGTTTCATCAGTAGACATATTAAATTGTAATATGTTTTGATTAAGGGTGATAGAGACTTGCATGATTATTTTTTGGAAAGTTGGTTGTCCTTTGTCACTAGTTTTTGGCAATTGAGTTTCGCACCGGATTTTTTATGCCCCGCATCGTATTTTGGACGCTTGGAGGTGGCGTTCAAAATTGAACCAGGTTTTTATATGCCACTGCATAAAAACCGGTTCATATAAAAAAAAATTATTGCTTATTTTATTTTTAGAAAAAGGTTGACACCAAACCAATTTTTATGCGCTACTATGTAGTGCATAAAAGAAAGATTCAACTTTTAAAGGATTTTATGGTCTATGTCGTAGAGCATAAAGGGTTTCCTCACAACTTTTATGCTCTACGTCGTAGCATATAAAGGTTTTCCCAAATAACCTTAATGCGCTATATTGTAGCGCATAAGAGCTATAAGGAGGAAATCAAAGGAGATTTCTAGGGTTTAGGGTTTTATACATTACAATACATTGTATAAGATTTATCGCTTCAGAGATTAAAATAAAAAATAGATAGTGGCGCATAAAGGGTGTATGCACAAATTCATTCAACAGTCTAACGAAACGAACAACACATTAATGAGATTGCATACCACTTTGGGCCTCTGAGCATATAATATGAAGTCATCTGGATCATTTTTTGTGGATTTTGGCACTTGAAAGTCTCCACCTTTTTCAGAAGTAACATGCAGATCTCTCTTATTTGAATGTGAAACAACATCAATCATGACAAGAGTGACGATGTGAATACTTCTAACATTGGGGCCATATCTAGCTCTTGGATGTCTTTTATCCGGATTAAATTCATAAATCTCAAACCTTGCACTATAATCTATGAGACCCTAAATCCCAAACCCTAAAACCCTTAACTCTATACCCTAAAACCCCATCAAATCCTTCTCACGGCCTTTATGCTCTACTATAACCCTTTATGCGCCACACTGTTTAGCATAAGGGTTGTGAGAGGGATTTAGCGGGGTTTTTAGGGTTAAGGATTTTAGGGTTTATGGTTTATGATCTCATAGAATAATGTGCAAGGTTTGAGACTTATGGGATTTGGAAATTTAGGGAAGAAGAAGAGGTATGTGCGCTACTATATAGCGCTTTCTTATACGCTACCTCGTAAAGCATAAGGTGAACCAGGTATTTTCAATAAACCCGGTTAGGTTTGATAAAAATACTCGGTCTCTTATGCACTACCTCGTAGCGTATAAGGGAAATACTCGATTTAAAAAACCGGGTCTCTTTATGCTCTATATAGTAGAGCATAAAGAGTAAACTGAGTTTTTAAAAAATATTTATAGTAACGCATATGTAATACCCCTAAATTACCTTAGGAATATTACCGCCAATGACCTCGGATCACATATCCAAAATCACCCATGGCTTTACAATATTGATCGCAAATACAAATTAATACAAATAATAATATATTAAATCCAAAATTTTCTCACAAACGACGTTGCTAAAGATGGCAATCCAATAGTACATCAAAGTATCAGCGGAAGACTTATAAAATAACAAACTCCAAAACAAGATCTCAACCTTATTCAAAACAAATGTCAAAATACCAAAAAGAAAACACAGTTGCCTTCAACGTCGTCTTCCCGCATCTTCAACTTGGGAAGATGTACCTGATGTGCCGTATAGGACGGATGAAACCAGCCAACCATGCAAGGAAAAATAAATGTTGGTTAGTCTAATGAAAGACTAAACAAGGGCTCAAACAGAGTGATTCTTGTAGTCGTATATAGTCACTACCCTTGTTTCTCAAATAAAACTCGGTAACGGTATATGACTACAGACTTCTACTGAAATGAAAGAAAAAGATATGATTCAAGAGAAGACGCAACGAAAATGAGTCTTATGGGAAATTAATGAATTTGTTTGGGAACATTATATTTATCACACAATGTTTTGAAAACGTCTCATTGAATATTTAGGTCATCGACCAACCTCACCGCATAATGCAAATCCAAATTGGAAGGGGGACTTACTTTAGACAAGAGACCGGGCGGGTTCCACATTGTACTTCTCGCTCGAGGGTATATTAATTATGTACAAAACGATACTTATCTTATTTAATTTCAAAGCATGCATTTACGTTAAAACTTGTAATCCACACCAATCTCGCAATGAGATATATATCATGGGACGAATCCCGAATTTCGGCACTAGCTAAGTGCACCACCACTTTTATTCGAATAAGGGTAGGTCATGACCCAAAGTATTATGGCAATAATCCTCCTAATACCAAGTTATATAGAAACAGCTAAACCTCGCAAGGTATATAGCGTTCTTATGAATACTCGTGCTAATTAAGCATACAAGTCCACACCAAAGTTGAACTAGCACCCTATAATAATAATAATAATAATAATAATAATATATATAAGGGTCATAACTAGCAATATATACAACCTAGTATATAATTCATATTTATCCACACCATATATCACACAAGTTCCCAAATACAAAATTAAGAATATTTATCCCCACTTAATTAAGACAATAGATTAATTGTCAATTAAGAAAAATATGGAATAAATTACAAGAGCAAACCGCCACTTGCATTGGATTACGAAGAGCTTGAACGACGTAATGAAGATTGTTGCTTTCGAAAAGCAAATTGGCTCCCTGCTTTATTTTCGTTCCATAAGCGATTATGAGATGTACCCAAATCACACAATATAAATAAATTATGATTAGATAAGTTATTCAATAACGATATTTGAAGGATACAAGTCTCGAATTTTAGTTGAATTTATTTAACTCTAAATAAATCAATTTCAAGGCCTTTCAACATAACGATTATCTATACGATACTAATAATCAATTAGTCATATAGTCTAAATAATCATATCATAAATAAATAAATTACTCAATTTATTTATCACTTCATATAACCCAACATATTATCCAATTGTAATGTTATCCCTTAACAAATTACAATTTAAGATAATATCATAAAATATAACTAATTTAATTTTAATACTTCTAAAATTAAATTAACCCAATATGTATCAAATTAACCCCAATTAGCATACATAATCGTGATTAATTAGACAAAAACCGAATTGGGGTACGAATTAGCCATTACAGAATTCGTTCGGTTGGTTCTTGTAGACACCCTCTCGTTGTTTGCTTTGTATCTCCCTCGTCCGAACTCCAAATGATGCGTGGTTGGTGTCTCTGAAAACTAGACTTAAAGACGAAGATTTTGGTACCTAACTCGTAACTAGAGGTGCCCAATTGAAGGAGAATTTCTTTTTGTAAGTGCTTGAACATTTTGTGGACTACCGAAAATGTAAGGCTTGAAATTGGGTAAATTCCTTCAATGGGTGAGGGGGTATTTATAGGGGTTTTGAAGCCCTTAGAGATAGCTTTTCAACCCCACAAATTTCGGCCAAATCCGATCTCAAACGAGATCAGATTTTAGATTTTACCGAACTTTTGATATTACCGGATTGTTTAGCTTATAAGATAAAGGCATAATGACAAAACTACCAGATTTCCAATAGCAACTTGTAAAAAATTCATCTTTTAAAAAATATTGCAAAACTACAAGATTTATGGGATTCTTGCAATTAATAAGGGTTCAATTTATCTTTTCTTTTAAATGTAAATATCAGATAAAGCATTAAATTTTTTGAAAATAAAAGGTAAAAGAAAATCTTAATCCTAGTAATCTAACCTAATTACTCCCAAATCTCACAATTTTACTAGTATCCCTCTTCCTCCTGTCCTCTGCTTCCCTCTTCCTCCGACCTATGCAAAACCGCCGTCTCCCAAACCCTCCCCGGACTCCGGGATAGCCTCCTCCACCGCTCCATCGATGACCACCGCTCCATCGACAACTACGAGCTCCTCTCCCGCCCCCCTCCGGGACCCGACGTGCACTTTCTTTCTCCCACTGCCTCCTCAACTACAAGGGCTTCCTCGACGGCCAGGCTCACCGTGTCTCCCACCTCCTCTGGTCCCGCCAACGTCGCCCCCTCGCACTCCACGCCGACGTCTTCTCCATCGACATCCACCCCACCGCCTCCCTCGGCTTCGGCTACGCCGAATTCTCCGTCTTCTGCCCATGTCCAGAAGCAGCAAGAGTCGTGAACAGCCGATGGATGCGAGGACGACGACGAGGTCGTGCTGCGGAAGCAGCAACCATGGATGCGAGGACGACGGCGCACTGGTTCTGAAGTGGAGAAAGGTCGCGGAGTCGCCACAAAAGATGCTGGAACTTGCTCTCAGCTACCATCTGCACTCAGCTACAATTTCTTGATCTGACCGGCCTACCTGGGATCTCCGACTACGGCCTTGTACCGTTGATCGAAGCCTGTGATGCGGGTTTAGTGAACATCAAGCTCGCCGGCTGCGTGAACCTGACCGACAAGACCGTTTCGGCCTTAACCAAGGATCACGTCGGGACCCTCGAGCTCCTTAACCTCGACGGCTGCGGGAAACTAACCGACGCGAGCCTCGTCGCCGTAGCCGACGACTGTCAGTTCCATGTATGGTTAGGAGAGCTAATGAAGATACATGAAATCAATACACAAGTTGGATTTTTATTATTAAAAAAAAAACATCCTCTGCTGGGGAGTCCTTGGAGGTTAGGATGTATGTTGGAAGCTCTTTTATGTGTCTGCAGCGAGGCTGTCTGGTTGGATTTTTGAGATGCTTTCGAATCATGACCTGCCTTATTCATTAGCAACTAGAGATGTGGCAATGCGCTTCTGAGTGCTTCTAGTTCTAGATCAAGTTGTAGGTATTTAAGTAATTTATCGGTATGCAATCAATTGCTCATGAGGATTGGGTAGGGGTGAAATCTCTGCCGAGTTTATTCACGTGGATTCTTAGTGTGCCTTGTTGTGATATTTTAATTTGTTTGAGATGCTTTTGTTACATAACAGAGCATTATGTACTTTATCATGCCATATTTGTACGAAGTCAGACCACATTTATATGAAGTCAGGTCAATGCTCTGTTATATCACAAAATTTCAAATGTTAGCCAATTTCACATTTCAAAGCAATATTCACTTTATCAGGCCATATTTGTACGTTGTCAGGTCATTACTCTGTTATATTAACTTTAAATTTGAAACACTTAAATTTGCATTTATTAGTTGTGATTATCGTTGAATTGATAACCACTCATAATATTTACGAGTTTTGATAAGAGAAATATGCCTTAAACCACCATTCATACTTGGTTGGTTCCGTAATAAGAAACACTAACCACCATCAAAAATCGATTTTGTACTTGTGTCATTTGAATTCGGATGGGTCAATTTATGCAAGCGTTGAGACAAAAAAAAATCTGGAGGCTTGTGTTTTATGGGGTGAAATATCATTGTTCTTCTCAATCTCATGTTCTTCTATGAAGGACTAGTCTGTAATAACCTAATGGGATATGTGAGATCCAATTTTCATATAAGAAGTTGCTTTTTAAAAAAATAAATAAAATGTTTCATGAGTTTGACTTCTGACCGTCAACTTGCATAAAGACATTGACTTGATGTAGAATACAGAGTCTTTCTCCAATTTCTGACTTTATTTACTTTAAATTTCAAGATAAAAATGCTTTGAATGGTTATCAATTCAACGAGGATCACAACTAATAAATGCAAATTTAAGTGTTTCTCATTACGAAACCAACCAACATTGATTTCAAATTTAAAGTCAATATAACAGAATAATGACCTGACTACGTACAAATGTGACCTGATAAAGTAAATAGTGCTCTGAAATTTGAAACCAACTAACTTTTGAAACTTCATTTGAATTTTGTGATATAACAGAGCATTGACCTGACTTCGTATAAATGTGGTCTGATAAAGTACATAATGCTCTATTATTTGAAACCTCATAACATTTGAACTATCATGTCTGTAATTTTTTTTGGTAAAATAGGACACCGTAGATTAAGATATTACATAATGCTCAAAAAGTTGTTTGATCATAATATGTAATTGATTACAGAAATTTTTATCAACCTATATGGGATTCAAACCCACATCATGTGCAACAAACACATTGCTCTTCCTTTTGAGCTAATAGGCTTTTAAGTAATTTTCCAAGACAGAAGATCAAGCAAAGATACTAGTTAAAAATACAAATACATGATCATTTTCCTAAATCTAAAGCTAGGAAAACAATCTTTACTATAATATGGTATTTGCTTTCCAAATTGAGAAGCAAAACTCATACAGTTAACTTTATCAGACCACATTTATACTTTACCAGGTCATATTTATACGAAGTCAGGTCAATGCTCTGTTATATCACAAAAGTTCAAATATTAGCCAATTTCACATTTCAGAGCAATATTCACTTTATCATGCCACATTTATACGTTGTGAGGTCATTACTCTGTTATATTAACTTTAAATTTGAAACGAACATTGGTTGGTTTCATAACGAGAAATACTTAAATCTACATTTATTAGTTGTGATTCTCGTTGAATTGATAATCACTAAAAATATTTACGAGTTTTAATAAGAGAAATATACGTTTAAACTAACAACATGTGGATGCAGGAAGTGGAGTTCGTGCAGGATAAGTGGAGAGTTGTTAGTTTGTTTCCTAAATTATTGTGTTCAGTTAGTTAGTTTCCTGAGTTGTAGTTATTTCTTAATGACCTGACCTATCTCTGTCATCCAGTTAAAGGGCAAAAGAAGACAATAATCAAATAAGTAAATATATTACTTTACCTATAACATTGGATGTATAAAACAACTTGATAGGATATGATCCCTGCTGTCCTCGAGCATTTTTCGATCTCACAGGTAAAACCACATGGAATCCTTGGAAGTAGATCACAATTAGGAAAATCAGAACCGTTGCAAGAAGGTTTGTCACATTTGGAAGGTTCTGCCTGTACATGTTAAGATGTGACCAGAAAACCCAACTGGATCCAAATATGGTTGAATTGATGAGTCGAACAACTCCAACTGTCAAAATCCACTCGACAAATATCCTAACTCGATCCGATTCAAAAAAACTGAGTTCAAGTCGAGCACCTTCATTGGCTTTCCAGGTTGGAAACCAATACAAGGCCTCCTGCACTTTTCGTAACGCTGCCAAGGGCGAACTAACAGCACAACAAACAACAATGGCAACAAAAAATACGATAATAATATATAAAAAAACTTCCATTCTTTTTCCTTTTGCATTATCCATTATAATGTGTATAATGTAAACAGAGAATGGGCAAGAATCAACAACCCAAATTATCCCAGAAATCCTAGAAACCCCAGTTGAGAGAATGGGCAAGAATCAACATGTAAAATTACATTTTCCTATCGCACATCATGTCGTGCTGGTGTCACACTATCTGTACCAGAGACCGGCGTCCAGCTCATGTCCGTACACAGGCCGGCTGTGGCCACTGCCAGGGTGGTGGATCGGCTTTTGGCTCGAGCGAAGTTCCATCTCAAGAAGCCTCTGGAGCGCCTGCGGCGTTGGGTGGTTGTTTATATCTCCATGTTCATGACCTGCAAATACAGATCAAACTTCAGCTAATTACTGAGAAGATACAGCAGGAGTGATCAAGGATAGTATTTTGGCTAATTTAGATAGGAATTGCACAATCTATCCAACTTCTAAGAGGGATCCTTTCATTTGAAAGTGCGGTTGAGCATAGTGAACTTCTAAGAGGGATCCTTTCATCCCGAATATCTTTTGTGATTTCCCAACTGCCAAATCTTCAGCAACCACAGGTTCATGGAGCTACAACATTATAGGATGCGTCATGAGTTGGTAATCAATGCCGTTAACAAAACAAACATTTATCCCTAGAGTAAAATTAAAATTAAAATTAAAATTAACTAATCATAGTAATCAGACTAGCAAATACTAGCATCATCCCATCATTCATTTAAAACAGAAAGAACAAAAATCCCATCATTTCAAGCTCATGTATTTGAATATACCTTCCCATCAAACTACTGTAATCCACTCTATCAATTTTCTCAGATCTGGTGAATTAAATTTATTTAGAATAGACTTCAGGTTAATGGTTTTGAGCAACTTACTGCACTTGCAACAGTTAGCCAATGGAATGAACGTATGAATGCATCGTATTTTAAAGGAACATTGTCATGATTCCAGACTGAAATATTTTGAGATTTAGCTAAAACCTCCCAATCATTTGAGCAAGTGTCAACCCAAACCATTACTCCTGGAACAACTAGCTCTCTTCTCAGAAAGGGTTGCCCCCTTGTGTGTTTCAAACATGGAGAATGGGGAAACGAATACACTAGATAGATATGCAGCTTTAGAAGGATGCTTATTGGGTGAATTGGAGGAACTAGTACCAGCCGCCTGGAAGTCACTCCTCATCACCTACTTGTACATCAGCCCGTTGCTCATTTGTCCAAGATTGTTATCAAATGACACATACCTTCAACAAATATCAAGCCCTACATCAAACCAGGGAAGTAAGAGAGCTACGAATTGAAGTTTTAACACGTAACAATGATTCACAATCTAAAATGCACGAAAAGACCAGATTTTAGCGACCAATTTTACAGACAAATCTCCCGCATCTCAGGCAAATAAAAACTAAAATTCAATTGGGAAGTCAAATTAGGGTTTGTAGTTCTACCTGCAAATTTGACACAGCGAGCTGGGAGGTGCATCAAGAGGTGAAGGCCGGCGAAGATGGGACACGACAAAAATCACCATGGAATCGAGAGAGTCAAGAAACGCCACACGACTTGCATAGATTTGGGATTACCTTCTAGCTTGGCCATTTATAGATCTGCGAGAAAGATCTCACAAAAGAAAGGCTGAGAAGCTGAGCATCGCGGATGGAAAAGGGGATTGAACTCGGAGCCCTAAAACCAGGCGACAGGGAGGGATCGGGAGAAAGGCCGCCACCGAACGGAGAAGAGGGACGGAAACAGAGGAAGAGTTGTCGAAAGCGATGGCGAATTCTGGTGCAGGTTCGCCGAAAAGAGGAAGAGTCGTAGCCGTCAAGCAGAAACGCGTTGGCTGTGAACAAGAAGAGTTGTGGTCGGAGAGAGAAAAATACTGTTTGATTAAATTATGTTATTAATTGATAAATGTAATTATGACTTTTTATAAGTAGAGTTTTCATCAACAGAACCCTGACTTTAAGTAATTACTTTTATGTTACTTGTAATTATGACAAAAATCACCAAAAGTAACATACTTTTATTAATTGATGAGAGTATCATGACTTAAAAAGTAATATACTTTTATGGAATAAAAATAAAAAATTCACTTTATTCACTTGGAATAATAAAATAAAAATTTATCTCCTTTATCAAAAGTAAAATTACATTTATGCCCTTAATTAAAAATAAGAGTTATTACAACAAGGTTGACTAGGACTTTGGTCATGTGGTGCTCGGCTCTAGTATATCCAAAACTCACAACTTTTTTTTCCTTTTCGTTAAATCCAAATTTTTTTCTTTGAATTCTTTTTTATAAGAGGTTCTTGGCTTCTTTTCCTTTTTGGTGTCAGGTCTGACTTTTCTCTTTCTTTCTTTTTTCAAGGACTTAGTGTCAACATAAACAACATTATTTTCATTGGTTCGTGTATGATAAAACATGCCATATTCACTTCATCTTATTTTCCTCCCTTTAGCACCAATTGGATGAGATTTTGAAGCAGTGGAAGTGGGAGCTTGAATTGGTACTTTTGTATGATAACATACACACTTGTAGATTTGTCTTCTGTTGTTGTCTTCACATTTGGAGTAGATTAAATATGTGCATCAGGTTCACGATTTTGATAAGTCTAAGGAGAGAATGCTTGGAAGCAAAGGTAAGAAGGCACCACACCGCATAAAAGAGGATTACTACTCCTTTAAAGCTTTGGTTTGTACAGAGATTATGCTAACATATAGACTGTAGTTATTTTTATATAAGACACATGTGCCTATGAAAATTTTTCTATGATAATTACTTTGAAAGCTTCTATAAGTTCTCTTATAATGATCTGTGAGTTTGGCATTAGAGCTTTCTTTGTGCACTATAAATATGGCATTCCAACTTTGTATTTGGGAGGCAATTGGCATTCTTTTCCTGTTATGCAGCATTTGTTCCATTTTCTGGTGTAGTTGAATGCATGCCTGATTTCCCAAGAATGGTTTCTAAAATATTTAACAGCCTGGAACTATAGGAGTGACTCCAAGGAAATATCCCTTTATTGATTATTCTGATATTTCTCCGATTTTAGTCAAATATGTTAGGTATTCTTCTCTCCATTTGTCTTGAAACTCACGTCCTTTCTTTTCCCTCTGTTTCATTTCCACTGCCACCACTCTTCTCCTTTTTCTCCTTTTGTTATAGCTATTTTGAGGTACGAGTTTTGGTTCCTCTTTTCTCTCCCTCTGAACAAAGAAATCAGCACCAAGTTAGATGGTGGCTTGAATGTTTGTTTTGCTACTAGACATTTGGTCGGTAAGCTTATGCAATTTGTTGTTAGGTACTATTTTCCTCTTATGTGATTATGTGTTTGGGGTTGAGGGTATATGTCAAAGAAGGAATCAAGGGGTGCTGCTTCTGGGTCACTGATATAGTTAGTGCTCACAATATTTTCGTAGGGGAACTCGAAGAGGTTTAGTGTCAACTAAGGAGGGACCATTTAGTGCTCACAATATTATGTTTATGGACAGGTTAATAGTGTTTAATTGAAGATTCACTTGGTGATTTTTTATAAAAAAAATTAAAGACTGAATGAGAATTGATTTCAGTTTTACTGAATTTTTTTTGCCATTTTTTAGGGAAAGCAAAGACACTTATGTTTGTTCACATTAGTCCTCAACCTGAACTTACTGGAGAGACAATAAGTACCCTTAAGTTTGCAGAGAGAGTCTCCACTGTTGAGTTTGTTAAGGAATTCGATAAATAAAATTCTTGGTTGGGGAAAGGTATTCAAGACAACATTATCAGGGACTGACAAATTTGGTAAGTTTTCGTTTCCCTTTGTTTTCAATCATACCTTGTAACCCTTTCTTCGTATTGGGGATTTTTAGAACACAATTTTATGGATTTAAAAGTCTTGTATCTTATACTGCATTTTTTCAGGCATTTAGGATAATACATTTGCTCTTTGTAAAGTGTCTATCCAAACTCGTTGATGTAATCTTCTGTCTGAAAACGAACTATTTTACTATAATGAACTGCATATTTGTTAGGAGGATCTTGTTTGTGTTGGGCCCGGAAGCGCAAATTCGAGGCCAACTAGGAGTAATGACAATTTCGCTGACAATCAAATGACACCTAGAAACAGCGACAAACACAGAATCTCAGGATAACCAGATCACAGACAAACTCAAGCAACAAAATAATCACAATAACCAACACATGAATTTAACGTGGGAAAACCCTCAATCACGAGAGGGGAAAAAACCCACGACCGGCCAACCAAGCCAATTAATCCACTAATCAACAAATCCGTACAAGCGTTTAGCAATACATGTCTCACACACAGAAAACAAACATGAAGATCACAAACACCCCTCTAAATACAACCCGATTTAGAAAGGATTCATCTCCAACTAACTAAACGCCTTGCTCATGAGACTAGGAATTCCAAAGAGAGATGAACTTACCAAACTCTTGTTGGTAACGAGCAATCTGGAACCGAGAGACAATCTCCAAGGCTAAGGAAGTGCAAAACTAGCTACTTTCTTCACCTTTCTCTTTCTCTCTTCTCCAAGCTCTCTCTTTTTTCTCTCTTTTTCTTTCTTTGGCTGGCTGCTCTCCAAGAAGCTCACAAATTGCTTCTTGTCTCTCGGTGGTGGCTGCTGATGCACACCCCACTTTTTTTTTTCCTTCCAATCTTGCAAATACCTAGCAAGAGTTGTTTGGGCTGGACTAATTGGGCCCATTGGCCCAACAATCTCCCCCTCCAGTCCAAGGGAAAGACGTCGTCATCCTGGCCTCACATGCATCCGATTCTCATCCCGCCATCGTGGCACGGAATCGATGCTCGCCAGATATCATCATCACCACCATGTAGCTCCCCCTCCTCCGTAACTCTCTCGTACACTGAGGTAGGATATCCGGTGGACTCATACTCCTCTCTCTCTGACCTTTTGGTAGTTTCTTTAATATGTGTTGGCTCCCCCTGCTCAGATCCCTCATCAGTCTCAGCACCTGACGAACACTCCTCTGGCATGGGTATCTCATCAACACCATCCTCTGAAGTAAACTCCACACTTGTGCCATCCTCTTCTGACGTCTCAGAAGATCCGCTTAATCTTGTCTGCTTCACAGACAAACTACCATCACAAGTGCTCAAGGTCACACCGGCAACAGATTTGAGAGACTTCTTTGCCTGAACCTGCAGCCTCATTTCACTCAAGCATATCGACTGCCTATGCATCCAATCAAGTGAAGTATCATCTCGAGCTCCACTCAAGCCTTCCTTGATATCCCACATCTGAGTCCGATACAAGGTGTCTTTCAAACTACCCCTTGCAATCACCATGGAACTTTTGACGAGTTTCCACTTCTTATCACCAAAGAAGTTCTGGTATCCCTCATGATCCAAAACATTTAGAGAAATCAGATTCATCCGCAGATTCGGTATGTGGCACACATTCTTCAATGTCAACGTGCAACCAATGTCTGTCTTCACAGAAACATCACCATACCAACCACCTCTGCATGATTGGTGTTCCCCATCTTCACCGTGCCAAAGACTCCTGCTCTGTACGTAGTGAATGCTTCCTTCCTTGTTGTACAATGGTAAGACGAACCAGAGTCAACAACCCACTCTACACAAGTATCCGGCTCACAACTCTAAGCCTGAACGCAAGAGAGAACAACCAATGCATCCTCATCACCATGCACAGTTGCAGTGGTGTTTTCATCATTTTCCTTCTGATTTTTCTCCTTCCAATGTTTACAGTTCCTCTTGATATGCCCTTCCTTGCCACAGAAATAACAAGCATAGCTTCCCCTGGTCTGTGATCTACCTCTCGATCTACTCCTCGAATCTGTCACCAAAGCCTGTGACGTATCCGTGCCCATATCCTTAAAGTTGATTTAAGAGGGGAAGGTAAATGAATGAAAGATCTCACTTAATGAAGTGGCTTCTTAAATACCACTAGTTAATGTTTTGAAGTTCCTTGTGACCTTTGGTTTCCCTTTGCAGATTTGTGGCCGTGTAGATGATAGGTTGAAGGTAGGAGATAGACGCTCAAACAACGCGTCAATGGAACAAGAAACATTTCTATAATTTTGAGCACGTAAATTTAACAACAAAGATGAAAAAATGTGACTCAACCTTAGTACTTACTTCAAGCGAAGCTCTGATACCAAATGTTGTGAAATCAAAGATCTTTGTCGCTTTGGTGATTTGAGTTAAATCTTGATCTTCAGGAAGTTCGGTCTCCTTGCTTGGGATGTAACTACGTGCACGATGGGGACGAGTTGCGTGGGAAAATGGATGGAGTCTTCAAATTTTTTAATCGTTGACCGGCATCGACCAATGTTGATTAGTCGTTATGGACTGTATTGACTATGACTGACCTAATCTTGATGGTGCTCACTGGTCATTGGTTGGTTAATGCATCATAAATTGAGCATTGGTATGTAAGCATACGTATGTGCATCATAGTCTAATTCATAGTGCATAAGTGTGTAAGAGTACATATGTGCGTCCGAGTTATAAATAAATATGTATCAAAGTATGGATGTGATGACATCCAAAAGAATCCAAACAAATTCCTACATAAACAAAGGCCATGACCCCCAAGAAAGATTATCAAATCATGAGATGTTTCGTATTTTCATGTTTTTGTCATAGTTTGGACAATCCTCAATAAAATGGTCATATCTTTGGATTAAAAAAGTCTATCTCATGCTCATTCAAGATGTGTTGGAAAGATATCTCAAATATTGGCAACTCCATAGTTTATGTTAAGTAAAAAAATCCAACAATAAGATGGTAAAAAACAATTTTACATAGAGTTGTACAAACTCCAACGGAAAATTCTATCTTTTAGTTTAGTCTTAGCTTTAAGCTTTTCGAGTATTATCTTTTGTATTTAGTCTAGCATTATATTTTCTTCAATATTTTTCTAATTAAACACTAATGAGAAAATCCTATTTAAAAGTATAGACGATATGTTTATGTTTTTAAACGATTCTTATCCCAAATCTTATGTGTCTTCTAGTTCTTGCAATCTTCATAACGTCTGCAATTTAGATATGACATAAATGATTCCAATTGGACTGTTCGCTAAATTGAATTGTACATTGAATAATTAAGTGAAATTTTAGAAAAATGTGAGTAATTTTGTGAAAATATTCTTCAACTTTGTTGCTGAAAATTTAAGGAAACATAGAAAAGACTTGTGAAAGGTCGGGATAATAAAAAAACATACATCAACCTTTGGTGTAACATATCAATAGGAATCAAATCTATAAGTTGTAAACAAGATCTTGTGTTTGTTTTAATGTCATTCTTTGTGTTTTTCAGAAAATAATATTACTTGTATGCATAAAATATAAAACATAAAAGGCTTGGCTCAATGAGATGCATGAATTCTTCATGCACAATCAAGAGGCCTTTGAGTGTCGACAAGAAGCATTTGAGCGTCGACAAGAAGCATTTGAGCGTCGAAAAGATGCATGTGAGAGATGGAACCAAGAACGGAATGAGGCACTACATGCCTCAAGGAGAAGCTCGAGGTTACAAGGGAGGAGTTCCCATGGTGACCAACACATCCGCTCAAGTCTCCCTCACACACCTGCACATGTTGCAAGGTTGACGCAAGTCGTAGAGGAGAGATGTCTTGAAGAAATAGAGCGACAAGATGATGCTAAGACCGATATAGAAGAACAAATAGAAGAAAGAGAAGACAGGACGATCTCTTTTCACCCCAAAAATTCGAACGCCCAATATGAAAATTCTGAAAAACATAAAACCCCTGACACTACCCCAAAGACAATGTTACTGAGATTTGCTTTATGTCTGACTTGTGTATGTTGTGTTTCTTCTACAACCTTTACATGACCCTGAATTAGGTTAATTATACTTGGTATATATGTACACAAATTTAATCTACTCTTACAACTTTAGAAAGACTCTTATCTTACTTGTCTATTATCATATTGCTATAGAGATTATAAACCATTTTATTCATGTTTTCATATCACTTAAGTTGAACATAGATAACATTTTTGTTACTTTTAGCGTTTCTTTTATGGAACTGAAATCAACACCGTTTTGATAATGACATGCTTTATGACAATGCTCTCCTTAACTTGAATATGAATAGCTCATCCCATTTTGATATGATGATCAAGAACATGACCATATAGGACATATCCCTTTTGGGTAGTACATAATAAGAACCTTGTTAGTTGTTTCTTCTTTTATGATCTTATGCATAGCACTGGAATGTTCTCTTGCATTTGGATTTTGGAGATTTACTTTTATATTGATCGATGGGGTTTTTTCTCCAATCCGTAAGAACATATCCAAATGTTTATCCTCTACCTGTGCAAACCATTCACAGATCATTTTGAAGGACTCCCTAGCCTAAATCTTGCTCGTTATACTCTAAAGCTGGAAAAAACTACATTGAACAATATCCACATGTTTTTATGTTACTTTTCTTCCCCTTCTTGTTTTTAGTTTACATGGTAGTACGTAAGCTTGTCTAACCTCATGGTTGTAACCTTGATGATTGACAATGAAAATTTGAACTACCTTGGCTACCTCATGGGTGTCAGCTATCCTTTGAATCATTAAACTACTCACAACTTTTGTGTTTGTTTACTAGTGCATTACCTTACATTTTACTACTCTAATAATTATAAATTGACTAATGATTCTTACTTTATACAGAATGATATGATTTTGAAAAATATCTTGCATGCTTGCATTTTTCCCTTTCTGTTATCTTTTTTTCCTTTTTGTGTTTTCCTTTTTTTCTTCCTACCTCTTTTATATTTTGCAGGTTCTGCTAGGATTAGCCATGGACTGGTTTTTCTCACCTTATGATCAACAAACTGCTCAACTTTTGCATAAACGAGAAAAAATTTCGCAACACGTTTTTTCTACCCTGCACCGCGTTTTGGGCGATATGTACTTGCGCCCATTTTTTTTAAAAAAAAGTGAACTCTTTTTTAAAAAACCGGTTTAGGTTAAAAATATAAAAAAATAAACCCCAAAAATATTATTTGTCCTCACTTAAACCCTGAAAAGGAAGATCTCATGTTGACATGGGTAGCACTCTAATTCTTATAAAGGATTACAAATCCGGGGTATTACAAGTACCTCCACTTAGAACCTTGTTACCTCTTAGTTGAGATAGACAAGACTAAAGAAAACCCAAATTCTCTTGTTTCGATATATTTCTTGTTTTTGCATTTCCAATTCAAAAAATGGCTTCTCATTTTGTTGGTGGATTCCAACACCAATCTTGTTGTCTTCCTTTGGTGTCCATATCCAAAGTAAAAGCAACGCCCATAGAATTCATATGTTGAAGGTGGCCATATCCTTCGACCTCCCAAGTTCAAGTCCAAAGGAGAAGCAGTGCCAAGGAACTTGTTGATGGCTGCCATAGTTTCGGCCCCGTCGCTTACTCGGTGAGCCAAAAGCTAGGGTTTCACAAAAAAAAACCCTCACAAACTTGCACAAAACTGACCCGCGGAGACTTCATGGGACATATTGGGACCAAAGGTAGAAGTCCTCAAAGTTTGGCACCGTTTGGAGCACAATTGTCGGGTCATGTGCTAGAGGTACCTAAGGCATGTGCGCTAGACACGGTGGCTCCCGCAAAACTGATCGATCGGACCACTTTAGCCACCCACGCTCGATTGGATTGAAAGATGGCTTAAGGAGGACACGTTAGCCACCCACGCTAATGCTTCGAGTTGGACTTTGACGCCTAGGCTCGCCCTTCCTATTCCTTGGACGTCAATATCATCAAAGCCAAGGGACTTGCCTTTAAATTAGCCTATGAAGACTCTCTCCATCAATGACGTCCAAGTGAAGAGACTTGTCATCAAGTTACTCCAACTGAAGAGTGTTACCATTCAAGTTGACCATTTGGAGAGTTTTGTTTAATTAGCTATCCATAATGACTTCATGTCAAGAGTCACCAGTTTCTAATCCCTTTGGTCGTGTGAAGGGTTAATATTTTCTTGTTTACCGGCTTGTTACCTCCTAGTTGAGATAGACAAGACTGAAGAAAAACCAAATTCTCTTGTTTTGATATATTTCTTGTTTTTTCATTTCCAATTCAAAAAATGGCTTCTCATTTTGTTGGTGGATTCCAACACCAATCTTGTTGTCTTCCTTTGGTATCCATATCCAAAGTAAAAGCAACGCCCATCGAATTCTTATGTTGAAGGTGGCCATATCCTTCGACCTCCCGAGTTCAAACCTTGTCAAGACCTAGGTGGCCATATCCAAGTCCTTGGCGAGTCTTTCAAACTTCTTGAGTGGATTCTCTGAAGGGTTGATTGTCTATCAAAAACTCCAGTCTTCCTACGTGAAGAGTCCATCCATTTTCCTACGCAACTTGTCCCTATCGCGCGCATAGTTACATCCTTTGCAAGAAGACCAAATTTCATCAAGATCAAGACTTACTTCGAAGCACCGAAGCGACAAATATCCTTGATTTCACAACATTTGGTGCCCATGTGGTGAATGTTATTTCGGTTATTGTCCCTGTTTCTTTTCAGTTTGCTACCCCTTGGTTTTAACAAAGTTCTCTTTGTACCCATAATGCATAATAAACATTAACATTCGTTACTTTTCACATTAACAAATAAAAAATATATAATTTATTTCAAATTCAATAAAAAATTACAAAGCATAAACACTACAAATATTAAGGTTCACAAACCTTATACCCCCAACATTTTATTAGTGAGAGGAGGATTCTCTTCTCCCTAGAAATAAACCTCAAAACTCATCCCCAACTCAAACCTCAACCCATATTCTCAACTCTTCAACCAACTCCTAATCCATGAAAATCCCCCCAACATTTTTTATGAAAAACCTCCAACATTAATTTTATGGGCAACCCAAACACCAATTTTATGGGTGACCCCCAATAATATTCATGATATATCCAACCAACATCTAGTTAATGAAACCACCATGTGTACGAAGAAAATGAAGGAAAAATCCCCCATTACTCAAAAAGAAAGGGGAACCTCTCATAATAAAACTGTGATAGGCATCCTACATCGCACACTTACCACAAACTCTAACTCAAAAACCCCAAATTTTAAAATAAAACCTCATTATCCATCTACTGAACATCATCTCTATAGGAAATCATCAAATTCAATAACTTTATCAAAACTAAAGCTTCAATCGGTAACCTCAAAAATCAATAGTAAAGTATTATCAAAACCAAAATTCAATGAGGAGAAAACTTAAGAAACATATCCACCTACAAGAAAAACCAACAACAATAAAGACACAAATAGAGCGTCATTTTAACCCTGGATCTACAACATCTTCTCCCAGATCTGAAACGCCCTAACCTTGTTTTGATCTTCACTAACTTAAATCTAGAAAACCCTTCAAAATTGGGCCCTCCTTTGTCTAGATACGTAAGTCACCTCGCCGAATCTCGCTATTTGGCTAGATTTGCTAATCCCCACCCTCATAACGCTCATCAACATTGGTTCTCATCTTCTTCACTATCGCTCCAAATCTTCGGTCTATTGCCCTAATTCTTGTTCATGTTCTCATCTGCTTATTTAGTTGAGGACCTGATTATAATCAAAATTATCCACCCATTAAAGATATGGAAAAAAAGCAAATTCTACTAAAGGCTTACAAGGAATTAAGCAAAAATCAAAACCATTGAACATTTGTATTGGTATCCTTTGGATTTCGATATTGTTATCATCCATGTGCAAAGAACAAGAGAAGCTTGCACTTCAATCTTGAACAACGTAAATGACATATTTAGTAATTATTATTTATTTTACAAATAGTTTGTATACCAAATCTTACACATTCACATGGTTATGCGATAAACATGTAAGTCACCTCCCGGCTCTACAACTTGGTTGATAATGTGCATATTAGAGTTAGACCATTAGGCCGAATTCTATCAAAGTTTGTACATGTCTAATTTTCTATAATAAACCATGCACAAACTATTATCATAATTTCCGAGGAAGTTTTGTTGTGGACGTTTGGTTCAAGTTGTGGTTAACATACATCTCTGCATTTGTGGTGTTGATCTAGGTTTGGACCAAGTTGTATAGGTTGAGGTTGTAGTTGTGACTGAGACTCTTGAAGATCTTCCATCTCGGTGGAGATAACGTCATGGTGGTTCATTTTACACTTCCCCATGAGATGTCCTGTTATACCCATTTCTAGTAGTGCTGCTCTTTGCTAGTGATTTACTCACCCTGCTCTCTAGCTCACTAGGCTTTGTAATTGTTTTGCTATTTTTTCTCTTTTCTTGTTTTTTCATGTTTTTGTTTGTTGTCCGATTGCCGATTTATTCGACCTCTCAATTTTACCCGAATTGTTATTTTGGTATATCATAAAAGTTTCCAAGAGAAAAATGAACAATTTCACATTCTCAAAATGAATGTTTTTGTCAAAGTTTCAAGATGGTTGTTGAAGAAAAGGTAGGGTGGAATTATCCCGATGAGAACAATCATTACTTTGAATTGATCAAGAAGAAAACATTCATGGAGTAAAGGAAGTTAGCTAATAAGATTTTAGATCGGTCTGAAATTGTTTTGGTTGTTTGTCGGTGTATGTACCACTTTGATATAGTTTAGATTTTATATAGTTTTTGAAATTTACAAAATACCATTGTGTTTGTCAATAAGACGCGCTTTAATTTCGTTGAAATTGCAATTTTTTTATGCTAAATGGTTACACATGAAACTATGGAAGCACAAGCGGAGTTAGGGGGTCTAGTGCCCCCTTTCCCCAAGCTTAGCCTATATATTAGTTGGTTTAGATAAACAATACAAAGTAGTGTAGGTGGTAGTTCATCCTCTCTGATTGTTAATTTAATCGGTGATTTCACTCTCTTTTGCTCTCTTGCTGTCGCTGGTGGCTTGTCGGCGTTTCCTTGTTTGCTTGGTTCTCTAGTCATGGAGATAGATTCTCCTGTTGTTGGTGATAGTGGAGGGAAAAATCCTTTTCCCAAAAAACTAAAATGCGCTGCCCCAGATTCCGCTCCAACCCAGCATGCTCTCCGATCAGCCTCCATCTATGAGTTTCCTTCTATGGAGGAAGCACATGCTCATTTGGTTGCCCAAAAGTCGTCCTACAGGGACAAAGTGGCGGGTGGAGGTGGCATAAGTTACGTTGTTCATCACAATAACCCCACCTATCAGAGTTTTCTTTGGATAAGGATTATGATACTGAAGATGACGAGGTTCCAGAGGATGATGATCTGGACTGTCCGACGATTGCTCTAACCGCGGAAGAGAAGAAAGAACTTTGGAGACCGTGTAAGGATACTGTGATTGTCAAGTTGTTTGATAAACGTCCAGGTTATATGACGCTGAAAAAGAGACTGGGACAAAAATGGGCTCTCTCGACTCCATTTTCTCTAATCGACATTGGCAACGACACCTATGTCGCAAGATTTGTGAACAAAGCGGATTATGATCATGTTCTCCTTCAGGGTCCGTGGATGTTAGGGGATAACTACCTTTTGATCCGGAAATGGGTGCCTCGATTTGATGTTCAGGATGATAAGATCACTAAGCTGGTGGTCTGGATTCGTATTCCTTGGTTCCATATTGAGTATTTTAATCAGAAATTCCTGCTTATGATCTGCAATAGGGTTGGTAAAGTGCTACGGGTGGATAAGACTACGGTGGAAGAAGAGCGGGGGCGGTTTGTCAGACTTAGTGTTGAAGTCGATCTGTCTAAACCTCTGTTATCCAAGTTTCATATGAATAGGCAAGTTTGGCCGATCCAGTATGAGGGTTTAAGGATGCTCTGCTTTTCATGTGGAAAGGTCGGGCACAATTCTGAACAATGTGGGAAAATTCCGGTAAATAGTTCAAAGAAAGCTTCTTTATGAGAAACTCCTTCGTGACAAATTTGGAGGGTGGATGCTCCCTCATAAGACCAGTAATCGCACTCAGAATGTTCCCACGACAAATGCTCCTCCCTCTTCCGCGCCGCCGAACACGACCCCTGCTCCGGCGACTGGGGTGGACCCTGCCTTTCACGCGCCTACTCAGGCGATGAATACAGGATCTCGCTTCGCGGTGTTAGCGGGGGAAACGGATTTGGTGGATAACATCAGCGCATATATGGAAATTGCTGAGATTCTGGCTGATTCTAAAGATCCGGAGGCCTTAATTAAGGATAACATGATTCGTGGGAAATCCTCTACGGATAAAAAAGGGAAAAAGAATATAACGGTTGCCTCTTTTTCTTCCAAATCTGACAAGCATGCCACAAATATACCCACGTCGTCATTCGATCCAGGTCATAAAAGCCCATCTAAGTCAAAATCTAAATCTATAGTGGGACATTTTCGTCAACTTCCTAAGTCTTGTACCAACCCTATTGCCCACGCTAAGAAATCTGACGGTAACTCTGTGATCTAACCTAAGCAAAATTCACTCTCCTTAACCTCTCAAGCCCCAGAAATCCACATTGTCGGATGTTCTGGCCACCAATCGTTTTCTTCCAATGTCTGTCCCATGCTCCTCCAGAGTACCAGTAGTGGAGGAATTTCGGATATTGTGTCAGCGAGACATCATGTTGTCGAACCTCCGTCTGTGTCCTCTCTTACCTTACGTCCCGATCCAGATGAATCGAATGGTGGTCGAGTTCATCCCGGTGGTGAGGCAGGACCACCAAGCAATGATGTGCAGAATCTCGATGCCTCACATGCTTCTTGATTCTTATGGCCGCTTTCTTGAAGCAGTGGATTCTGTCTGACAGTATTCTCTAAGGATGATCAATGGTGACCCTATCCAACATCTGTTATCTATGTTAGAACTTAACATTCTCATTTGGAACACCCGCGGAGCTGGCGGGGCTACATTCCTTTCTTCTTTGCGTGAATTGATCCGTATCCATGATCCTCGGGTCATTGCTCTGGTTGAAACACATATCAGTGGTGCTTGGGCTGATGATGTATGTTGCCATATTGGTTTTGATGGAGTTTGTCGTGTTGAGGCAAAGGGTTTTTTCGGGGTCATCTGGCTTCTCCGACGAACTAATGGGGTGATTGTTACTCCTATTAGTCTGTATCCGCAACACATCACCGTTGAGATTAAGCGAAGAGGCGGAGATCCTTGGGTCTTCACAGCTATCTATGTCAGTCCAAATCAGGCTACCCGGCTGGATTTGTGGCGGGTGTTGGAGGATTTTGCGGTTTCGAATAGACGTCCTTGGATGTTGGCTGGAGATTTTAACGCAACGAGAGATGTGTCTGAACGCTCTCGGTTCTCGAGCAGTACCCAACGTGCTTCTGAAATTTTTAATGAGTGGATTGAGAGGCTGGATTTGATCGATATGGGTTTTTCTGGGCCGAGGTTTACCTAGTCCAGGGGTTCCTCTGTCCAAACCCGCGTGGCTGCTAGGCTGGATAGAGCCCTCTATGATGATTGTTGGCGTTTGCGTTCCCCCGACGCTTGTATATATCATTTATCGGTGCCACATTCTGACCACACTCCCTTACTGATTCGGCTTTCAAGTCCTCGGTCTGGGGGCTCTACGGAGCGACCTTTTCGCTTCCTTGCGAGTTGGACTTTGCACAATGAGTTCAATTCATTTCTAGCAGATAGTTGGGATCATTCCCTACCTCTTAGTCAGTCTTTGGCCAAGCTTACTGATCAACTTATTCTTTGGAACAAACATGTCTTTGGCAATATTTTCATACGCAAACGAACATGCTAGAACAGGTTGGCAGGGGTTCAAAGAAGCTTGCCTCTACTACGCCTTCGAACAGTCTAATTAAACTGGAAAGGCATCTGTCTACTGAGCTACTAGGAATACTTGAACATGAACAACTTTTGTTGTTTCAAAAATCCAGAGCTGATTTTCTTATTGATGGGGACCGTAACACTCGTTTCTACCACTTGTCGACTATTATTCATCAGAAGGCGAATACAATTCTTGCTCTGAGGAATTGCGAGGGCGTCTGGTTGTCTGCTCCTTCAGCGTTGGAGAGTTTGGCTCTTGACCATTTCTCCAAGCTCTATTTGAAGGATGGTGTGTGGAGGCTGGATGACAGTCTCGTGGGTCTTTCAGCTTTCCCGCTTTTCTCTGACCGTGACACGGCTCGACTGGTTCGCAGGGTTGAGCG
This sequence comes from Rheum nobile, assembly GCA_027886185.1. Classification (NCBI taxonomy): domain Eukaryota; kingdom Viridiplantae; phylum Streptophyta; class Magnoliopsida; order Caryophyllales; family Polygonaceae; genus Rheum; species Rheum nobile. The sequence continues at coordinate 861,881 of WOAB01000481.1, forward strand.
CGGTGAGATCTAACAAGCGTTGAAAGCTATGGGGACTTGGAATGCACCATGCCTGGATGGCTACCCTGCTATGTTTTATCAACAACATTAGAGTTGTGTGGGAAGCCAGGTTATTAACACTGTCAGTTCTATGTTGAATGAGGGCGTCTTCCCACATAATATATGTGATGCTCTCCTTAGGCCTATTGCCAAGGTTGCTGCTCTCGAGTATATGAGCTAGTTCAGACCCATTGCTTTGCTTAATGTGGTATTCAAGCTTGCCACTAAAGTCATTGTGAATAGACTCAAGAGTATTATGCCGAAATTGGTTGTGCCTACTCAATCTAGTTTCATTCATGGGCGTCAACTTAGTGACAACATCGTCATTCTCCAAGAGGTGCTCCATTGCATGAGGTCTCGCGCGGCGGCTAAAAAGTGGATGGTTATTAAAATCGACCTCGAAAAAGCCTATGATCGGGTTCGTTGGGATTTCTTGGAGGAGACGTTGTGGGCGGCCCACCTTCCCGATCAGCTTGTTCTGGTTATTATGAAATGTCAGTCTTTGGGTGATACGAAAATTATCTAGAATGGGGGACTTACTGAGAGTTTCAAAGCTTCCCGGGGGGTCCGCCAGGGAGACCCGCTTTCCCCTTACCTTTTTGTTTTGTGCATGGAAAGGCTGGCCCACTTAATTCAAGCAGTTGTAGATGTCGGCCGGTGGACACCTGTTACTGTGGGTGACATTCGTCTCTCCCACTTATTCTTCACGGATGATCTTCTGCTATTTGCTGAGGCCCGTGTTGATCAGGTCTCGATCATCTGTACTTGTCTTGATAGATTTTGCTCCAGCTCAGGGGAACACATTAATTTCTCCAAAAGTTCTGTGTTTATGGGAAGCTCAGTGTCCTCTCAGTTGGCGGCTGACATTTGTGCTGGTTTAGCCATGCCTCTAACTCCTGATATGGGCCGATATGTTGGTGTCCCCACTGCTGCTGGCCGCGTTACGAAGGAAAAATATCAGTTCATCTTGGACAAGATTGCTAACCGTTTGCGTAGTTGGCAAGCTAAAACTTTGTCTCTTGCTGGTCGGGTGACTCTTGCAAAATCGGTCCTCACTAGCTTGCCTTTGTACGTTATGCAGACGTCCCTCCTTCCCAAGGGACTGTGCAATGAGATCGATAAAACGGTTCAACATTTTATTTGGGGCTCTTTAGCTGATCATCGCAGTATGCACCTTCATTCCAGGGATATTGTTACTCGGCCTACTTCTCATGGAGGTTTTGGCATTCGTCCAATGGCGGTTGCTAACCAAGCCAATCTTACCAAGCTTGGTTGGCGGCTTCTCACGGAACCTGAGACGTTGTGGGCTCGTGTGTTGAGGTCCAAATATTACAGCAATAGAACTGATATTGATATGATCACTGACAAGAATCGGGCTTCTTTCATTTGGAGGGGCATCTCTCACTGGGGTCCCTTGCTTGCGAAAGGAGCTCAAATTTCTATTGGGAATGGCTCCCGTACCCTTTTCTGGCTGCACAGGAGGGTGGGATATGCGCCTCTTCTAGACTGGTCCTATTTCGGATGAGATTTTAGAGAGGACGGTGGCTGAGATGTGGTGTAGTAACACCTGGGATTGGAGCGTTTTGCAGGACATTCTTCCGGGGGATGTGAGGTTGAAGCTGCAATCCTTGCGCGTGGTGAATCGAGTTGAGTCGCATGCCAAGATTTTTTAGGGAGCAACTTCTTCAGGTCTCTTCTCTAATAAGTCATCCATTAAGTTGGTGTGTCCGCTGCAGAATAGCTCACCTCCTTTTGATTGGAAGGTACTATGGAAAGCTCCAGTCCAACAGCGAATTCGGCATTTTCTTCATCTCGCAGCTCATTAGAGCTTTCTCTGTAATGCCACTCGGTTTAGGCGTCATCTCTCTAACTCTCCGGCATGTCCCCGGTGCGGACTCGATGAAACGTGCCTCCATGTGCATGCTCCGTGACTGCAGGTTTGTTCGGGATGCTTGGATTAAACATGGGGGTAAAGATGTCGACCCGGGGTTTTTCTCTGCTCCAATTCTTGATTGGCTGAAAGCCAACTTAACCGCTCAAGATACTTGGGGGACGCTTTTTGGAAATTAGTGTGGCTTGCATGGAAACAGCGCAACCGTATCGTGTTTGAGAACGCTATGGATGATGTTGATGGTCTTATTCGTCGCGTTCGTTTGAGAATGCTACATGACCGAAGAGAACAATCACAAATCAGTTGTAGCACGTGCCAGTCACGCTTCTTTTCTGTTTCAAGTTGTTAGACTGCCCACGTGCTTTCCACGTGCTTATCTCCTGCATAAAGCTTGTAGCTATAACAATTTTCCCGCTCAGTCAAACATTTCATTCTTTCTCTCTTCCGCTCTCTATTCTTGCTCTCTCTTTCCTTAGGGTTTCGTTCTTGTCATTGTGTGATTCCAACATGGTATCAGAGCTCGATCTCTGTTTTTGATCCATTCTCGATTAATTTGATTTGTGATTGTTCTCTTCGATCCTGTTAAGATCCTTTTTTGTTTGTTTACCGACTTGTTTTCTGAGGAACGAAGTTCATGGATCCCTTGGCGAAAGAAAAAGGCGATGGCGAGAACACTGGAGCAGTCAGGAACAAGAATCATCTCTATCTCTATCCATCAGACAATCTAGGTATGGTTCTGGTGTCTAGGTCCTTTGATGGATCATGATTTATTCAGTGGAGAAGATCTATGTTGATTGCATTATCTGCGAAAAATAAGATAGGTTTGGTTAATGGAACTGTAAAGAAACCTGAAGTTGATTCAGATGAGTTTAGAGTTTGGGAAGAGTGTAATGACATGGTAGTATCTTGGATATTGAATTTTGTGAGTAAGGAGATTGCTGGTAGCATAATTTTCACCGGATCTGCACATGATATGTGGAATGAATTGTGCGTTAGATTTGGACAGTCAAATTTGGCGCAAAATTACTCAATTCAGAAAGAGTTATGCACAATTTCTCAAGGAAGTGACAGTGTAACAACTTATTTCACAAGAATCAAATGTTTATGGGATGAATTAGTTGTTTTAAAGAACTTACCTGCATGTGATTGTGGAAGACATGCTGCATGGGGCCGGATTGAACATGAACAACAACTTCTTCAGATGTTAATGGGGCTGAATGATAGTTTTTCAGCAGTAAGAGGAAACATTTTCATGATGAATCATGTTCCAAGCATTGCACAGGTTTACTCTATGTTGATTCATGAAGAAAAACAGAGGGAAATCAATACTAATCTTTTAGAGAACACATCTGCTTTAGCGGCCAAGTTTGGGAATGACAATCGTCGGGCACTTGTTTGTACACACTGTAAGAAAATTGGTCATTCAGTTGACTATTGTTGGCAGAAGAATGGAACTATACCTGCTAAGAAGCCTCCTCTCACCTGTACTCACTGTAAGAAGACATGTCATGTTGTGACAAATTGCTATAAGCTCATCGGTTATCCTCCACGAGATGGTAATGCTCCTAGAGACAAGCGTGTTGTAGCTCATGTTTCTTCCACTGAGGAGGGCTCAGGTTTTGGAAATGGTACATCCACTTTTGGTTTTACTGCTGAAGAATTTGCATAGTTGAAGCAGTTGCTGAATAGAAGTTCTAATGAGGCTTCTTCCTCTGACTTTGTGGGAGTTGTCATGGCATGTATGCATTCTCTTGTTTTATCTGTTTCTTCATACATTTCCAGTCTCAATGCACAGTGTGAGTCAACTTCTGCTGAGAATCTTTGGATCATTGACAGTGGTGTCAGTGAGCACATGTGTTTTTCTTCATCCTCTTTTCTTAACCTACAACCTTTGCCTAAGCCACGATATGTGTCTTTGCCAAATGGTTCTAAACTTACAGTTACTCACAATGGTTCAGTGAATGTTATGCCCAACCTCACCTTACATCATGTGCTCTTTGTCCCTCAATTTCATTTCAACCTTCTTTCCATCAGCAAATTGACCCGCCAAACACACTCATCTATCATTTTCTCTAATGACCTCTGCTTGTTGCATGCCCATTCAGTGAAGAACCAAGTGGTTCTTGGTAAGCATGATGTTGGTCTATATCTGCTCCATTGTAATCTTGAGGATGTGAAGAATTCTGTTGTGTTCCCTTTTGCTTGTAAACCTTTACCTAAAGACATTTGTAATGTTTTTTTTCCTGATTCTGAATGTAAGGGCTTTGCTTGCCCCTCTACTGATGCATTGTTATGGCACAAACGTTTGAGACATGTTTCCTTCAATAAGCTACACAAACTTTCTTTAATTCCAACTGTTAACACATTTGATTGGCCTTGTGATGTTTGTTTCAAATCCAGACAACATAAACATCCTTTCCCCATGAGTACTATCTCTAGTGCCAAAGCTTTTGACATGCTGCACATTGATTTATGAGGGCCATACCATACCCCTACTCCTAGTGGCCATAGATATTTTGTCACCATTGTTGATGACTATACTAGAAGCACATGGACCTACCTATTTTTTGTCAAAAGTAATGCTTTTCCCATTATTAAAGCCTTTGTCCTTATGACCAAAACACAGTTTGGTACCTTTTCCAAAACCATTCGTACTGACAATGCTTTTGAACTTGGGAGTAGCCTTGAAGCTTCCACTTTTCTTTCTTCTCTTGGGATTTTACATCAAACTAGTATCCCTTATACACCCCCAACAAAAATGGGGTTGTTGAGCGCAAACATAAACACCTCCTTGAAACCTCCATAGCTCTTCTTTTCCAATCCCATTTGCCTACCAAATTCTGGGGCGAGTGTGTCCTCATGGCCACTTATTTGATCAATTGTTTTCCTTCCCGAGTCCTCAAAGGTTCCTCTCCTTATGAACTTCTTTTTGCTAAACCCCCTTCTTTTGTCCACCTCAAAACCTTTGGTTGTTTATGTTATTCTACCACTGTGTCTAAGGGTAGAGATAAGTTGTAGCCTCGGTCACAAGCTTGTGTTTTTCTTGGTTTTCCTTATGGTCAAAAGGCTTATAAAATCATGAACCTCACCACCCATAAATTTTTTTCTTCCAGGGATGTTACCTTCTTTGAAGATATTTTCCCTTTTCAGGGTACTTCTTCTTCTTCTTCTTCTAGCTTTATCCTACCTCACCCCATTGTTTCTCATCCACCTACTCCTATCACTTCTTCACCTACAGTTACCCCATCTCTTATGGTTACCACACCCACAGCTACCCCATCTCCTACAACTATCTATTTTCCTACTGCTACCATACCTACAACTACATCTTCTCCTATTGTTCCTACATCTTTTTCTCCTACCTTGTCCACTTCCTCTCCTTTTCGACCTGCTCTCACACCTATTCCTTTATTCCCTTGCCGCACAACACGAATTTCTCATCCTCCTTTTCATCTTCAGGATTACATCTACAATTCCTCTACTTCATGTACCAGTACTTGTTTTCATACCATACCTCTCTTTGTGATTCCTCTCCTTCTATTTGTGCTACTATCTTGTCTAAAGATGATCAACAATTGTTGTCTTCATTACTTGTTGCACATGAGCCTGAATTGTATGATGAAGCAGTCAAGCACCCCGCTTGGCAAGAAGCAATGTAGAAAGAGTTTTCTGCTCTTGAGTTGAATAATACTTGGGACCTTGTTCCTTTACCTAAGGGTAAGCGGCCTCTCACTTGCAAATGGGTCTATAAGATCAAGTTGCGTGTTGATGGCACTATTGAACGTCATAAGACCAGGTTGGTTATTCGCGGCTTTACTCAGAAAGTTGGTGTGGACTATATAGAGACTTTTTTGCATGTTGTCAAAATGACGATCATTCGTGCTTTGGTTTATGTGGCTGTCAAAAGGGGTTGGCCGATTGCTCAGTTAGATGTTAATAACGCTTTTCTTCATGGTGATTTACATGAGGAAGTATATATGAAGCCACCATCGGGTTTATCTGTCTCTGATTCTGGTATTGTCTGTCGCCTCAATAAGTCACTTTATGGCCTCAAGCAGGCTTCTCGCCAGTGGTATGCCAAGCTTTCTTTGGCTTTGTCATCTCAGGGGTATGTTCATTCACCTAATGATTACAGTTTGTTTTCCAGGAAGATTAATGTGTCCATTGTGTTCTTGGCCATCTATGTGGATGATATTTTGGTTACAGGCAATGATTCTACTAAAAATTATAGTTTAAAGCGTTTTTTGGATGCTCAGTTTTGCATTAAAGACCTTGGTGCTCTACATTTTTTCCTTGGCATTGAGTTTATTCGTGTGGCTTCTGGCTACATCCTTAGTCAGCGGAAGTTTCTCAGTGAGTTACTTCATGATTTTCCTTGCACTGGTTCTGTATCCGCTCCACTGGCTTCTTCCCTTGTTTTCTTTGCTTCTGCACCTGTGCTTGATGATCCTGCTCATTACATGAATCTTGTTGGCAAACTCAATTTCTTGACTACTACGCGACCTGACATCGCCTTCACCGTGCAATTCCTTAGTCAATTTATGCAATGACCTACTTCTGATCATCTTGCTGCTGCAATGCACACCTTGCGCTATCTACAGAGTCATGCTGATTTGGGTTTATTTCTCAATTCCTCTTCTGATATGCAACTCCAAGGATATTGTGATGCTGATTGGGCTGCTTGTTCAAACACTCGCCGCTCCGTCAGTGGTTACTTCATTCTCCTTGGCGGTTGCCCTATTTCTTGGAAATCCAAGAAGCAATCTATTGTTTCCCTTTCCTCTGTTGAGGCCGAGTACTGCTCGATGCGTCATCTCACCGAAGAATTGGCCTGGCTTTCGTGGTTACTTCATGAACTTGAGGTCCCCGATATTCTACCCATTCCTATTCGCTGCGACAATCAGGCTGCTCTTCACATTGCTCGCAATCCCGTCTTCCACGAACGCACGAAACACATTGACCTCGATTGCCATTTCATTCGCCAAAATCTCCAGGAAGGTCTTATCTCTGTCTCCCATGTCCCCACTCAGCATCAGCTTGCGGACATCTTCACAAAGTCTCTTCCTGGACCTTGGCACTCTCAGCTTCTGGGCAAGTTGAAGTTGTCTTCCCCACCTTCAACTTGAGGGGGGTGTGGGAATTCATTCTGTTAGTTGTAGCACGTGCCAGTCACGCTTTTTTTCTGTTTCAAGTTGTTAGACTGCCCATGTGCTTCCCACGTGCTTATCTCCAGCATAAAGCTTGTAGCTGTAACAATTTTCCCGCTTAATCAAACAGTTCATTCTTTCTCTCTTCCGCTCTCTGTTCTTGCTCTCTCTTTCCTTAGGGTTTTGTTCTTGTCATTGTGTGATTCCAACAACCCCCTGTTGCTACTGCTGCGCAGCGTGATGACTTTTGGCTCCCTCCTCCGTCTGGCTGGGAGAAATTAAACACTGATGGTGCTTGTTGTGTTAACACCAATAGGGTTGGTGGCGGAGGCATACTTCGTTCTTCGTCTGGGGCCTTTCTTTGGGCTTTTTCGGCCAAATTAAACACTGATGTAATCTAAGTATATATTATTATTATTAAGTCCAGTCGTTATTTAAGTACTATACTAATAATTCGTTTTCTAATAAGAAAGTGCTATATATCAAAATCTATGCTCATATAAAATGGATGCAAAATATATTTATTTTAACTAATAGTATCTCATCTTTGGTGCATCACAAGAACCCTTAAATAATCTTATGCATGTATATATAAAATAAATTTAATATGTTATAATATATAAAGACTACGTATGACATTACTTGGATAAATTTTGACTTGTTCAAATTATTTATTTAGTTAATAACAATAGTCGCGGGGATCCTACACTCCACCGCACGACCAATGCCTATATATAAATATAATTGTAAGTCACTGTAACCCCTCTTTCAAAATGTTTTGGCTTCCCACAAAAAGCTAGTTAAAGCCTTTGGTGGACCTAAACTCAAATGTATTACGCACTTGTTTTTTCATGTATCTTGTATTTGTGCAATATATATATTAACATTCACTTTTAGTTCAAGTTATGATTTTCCGAAGTGTGAAAAATAAGAGCTAAATTTAGACATAACAATGCAACACGCATAAATATACATATCCATGTTAAGACAATCTAATTTTTGAGTAAACATGCAAGAGATCCGGTTAAAAGAGTTGACAAGGATAGAATGTTAATTTGGTTGGATAGAATTGTTTGTTGTTGCATATTAATACATATTCTGAAGTCTTATTCGTTTTGTTGCATGAACAATTGAACTTTTTATGTGAAAAGAAAATAAATAGAAAATTTTGTGTTTTTGTTTTTCGTTTTTTGTTTTCAAAAAAAAAAACCGTTTAGGATTTGTTTGGGAATATTATTTATAAAGATTTTTTTATTGATAAGTAGATGAAAAGTAGGTTTGTGTAAAAAAGTTTGTTTGATAAAAAAAAATATTTTATAGATATGTGTATTTTTATTGGAAAATATGTGTAGTAAAATAAAGATAAAATAATTTTATTACACGTTTATCGAAATATTAAAAAGTAGTTTTAAAAAAAAAAACTTTATAAATAAAAAATACTTATAGCCAAACAAGGCCTTAATTGTTCTTCACAACAAGGAAGGAATAAATGTCGTATTCAACAAGCAATAATAGCAATGTTGAGAGAAGTAAGGTCGTTGTTGCCATAGACAAAGACAAAGGAAGCCAACATGCACTCAAATGGGCGATCGATCATGTTCTTAACCCGGGTGATAAAATCACTCTCATTCATGTGAAGCAACAATTCTCCTCCTCCGTCAGCCCCAGGGGCGATAGCACAACGATGTCAGGGGGAGTAGGACTTTGGGCGTGTTCATTCTGTCCCGAGTTCGAAACGTGCTGGCAGCGCATGGTGCTATTTCTCCGGATTTACCTGTCCATGGGCTAATGGGCTAGGTGCCATGGGCCGAGGGGATTAGTGGAGAACCGATAAAGGCCCGATACCCCTCGATAATAAAAAAAAAACAATTCTCCTCCGTTCCGGCTCTATGTAAGAATTTAAAATGTTGTTCATTTCGTAAATACAAATTCAAATGTCACCTCCAATAAAAAACATGCAGGTTCAGTAGTTCTGTAAGTCCATCAACTCAATCCTTTCTTACAATCCTATCTTATGAAATTATTGTGCACCATGTCCGCAAGTGCATCCTATATTGTATGATTAAAAATATTTTTAACTTACGTACATAGATCAAGAGTTTGTTTAGATTACGTATTATAATATCAAAAATTGACATTATAATACAAAAAATGATATTATAATGCCATGTAATCATATGAATTCTTCATCTTTTCTCAATCTCTCAAGTTTGTAATCTCTTGATCTAGCTTGTGAACATCCATGTCTTCTTGCGTAGAAAATCTGGACCGAAATGCTCGTGTTCTTCACACATCAATGTATTGTGGACATAAATTCAAAGTTGTATTGCTTCGTGATGGATGAATGTGGACCGAATTGACCATGTTCATCGAATATGCAATGTTTGGTTTGCGGTTAGGGTTTCTTTATTTAGGGAGAAAGGTTAATTGCTTGAATTTTAGACAAAGGGAAAAGGAATGCTTGGATTATGTGTTTGTCTTTAAATTCAGTTAAATTAGCATATACAAACACATAATTTGTTGTACAAAGAAGACCAAAAGTGTTGTTTTCGTGTTTGATTTTTCTAAACCAGAGAAGACCAAATTTGTTGTAGGGAGAAAAAAAATGGAATGGTTGGTTTCTTGTATGATTTTTTTTAATTCAAGACAAATGTATTGAGCTTACTTTTTGCTTGTTATGAAAGGCATATGAAGTTGTAGTGTTGCCTCTGGTGGTTTATTGCATTCATTGGAGAATCGGGCTGTTGGTGTTTGTAAAAGGTGTGCTTCCTCATATTTTACCAATAATGCTGGCTTTTTTTTTTATTGAAATTCAGACTGTGTTGAACATATGTTTAATGTTTGTGTATGCCTTGAGTAATGGATTGTCGTGTTATATTGATATTATTGTGTTAAATGTGGATTGAATTTGTGTATGACTTGAATGTGGATTGTAACCACAATTGAGGTTGTATGTCTTGAATGTTGAATGTTGTTTGAAATTGTTATTGTGTTAAGGTGTGTGTTAAGAGTTCGAGGCATTTGTGTTTATGTTGAAATAGAAATTTGGGTTTGTGCTTATTTTAGTCCCTTAAAGAACATAGATGGAGAAGGATAAAGGTAAGGGAAAAGCAAAGGAGAAGCCATTTCCTTGAACTGAAAATCTTGCATTGACATTGATGAGGGTATGCAAAGATTATCAAAGGAAACATGACTATTATCAGACATTCACTTGGCCTGATGTTAATAAGGAATTTGAAGAGAGGACATGCTTGAAGGTCTCAAAAAATACCTGTAGGAACAAAATTGAGCATATGAAAAAATTGTGGAAGCCATGGTGCGACCTAAGGCGCAGTGTGACGGGTGTTGGGTGGGATTCGGCGACTGGTTTGGTCACTGCTGATGATGAATGGTGGGAAAGACAGAAGAAGGTTTGTAGGCATAACAACTTATCTATGAATATGATTTGGTATATATTATTTAGGAGTGAATTAATTCTTGGTGTATGTCCTTTTGTTTGGCGGGAAAAGGATGATAAGTATAGTCAATTTAGAAAGAAAGGGGTTAACCCTGAGTTGAGTGATTTGTGGGATGACGTGTTTGGCCAAGTTATTGCAACGGGAAAGCATGTCATGTCCCCAAGTATGAATCCTAGTGCGCTTCCGCTTTTCCTACCTGGAGTTGATGGTTTTATCTGGGTTCACAAGAGGATAGTCTTGACCGTCAACTAGAGAACAATTTCCTTATAGATGTCGTAAGGGGTATACTTCATTCAATGTGATGGCGGTGTGCGACTTTGATATGTACTTCACATTTGTATCGGTTGGTTGGGAAGGAAGTGCCCACGACACTCGGGTGTTGGACCATGCTTTGAGCTATCCTCATATGAACTTTCCTCGTCCTTCATCTGGTAAGACATGATCAATTGTCATCTATGTTTTGAACGCCTTATAACTAGGTTTGCATTTTATTAACTTATATATTTAAAATGTATCATTTGTTATGTTTTATTATTCGTAGGGAGGTACTACTTAGTTGACAAGGGATATCCAGACAGAAAAGGCTATATGGTGTCCTACTCGAAGGTAAAATATCACCAATCTCAGTTCATGCGAGAGGCTTCGAAAAATATCCGAGAAGGATTTAACCGAGTCCATTCTTCATTGAGGACGACAATCGAACGATGCTTTGGTATTTTGAAGAAGAGATGGAAGATATTAAAGGGCATGCCGTCATATGATATTCCCACGCAAATCGACATAATTTGTGTGTGTTTTGCGCTGCACAACTTCATACTAGAACACAAGCTGAATGATTCAATCCTAGAAGAGGATGATGATGATGAGGAAGATGCTTTTAAGTTTGACCCCAATGATGATAAAGGCGAGGACAATGACCCCAAAGGCTACATGAGTGGCATCCGAGATGCCATTGCTAAACAGATTTGGGATCAGAAGAATATATATTTGGCTGGCCTGTAATTTGTAGGAGTAAAATCCATATTTTTTGGTAAACACGTGTAATCTTAGAACATTACATTCGTAATTAGGTGGCTAGCATATGATGTACGTGGTTAGGCCCTCATTTTGTATGGCGGGATACCTACGTCGTTCTCCATTTTGTATGGCGATTAGGCTCTTAGGCGGAATGATCATGTATTTTGTTGGTTATTTTAGTTTCATCGACGCTTGTCGACTGTCGGACTCGTAGCTTTGGTCTCAGAGCGTCTCGGGGACCCTCTGATGTTGTGCACGGTCTGTGCACGAATGTGCACGGTTTGTCCTAAACCGTGCACATTGGCTGGGGGCCCTCTGATGTTGTGCATGGTCTGTGCACGGTTTGTCCTAAACCGTGCACAACTGCAGACTCGTTAATGTTGAAGATGATCATCTATATTTTTTTTCCCTTTCAAAACGTTGGATTGCTAATGGCTTACCATACTTTTTTATGGATGAAACATTATTATCAGTTATGGATACATGCAACATTCACTATGGATCCATTACGTTTCAAGGGCTTCCATAGGTTTCAAAACATACATGCAACATTCACTATGGATCCATTACGTTTCAACATGTTGGGTATCGGTGAACATTTTGTTTGGCTTGCTAATGGATGACTCATGCATGTCATATGATAATATTGGATTGTTTTAAATCCGAAATAGGTACATTCAACCCCTAGTTAACACATGTTGTCAACACTTGATGCTTTGAAGTTACATGTTGGCAACCACTTGATCGTTTTAAATGGTTTGAATGGAGAAAAACACCTAAACTTGTTAATGTTGCTTTGTCACCTTTCCACACACATGAAACACATGAAGGAGAAACAAGACCACCATTCACTATGAAACAAATAAGCAAAGACTTGAAGGAGATGATCATCCAGTACAAACAAAGGTCGAAACAAACAAAGAACCAGTTCAATGATACAAGTATGACAAGACAAAAGAGAAGCATACCGAAAAAAGAGAAGCATTCAACTACGAAAGAGAAGCATACCGACAACGACAATGACACTAATCTAGTCGGATGACTGTTGGGTTCGGACGTACCCAAACTTGACCATTCCAATGAAGGTGGACCCTAAGATCCGCACCACTCACAACCACATTGTCATAGTTGAATGCCGAGAAATCGACTTCATACATGCCAATGTCCGGCCGCCGTAAAATAGTTCCATACCACCATCCGTCTTGAGCTCATACGTCCACGTGTTGGCCAATCTCGAAATTGAATACATCTCTATATGGTGGTATGGGCCGCAATAACCCGTAAGGGACATCTTCCACAAGGTAAGCGGACCTATCGTCAAGCATCAATGTTTCGTACTCGACCCGGTAAAATCCTACCATTGGCAAGACTAACGTGATTCTTGCGGTATGGTATGAACCTAGCAAGCCATTTTCGGCTCCAACGACCTCAACACGTTCCTCTAAATGGTATTGTCTAGCCATTCCCGAAATCTAAGAACATACAATAATAAGACATGTAGAGCAATAAAAGTATATATTGTAGAGGACTAAAAACATACAAACCATAGATTCAATTTTTCATGATGTTCTTACCGGATTTGTGATGTTTTTGCTGGATTAAGCAAGTGTGTTTCTCGGCTCCCTTTTTCTTCTTTTGCTTAGCACTCCCAAATTTAGGATGCAAATGTATGTGAGTAGCTTGTCCACAAACATAACAATATATATATACTATCGGTCAAGGTTATGAAACTTGTTCCATTTTAGACAAACCTATACACTAGCTTCCATAGGTTTATTGACAAAAGTGGAGGTGAAGACACGACATGCATGGGCTTAGCTTCCCTAGCTGTCTTCAAAGTTCACGTAGGGCCCTTCTCCAAAGCATAGGAGAAGCATCTTCTTGGACCGTATCATATATAAAACGTACACAAACTAAAACAAAATGAGATGACCATTTTCTACAAAACATAGCTAAAAACGCACAACCGAGATGATCATTGGTTACGATGCAAACATACAAACCGCACAACGAGATGATAAAAGTACATTACAAACACTTGAAAGATACGAGTACCACAAAATAATGCGGAAAGCACCACACCAACAACGCATACCGACAAGTACCACATGCATGCATAAAAAATGATGAAAATCTTGGCACAAAAGTGGTGAGCATCTAGGCATGAAAGTAATGAATTTCAAAGGACAAAAGTGATGAACATCGGAAATATGTTCACGCAAAAAATTATGAACATATAGGAGAAAAGTGATGAGTATGCATGCATAGAAAAATGATGAACTTATAGGTGGTGAACATCGAAAATATTGTCACAGCGAAAAGTGATGAACATATAAGAGAAACGCGATGAACATGCATGCATAAAAAACTGATGAACATCTAGGTACAAAAGTGGTGAACATCTGGACATGAAAGGGGTACGCGAATTTTTCGCTGTGACAAACAATAATATGTTCATAGTAAGGACAAAAGTGATGAAAATCAAAAATATGTTCATAGTGAGGCGCACACGAATTTTTGCCAAAAAAATGTGTATAATATGGAAAAATTTTGGCACGACTGAATTTATGGCCTTTTAATGAAAGTCTAATATGAACCCTTCTTTCTCCCAAATCTAACGGCCCAAAATAATTCACATTTCTCTCCTATATTGTGATACTCCATAATTCTGTAAGGATTATTCTGGAAATTTTGGGAATTTTCCCGAACACCCGTTTAGTACGTCGGATTTAATTCAGAAAATCGGAGACATTCTGTAATGTGCTCTGTATCTGTAATATTTTTCTCAGTGAAGAATTATACAGTTAAGGCCTGTTAGAAGTCTATACTCGTTCGTGTACGACTTTTGTTATCGCAAGTTAAGATTATACCAAATCTCTACCCAATTGATTATTGCCCAAGAGGTGCAAATGGATTAACCATGGGTTAATACCCAAGGGCACAATTGGAAGGCTTTTTGGCTCCCAAAAAGCCTCATCTTTGCCTATAAATAGAGGGCATGGGTGAAGCTAGAAAGGGTGTGAAAAACGCCATTACGCTGTCCATTTCTCGTCTCTCAAAAACGCTCTCTCTCTCGGAAAGCTCTCGTGGATCGTTGGAGGCTCGTTTGGTGTCATTCTCGGTGGCCAAGGGAGACTTGGAAGGCCCTTAGAAGCCTAGAAGCCAAGCAAGGCAAAAGGCGAACCAAATCGAGCATCGCGGGTAAGATTTCTCGTCCGTTTTTAAGTTTCTGTTCAGCGACGGCGACCGCCGCCAGGGAGACGGCGACCGCCGCCAGGAACGGCGACCGCCGTGTTGTGGACGGCGACCGCCGTGTTGTTGGGGACGGCGACCGCCGTGTTGTGGCCGGCAACCGCCGTGAAGCTCTTGGTGTCGTCGTGGAGGAAGCCGATGAGCGGCGCCCGCCGTGCTTGAGACGGCGACCGCCGTGATGGTGACGGCGCCCGCCGCAATTGTTTGGTGGCCGGCCGTGAAGGGTTGTTGCCCGGGAGTTGTTGCGTTGGCTTCCGAGACCTTCGATCGGGTCTCGTATCCTTCGATTCCTTTCGTCCTTTCGTATATTCGTACTATTCTTTGTCGAATCTAACCTAGGGTTCCTTTTTGGGTCGACTCGAAGGTGTTTATGCTAGTGGAGCTATACGCGTGTCGAGCCCGGAATCCCATTGTCTCTGCTTTGTTCCAGATCTGTGGACTAAGGCAAGTGGCGGTTCGCTCTTGCTCATCGTTCCATATTTACATTAATTATCAGCTATTTATCTGAGTAATTAATTTGGAATGATTATCTGTGTTTATCTGGAAAATGTTTTATAAACTGTTTTGGAAAATCATATAATAGGTTGTATATCTGCTAGAACGACGCTATTATCTGTGATCGCCTTCCGGGCATTTATGTGGATTAATAGGAAAACTAATCCAAGTAAGGATTAACTGTTTCTATTATCTCTATGTTTAAGTTGTTTGCCTGGATGGCTTTAATGTGAATAGTTGTTGTGTTAGACTATTTAGTTAACACGAGTGTTTGTAGGAACGCTAATCCAAGTAAGGATTAGTCATTTCTTTATAACTTAATGTGTATAGGAACGCTAATCCAAGTAAGGATTAGTCATTTCTTTATAATTTAATATTCGTGGGAATGCTAATCCAAGTAAGGATTTGTCGTTTCTTTAAATCATAATATTCCTCGGGGTTATTGCCGAATAATTTAAGGGTCATGACCTATGCTTCTTATCCACATGTAAGGATCTGAAGTGTTTTAAGCGCCTTGCTAGCGCCAGTGGATGAGCTTAATTGCAGTCCTGTGTTTAAGCACTTAGCTAGTGCATTGGGGTGGACGTAACTGTCACCCTGTAAAATAAACTGTAAGCGTTGTGGCAGTGCAATCAGGGTGAACGTAAGATCACCCGGTGTCATCATAACTTCCGTGTTCTCGGAATATTCTTAAAAGCATCAACACTGTGTGTGTGTGTGTTGTAATTTAATAAGATAAGTGCAGTTAAGCACATAATTAAACTGTAAGCGCTGTATAGTGCAATCAGGGTGAACGTAAGGTCACCCGGTGTAATAATAATCGCCGTTGTTACTCGGCATAATAATGTTAAGTCCCGCGTGTGTGTTGTGAGTGTTTTAATTTGGGTTGACGTAATTGTCACCCTGTGATTTAAGCCTTATTGTCGCTCTTAATAACATTAACGTGTTTCAGTAATGTGTGTTTTGTAATTAAATAAGATATGTGCCCGAGTGCACATGATTAATAAACCTTGGGCGAGTAGTGCAGCTAAGTTATAGTGCAGCTAGGAAAACTCGTCTTGACTTTGATCATAGTACGTTCTCTTTCCGATCTGGATTCGCTGTATGCGATGAGGTTGGTCGTGAACCGAAGCATCTTAGTCATTTCTTAAATCGTTATGTGGTTCTGTAAGGTCTCGACTTGAATGTAGTACGTTCTCTTTCCGATCTGGATTCGTTGTATGCGATGAGGTTGGTCGTGAACCGAAGCATCTCAGTCAACTTTTAAATCATTGTTGTTTGATTCTGTTAAACATTCCAGATTTGTCATATTTCCTTAAAGACTCAATCTCTTGGAGTCTCTTTTCGAGTCGATTTCTGTGAAGATGAAGTCTTCCAGAATCTTCTCTCATGCATACCTCTTGTTGTTATTCCGTGAAAGTGCCGGGTTATGTATCGTCCCTTCGGTTATTATTCGAGGGACAATGATAGTAAACGGTTACGATCACTCGAACCACTCTGCTTTTTACCCTTGCTAGTCTATTCAAGTAGACTAACCCACGAACTTTGTTCTCCGCATGTGGGCTGGTGTCATCCGTTCGATTCAGCACATCAGATGGAGTGTAGATGAGAAGACTAGAAGGACTATGGAGTTGACGGTGGTTTTTCCAACGTTTTAAAATTTTCTTTTAATCAGGTTGAGATCCTTGGGCAGATGATCATTACGATCACAACCCTTTTTGTAATATCTTTTAAAAGTTTTCCGCTGTGCCTTGTTTAAGATTTCCGTTGTAATTTATTTAAACTCTGTGTTTGTCCTATTCGGGATTGGGATGTAATCCCGGGACTCGTGTTTTATGTAAATAAGGTTATCATTTTGTATCATTGTATTTAATGATTTGTATTTAAACGGTAAAGCCTTGGGTGATCTCGGTAAGGAACACTGGGGTCACTGGCGGTAATACCTTTCCAAAAGGGTTAAGTTTTGGGGGTGTTACAGTTGTGGTATCAGAGCCAAAGGTTGTTTTAAAATGGGTTTGGGATTTTTATAAATCATTTATCCGTTTTTGAAAATGCTTTAAGAAGGGCTCTGAATTTTCAAAGTGAAAAGAGTTTGAAAACACCGTTCATACATGTCTTCTATATGGTCTGATATAGTAAGTTTGCTTCTATATCTAGAAAGACTAATTCCTTCCCCGTTACCCCGTATGATATGGGTGCATTCTATTCTCTTCAGAGAAACCGGGAGAAGCCAAGATGGTTTCGCTATACCCAATAAGGCTTGAATTCCCAGTTCTCTCATTTTGAGTTAAGGTTGTAGAACCTAGTAACTCGGTTTGAGTTCATCAATAGAAATTACCAAGTTGATCTATTCTAAGTTGTTTTTATTACAATAAGTATATCAGAAGATACTAATGTGATAAAATCCTTGGAATTTGATCGGTAAACAGATGGTGAACACAAGGAACGTTATCCGTGCTAGTACTGGGCCGAGTAATGACCCCATACCAAATGCAAGGAATATTGCAGACTCAACAGGAGAGCGTGAGTCTGTCTTTAACAGTAACCAGGGAGGCAATGGCCAAGCTCAGGCCAACGCTCCGATGATGTTTGATGCTGCAGCAGTGGAGGCAATTCGAGGAATTGTCATGCAGGCAATCACAGATGTTATGCGACCAGTTGCACCCCAAGCACAAGGTGGCCCAGTTCCTCAGGCTACTCCTGAAGTCGATGAGTCAGTGGAGCAAGTACCTCAGATCAATGTTGTCAGAAACAGAGGAGCTTACGGGCAAGCATTAAAAGCCGTGAGTTCAATGAGGCCTGACAACTATGACGGTACTGGAGAACCGGTCAGGGTGACCTATTGGTTCTCGCATATGGAGCGTTTGCTCCGGAACATTAATTGCACTGAGGCTGGAAAAGTGCACATCGCCTCTCTTCAACTCAAGGATGTGGCTAGCGAATGGTGGGAGAGCACCGGTCTGGCTGATCATCCCGAGCTGAATTAGAGCATGTTCAAAACAAAGATGACTGACCGTTTCTTTTCCCGTGCTATGAGGGAGGAGAAGCATAAGGAATTTATGTACCCGCAGATTGATGGGTTAAAGGTGACTGAGCTCGCAGCTAAGTTCAATCACTTGATGCAGTACGCTGGACCTGAGGTGTCAACCGAGGAGCAGAAGATCTGGTACTTCCATGGATGGATGAATCCAGAGATCAAGCCTCTAATGTTGCGTCATGGCTGTACTACATTAGAGCAATATGTTGATGCAGCCTACAAGACGGAAGTCACATTGGAGGAGTCTGCCTTTAAGAGGGAGAAGCAAGTTAAGGGAAAGGGTGGGCAACAGGATCGCCAGGTTGGTTCATTCAAACGACCGGCATCGCCTATCAAGTTTGAAAGGTCTGGTCGTGCTAAGACCGAGACAACTCAATCAGACTCTGCCAGAGGCTCAGGTTGGAGCGGCGGAGCAATTCAGTGCCATAATTGTGGTGAAGAAGGGCATAAAAGTTTTGTTTGCCAAAAGGACAAGAGGATGTGTCATAATTGTGGAAGTGAAGGCCACATAAAAACGTACTGCAGACTGAAGGGTCAGAGACCAATGCAGTCTTATCAGGCGTCAAATGTTGGAGGTGGACAAAACCCAAGACCAGTGGTATCCACTCCTAAGCAGTCTATGGCTCGTAATAAAGGCAAAGCGCCTATGGGGTCTTCAGGCCAAGGGCAACGACTCTTCATAATGAGTCAAGCCAACGGAGAAGAACCCTGATCCATTAAGTTGTAATTGTGTTAAGACTTTCTTTAAGATTAAGGAGTAACGACGTGTGTCGGTAATCTCCGTGGTATTAAGATCTACCTGATCGACTTTTGTCAATTAATGTAATGTTTGGATTTTAATGAAGTATTTCTGTGTTTTGGAAAATTTCTAAATGTGTTATCATCGCGAATTAGTTGTTCATACGAAACCTCGTAAGTGTCGAGAACAGCTTATGCCAAGTAAGGATAAGGACTGTCGGACTTATGGTGGTGAAGTTTTGTGGACAACTTAGATGTTCGTCCCTTGTGGTTAATCCCAAGGTCGACTCTGTTGTTTAAATCTAAATCCACTCCTAAGATTCTTCTTCATACATAGAGTATGTCATCTACAAGGCTAGGTGCAAATCTTTGAGGAAGATTAAGTTGTGGAGTTGTTATGCTAAGAAGAAAGGTTGCAGTTAAGGATATGTTGATGATCCCGATGTATTAAAGATTCGGTAAGGAGAATTGTCTACGCATCTAAGGAGTACTGTGGTAAGCGTTATCTCATACGCTGAGTTCTTCCGAGATTTCTTAAGGAAAGGGAATAAACTTGTAGAGTTTTGTTCGGAGAGATCAGAAGCTATCTCTCATGCGTGAGTTTGTGCCATGAGCATTAAGGCGGATGAATCATTTTCAGAATGATATCCTAAGGAATTAAGAATAATATCTCGTGTGATCCATTTCAAGGATGAAGTGATTAAGGATGTTGGATCCAGGTGGTAAGATTGGTGTTGAGGTAGTATCCTCATTGGCTTAATGCAAGTTTCGGGGTCGAAACTTATTTTAAGGGGGAGGTGATGTGATATCCCGTAATTCTGTAAGGATTATTCTGGAAATTTTGGGAATTTTCCCGAACACCCGTTTAGTACATCGGATTTAATTCAGAAAGTCGGAGACATTCTGTAATGTGCTCTGTATCTGTAATATTTTTCTCAGTGAAGAATTATACAGTTAAGGCCTGTTGGAAGTCTATACTCGTTCGTGTACGACTTTTGTTATCGCAAGTTAAGATTATACCAAATCTCTACCCAATTGGTTATTGCCCAAGAGGTGCAAATGGATTAACCATGGGTTAATACCCAAGGACACAATTGGAAGGCTTTTTGGCTCCCAACAAGCCTCATCTTTGCCTATAAATAGAGGGCATGGGTGAAGCTAGAAAGGGTGTGAAAAACGCCATTACGCTGTCCATTTCTCGTCTCTAAAAAATGCTCTCTCTCTCGGAAAGCTCTCGTGGATCGTTGGAGGCTCGTTTGGTGTCGTTCTCGGTGGCCAAAGGAGACTTGGAAGGCCCTTAGAAGCCTAGAAGCCAAGCAAGGCGAAAGGCGAACCAAATCGAGCATCGCGGGTAAGATTTCTCATCCGTTTTTAAGTTTCTGTTCAGCGACGGCGACCGCCGCCAGGAACGGTGACCGCCACCAGGAACGGCGACCGCCGCCAGGAACGGCGACCGCCGCCAGGGAGACGGCGACCGCCGCCAGGGAGACGGCGACCGCCGCCAGGAACGGCGACCGCCGTGTTGTGGACGGCGACTGCCGTGTTGTTGGGGACGGCGACCGCCGTGTTGTGGCCGGCAACCGCCGTGAAGCTCTTGGTGTCGCCGTGGAGGAAGCCGATGAGCGGCGCCCGCCGTGCTTGAGACGGCGACCGCCGTGATGGTGGCGGCGCCCGCCGCAATTGTTTGGTGGCCGGTCGTGAAGGGTTGTTGCCCGGGAGTTGTTGCGTTGGCTTCCGAGACCTTCGATCGGGTCTCGTATCCTTCGATTCCTTTCGTCCTTTCGTATATTCGTACTATTCTTTGTCGAATCTAACCTAGGGTTCCTTTTTGGGTCGACTCGAAGGTGTTTATGCTAGTGGAGCTATACGCGTGTCGAGCCCGGAATCCCGTTGTCTCTGCTTTGTTCCAGATCTGCGGACTAAGGCAAGTGGCGGTTCGCTCTTGCTCATCGTTCCATATTTACATTAATTATCAGCTGTTTATCTGAGTAATTAATTTGGAATAATTATCTGTGTTTATCTGGAAAATGTTTTATAAACTGTTTTGGAAAATCATAAAATAGGTTGTATATCTGCTAGAACGACGCTATTATCTGTGATCGCCTTCCAGGCATTTATGTGGATTAATAGGAAAACTAATCCAAGTAAGGATTAGCTGTTTCTATTATCTCTATGTTTAAGTTGTTTGCCTGGATGGCTTTAATGTGAATAGTTGCTGTGTTAGACTGTTTAGTTAACACGAGTGTTTGTAGGAACGCTAATCCAAGTAAGGATTAGTCGTTTCTTTATAACTTAATGTGCATAGGAACGCTAATCCAAGTAAGAATTAGTCGTTTCTTTATAATTTAATATTCGTGGGAATGCTAATCCAAGTAAGGATTTGTCGTTTCTTTAAATCATAATATTCCTCGGGGTTATTGCCGAATAATTTAAGGGTCATGACCTATGCTTCTTATCCACATGTAAGGATCTGAAGTGTTTTAAGCGCCAGTGGATGAGCTTAATTGCAGTCCTGTGTTTAAGCACTTAGCTAGTGCATTGGGGTGGACGTAACTGGCACCCTGTAAAATAAACTGTAAGCGCTGTGGCAGTGCAATCAGGGTGAACGTAAGATCACCCGGTGTCATCATAACTTCCGTGTTCTCGGAATATTCTTAAAAGCCTCAACACTGTGTGTGTGTGTTGTAATTTAATAAGATAAGTGCAGTTAAGCACATAATTAAACTATAAGCGCTGTATAGTGCAATCAGGGTGAACGTAAGGTCACCCGGTGTAATAATAATCGCCGTTGTTACTCGGCATAATAATGTTAAGTCCCGCGTGTGTGTTTTAATTTGGGTTGACGTAATTGTCACCCTGTGATTTAAGCCTTGTTGTCGCTCTTAATAACATTAACGTGTTTCAGTAATGTGTGTTTTGTAATTAAATAAGATATGTGCCCGAGTGCACATGATTAATAAACCTTGGGCGAGTAGTGCAACTAAGTTATAGTGCAGCTAGGAAAACTCGTCTTGACTTTGATCATAGTACGCTCTCTTTCCGATCTGGATTCGCTGTATGCGATGAGGTTGGTCGTGAACCGAAGCATCTTAGTCATTTCTTAAATCGTTATGTGGTTTTGTAAGGTCTCGACTTGAATGTAGTACGTTCTCTTTCCGATCTGGATTCGCTGTATGCGATGAGGTTGGTCGTGAACCGAAGCATCTCAGTCAACTTTTAAATCATTGTTGTTTGATTCTGTTAAACATTCCAGATTTGTCATATTTCCTTAAAGACTCAATCTCTTGGAGTCTCTTTTCGAGTCGATTTCTGTGAAGATGAAGTCTTCCAGAATCTTCTCTCATGCATACCTCTTGTTGTTATTCCGTGAAAGTGCCGGGTTATGTATCGTCCCTTCGGTTATTATTCGAGGGACAATGATAGTAAACGGTTACGATCACTCGAACCACTCTGCTTTTTACCCTTGCTAGTCTATTCAAGTAGACTAACCCACGAACTTTGTTCTCCGCATGTGGGCTGGTGTCATCCGTTCGATTCGGCACATCAGATGGAGTGTAGATGAGAAGACTAGAAGGACTATGGAGTTGACGGTGGTTTTTCCGACGTTTTAATAATTTCTTTTAATCAGGTTGAGATCCTTGGGCAGATGATCATTACGATCACAACCCTTTTTGTAATATCTTTTAAAAGTTTTCCGATGTGCCTTGTTTAAGATTTCCGTTGTAATTTATTTAAACTCTGTATTTGTCCTATTCGGGATTGGGATGTAATCCCGGGACTCGTGTTTTATGTAAATAAGGTTATCATTTTGTATCATTGTATTTAATGATTTGTATTTAAACGGTAAAGCCTTGGGTGATCTCGGTAAGGAACACTGGGGTCACTGGCGGTAATACCTTTCCAAAAGGGTTAAGTTTTGGGGGTGTTACATATATAATTGTTCTAATTTGACATGTTCCCAAACTATGTATATATACATATATTATAGCTGTAATTCTCTCTCTTATGTGTCAGCCAATGAGCTATGCCACGTAGGCAAATTTAATGTTCTTTCACAAATATTATAGCCGTAATTCTATCTCCTATGTGTCAGCCAATGAGCTATGGCACATAGGCAAATTTAATGTTCTTTCACAACTTTACCCTTAATTTTTCTAAAATATACGTTACATCTTTCTATACATTTTTTTGTTATTTAACAAACATAACTTACCATATAAGTATTTATTTGATAGGATATGATCCATTTTCCTTATTTATAAAACATAACATACCATATATAAAATTGTTGATTTATTTTAGGATATGACTAAATACAGGCTAATAATTTAATTTGTTGACACGATAAATTAACAAGCTTGCTATTTGGAGCACACTCTATATTTCTTTTCAGCGCCATGTCTCCATCCGTAATTGAGAACACAATCCGTCCGTAAAGGAGGAATACAATCCGTCCGTGATGGAGGAACACAGTCCGTCCGTGATGGAGGAACACAGACCATCCGTGATGGAGGAAACATGTCCGTCCCTGACAGAGGAAAAAATAAAATTCAATTGTTGCATTACATGTTACTTGTCCTCACCTAACATAATTTAATTACCCAAACCTCTTCATAAATTACAGGATTCTCAAACATATCTTCACTAAATCACTCTTCCACCCTAAACCAAAAAACTCTCTCATTCTTCTTAATCTTCTATTATGGAAAATGATGATTTCTTGAATCTCATGAGTGAAAGAGATGATTGATTGACGTTTAATCATAATGAGGTACGTTTTTTTTGTCCTAACTTCAAACTTTGAGTTTTTTGGGAACTTACAAATACATATACTTGAAACTTTTAGTTTATACTTTATTTTCAAAATTTGCAAGTTAAAGGCCTAAACTTTAACTTGATTAAAGATAGTTGTTGCAAATAGATTGTTTCTTGATATTGTTCCAACCATAAGTTTGCGTTTTAGACTAGTTAATGTTAGTGTTTGTAACTTGCAAAATTTGCAAGTTTACATCCGTGATTCAACCCTTTAGAAAACGTAAGCAAACACTTTTGAACAGCCCGTCAAGGATGATAGTGATCCTTCTGTTACAGACGATGGTGCTCTTTCCATCATGTTCGGGAGTGCTCCATCCATCACGGACGGGAGTGTTCTGATAGCATGCATTTAGGCTAGTTTAGATCATGTTTATTTCTCTTGAATAGGTTTGTTTTGCTCCTTTTTATTTTAGTTTTATTTGGTTTTCATAGATTTTGTAGTGTTCGGAGTCTACTCTTGTGTAGTTGTGATTTCAGGATCGTTTGGAGGCGTTTTCAAGAAAATCGAGCTACTAGTGAAGATGTTTGGGTGGACGACTAGAAGAGATGGCGCCATGGTCGAAATACAAGTGCCAAGATCAGACGAGGAAAGTTCAAAATGGAAGCCCGGCCGAGCTAGTGAAGAGGAAGGAACAACAGTCCACAACCCGGCCCACAACTCGGCCGAGTTATGGACCGAGTCGTCAGGGCCAAGCTATGAAGAGCAAAGACAACAGAGAACAACTCGGCCCACAACTCGGCCGAGTTGTGGACCGAGTCAGCGAACTCGGCTTAGCCACCGAATAGGAGAGGAACAACAGAGAACAACTCGGCCCACAACTCGGCCGAGTTGTGGACCGAGTCAGCAAACTTGGTCGAAGTTACTGAAGACAAGAGAAGACAGACGACAACTCGGCCCACAACTCGGCCGAGTTGTGGACCGAGTCAGCTTCCGTAACGTCTTTCTGCTGCTGAAACGTCTTTTGCTCCTGATTTTTATCAGATCTGGACGTTTTAATTGGGGGATACACTTTCTCTCATGCTCTGAACTTAGTCTCTCTCTAAAAAACCCTAGTTGTGTTTGTTGAGTTTTTCTTGGTTGAAGATTGGAGATTGTTCTTGGATCGAAACAAGTATTTCTCTTCTTTCTATCTATTTGAATGATTTCTCTGATTCATACAATGATTTTGATTGATTCCCCAAGCATGCTAGGCTAATCCCCTTTATCTAGGATTGGGGTGACCCCAATAATGTATTGGTAGACTTACAATTTGTGTTGGTCTGAATTGGTAGCATGAATTCTTGCTTGATTCAATTCTAGGGTTCTTATTGCTATTGGTTATTTATCAATTAGAAATTCTATTAGGTTGAGTCTGAAAGGAGATTCCTAATGAATGAATTAGACAAGGTATGAGTCTGAAATGAGATTACTATTGTTGGAATTACTATGAATTGAACCTGAATAAACTTGTTTGTTCTTGCGGAGTCCTAAGTTATCATAGAAACCCTAGGTTAGTCTGGAATTAACGGAGCACGAAAGTGAATGTTAACCCGGTTTTATCCTAGATTCTAAGTGCTCAATGGGTCTAAATTTGATTAGCTTTGCGCGACAGCGATTGTTAGTTGGAGTTTAGATACGTCTACTATTGTCTGAAAGGAATTAGTAGTGATATTTGATAACTTACCGTCAAACGAGTTCATGCTATTCTGAGATAAACACGCATAAGTTTACCAATGCATTATTGTGGGGATCCTTAATCCTAGATATTTCCCATCATTTGAATTTACTTACATTTGCAATCATTATTTCTTAGTTAATTGAACAAACCTTTCTTGCGGCTTAGCTTACCAGTTTAGTTACAAAAGGTACTACATTGTCCTCGTGGGAACGACACTTGAATAGCTACAACTGACCCCATACACTTGTGGGTAGGTTTTCGCCACATCATGTTCCATACGTGATTGAAGGAGCAGCTTCGTCCATCACGGACGAGACTTTGTAATATAAACAACTTAATTTGTTTTACTTTTTGAGCAGGAGGATAATGATGCTTATATTGGTCTTAACGACCTAAATCTTAATGAGGGATTTGCACATGTTGAGACGTCTTCATCATTGTACACGCCAAATTCAGCGTATGTGTTTGGCGTTGGATATGTACTTATAGAAGCACTACCGAAGCCATCTTCATCACACATTTAGAGTGGATTTTCTAAATTTTATATAAAAAAACCCATTATAATTTTGGGCGTAATTTTTATGGTCCGGTCCCGGTCTGGACCGTAATTTTTACGATTAAAATGGCAAAATTTATGAAATCCGGTCTTCCGGTCCGGTCCACGGTCCATATACCCATCCTTAGTAGGCCCTCAACACGTGGACGAATGTCGACTTGTACACCCTTCAACAGTGGAGATACCGACCACGAACGAATGTAATTTATACGAAAGTCTATCTAAATGATATCCATTACACATTTTATTGATCGATAAACTTGCGAATTCGAATCGATAACACAAATTCGAGTCTATAATACCCAAAATTCAATTTTGAAAACTCAACCAAACCCTAAAACCTAAATATTTGCAACTATATACAAAATTGAGTAAACAAACAACAAAACTGACATTTTTAAGGGGATGGTTGATTGATTCTTCAAGTGTGGAACCTTCTTGATCCGAATCAATGTCGGTTTAGTGGTACAAAGTGAATGAGGGGGCTCATTCTTCAAGAAAGAGATGGATGGGAAGTGAGGAAAGAAAGAGAGGGTGGGGAAGTGAGGAAGAAGACGAGGGTGACATGTTTGTAATTTTGGAATAAAATTCTTATATATGTGTAGAGGGGGTTACAAATAGCAAAATAGGGTGAGCTCCAAATAAAAGGGGCCTAAATTAGATAATTCAAGTTTAAGATATGCAAATTACATAACTTAAACATTACGGATATGTAATGTATAATTACAATTATTTTGTTGAGTTATTTAAGGATATATATCAAATATTTTGTATTGTAATAGTGTCCAAATTTAGGATTGTACGGAACGAGTTAGATATTTGGTTAGTTTTCTTAGTTTTATATATGCTTTTTTGTTTTAACTTTGTAATATTATTTTCTTTTATCCCAACAATCTAATCATTCCCATATTTGGAAAAATTACGGCGAACGACCCGTTATATACGTCATTATGCGGCTAACGATCTGTTATATATGAAATTATTGCAAACCACCCTTATCTCTTCTTATGTTAGCGATTCGCCACCCAGAGGCCTGCTTCGTCCAAAGCACCGTTAAAAGGGATAACGAATATATTTTGTTTTGGGTCTCCAATTTCAAACCCGGTGTAAAATGAACCAAACTCGAATGATTTCCCCTTTGTAACAATTCTAGATCAATTAGGATCAATTTCTTCCATTGGAGGATCATCTTCCTTTTTCTCTAACCTCCCGGATCTTGATCTCCATGGAATTGGAGATGAAAGCAGAACACATTCTTCTTCATTGAACGCATATGTGCTCACACAGGGCGTCGGAGGCCCATTTGGACTTGGATTCAGGTTGAATATGGAAATCTGGTATCAGTATCCGAAAAAGCCATTGAAATCTAAAGCTCTAGATTTCAACTCCCATTTCTAATCCTCTTCTCCCAATTCAAAGGCTCTTTTTGAGCTGACTAGAATTGTAAATTCTAGAACTGGCATACGACCTACCAAAAATTCTAGAATTCTCAACACCAACATTTCCATCCGAAATCCAAGATTTCAAGCTCTTCACTGGGAGGAGCAAGGGCTTATGATCATCATTCTTACTAATAGGGAGCTCTGTTTCTTATTAGCCAAGACAACCACATGCTCATTTCGAAAGTGTTGAGAACTCCGTGTTGGACCTTGTTTCTGCCGTAATCTAACGATGAACCAATAGGGGAATCAAAATCATTGTCAAAAACTTTGTAGGCTTCCAACAATCTGGACGCATACGACTGAGCGAAATCGGATTGCCAAGGAAAATTGTAAAATGAAACAAAGGGGGAATTCAATCGGATTTGGTATTTCTATCGGGTTTGGAATCGGATACCCAAAACAGGATATATCCGATAATTTTGGGGAAAAAATAAGGGGGTAAAAGGGTGGGTCATTTTACCCATTTTAACGATGCTTTGGACGAGACATGCCTCTAGGTGATGAATCGCTAACAGAAGAAGAGATAAGGTTAGTTTAAAATAAATTCATATATAACGGGTGGTTAGTCGCAAAATGGCGTATATAACGGGTGATTTGCCGTAATTTTGCCTACTTACTTAGCATCCTAAATCAACCAAATTCTTACAATATTGTATTAATATTAGTCAACAGTATGTTATATAGTAAAATTTGTTCAACGTTAAGTATAGGCCATTGCTATTTGGAGCCCCCTCTATTTTACTCCATGGCACCCACTCTATACATATACATACATACATATAAATATATATATTATTTTTTATCAAATTACAACCTATGCCACTCTCATTCCTCTTCACCTCTACTCTAACTCTCTACCTTTCTTTCTCTTCATCATCCAACCATTTGGCTCTACCAATTCGTGGTATACATATCAAATCCGTGCCTCCTTATCAAGTTCGTGCATTTGTTAAGGTAATTTTCGGCTTTGGTTTAGGGAATATAATTTGTTCATATTTATGCATTAGGGTTTGGTTCAATATTCAAAATTGATTTTTGGGTGTTATAAACTCGAATTTGTGTTATATATTCGAAATTGTAAGTTTATAAATCAATAAAATGTGTAATGGATATCATTCAGATAGACTTTCATGTAAATTACATTCGTTCGTGGTCAGCATCTCCATTGTTGAAGGGCAGAGAACTTGACTTTCTGATAGATCGACGCTGTCATGGAGAAGACAAAGTTCCTCCATGATGGATGGAACACGTTCATCCATGATGGATGGAACACGTTCATCCATGATGGATGTTTTTTTTTAATTTTTTCCCTCTGCTTTCCATGGTCAATCGACGCACAAAATGAACTTATGTATTTTGTTATTTATGTTGTAGATGGATGAGACTAGATCGGGGCATGCACGCAGGGGAGACGCAAATCGCCAGACAGATCGCCAGTATGTCAAAACACGTCGTAGGCCATCAAAAGGGCCAATAACTATGTTTCCCGAGTCAACACCGAGTGAGGTCGAGCCGACTTTGTACGAGTCGCCTTTTACATACGAGATGCTTGCTGCATACGAGATGTTTGCTGCATACGAGATGCCTACTACATACGAGTCACCAGACTCTATTTTCTCCTCCTTTTGATGGGGTGTACGCTCCTTCTCTTTCACACAACAACATAGTCTTTCCAAGGTAATGATCATATGATTTTCTATCTCAGCTAATCTTGATTCATATGTAATTTGAATCCTAGTGTCTTTAACCCACTTAATTGCCTCATCCTTGGTGCAAAACACAATATCTGTGGTAAATAACTCAGAATAATTAGCTGAAACTTGGTTTACATCCTCTGCAAGCACCCTAAATTGCGACTGTGTATGTAATGGTGGGAACCCAAATTGCGGTTGAGTAAATGTTGCCTTTACTCGTAGAAATCCACTATGAATCTGTGATGTTGATGCATTTAGAAGTGATTTTGAGGGTACAAATCCATCGCTTAAACACTCCAAGCAAACAAATTGGCATGTGCGAAGAAGATGTTTCATTTTGTGCAAACCCGTCATTAAGGCTTAGGTCGTTAACACCAATATAAAGTTTATTATTCTTATGTTCAAACAAAAATACAAATTAAGTGAGTTACAGTAACACAAAAGAACTTGTTTCTGTTACGACCAGCTTCGTCCGTGACAGATGGACTAGCTTCGTCTGTCACGAAAGGACAAGCTCCATCCATCATGGAAGGACAAGCTCTGTCCGTCACGAAAGGAGCAACTTCGTCCGTCACGGACGAAGCTGATTTTTTCTACGGATTTACAGCTGCAAAAAATGAGTTTTTTCCTACGGATTTGATTGGTTTTTCCGCGGATTTACACTTGCATATTGTGCAAGTTACAAACACTAAAATTATACCTATAACTAGTTTAAACCACAAACTTATGGCTAGAACAACATAAAAAACAATCTATTAGCAACAACTATCTTTAATCAAGTTAAAGTTTTGCCTTTTAACAAGTAAAAAATCAAAACTTTCATGAACATGTATTTATAAAGTAAAGTAAAAAACTCAAGTTTGAAGTAAAGACTCAAGTTTGAATAAAAAACAAAAGAAACTTACCTCGTTGTTATTAAACATGAAAGAGTTTTTTGGGTAAAGAAACTTACCTCGTTGAAGTAAAGACTCAAGTTTGAGGGTGGAAGAATTTTAGTTTGA
This sequence comes from Rheum nobile, assembly GCA_027886185.1. Lineage (NCBI taxonomy): Eukaryota > Viridiplantae > Streptophyta > Magnoliopsida > Caryophyllales > Polygonaceae > Rheum > Rheum nobile. Next base: position 892,121 of record WOAB01000481.1, read on the forward strand.
GGATGGAAGAGTGTTTTGGGTAAAGAATTTCGTAATATATGAAGAGTTAGGGTAATTAAATTCTATTAGGTGGGGATAAATAACTTTTAATGCAACAGTTGAGTTATGTGTTTCATCTATGGTCAATTCACAGACAAACACAGTTCCTCCATGAGTTGACCATGGAGGAACGCAATAGGTTCGTCAATTGACCACATAGGGACGCAGTTCCTCCTTAAATTGACCACGGACCAACGTAGTTCCTCCGTGGTCAATTCACAGACCAACTGCTTTCCTTTGTGGTCAATTCATGGACGTAGTGTGCGCGCTATGAAGAAATATCGGGTGGACGTTAAATAGCAACCATGTAAATATATAGTTCATTTTTATCTGTGCAGGGTATGAGGACATATATGTAATATCCCTCATTTTGTAAGGAAAGTTTTGAATCTTCTTATGCCCATATTACAAGTCAGATTAAATTCAGAGAAGTACGGACATTCTATGAGATGTTTGATCTCTGTAATATTTTTTTGAGTAATATAAAATACAGTTAATGTATTTTTGGGTAAAAAGGGTCGTTCGTGTACGAATATATTTAACCCGGAGTTAAGAATATTTTTACCCCTTGGTAAAAACGACAAACCGGACAAAAGGGGGCAAAAAGAGCCTTGACCGCGCCCTGCGGTCAAGTGGCCGCACCTGCGGCGAAGGCCAAATTTGGAGGCGGTCACGAAGTCGGCCACTGCACCCCACCGCACCCTGCCGCACCCCGCGGCCATCGTCAGCTCCGACATCATCGCGAAAAGTCGTATGCCGTAGCTCGCCTTAGTTGGCCTCCTAGCTGACTATCCGGTCGGGCCACCTCATCCTTGACATCATTGGTTGGTAAGCTCCATGCTTGGGGTATAAAAGAGGGAGGAGAAGCCATGGACAAGCTCCATCTTCTTCCTCTGAAAAATTCTCTGAAATCTCCATTGTTGTCAAGCTTGTGAGCTTCGTTTGAGAAGAGATCGAACCCCTTTGAGTGTTTACAAAGGTGATCTTAAGTGGTGTTCAAAGGCCTAAGAAGGTTGGGGATCGAACCACAAATGAATCGAAGGCAAACGAATCAAATTGGGTGAGTTCGCCATCGAAGCTGTCAAAAGCTCGCCACTGGCGCCTGACCGCACCCGCGGCAAGGGCTCCACCGCACCCGCGGTGAGCCTTGTCCGGGGTGTGTGTTCTTGGGTGTTTGGCTTTGGGCGAGGCTTGACCCCTTTGATTCCTTCCTTATTCTTTTAGATTCATATATGTAGATATTGAATCTAACTTAGGGTCTCGTTATGGGTCGTTCCAGAGGGATTTAATATCCAGGATATGTCCCAGTTTCAGACTCAGGAATCGTTGTCTCTAAGCTTGTTAAAGCTTTCGTCTGATCTAAGGCAAGTGGCGGTTCGCTCTTGCTCATCATTCCATATTTCCATTAATTATCAATAGTTTGATTGTTAATTAATTTGGAATGATTTACTGTTCTGTTGGGAATAGTTTGATAAATGATGTGAAAAGAATATGATATTATAATAGGTTGTATATCTGCTAGAACAACGCTATTATAGATATATATTTATGATATTAGCCTGGAGGGCTTTAATATGATTATTACTGTGTTGAACTATTTAGTTAGCACGAGTATTCGTAGGAGCGATGGACTATTCGAGGTCCAGTCGTTTCTTAATAATGATTAATGGTGCAAAGGGTGATAAACCCAAAAACCATTTGGTGGGTCATGACCGATCTCTATACTCGGGTATAGAGATGGTGGCACTTAACTGATGCTACAAATCTTGGGATTCGTCCCATTCAGGAGTATGTCCCTCATGGCGAAACATATATCCTATATGTCTCTCATGATGAAACATATACTCAATATATGTCCCTCATGGCGAAACATATATTTAAAAGTCTATAACGTGATGCGCGTTTGGGAATTTAAATAAGATAAGTGCCGTCGTAGCACATGATTAATATACCTCAGACGAGTAGTGCAGCTAGGGAATAGTGCAGCTAGGAAAGCTCATCTTGACTTTGATCAGAGTACCGTTCTCTTTCCAATCTGGATTCGCATTAAGCGGTGAGGTTGGTCGTGAACCAAAACATCAAGTCGTTTTTGAACGCTTGTATGATTAATTAATGTTCCCCAACATTTGTCATATTTCCGATAAGACTCAATTCGTTGGAGTCTTCTTTGGGATTGATTTCTGTGAGACTTGGTCTTTCAGAATCTTCTCTTGATCATGCCTCTTCATATGTTTCAGTAGAGTATGGTGGTTGACTATCGTTATCGGTTTTGATTCGAGGAGCGATGATTCTAACCTAATACGACTACTTCGAACCACTCTGATTTGTACCCTTGCATAGTCTTTCATTAGACTAATCAACCGTAATTGTTCTCTGCATGGTTGGCTGGTGTCATCCGTTCGATTCGGCACATCAGATAAGAATCCGAGAAACAAAGGCTAGAACGACTATAAAAGCAAACGGTATTTTAATGGATTTATCAGGTTGCGATCCTTGGCGGGTGATCATTACGATCAAGACCCTTGTATTTATACTTTGCAAAGACTTCCGCTGATTACTCTGTTTTGTCCTATGAGGATTGGGATGTAATCCCTAGACATATGTTTTAACCAAAGATTTTGGTGTTTACATCATGATTATTGTTTATGATTTGTATTTAAACCGGTAAAGCCTGGGGTGGCTTCGGTGTGGAAACCGAGGTCACTGGCGGTAATACCTTTCCAAATGGGTTACGATTTGTGGGTGCTATAATATACTAGTCTCGTTTAAATTTGATAGAAAAATCTTAGAATAATATGAAGCAATGGCGGACCCAGAAATTTGTCGAGTGGGAGGGGGGCACGATTTTAGTTTGATTTCTTTTCCTGCTTCATGGATCAACATTTGTATTAATATTTTAAAACTACATTTTGAAATTTGACTAATTCATACAATAAATACTATTTTTTTGCATTTTAAAAAATTATTTAAAAAATATAAGATTTTCAATTTCCTTTAAAAAAAAGTAAAAATGGAAGGATAAATAAAAAACAAAAGTGAAATAAACATGTTCAATAAACGTAAAGATTTTAATAAGCCTATTAAGACCCAATTATTTAACAAAAACATCAAAAAAGAAGAGTTAGGAGAGATTGAAGTATTGAACCTATGACCTCTTGTTTTTTTTACACAAGTTCCAAGACAAAACCACTAGCCTAATGTTTTTTTTTTATAATTTATTGATCATTTTATAAATATATAATGAAAATAAAAAATTTAAAGGGGACGGTTGCCCATTCAAGCCCTCCTAGATCCTCCTCTAAAATGAATGGTATAGCATAAATGAATTAGATGATTTATGTTTAATTAAATCATTTATATTGTTTGTATTAAATTTCATAGAAATGATTGAAGCTTTTATAGTTAGGAATGACAACATGAAGGAGATTCGTTTCCCGTGGGAGTTCCTCGTAACGGGGATGAGTACGGGGATTTTAACTGAGGACATGGATGGGGGGAAATTTGATTTCCCGCATGAGGATGAGGACATGGATAGGGATAGGTGTCTCAACCCCACTCCCATTCAAGACTCCAAACTTGTCGGGAAATCCGTGGAGAGTTCCCGTTGGGGGAACTAGTAAGGAAATCCCCTTAAAGAAGTCTTGGGTTTAATTTATTTTTATATTAAAAATCAAATTTATTTGCATTGTGTTATGTTGTTTGTTTAATTAAATTTGTATGATTGATTTGCATTAATCATCACCGACAATATTTACTTGATTTTTATAAATTAACCACATGTAATTCTTGTCTTATTTAATGTCACTAGTTTTTTATCGATCCCATGCTTTGTATTCGGCATTATTAAAATTAAAATTAGAAAGAGGACAATAAAATTTGTAAAAAGATTAAAAAAAAATTGATAAGGGTAATAATTCGAGTTACCGACAAAAATGTCGGACCACTCGAGAAGCCGATAAATCGGCAACTGGAAAAACCAGTAAGTATAACAAAGACAAGCAAATCAAAATACAACAAAGCAAAAGCGAGCTACAAGACTAGGGAGAGAAGTGAGTCCAGCACAAACGAACAGTGTTACCAGACGACGGGTCAAACAGGAAAACAATCCTGGGAAGCGTTGAATGGACAACCATGACGTTGCCCCCACTCATGATGAGGGATCTTCAGGAGTCACGACCACCCTGACGTTGCCTTTTGGATCTTCAGGAGCCTCAACACAACCACGACCACAACTGGAACAACTCGATCTCCACACTAATCAGCTCAACAGAAGCAAAGTAGTACAACACACAAGCTTGCACACACACAAAACACACAAAAAACAAAAAAAACAGAACTCAAATCCAGGGAATAGATCTGGACGGGGGACAGGGGAGGGAGAAGGAGGAGGGGGAAAGAGGAAGACAAGGAGCAGCGGCGGGGCAGAGAGGAGGAAGGAGGCGGCGGGTAGGAGAAGGAGGGCGAGGCAGAGAGGGAGGTGGACGGCGGAGAAGGAGGAGGGGGAAAGAGGAAGACAAGGAGCGGCGGCGGGGCAGAGATGGCGGGCGGAGGAGGGGAGGAGAGGCGGCGGGACGGGTTGGCTTCAGCGGAGGAGGAGAGGCGGCGGCGTGATGGCGAGGCTCAGTCTGAGCGGTGGCAAGGGAGGCTCGGAGGAGCAACCGGTGGACGGTAGTGAAATAAACATGTTCAATAAACGTAAAAAGATAAATATGATATCACTAAAAACTAAATGAAAAAATTAATGTTTTTTTGGTCGAAAGATGAAGAAATTAATAAGGAATACACGAAAAAATCTGTATAAAGAACATCAGTGGGAAAAATCAAGAAAGTTGACCGGAATATGACGGGAATGAATAATTTTAGGGTCGTACTATTCGGCGCATATCCAAAATTGCCATTCAGCGCATAGGCATTCCACGTTACGCAGGGAGTTGCTCCACACGTAACGCGGCTGCACCCTCCACACGTAACGCCGGATCTGTCTTCACCCGTAACGTGCTGAGCCGACCAGGTTTAAATACCTTCATCTCCTCCTTCCTTCCTCATTCCGCCGCTGCACACATACCCTCAAACCTCGCGCGTTACGCACCTCCGACGACGCCCCGTTACGAATCAAAAAGCTTTGCGCGTTACGTAGATCCACGAATCAAGAAGGTTAGTATTCCATCGTTTGTTTTTAAAAATTATGAAGTTTTTTTTTGTATATTAGATCCACAAGGTTTTGTAGTTAGATTTGTATGAAATAGTGGTATTTTAGGGTTTTTTTGTAGTTAGATTTGAAATTTGTAGTTAGATTTGCATTTGTAAGATTTTTTTTAAGGGTAATCGGATTCTACAATCGTCGGAATGTGCAGTCGTCGCCGGCAAATTGGCGAGGGCACTGCGCGTAATGTCCTCAGCGCTTTCCCACGTTACGCGATATGGGCCTCTCCACGTAACGAGTCGTCAGCGTTCACGCGTTACGTGCTGTCCCCTAGCCATTTTTCGCCGGCGACGACTCTCTGGCGACGAGTCTCCGGCCCTGGAATTTGCATGTATGTTTAATTTGGATATTTAGTTAATGGATTTTAGATATTTAGGAATTTGAACATTTGTATGAAATTTGGACATTTGTATGGAATTTTGATGGATTTGTATGAAATTTGGATATTTAGGAATTTTGATGGATTTGTATGAAATTTGGACATTTGAAAGAAATTTGGATATTTAGGAATTTTGATGGATTTGTATGAAATTTGGACATTTGAAAGAAATTTGGATATTTAGGAATTTTGATGGATTTGTATGAGATTTGGACATTTGTATGAAATTTGGATATTTAGGAATTTTGATGGATTTGTATGAAAGGGATTAGGGTTTGATGGATATGTTTAATAACTTTATCGGATTTGTATTTTCGCTTAGCAAAATGATTTATTGTGGTAGATGGAGCCTGGTGAGAGAACGAGGCGTAGAACCAGACGAGACTTCGTCCGGGCTGCTTCGTATCGGACTAAGGGTGAGCTATCCCGTAGGTTTGCGGGTGCTGCACAAGATGCGGGAGGGAACGGTCAGGCGGGCCACGGGCAGGCGGGCAATGCTGACCCCCTGTGTTCCCGTTTGCGCCATCTTATGTGGCGGGTGGCCCTGCAGATTCGGACCCGCAGTTGTACCCACAGTACAACGTGAGTCCACTCCATTGTTATTCTGATACGATCGATCAGAATAACTATTATGGTCCTGCATTGAGTCCGCCACCGCAGCAGAGGCTGACCCAAAGCCCTTACCGTCATGAGAGCCTAGTTGGCCATCAGAGCCCTCACGGGTCCACGTCCTATCACAGCCCCTTATATTATGAAGGCAGCGCAAATGATGAGATGGGTTCCAATCCGTGGGAGAGCTTGGGGGTCAACCCGAATGCACCGGTGCATATGGTAAGTAGCCCTAATATGTGAAAATATGATTGTATGATAAAAATGTAATTGCTTATCATTTGTTTAAAAACATGTAGGACGAAGACAGTCAGGCCTAGGCTCCAAGAGCTCAACATGATGATGATGATGCGGACGAGGAGCAAAAAGAAGGCACCTCTTCGCAGGCAAGACCACCCCGAAGCAAAAAAAAAGGGGAGATATGTACCGGAATTGCAGGTCAGAGTCTATGGAGGTCCGGAGAATCCCGAGCTGTTGAAGGGTTTTGCCAATCACGTGGCGTACACCCTTTATCAGCGCATTGTAAGTTGCATGAAAAACCTTATTCTTGTCATTTCACGTTTTTATATAAATATGTCAAATCGATTGCTTACACTGGTTTAAAAATGCAAATGTTTATAGCCTGTGCCACCGTTGAAGTTTCAGCAACGAGGCAAGCAGACACGCGCATGGCGTCTGGAGTTGTCAACGCCATGGGGTAATCTGGCTGCTAGTTCAGGCTTGTGTCATATTCCGCATGTGATACATGACCATGTGCACGAGACGCTGATAGGTGCGTTTGTTGAGCGCTAGCAACCTGAGAACAACTCGTTCCATATGCCATGGGGAGAGATGACCATAACTCTCCATGACGTATTGTTGATCCTTGGGCTAAACATCAATGGAAGAGACTTAGCACCTCCACGAGGTTCTTTGACTGTGACTGATTTGAAGAAGGCGGTGGTGGCTGAGGCAACGGGATTCTTTGAGTTGGCTGCTAAGGATGTGACATCTGGTACTGTAGTTGCTGATATGTTGAAGAGGCATTGCAATGGGCTGAATGACGAGAAGCGTGCTTCTGGGTACTTGCTGTACTTGTTGGGCTCTTGCCTATTTCCGGACAAGTCCCAACACAGATTGCCACTCTACTATCACGTGTTTGTGGATGATCACTCGTGCACTAATGAATATGCATGGGGTGCTGCCGTTCTTGCTCACGTGTACCGCAGCTTGGGCGAGTGCACAAGAAAGGAAGCGAGACTCATGTCCACGTGCTATTCTTTGATTCAGGTATTTTTGTAAATTATAAAAACCATTGGTTTCACCTTATTTTATTGTTGTATCTGTATTTATTCAATAACAAGGATTGCTTATGTAAATTCTCTTTCAGGCGTGGATATATCAATATTTCCCCATGTTCAGACCTGCAGTGAGTAGAGATTGGAACTCTGATGATGCGGTTGCCTACGCTAGTCGATGGGACCTGACAACGAAACCCAATCCGATGAGAAACTACAGAGTGGAGCTCGATACGATGACTGCGGACATGGTATGTACATATATTTATGTTTATATTGATTGGATGTCGTTCGGGTTAACTGATAAGTATGTTTAGGTTGATTGGAGTCCGTACGGTACGATTGACTTTAGCGATGCGAGATTCGCTCCTACTCGCGTCCATGGAGTTATATCGTGTCTTTGGATAACTGAGCCGTACATGCCAGACCGTGTGGCGAGACAGTTTTGCTGTGTTCAGGAGATTCCACGAGCTCCTATAGAGCCTCTAAGGGCTTGGAGAGGAGTAAAGATCATCAGCTACAAGGTTGAGTACGACAGAGCTCGATTTGCATGGGATGCGCATACTGTACATTCCATGACCCTGGCTGCGATGGGCCCTCCAATCCAGCAAGGCCATGACTGCAGCGATGATTACATGGAATGGTACCTCCTACGTACACATCCATTCGTCAACCCCCCTACCATTGAAGACGCGACACGGGTATGAATTTGACTGATTTGTAGATTGTTTAATGTTCGGTTAACTCTTATCTATGTTTTTTCATACATATCAACGTTTTTGTGTTGTGTGCAGGCATTCGAACAATGCTACAATGAGCTTGAGCAACATCGCAACCATGAATGTGAAGATGTATCAGAGTCTTTACGCCGGTCATTTGAGCATATGTATCCCTTTCTTCCCAATTATTGAGGAAGCCGTGAAGACTTGTTTCATGATTAAGCTTGTTTCATTTTATGTATTTCATTGAACCTTTGAGTATTGCAACAATGAATGTTATGACTGCTATTTGAATGTTTTTTATGACTTGTTTGGATTATGACAACAATGAATGTTATGACTTCCATTTGAATGTTTTTTATGAGTTGTTTGGATTTAGGGATGTTTGGAATAGAAACGTCGAACTCATTGCATCATAATTCATACATATCATTCATTACATAAATCGACTGTTTCAACCTTCTTCTTTCGTCTTGTCTTCTTTTCGGCCTTGGCTGCTTCGTACTCCAACAACCGATCACACGTCCTTTGATCTACGTAATCACCCGCAGACGGGTCATGATATACCACCCACGCCGGGTAAAGAGTAGGCAAGGGCGATGTCTCGGCAAGGCCAATCTACACAAAGTCAATGCATCATACATATGTTTTAGCACAAGATAGTATGAACATATGTGATTGTATTAACGTACCGCAATAAAATGTCGCTCTTCCTGGACATGGCAAATGCATATCGTCTTCAGCTTCTCGCCAACTGATGCTTCGTTTGGCTTCCCCCTCATAGGCATGTATGCGTTTTTCCACAAACTTAACCACACGTTACGTGTGAGCCCCATCCACACGTAACATCTGGGCTGATTCCACACGTTACGTGTGGATCAAGGTTTAGGCGTATGAGGCTTTTTGTTAGGGTTTGGAGTAGGGGTAGGGTTTAGGGATATGGTATTAGAGTAGGGTTTAGGGTAATGTGGCTTAGGGTTTAGGGTTTAGGATTAAGGTTAAAGTTAGGGTTAACTATTTATCTTTAATTAATAAGGGTGAATCGGGTATTTTAGTTACCTTGTTTGTGAGATTGAGGAGATGAACTTTTAATTAGGGTTTAGGGTTTAGGGTTTAGGGTGGTAAATGATTGTTGAGAAGTTATTAATGCTAGTGGTTGAGTTCATTAATGCTAGTGGTTGATGTCATTATATACTACAGTTATATACAGCTGTATATTAGTTGTCAAACACATTGCTTTTCACTATATAAGAGGCATTATGGTTGTTTGTTCTCTACAACAAGTCCAACACAAGCAACGCTTGAAGATTCAATTGTGGGTAAACTTCTTCTTCCAGTTTCTTTTGATTTATTATCCATAATTTTTTATATTAATGGATTCATGATATTTGTAGGAAACCAAGCACTACAACAAATAATGGCATCTTCATCCGAATCATCAACAAACCAACTATGCGCTTGTAATTTGAAAGTCATTGTTCGTACGTGGGATTTGCAATGGAACTACGAAAGAAGGTATTGGGGATGCCCAAGACTGGGGTATTTTTACAGGAAGTGGATTGATCCTATATACGAGGACAGGGCACACGCGATTATTCGACAACAATGGCGGGAAAACAAGATCTTGTAAAGGAGAATCAAGATCTTGTTAAGAAAAATCAAAAAACTTTTACAAGATGTGGATAAGATGCGTAGGTATAATCTCAAACTATATAATGATGTACATCGTATATTGCCTTGATGTCGTATCTTTTGTGTAATATTGTTTACGTACTATCAACTTTTGTAGGGAGCAAGCAATTTTATCAAAGCAGAGATATGATAGAAAGCGAACTTTTATCAGAGACTATCCTAATTTATTCAAACGCAACTAGACGATGTCATTTATTTTGTGTTAGGGTTTCTAAGTTTATGAAGAACTTGTATTATTTCCTGTATTGTGAGCTAAATGTGGTTGTAGTCATCCAGCGTAATGAACAATTCTATTTCGTCTTCTAGGTTGTATATTTTGGGATATTTCTTTTATTAATTTTAGATAATCAACATTCATAAACAACATTATAATATATATAAAATAATCAATAATTTAACATTGAACCACAATAATATGACACAACATTCATAAACAACATTATACTAAATTATACTATATAACTCAAGATTATAATACCCTAAAAACACCACACGTTACGTGTGATACACACCCACACGTTACGTGTGATACACACCCACACGTTACGTGTGATACACACCCACACGTAACGTATGGAGACACAACACACGTAACGTGTGAAACTTTGAAAGAATCTGCTCTCACACGTAACGTGAGGAGACACTCCATACGTTACGTGTGGACCCTATGTGCTGAAAATCAATTTTGGGTATGCGTCGAAAAGTAATCGTGTAATTTTTATTCTATGACCGGAAATATAAAAGGAAATAGAGAGTGGAGAGTAAGATGCTAAACGAGAAAGGGAATACGAAAAATACTCCCTACACCGAACTCACCCGGTTATCATTCCTTATATTATATCGCCTGAATTCATATTGGGTTGGCAAATACCAACCCATCGTTTTTGTACTGTTCCTGATCATGTTCACTTCTGAACTCAACCCACCCATCCAAATTAACACGTCACAATCCCATCGCTGTAAGTGTAACAAACAGAAACACAAAATAAAAAGTTTCTTTTCAAGAGTTTGGGGTTTATAACAGAGAAAATAGTATAATACAAACTTTGCAACACAAGAAAAGGAGAGCAGCAGCCTTGACTTCACTTCCCCCACGTTTTCCTCCTCCTCCTCCCCCGTTTCCTCCCCCTCTTTTCCGGCCGCTTTTCCGTCGCCCACCGCCGCCTCTCTGCAGTAACCTGCTTCTCTCAGCTCTTATTTGTTAAATGAGCTGATCTGCTGTTTCTCCCTTCACTTCCGGTGATGTCTGAAGATCTAGGTTGTTAGACCCCGGGATCTGCCGATGAATTCATCAGCGCCGTCACCGGCCGCCGCGGCTGATCCTCCTTATACTGTGAGCTCCGGCGAAGGTCCGATGCCTATCTCTCTCTTTTCTCTTGCTATCGCTCTCTCTGATGTTTTCAGTTTCAGATACATGTCCCGAAATCAGATGCAATCCCATCTTTTATCTTTAATCTTATTTGACCGTCCGTTCAACTCAGTCTCAGTGAAAGCTAGGTTTCTTTTTCCAATTTTGATTCTTCATTTTCCTTCATTATTTTTCCTGGAGTTTTTCGTCCCTTTTATATTTAGCTCTATTTTATTTTTAATGTAATTTTGGCATGTATATTTGAGAGCTGTAGATGGGAAGTTCTTATATATCCTGGGTTTCACTTATAAGGCAGATTTGATCTTTTTGTGAGATTCTTGTTTTGCCAAAAAACAAAAGCAACAATTAATAATAGACTTGAAAATTAGCTATGCACAGCCTATGAAAGATCGACACGTGTATAACTTTGGCCACAATTTTTTCTTTGTTGCAGGGGAGAAAAAGAGCATTAACCCGGAGTTATGGCAGGCGTGCGCCGGGCCGCTGGTAAGCTTGCCGGCTGCTGGGACCCACGTGGTGTATTTCCCTCAGGGTCACAGCGAACAGGTTAGGTTACTATCTCTTCTTCTAACTCTGTGCAACCTTTTTGCAAAACCCAGCAAAAGTTCATTAATTGGCCTAAATATTAATCCTTCTAAGCTTAAATATTATGTGCATTTGGATATATAATTAATGTTGCTTACCCTTTTAATGCATTTTGGTGTTGATGGCTTGGCATACCAAACTTGGAAATGGTCCCCGTTTGTTACATTTTTTGGTTTTGATGGAATATTCAGGATTATGACTATTCTTATTGCCCTGTGTGATTGTGAAACTTTTGTATTGATATTGAGAAACTCGTATGATTTGTATCATAGATATACTCATCAGAACATGTGGTCGATAACATAACAAGTTATGTTAACGTTGCGTATATGTTTAATTGATTTGTCACTTCAAGATATATCAGATTCCTGAATAGTGTGATTTGATATGTTGGATGGGTTTGAATTTTCCTTTTCATTTGTGTGATGCCTAATTCGAATGCCTTTTTCTTGAAGGTAAAAGAAGAGAACACTTAAATTGCCGAAGTTGCATTTTGGAGTCTCTCTTCATTACAATAGCATTTTTATTTAAAAAATTTCTGAATAGTTTGACTAACTTTATTAACAAGTATAGCTGATTGATTAAGTCTAATGTGCAAGCAATTTTGGAGATAAGACATGTTCCTTTTCTGCTTATCGATAAATCAATTTTGGAGTGCTTTGACTATCATCACTATTTATTCTCAAAACATAACATTATGAAAGCAACAGATTTTGCAATTAAAAAAACAACAACTATATGTTTCTCTTTTTCATATGTTTTTACTTTTTAAATGTTGTCAGGATAGCTGCTGATGCTCAGTCCTTGTTTTCAGGACTAGTAACATCAGCATTATCACTTTTATAATTTTGTTCAAGCAATCAAGCATTCATCATTCTTCAAGTGAAGCCACTAGTTGTTCATATTCATGTTGATGGTTGAAATCCATATAACTAAATTATTTGAGTTTCATAATTTTTTTGGCTGGAAAAGGAAAAATTCGATGTTGTGGATGGGTAAGCCTTCATTTTCTTATACACGTTTGTCGAGATTGATTGTCATTGACCTTATCAGCAAATTCCTTTTCCAGGTAGCAGCATCAATGAAAAAGGACGCTGATGCTCAAATACCAAATTATCCAAATTTGGGCACAAAGCTACTTTGCCAGTTGCACAACGTTACATTACATGTAAAGCTACTTGACTCTCTCCCACTTTCTCTTGACAAAAACATGCACTGTTCTTTCCACAGCTCCAAAATCAGCTGGAGCAATGTATAATTGTTCTCTTGTTATATATGGTTCAATTACCTTATGATTGAATTTGTAGGCAGATCCGGAGACAGATGAAGTGTACGCTCAGATGACCCTACAACCAGTTCCTTCAGTGAGTCTCAATAAAACAATACTACCTCATTAATGAAGTCAATTTGAAAATAGTAATTTGCACTTTTTATAGTCTGTTAATGTTCATATTAATTTGGAAAATTTACATTTTAGGTATCATGAGGTTTGACACAATAATGAATTGATAGTATGATGTTTGAGAATTTTCTTTAAGGTGACATGAGATTAAAATTTTGTTGTACTTTTGTGATAGTCTAATAACTTGAGTTTTCTAGATCAGAAAACCTCAGGTGTAAAATCCTAATAGTATAATTGTTTACCCATTTATTCTTAACGCAGTCCAACGCACGGGGGTGGTTGTGCTTGTGATGGGGTGTGTGTTACCAGCGAATTGAAATAAATTTGACACTTCAATGAGAGTCAGTGGCCTATTGTAATGATATTCAAAGTATCAAATATATTATTTTACTTTACACCTTAGTTTTTCTAGCTTTATAACTCAAGTCACTACGCTTTGTCATTAAGTCATACAAAATTTCAAACCTTATGTCAACTGTATTAGATTTTCTTACCACGTATTTTAGATTATGCCAAACTTAATGACATTTAAATGAAAGTTTTTCTATTATTTTCCTTGTTCACAGTACAATTGCTTTATCGTACAAACATTGTTTGTGTGAAGCTGTGAGCAGATCCAATATTCCAGGATGTTACAAGGTAGTACTTAACTTTTCTTGTTTTCGTCATTGCAGTTTGATAAGGAGGATTTATTAAGGTCAGACCTTTCTCTAAAGGTAAGCAAACCACAACCAGAGTTCTTCTGTAAAACACTAACTGCAAGTGATACAAGTACCCATGGAGGGTTTTCTGTTCCACGCCGAGCAGCTGAAAAGATCTTCCCGACCCTTGTAAGTTCTCTTCATCAGAGATTCCTATTTCCCCCTATTTGCTTAAAACCAGGCCTCATTGTCCTGTGATATAGGATTTCTCTATGCAACCACCAGCTCAAGAATTGACTGCTAAGGACTTGCATGACAATTTTTGGACTTTTCGCCACATCTATCGGGGTAGGTTTAGTTACTTGTTTTCTAATTACTTGAGATGAAATACATAATAACAGCCACAATTGCACCTTGAATAATACAAAAAAGGCCACAAGAAATATGATTTCTTGGATTTAATGTGCTCCTTGATTCATTTCCCTTATGTAGGCCAACCAAAAAGGCACCTGCTCACAACTGGATGGAGCCTTTTTGTGAGTGGGAAAAGGCTTTTTGCAGGTGATTCTGTGCTCTTTGTCAGGTGCGGACTACAAACTATTAGTGCGTAGAGCCAATAAGTTAATCTTGCAATATTCTGGCGAAAGTTGGTAGTATACTTCCTTGGTCATTACGACAATCAACATTCAAGTCATCAGGCTCAAGCTGTGCATATTCTATTCTTCTTTCTCAGTTTGAAAAATATATAATGAGTTTGCATGCTTTAAATTTCCATCTGTGATCCATGAAGCAGAGATCAAAACCAAAATCTACTTGTCGGTCTAAGACGAGCTAGTAGACAACCTACCAATTTATCGTCCTCAGTCCTCTCCAGTGACAGTATGCATATTGGTATACTAGCAGCTGCAGCCCACGCAGCAGCTAATAATAGTCCATTTACAGTTTTTTACAATCCAAGGTGATTAGGTTTTCCATCATTATATGTCTCTATTTGCCTTTTGTGTAGTGTAGGTATTTGTGGCGAAGTATGATTTATATATATTATTTGTCTGACATTCTCTTCTTTGTAATGTTGTGTTGAAACGCAGGGCTAGTCCTTCAGAATTCATTATCCCACTTGCTAAGTACTATAGGGCTGTTTGTGGCCAACAGATATCCGTCGGCATGAGATTTAGGATGCTGTTTGAAACCGAGGAATCGGGAACTAGAAGGTAGTGTAAATCATCTGGCGTGTAAATGAACTGCATTTGCAATTATGTTAGGCAAAGTTCCAAATAATTGACCAGCTAAAGAGGGTGCTTTTCACAAACCCTCCCATTAAATATGAAATTGCAAAAACGTACCCATTGTGTACTCTGCATTATAGTCAATTGCCACCTATTTTTATGTTATGAGCTGTCGAAATTGACCTGCTTCCTTGGTGTGGTTGTTTTCAACGGTTCAATAACTGAAGAATGGGACTATGTGGCAATTGGCAACTATAATGGGTGTTTATTCTATAAATTTGTATTTAATTTGTTATTTTGTGGTGATATCTTATGAATGGTCTTTTTCAATAACTTTCTGTGAAGTTGTTATTTAGTAAAATGTCCCTTTTTCCTTTGCGGAGCTTCAATATATGTTAAGAAGTCAATGAATGTTTCAGGTACATGGGTACGATTACAGGTATAAGTGATCTGGACCCTGTACGGTGGAAAAACTCGCAGTGGCGTAATTTTCAGGTTGATCCACAAACTAGAATCTTAAAGTTCGTCATACCTAGATGTTGAATCAGTGGAAGTCATTGTTAAATTGCTGCTGTGTTGGATAGGTTGGCTGGGATGAATCAACTGCTGGCGAAAGGCATACCCGTGTTTCTGCTTGGGAAATTGAACCTGTAACTGCTCCATTTTTCATTTGTCCCCCGTATTTCAGAGCTAAGCATCCAAGAGACTCAGGTCAGGTTATTTTCTGCTGCTTTGAACCTGTAACGACCAGGTTATTTTCTCACTTCTAGCTGATTTGCATCTTAGATAGCCTTCAAGTCAGCCTTGCTCACTGACTTCAATTGATGAAAATTATTTTATGACGTAAAGTGTTATGTTATTTGAATTGATCGTTAAAGATATCATATCACATAAACCAATTATTTCATCAAAGTAGATAGTAAAGTTTCTATGGCTTCAAGTAGGAAGAACGAGTGGTATTTTGATAGAGAACTGGTAGAACTTGAAGTGACAAAGTATGTACAGTTAGCAACATCTACATGGAGAGATCAATTTAGATGTGTTTTCTTTTGATGAAAAACTCTAAGATTTTATTACAAATTATTAATAAGACAAAATTGGAGAAATAAACATGACATCCCTTAGTGGCGGAAAGGAATCTACAATAGATGATGTGGCTTAGTGGGGATAATAAACTTAAATAGCTAATTTTCGGTTCAATTCCATCCATATTGAGCATCTTGTCAAAACTGGTCAATTTTCAAATAGTTTCTACATTTAATTATAAATTTGTAAATTTGATTAGGCAATAGTTCGCATTATCATCTTCAATTCTTTTTCTTTTTTATAAACTTTTTGTGTGCATAGGCTG
This sequence comes from Rheum nobile, assembly GCA_027886185.1. NCBI lineage: Eukaryota > Viridiplantae > Streptophyta > Magnoliopsida > Caryophyllales > Polygonaceae > Rheum > Rheum nobile. The sequence goes on from WOAB01000481.1 coordinate 908,613, forward strand.
TGTTTTCTATACGAAGTGGGAAATTGAGGATTATAATGTGCTCATATTGAGCACAATATGCTGCACATTCTTGCTATGTGAAACTTTGGTTGGGTACTTACTTTTTTTTCTTTTAGATGTTGATGCTTGTGATTTAGAAAACGTATTCAAGAGAACAATGCCCTGGCTTGGTGATGACATCTATATGAAGGATTCACAAGCTTTCTACGGCCTGAGCTTAGCGCAACGTATGACTATGCTCCAAAACGCGTCTTTGGTTAACTCAGTACAAGCAAATTTCCTGGATTCCTCACCTGGGTTTTCCCTGCAAACCCTCCCGAATGCTGATACTTCGCGTCAAATAGGGTTTGCGGCACCACAGATTGCTCAGCAGAACAACCTGCAGTTTGACCTTCCAAGGCAGATCCAGCAAGCCCAGCTGCTTGATCAGTCGCAAAGGTCATCTGTTCCGCCACATCAGCTAGGCTCTGTGTTCCAACAGCAGCAGCCGTTGCCTGATACTCCACAAAAAAGACAGAACCAGATCAATCAAAGTCTTACTCCAGGGCATGCACAGGATACACTTCAGAATGCATCATCTCTTCAGAATAGTCAGCTTCAAAAAAACGTTGGTCAGATCCCGTCACAGCAGCAACAGTTGGTCAACCAAAGTCTTGCTTCAGGTCAAGCTCACTCCCATATTCTCCAATCTCTGACAATAGTGCAACCTCAGAATACGATTCCAAAAACGCCATCTCTTCAAAATAGTCACCTTCAAAGAAGCATGAACCAAATCCCAGCACAGCAGCAGCCAGTTTTCGGCGACAGTTGGCAGAATAGCCTGATAGGATCACAACTTCCGAAACAATTTAACCAACTCACCCAGGCTCAGCTTGAGCTGCAAAAACTTGAACAGCACCAGCACTCGCTGTTATTGCAACAATCTTCCTTTCAGCAGCAATCTGAATCAAACCAGCTACAGAATTCACAAAAACCAAACGTGCATCAGAGCTTTTGCAGATCAGTAGCCCCTTCTCAAGTACGGGAAATGCATCAATCTCAGCCCCAAATACTTGCACATCAGATCAGTGGGAATGATGGCGATGACAACATTAATTTTTCTAAGCTTTCGCAATTGTCACAGATCCAGCAGCAGCCATCAAGTTTAATATCTGAGCTACAATGTCATGTGGGAAGTAATTCGAATTCCATAACACATCAACCTTCTATTGCAGGAGGATGCACTTTCACCAATTCTGCTGCAATTGCACAATCTCCTGTTACTGATAATTTTCTGCCATGTTCTACTTTGCCATCACCAAGTAACATTCCCAATGCTGTACAGACAGTCATGAGTACGGGTCCTCAAAGCAATAATGTGGGTGACAGGGTGGGTCCGTCTTCTTCTATACCGTTGAATGCAAATGGTTTGGAAACAATGGCAAGTGAGGGAAACTTGTTCAAAGATTTTCATCAGAAACCAGGTAAGCCTTCTATTGTCGATGTATCCAACCCTGAAAACCGAGAATTATTTGGGCAACACAGTTATCCGAATGTTCCCAGAAGCCAGCTGGATTATCTGGACACATCATCTGCAACCTCAGCTTCTCTTTCTCAGAGTGATGTTCATTTAAAACAGAACAACTCGTCATCCTTCAACTCCCAAACAATGTTGCTAAGACACATGAGTAATGGAGTGGAAGTTCAGGGTGAACCTGGAAACGAGAATATTCACAGCCAACACGCAACGACCATGGACTTGTCTAACATTTCCTCTGGGGGATTGCTGACGAGCTACGAAAACTGCAAAGATGCTCAACAAGATCTATCATCCTCCATGGTGACGCAGTCATTCGGTGTTCAGGATATGGCATTCAATTCCATTGACTCTGCAATGAATGAAAGTCACCTTTTGAACCACAATACATGGGCCCCGCCTCCACAATATCAGCGAATCAGGACATATACAAAGGTTTGTTAGAAAGAAGTTTTTGACTAGTTACACAATGAAGCTTGTTTAAACTAGGATTGACTGAGCTGGAACCCGTGATGTAGGTATACAAGCGTGGAGCTGTAGGTAGATGCATTGATGTTACCCGTTATTCAGGTTATGAAGAGCTGAAACAAGATTTGGCTCGTAGATTTGGGATCGAGGGACAGCTAGAGGATAGAGGCAGGATAGGCTGGAAACTCGTGTACGTAGACCATGAGAATGACGTATTGCTTGTTGGTGATGACCCTTGGGAGTAAGTTCTCTAACTAGGTCTTTGGTTGTCTTAATCTCGTTTTGAGTTTAAATCTAACTCGTCTATTGACAAGTTTTATACTAAGGTTTACTTAAGTTCGTGTCTGCCTGCCTGCTATAGAAGGATTAGAAAGTCATAAGCTTTCATATAGCTCTCATATAGAATTTGCAGAAATCAATAAAAAAAATTCTAGAATTATTATGGAATTACAGTTGTCTAAATGAGATAAACGAAAAAATCCTATTAATTAGGCCATTTTGTTTGACACCACCGATTACAAACGAAATTGCATTTAACCGTATGCTATCCAAAATTCATGAAAAATTAACTACCCGTAACTCTTCTACTGTTCTTAACATATATAACTATTAAAGGAATCGTAAAATATTCAAATACCCCAGATGCAGAAAACATTTAGTATTTGCACTTTCTCGTTATGTTTTACACTTTGACTAAGCATACGAGTGTTGATTAATATAATAAGTGCCTAAATGCAATTTACTTCTCAACTAGAGGGAGGGAGAAGTAATATGGATCCTCGGGACATTAACATTCTCTAGGATTAAACGCAGTTGCATCTGTATATAATTAAGTGTTGGTACTGACCTTTTTCTACCTGGAGGCCCTGCTTTTCTGGATCTTTCTTGTTACTGGTGTCACAGTTTCGTTTCTATATGTTAAAGATAAAGAAGAATGTATAACGTTTCATACATGATACAAACTCTTTTTTCAGGGAGTTCGTCAGGTGCGTCCGCTGCATAAAGATTTTGTCTCCGCAAGAAGTCCAGCAGATGAGCCTGGATGGAGAATACGGCAATCTTTCCCTGCCAAATCAAACCTGCAGCAGCTCAGACGGTGGTAACGTGTAAATCTTGCTTTAGAAAAAAACAAAACAAAAAACACATTCAAAAAGAAAATTCTTCGGCTTCAAGTTGAATGGTATATACCAAGGAATGCGGTACAGTTTAGCAATTGATACATTTGTAGCTGGTATTTTTCATTTTCAAGGCAAGTCCCACTTAACCTAATCCACCATTTAGTACACTTTGCATTAATTGCAATTAAACACTTTGCATTAATTGCAACTAAACAGTACAAACTGGATTTACAAATCTGAACTTGTACTAATCATACTCAAACAATTTTCAACCAATAGGAATGTAGATCTAGGAGTCACACGGATCACCAACTGTGTAACAACACAAAAATTATAGATTTCAAACATCTTAAGAGTGTATTTAAGGCTCAAACAAGAGTAAATGCAAGCATTTACTGTTACTACAAAAAAAAACACAGAGCTTTAACAAAAATTTAGGCATCATTGCTTGCTCCAATGTTTTCAGGGTTTGATTTTAATAAACCAGCTCTATTCCACGATGATGATGCAGATTAAGTATATGATTTCATGAGTGATGATGGAGAAATGGAAGGTGACTTCCATCTTGATCTTAATGAGCCAACTGGGGAGATGGAGGAAGATGAATTCCTCTTTGATCTTAACCAAGAACCAGAAACAGAGGCATCAACACATGTAGGAATAGAGCATCAAGAATCAGAGGCAGCTCATCACCAGACAAATAGGAACAAGCTCAATAGTGACAAAATGATGGAAATTCTATTGTGGCTTCTTGACAGACCAACAAATGGAAAGCTAGAACATGGTGGCATTAATGCTGCATCAACAAAATTTAATGTATTAAGATGGTGCATATAAAGAATTTGGAGAACAGCCAAGAGACAAAGGAATGCAAATCAGAGGTATAATGTCACTCCAAAATATCATAATGCAGGGAGAAAGAGAATTGAGGTACCAACAGATGTAATCACAAATCTGCATATGGGGGAGAGATCTTGCATCAGGGATTTAGCAAGCAATCTAAACATATCAAAGAGCACAGCACATAGAATGATCAAGAGGGGAGTCATGAAGCCACACACAAACCCACTACATCATGGGTTAAAGGATCCCAACAAAATAAGAAGACTAGACTGGATATTGAGATTATTACAAGGTGATACAGCAGAAACAAAGAGACAATATTATCCAATGTATGACTTTGTTCATCTGGATGAGAAATGGTTCTATTTGAGTAAAAAATCACACATGGTGTATCTAACACAAAATGAGAAGGGCAAGTATAGATTTGCAAGCTCAAGCAAGTGGATACCAAAAGTTATGTTCACAGCTGCAGTAGCTAGACCAAGGTTCAATTCAGATGGGGAGTGCATCTTTGATGGGAAAATTGGTATATTCCCTTTTACATACAAGGAGCCAGCAAAAAGAACATCCAAAAACAGAGAAAAAGAGACATTTGTGACCAAGCTAATAGAGTCAGTAAATCAGAAGGTCACAAGACACATGCTAATCAACCAGATAGTTCCAACAATCAAAGAAAAATGGCTATAAGATGGACATCACAAGGTCATTTTTATACAACAGGATAATGCAAAGGCTCATATAGGTCAAGATGATGCAGAATGGCAGCAGGTATATCAACATGAGGGATTTACTTTTATTTTAACACAACGACCACCTAATAGCCCTGACCTTAACATACTAGATCTAGGTTTTTTTAGGAGCATTCAATCACTCATGCACAAAAAAATGCCTAAGGATGTTGATCACATGCTAGATGCAGTTCATGAAGCTTTTTATGAACTACACCCTAAAATCCTAAGTAGTGTTTGGATGACATTACAATATGTTATGAATGAGATACTGAAAAGCAAAGGAGAAAATGATTATGATGTTTCACATGTCAACAAAAAGAAATTAGAAGCTCAGGGCAATCTACCAAGAGAAATTCATGCACCAATATGGGCAGTCACAGAAGCATGGGACAGTGTTCATGGTGGGGGATAAGGAACACAAGCAGAAACAGGGCCATCAAATGCACAACAATACAGTGAAGAAGAAACAGAAGCATACACACAACAAGAAACTCAAGAAGAAGAGCAAGACACTCAGGATCTATTTGTCTAGCCTAAATCCTTTTTTTAACTCATGAATATAATTTTTTGTGACCAAGCATAGCATATTATAGCATGTTTTGTATAGCCTAAGTGCTCTTTTTGTCTAGCCTAAGTCCTATGTTTAAACATGCAAGTTGTTATCATTTTTTGTGTACAAGCATATCATGTTTTGAATAGATGCAGAAGTATGTGTTTTCCTTAACAAAACATAAGAAGCAAGGGACCAAAACAGAACTTAAGCAATTTCATCCTAACTTAAAAAATTGGCATGCATTTACAAAACAACACTTAGAACAACACTTAAACATGCACTTAAACATGATAAGCAAGGCACTTAAACAACACTTAAACATGAGAAGTAAGGGATCAAAACAACACTTAAACATGAGAAGCAAGGGACCAAAAAATCAATTAAACATGCATTTACATAAGCAAGACATTAACAACTTAGAAACATAATCAAAGAAAAAAAATGGTAGAATAGTTTGATCTCAGATGTCCCCTACCATCACTGACACATTTCCATTGACAAAACACTAAGAATACCCTAAGCCTCATTCAGTCAACATCAACTGATTGCTCATAGCATCCTAATGTAGACAAATTTCATGAAGTTGTATCTCAGTTTTTTAAGGATTCATCATTGATTAAAAGTATATAATCTCAGGTCTCCCCTACCATCAATGATACAACTCCATGAAAGCTACACTAGAATGCCCATAAGCCCCATATAGTTAATGTAAACTGGTTTCCTAGGGCATTTTAATGCAGTCAAATGAAAGGAACATGCATATCAGTTCAAAAAGACTTCATCATTGATCAGTTTTAAACTCAGATGTCCCCTACTATCACTGACACATGCCTATTGACAAAACACTAAGAGCACCATAAGCCTCATTCAGTCAACATCAACTGGTTTCCTATGGCATTTTAATGTAGTCAAATGGAAGGAACATGCATCTCAGTTCAACAAGACTTCATCATTGTTTGATTACTACTCCCACTGTCCCAGTTTATAAGCAATATTTGCAAAATAGCATAGGAATTAAGGCAGAAACTGAAGTACAACTAGAGAAGTGAACAATCATGAATGATCACAACAGACCAAGACAACCATCAATAATCATGCTTTCTAAACATCACAGGAGAAGGGGCCTTGACAAACACCAAGCCAATCATCAAGAATCATGCCTTTAACAGAATCATGCCTTTAACAGGGACTTCAAACAAATCATGCATCTAATCATGAGCAACAACAACATGGGGCCTCAGAATCAACAAAAACAGACACAATTCACTTGCTTATAGAGACCAAAAGACAACACACACAATCCACTTTACAGAGAGCAGAAACTCGTTTCTCATGAGCAACAACAACATATCATCATCAGTACTCATCATAAAGATCACCATTCATCACCATTCATCATCCACTAAGCACAAGCCAAGAGAGATAATCAACCATGCATACAACAATACCAACTATCCTTAATCTCAGATGAGCACAACACAAGAGAGACAATCAACCAGATTCATCCATAAAACAGCAGAACATAATAAACAAGATAACAGAATCAACATCATAAACAGAGAAGATAGTCAGGGGACTTAGCATGCACTGTTTGCATCCTCATCAGAGAGAGAGTCGCCAACAACTATGTCATCAGGATCCTCGGGGTCAGGGACAAAAACCTCATCACCATCAACTGGATCGGCATCCACAGCCTCAATTGGTTTTTCATCCACAACATCAAGGGGCGTTGGAAGAGGCTGGTCAACAACACCAAATTCTAGGGTTTCAAGATCGCCTTCAACAGACCGTGTGGGAGAAGTGTAGCAATGCATGGGTAAGCAATCAGGGCCCCAAACACAGTGTGGAAATTCAGGGCACACAAACTCTTCAGAAGAAGAAAAACTCAGGGGACTATCGATTGTAAATAATCGATCCGCAGTTGTGTCACTCATTTTAGGGTTCTTGAGATTTGCAGAGGTGAGAGAAAAATGTAGGATCTGGAGCGATTAAGCACAAAGAGAGGAAAACAGGGACATGCAGAGAGCGATTCACCACAAGAGGCGAAGATCCATGGGAAATTAGGCGAGATTCACCACAACCGAATCTGTTGAAGGTGAGATTCACCACAATGGAGATCTGGGGACAGAGATGAGAGATCCAATTAGGCGAGATTCACCACAATGGAGATCTGGGGACAGAGATGAGAGATCCAATTACAAGAGGCGAAGAGATGAAGATCAAAAAGACAGAAATTAGGTTATGCAGAGAGGAGTGAGTTCTTGAGAGAGTTTAGTGAGAGCGGCGGAGGAGAGTGGTTTAGGTTTTGGGCTAGGGTTCTTGGTTGAGAGGAGTGAGTTCTTGAGAGAGTTCTAGAAATGGGGTGGGAGTATAATTGGGGTATGTGAGTCGGTGGGTGGGAGTATAAATGGAGGGAGTAATTATGGGTAGATGAAGAGAGTAGTTGAGGGGAGAAAAAAACAAAATTAAAAGGGGATAATTTAGGGATTGTAAATATTTTATAAGGGTAGATGTGGAATAAAAAAGTAGACAAAAATGGAAAAAGTTGAAATGAGGCTTATATTTTAGGACACCCAAAATGGAAAATGGGGCTTATAAACTGGGACGGAGGGAGTATATACAAACTTGTACTGCACTGCCTCTAATTTTTACTCTCATTCAGTCATACATCCCTTTTAAATTTTCTTTTCTGAGTGCGTAAGTTATGAGTAGACATGTCGTTCGGGTATGGATCGAAAATGGTTCGGGTCAATTGGGTTGATCCAACGGGTCGGATGATGCCGTTTTTCATCTTTTTTGAAAATAAAGTAAAATCTAATATATATATATATACACTAAACTAAATCTAATTATGTCATATGGCATCCCTTTATTAAAACTGTTACATGTCATTTTATCATTTTTTAAAATAAATTTTTTATTTATCAAAGATTTTTATCTTAAATCTAACACTAATCCTTTTCTATCTTAAATTTAAATACAAATTAATCACAAATATTATAAATTAATTACATCAATCACAAAAGATTATAAATCCAAAACTTTCACAACACTGATAAACTCATAATTGGAATGATTTTCGCTCGCCAAAAAAAAAGAATTGGATAGTGAGTCTTCATTAAAGGACTATCCAGAACTTCATATTCACTACTGCCCCTGCCTTCGCCTTTTTTCAAAGCTCAGCCATCATTGCTACACCATTGCCAGTGAGGGTCGATCTCCCTTCATAGCCATCGCCACACCATCATCGATGAACGCCGTTATGCACATTCCTTGTCACGTCACCGTCTTTGAAATTCCTGGTTTGTCGTGGTGTTTGTCTTGGTAAAAGATTTAGACCTTTTAAATATCTCTTAGTTGCTTTAGCCATTAGCCGAAATACAACAGTTCAAGTACTTGTGCATTTTCAAAAAATGACTAATCAAAGATCATATACTGGAAAATATTAACAACAAAGATTAATGGTCAATTGAAAATTAAATAGCAGTTATAGAAAATCGATATAAGTATCGACGTAACTAATTGCTACATATTTGTGAACATATGATGGTAAACTATATAAAAGTTATAGTAGAAGATCACGAGTTTTGGTTATAACTAACTTTTTTAGAAAAATAATTAAAAGATATTCATCATGAGATTGAAAATATAAAATCTAAAACTAATATGGGATATCAGATTTATGATTGATTTTTTTTTCTTTCAATTTCGTAATTCTCCATTTTAGCCTATGGTTCTTAATTAACCCGAATAATTTTTGACACTACTAACTTAGTTTTCATTTTACTTAATCGGTATGATATGTCAAAAGATTTGGCTATACTGTAAAAAAAACATATCTAGTAAAATTAAAGATTAAACATGATATCTATAACAAATACTTTTCAAATAAACTAAAATTGATATCAAAATACATGTGTTTTTAAATCAATAATTATTTGTCAGCAAAACTTGGAGGATCTCCTCCTTGACTGCCAATATGATCTAGGATGCGCTCGTGCTCACTTCCAAGGTGGTTTATGCAGGGCCAACGGGATGCCCTATATTCGGGCTAGCGGTGAGGATGCCTTGGTTGTGCTCTTCACACACTTCTATGAGGACTCCTTCTTTGACTGACCACAAATTTGGCATGCCATCATTGATGTAAAAGTTTTTCCCTGAGCAAGAATAACTCTCTTGATTTGGTCCCGTCTTTGGCGAAGTCGTTCTTGTTGCTCCGAAGTTGGAATTAAGTAATTTCAAAACCTACAAAAACTTTGAAGAGTCTAATTTGACTCCTCCAAATTTCATGCAAAACGCACAAGGGAATCAAAAGTTGTATCAATTTCAAATTTTTGTCACAGGTTGTGCCGCGAATTAGGGTTTGCTAGAGATGCTGGTTCGATTGTGTTGATGGATGATCACGAACAAGATGAGTGTTTGAGAAGTTGATTGCAAGAGCAATAAGAGATGTTTTTGGTCTAGAAAAGACTATGAATAACTTAGCCAAGTTAATCAAAATCCCAATATGATTTCTCATTGAAAGATGTAAAAAGTTTAAATAAGAAACATGGAGTAAGGCACAAGATAGAAGTGACACTCCCCTACATGGCCAACCCTAACTTATTCTCTCTTCTAATATTATTTCTAAAAATGTAGATATGCTAAGTATTAAAGCTAAAGCAAGAAACTACTGAAAATAGTGATAGCAGAAACTTTCAGTCTCCTAAACTACCTAAAATAGAAAGTCCTGAAACTAATAAGGCTAATGATAAGCATGCAACCACCCTGGCATGTGGGTGAGAATTCTCAAGCGATGGAGGCTCGTGGGACTCTTGGTGATGCGTGACTAAGGTCACTACCCTTGGCTCGGATGGCACATCCATGGTGGCTGCAAGTCGATGTTGCAAGGCATACGACCCTTCTTTGATCTTCTTAGCCATTAATTTGGTTATAAGACCATCAAAAGGAACTCGAATAAACTCATCAACATCCTTGACCCTCAAGGTACCTTGTGAGTCATCAATCATGATATGGAGTAACTTGAAGAATGGTTCCATCATATCTCAGTTTTAGAGGTGGATGTTGCGGGAGTGTTGAGAAACCCTAGTTTGAGCATGGTTGTGAGCTCACCAAAGTGCTTGGGGAGGTCTTATACTTGATGTGGGCCTGAATCACATCATCATTCCCTTCTTGAAAAGGATTCAACCTCGAATCTAAATCACCTACAATAAGAAAGGATAAGTAACTACCCCCCCTGAAAACACCAATATAATCATAGATTTGGGGCATAAAAATTAAGACTTTGCATATACGAATAGAATGAACAAATACAGGCTTGAAGGGACTCCCCTTCTTGAAATGGACTTTATCACCTCTATCATATATAAGAAAAATAGCATGAAACTAACTAGACAATACTCTAAGGTGTTAAGAAACATAGATGGTATAATCATGAAAATGTGCCTTGAAGCTAAGATGCAAAAAGCAAAGGCAAGTAATCTCCCTTGTAGTGTACCAATGGCTTGATCAGTTCACGTGGCATTAGAATCTACCTTTTGACTTCAATGATTGTTGTGGGGTTGGTGAACATCTCGTGGGGCAAGAGAAAATGCCTTGGTCGACCCACAATGGTAGCGACGACCTTACAAGCATCCTTTCTCGCACGATACAACTCTTCGACACTTAGTGGCTCAAGAAATGTCATACACCATTCTTCTCAAAGTGAAGCACGTTTCGACGTCTCTCATGAATCACATCAAGATCTAGTTGCCATGGTCGCCCCAAGAGAAGGTCATATACTATGGTACGCATAACATTAAACATTTTGGAATCCGAATAAGACCCCATCTCAAAACTCACACGAGCCTTCTTTTCCACAAATATTTGATGCTCCAAACTAATCCAACCAACGACATAGGGAATGACATGAGGAAATGTTTCGATTCCAAGTCGTTGGACCACTTATTTAGAAATAATATTATGGTTGCTCCCTCTATCTAGCAGAGTGGTGAATGACTATCTAGCAGAGTGGTGAATGAAGTGGTGTGGCCCTCGAACATACATTTGTGATAAAATGCTTTAGAGAGTTGACCCCAAATGGGGGCGCCTTGTTAGGATCTAGATCTTGTAGGATATGACTTAATAGGGGTCACATCCAAAGGCTCATCAACAAGAACTATCTCCTTGGAAATCACAAAACATTCGCCTTGGGCTGCATAGGCGGCGATCTCTTCCACTTGAGACCTATCGGCCATGTCACCATCATTATCCTCAATCTCCTCACGCTCGGATGATTCATACTCTCCATGAGTTGTCATAAGGACTTCCTTTTTGGTGGGGTAATCCTTTGCCATATGGCCTTGTCCCATACACTCGTAGCAACGAATGTCTCTCGTGCGCGCATTCCCGTCGCTAGGCGCAATTCTTTCTTGCATGAGGGCCTAACATCTAGCCATTACGTCAACTCCTTGCCTTTAAAGGTAGTGGACAACCACTTCTTAGAACCTCCTTCGGACCCTCCACGCCGCCTTTGAAGCAAGGCGTATATTTGCGTGGCATAATGAAAAGCGTCATGGAACTATATCGTTGCAACTCCACCTGTGCACTAATTTCAAAATTCAGCTCGGATATAAACTTAGAGAGAATATACTTTTTGGGAAATTTTACTCCCTCTCTCACAACGATTTGACACAACTCTTTGTAGTAGTTTATGGGTGATTGACTTCCTTTGCACACTCGTTCGAGCTTGATATGCATTTGTTGCTCATAGTTATAAGGAACAAAGCACACTCTCATAGCTGCCTTCAACTCAGCCCAAGTGTCAATGGGAGGATTCATATTTAACTCCCTGGCCCCGTGCTCCTCGTTCCACCACAAGAGAGCAAATTCCGAAAGGTGGATGGTTGCAAGGTTCATTCGTTTTTCCTCAGAGTAATCAAAGTAATTAAATACTTTCTCTGCCTTTAGTTCCTACTCAAAATATGCTTCCAAATCATAAGTACATGAAAACATTGGCACATTTACCCTGATGTCGTGGTGGGTGCATCGGTGGGCACCACCGAGCCTTCGTGCTCATATTCGGCAGGCTAAAAGCCATAACGGTGAGGAGGTATGATGTGACCCTGCCTCCCATGACGGCCCAAGATGAGGAAGAAGCCATGAGCCTACGCTCATAGGCCCAGTGACAAGGTCTAGGTCCAAAGCCATCTCTGCCACCGTCACGTCACTTGTCGCACGCGTCGTCGCTGGCCAAGGAAGCCCAGACGAAAACCCAAGACTCATCGTCCTCGCCACCATCGACAATGAAACAACGCGTTCTTCAGAGCCAACATCGCGTGCACCCACTCGCGAGGCCATCGACCCTTAGTCGTTGTTCCTCGCGGTGTTTGTACTCATTCAACGCGTCGTTTTCATAGTTTCGAGACATTTTCTATATTTGGTATTATTGATTATTTTAGATAGTTTTCTTTTATAGTCTTTTCTATTTTTGGGTTTGTGCCTTTTGCATGCTTGCATGGGCTAGCCCATAGGTTCGTCTCGGTCCAAGCCCATTAGGTCTTGGCCGAGTCCTTCACTGTTGTGACGTTCAACGTGACTTCTCACCCAAGACTAGATCCCAAGGTGCCACCTTTTGACAATTGGCTTGTCATCGGAGGCAAGAACACATCAACTGGCATCAGAGCCCAGCAATCTTGTAAGTCACGAACTCAAGTTTGCATCTTGTTCACAAATTTTTTTTCTTGCCCCCATCGTCTGCTTTCGTAACATCTCGCGAGAAAAGAGAAGAGAAAAACCAAAAGTTTCCATCTTTGCAACACCTTCGGTTTCTACAAGATCCTATCTTGGCCGAATTTTTCTTTTTTTCTTGTTCCCTAAGTTTTGGTGTGTTAGGTAATTTGTTATCTTGTATGCTAGAATATTTTGTTTCCTTATTTCACGCTTGGATAAAGTTTTCTTGTTTGCTAGATTTTGCTTTTTAGTTAAGTTAACCGAATTTCCTTATAAGATATCATATCACATCTTATCTTCTCTCTCCTATCTCTAATATCACACTTGTGATATTCTTGTTACTTGAACCGATTTTATTTTTGTTTCCTTTTGCAAAATCCAAAAAGATCGAAAGATAAGATCTCGGATATTAAAAAAAAAAAGATATCGAAAAGATATTATTAAAAATAAATAAATTCAAAGTTAGGTAAAGCCAAAATAAGGCAACTCTAACCCACTCTCGGTCTAAGCTCATCTTCTATCTCTTTCCGCCATCTAGGTCAAGCTTCCTAGAAGGTACTTTCTTGCTTATTAGGTTGTTTTGTTTACGTTTGTTTTAGGGTTTCAATTTGTTCTTGTTTGTTTGATTGCAACTTGCTTGATACACCATCACTTGTGCAAGCCAAGCCGCCCTCACGGCAAGCCAAACAAGCCCTACCTACGTGAACTTTGTGACTTGACTAGTGATTTGCTTGGTTGTTGTTCTGTGTTGTCTTTTGTTTGTTTTTCCTCGTGATGTCTGGTTATATTGTCTTAGGTCATGTGAACAGATCGCGCGATAGGCGCCAAGTTACTCAACTCCAGGTTCTTCAACGCGATGAACCACCCTCCGCGCCGCGAGACAGCAGATCGCGCCACTACGCGCGCGAAGCTACTACACCGCGACGAACACTTCGACGCCCACAACGCGACGAACATCGCGTGAGCCCACCTGCCACAAGACCCAACCCGTTCGCCATCCATGACCACCTTGGCCACCAGAGTACGCGCACACCGCGCTATGGCTACACGACGCCAACGTTCCATCCTGCCTTTGAGGAGTTCGACGACGAGGAAAGTGAAGACTCAGGTATGATATATTCTGGCTATTTTTACCCCACTATTGGAGATCCAATTGAATCACAGGACCACCCATCGAATTGGATTCCTCCATCGCGTCTCCCGCCCCGAGGAGATCGTGCTCGTGACATTAGCGGCAAGCGCCACAATGTGATGCCCATATATGTTCGCCGAGCAGACTACGACGCCCAACCACGAAGACGTCGACACGACAATGCCGATGCGCCCAGGGATGGGTTTGCTCACGGCGAAGCTCACCCAGCCCGTGAAAGGCGCCAGCTTGGACGCGATAGAACCCATGGTGTGCGCGCCTACGAGAACCCTCCCTACGACGCCGCGCCACACTACGCGCCCAACCTAGCCCCTATACGGCCTCGATACCAACACCATGAAGTGAAGGATCACCACCGACTCAACCGCCACAAGCCAACATCTTGGCAACATCAGAGCCAAAGCTAGGTCAAGCCCACACGGCCTCTACACCCCATTGCCCATTTCTAGTGCCCCCTGGGAAGATTTGTCTATGGATTTCATCACGGGTTTGCCCCTCTCTAGACGAGGTAAAGACTCTATTTTTGTGGTCATAGATAGATTTTCTAAGATGGCACATTTTATAGCTTGTAAGACAACCCATAGTGCTAGTGAGATTGTCGATCTATTCTTTGAGCATGTGGTGCGTCTTCATGGAGTCCCGCATACCATAGTGAGTGATAGAGATTCTAAGTTCGTTGGTCATTTTTGGAGAACTCTTTGGGGTAAGCTAGGAACCAAACTCATATTTTCCACTAGCTACCACCCCTAAATCGATGGCTAAACGGAGGTCACAAATCGAACCCTAGGAGCCCTCCTTCGCATGATGCTTAAAGCCAACCCTAGGCGTTGGGAGGACTTACTATAACTTGTCGAGTTTTGTTACAATAGATGCAGGCACACGGCGACCAAGTTGACACCTTTTGAAGTGGTGTATGGCATGAACCCATTGACACCGCTTGATTTGTCGCCACGACCACTGCGAGACCCAGTGCATGTCTCTGCCGCCAATCACGCTGAGCATGTACAATAGCTCCATCGAAGAACCAGAGACCAATTGGAGAGAAGGGCCGCGCAGTATGCATCCCAGAAGAACACTGGTAGACGCCGCGTCATTTTTTGCACCCGGGGACCTCGTCTGGGTGCACATGCGAAAAGAAAGGTTCCCCTCGCGGCATAAGTACAAATTGGCACCACATGGAGATGGCCCATTCCGCGTGATAAAGGCCATAGGGGACAATACCTATCAACTCGAGCTCCCACCAGATTTTGGAGTCCACGCGTCCTTCAATGTGGCGGACTTGACACCATATGGTGAGCCAGAGTTTGATGATGGTGAAGCGGGGACGCTTCACAGCCAAGTGGGGAAGGGTGATGTGACTCTGCCTCCCATGACGGCCCAAGATGAGGAAGAAGCCATGAGCCTACGCTCAGAGGGCCTAGTGACAAGGTCTAGGTCCAAATCCATCTCTGCCGCCGTCGCGTCACTTGTCGCACGCGTCGTCGCTGGCCAAGGAAGCCTAGACGAAAACCCAAGACTCGTCGTCCTCGCCACCATCGGCAATGAAACAACGCATTCTTCAGAGCCAACATCGCTTGCACCCACTCGCGAGGCCATCGACCCTTAGTCGCGGTTCCTCGCGGTGTTTGTACTCATTCAACGCGTCGTTTTCATAGTTTCGAGACATTTTCTATATTTGGTATTATTGCTTATTTTAGATAGTTTTCTTTTATAGTCTTTTCTATTTTTGGGTTTGTGTCTTTTGCATGCTTGCATGGGCTAGCCCATAGGTTCGTCTCGGTCCAAGCCCATTAGGTCTTGGCCGAGTTCTTTGGCTATTTAAAGCCCCTGTTGTTATTGTTATTTCCTTACGTTCAATTTTAATCAAGGTTTCAAGTAGAGTGTTTATCCTCCTTCCCTTGATCGGACGTCACCCCTCTATCTTCGCATCCCCTTTCCTCCTCCGCCGACGCTACAACAATTGCTTGAACCTTCAAGCCAGTCTTCCTTCGCATCTCCCTTCAACCACAGTCGACGCTACGACACCCGCATTCGACGCTACGACACCAACGACTTGTCTCTTCAAGTCATATATCCCTCATCAAATCGCTTCCGCCAACACTATCCTTTCGCCCCAACAACCGCTTCCACCGCGTTCACCACCACGTTCATCATCGCGTTCATCAACGCGTTCACCATCTCCTTCACTGCTGTGACGTTCAACGTGACTTCTCACCCAAGACTAGATCCCAAGGCGCCACCTTTTGACAATTGGCTTGTCATCGGAGGCAAGAACACATCAAGGTGGTTCCTCATGGTGATCCTGAAATTTATGACATCTAAGCCTCTGTGATACCCCGTATTTCTGTAAGGTTATTTTGGGAATTTTGGGGATTTTCCCGAACATCCGTTTTGTACGTCGGATTTAATTCAGGAAGTTTGAGACATTCTGTAATGTGCTCAATATCTGTAATATTTTTCTACGTGAAATAAAATACAGACAACGTACTTTGGATGTTAATACTCGTTCGTGTACGGTTATTTTTATCCCGAGTTAAGTCGATATCGTCCAAAAGCTGAGAAGGGCAAAGCCACGGTGGCGGCGACCGCCGCAATTAAGGCGGCGACCGCCGCGAAGGGCTCGAGGAAACAGTGCCCTCGTCTTCTAGCTGGGCGCGAAGACCAGAAAATGGCGACCGCCGCATTAAGGGCGGAGACCGCCGTAGTGGTTTTGTGAAGCGGCGACCTGGGGAGAATCACAGTGACCGCCGCAAGCTAGCATGGGCGTAGCCCTGTGGTCGTCGGCGACGTCTGACGACGCCGATTCTAGTCCTCCACATCACGTTCTAGCCATAATTGTGTTTCCTGGAGCTTAGGCTATAAATTGGAAGGTTTGGGGATCAGATTGGAGCAAAAACAGAAGCTTAAATCCTCCAAATTCTTCTCGCCGGAAATACGTGCCCTCGCCGGAGTTCTAAAGTTGCTCGCCGGAGCCCACATTGGTGTTGTTTCCAGTTGCCAAGCGAAGCTTTTGGGTAGCCTTTGAAGGTTAGAACCCAAAGCAAGTCAAAAGGAGGCCAAGTCGCGTATCATTTGGTGAGTTTTTCTCGCCGTTCTATTTCGGGACTCTTCACGACGACCGTCGTGTTCATGGCGGCGACCGCCGTGATGAACCGTGGTGCCCGCCGCGATTAACCCGGCGACCGCCGCCAGAGGGCAGAATGCCTATTTTGGCCTCGGCCTTGGTGGTCGTCTTTCGGGCGTCGTTCCTTTCGATTTCTTTCTTTCGTGCTCGTTTATGTCGAATCTAACTTAGGGTTTCTTTTTGGGTCGATTCGAAGGAATCTGTGTGCCAGATCTGTTCCTGTGTCGAGTCCGGAATCCCGTCGTTAGGCTTCGTTCAAACTCTGCGGATTAAGGCAAGTGGCGGTTCGCTCTTGCTCATCGTTCCATATTTACATTAATTATCAGTTGTTTATCTGAGTAATTAATTTGGAATGATTATTGTGTTTGTCTGGAAATGGTTTTATAAACTGTTTTGAAAACTGTAATAATGACATTATCATAGGTTGTATATCTGTTAGAACAACGCAATTATATGTGATAATTATCGTGATGGTACTGTTGTGAATTTAATCTTAATGCTAGAATAACATGTGGATTAATAGGAAATCTAATCCAAGTAAGGATTAGCCGTTTCTATTATCTCTATGTTTAAGTCGTTTGCCTGGATGGCTTTAATGTGATTAATTGATGTGTTAGACTGTTTAGTTAGCACGAGTGTTGGTAGGAACATTAATCCAAGTAAGGATTAGTCATTTCTTTATAACGTAATGTTCGTAGGAACGCTAATCCAAGTAAGGATTTGTCGTTTCTTTAAATTGTAATACTCCTCGGGTTAATTTCCGAATAATAATTTAAGGGTCATGACCTATGCTTCCTATCCACCTTTAAGGATCTGAAGTGTTTAAGCGCCTTGCTAGCGCAATTGGGTGAACATAATTGTCACCATGTGTATTAAGCACCTAGCTAGTGCAATTGGGGTGGACGTAACTGTCACGCTGTAAATTAAAGTGTAAGCACTGTGGCAGTGTAATCTGGGTGGACGTAAGGTCACCCTGTGTAATAATAACTTCCGTTGTTCTCGAAATAATATTAAGCCTCGTTTATGGGTGTTTGTGTGTTGTTTTAGTTTGGGTCGACATAATGGTCACCCTGAGATTTAAGCTTTGTTACCGCGCTTAATAATATTAATGTATTTCAGTGGCGCGTGTTTTATAATTAAATAAGATAGAGTGTCTGAGTGCACAAGATTAATATACCTTCGGCGAGTAGTGCAGCTAAGTAAATAGTGCAGCTAGGAAAGCTCGTCTTGACTTTTGATCAGAGTACGTTCTCTTTCCAATTTGGATTCGCTATATGCGGTGAGGTTGGTTGTGAACCGAAACATCTAAGTCAGCTTTTAAATCATTAATGTCTGTTTCTTTAAACGTTCCAGATTTGTCATATTTCCTTAAGACTCAATTCTGTTGGAGTCTTCTTTCGGGTCGATTTCTGTGAAGATTCAGTCTTCTAGAATCTTCTCTTGTGCATGCCTTTTGTCATATTCAAGTATAGTATGGTGGTTGACTAACGTACTCGACTTTTATTCGAGAGACGAGGAGTCTAACCTAATATGACTACTTTGAACCTTCTGCTTTATACCCTTGCATAGTCTATTCAGTAGACTAACCAACCGCAATTGTTCTCTGTATTGTTGGCTAGTGTCATCCATTCGATTCGGCACATCAGATAGAGCGAAGATATGAGGAGACTGGATTGACTATGAAGACGACGGTTGTTTTTGGATGTTTTAATAATTATCTTTTAATCAGGTTGAGATCCTTGAGCAGATGATCATTACGATCATAATCCTTTTTGTAAGATTTCAAGAAAGACTTCCGCTGTAACTTATTTACTCTGTTATATATTTAAAAAGACTTCCGATGTACTTTGTTTAAACTCTATATTTGTCCTATTCGGGATTGGGATGTAATCCCGGGACTCATGTTTTATATGAATAAAGTTATCATTTTGTATCCTTTGTATCTCATCATTGTATTTAAACGGTAAAGCCTTGGGTGATCTCGATAAGGAACACTGAGATCACTGGCGGTAATACCTTTCCAAATGGGTTAAGATTTGGGGGTGTTACAGCCTCTCTGGGACCATGTTGTGTCGGGGTTGGAGCAAAGGACGTGCACCATGACCACCAGGTTGAAGCATGGACGCTTGCATGGGGGGTGTGGCTACTATAATGAAGCGCCAATCATGTGTTGATTCAAGGCATTTTGTTCGCAAAGAAAGAGCATAGGATTGGGACAAAGGAGACCAGTTGTCGTGTAAAGTGTGGCATAAGAAGTCATGGGAAGCGAAGACATGCCCGCAGAAGTGAGCGGCGGGAGTTTGTGGGCGCTCATGAGCATGGATGGGGGCCAATAGGTGGTGAAACGCTGCAAGTACAAACCTTGATGGGACAAAGCCTCATGATCCATGTGGTGGGCCTCCTCGGGCGTCTGTGTGTGCAATCGGTTTGAACGGCGTCCTATGTCCCTTAGTCGCCATTGAGGCTGCGTCAGAACGACTTCATGCTACTCCTTGAAGCACACAGCGCCTCTACTTGGTATTGTATCCTCCTTTCCAAGGCCTCTTGTTTGCGCTCATATGTGTCACGCATCTCTTCCATGAGCGCCTTGATATCAGCCAAGCTCAAGGAAGGTGTCTCCAACTGGTCGATCATTTTCTTGCCTTTCTCTTTGGATTCCTGTGAAAACATAACAACAAACAAACAAGAAACAAATAAATAAAGAGGAAAATCACAAAAACATGAAAAAGGTTAAGGTTAGATAAACAAATTTTATTTTTCTCACTCGCCTCCCTCTTCTTCTTTCCGCTCCTTGATTTTTCCTCTGGGGGTGGACACTTCCCACTTTGTCTTTGCCTCACAATCACTCAATTATGATTTTGGAAGTAGAAACAACTTTGTAGATCCAATGAGCTCTTAACATTATGTAAGCCAAAGACAAAAAAAAGTTCCACAAGTGGGCAAGCAACACAAGAATCCAAGGAACAACATCACAAAGTAAAATATACATGCTCAAAGAAGTAAGCGCCAGAGCGAGTATCTATAACCAAACAATGCTGAAATAATGGAAGGAAAAGTCACAAGGCTTGGCTAGGCCTTTTGGTCTTGTGATGCTATAAGGTTCGGTAGGTTTCAAGACTCACAACTCCGAGCACATCACAAGTATATCACAAGGTCAAACTCCATAAAGTAAAAGATGCAAGTCTTGATTGTTGCCTTAGAGCAAACTTAGATTAATCACTAGATGTAAACCAAGAGAAGAGGAAGAAGTGAAGTGAGATGCAAATGCACTTCGATTTTCTCCCATTTAAAAAATAACTCTCGACTTAAAAAAAAAAAATGTCGATCACTTCTTTACAAAAACCCATAATGCAAGCACTTACAATTGAATAATTAGAAATAAAGAAGCCGAAAGTAATGCTCTAACTGGTAAATGTGAGCAACTTTAGACTTATGAAATAATGACTAAAGATCAACAAAACTTAAGTGTACTGATGAAGAAGTTGTTGAGTATGCTTGAATTGTCAACTGAGACTTGCCGCCGGGTCGCGGTGGAACTGGACGCCCCGCGGTGGGCAACTGAGAGTTACCGCCGGGTCGCGATGGAAGTCGCCGCCCCGCGTTGGGAGTCACCGCCCCGCGGTGGGACCTGGGTTACTTGGGCCGATGTCTTGAGGCCCAAGTCTGTCAGGGTAGAACCTTAACACTATTTATAGTCGCTTATTGTAAACCTTAATGTAATCCAAAATCTGTAATTCTGCCTCCTAATACAATCTGATCTCACTCTGTTCGTGGACGTAGCCAATTTTGGTGAACCACGTAAATCTGTGTTCGTTTGTTCTTGTTCTTTCTTGTTTGTTTGTTTGTCTCTCTCTCAATCCGCACAACAAACTGGTATCAGAGCTTGGTTAATCGGTGTTTGTTTTCTGGAGAGAAAGATGTCTGCTTTGAACATCAAGATCGACAAGTTCACGGGGAGGAACAATTTTAGTCTATGGCAGATCAAGATGCGGTCTTTGCTGAAGCAACAGGGTCTATGGGGGCCGCTGAAAGTAAAGGCAGGCGATAACGTCACCGCTGAGATGGCCATTCAGGAGGAGAAAGCACACTCAACGATTATGCTGTGTCTCACAGATGATGTCATCACCGAGATCTCAGACGAAGAGACTGCCGCTGGGTTGTGGTTGAAGTTAGAGAGTCTTTATATGACGAAGTCTCTCACCAACAAGTTACTTCTGAAGCAACGTCTGTTCGGCCTGCGTATGTAGGAAGGTATGAAACTCAGGGAGCATTTAGAACAGCTTAATACTATTCTATTAGAATTAAGGAATATTGATGTTAAGGTTGAAGATGAGGATGCTGCCTTGATTCTGTTAGTATCTCTGTCCAGTTCGTTTGAGAACTTTGTTCAGTCATTCATAGTTGGGAAAGATACAGTAACTCTGGAAGACGTCAGGTCTGCCCTTCATTCAAGGGAACTGCGTCATCAGGCGAATAACACAAGTTCAGATAATCAAGCCTCTGGACTGTTTACCAACGGAGGCAAGGGGAAGGGAAAAAGGGAGGAAGAAGGAAAAGAAGCCGTCTTCTTCAAAGGGTCCTAAGCCGAACGATGTCTGCAACTACTGTAAAGAGAAAGGGCATTGGAAGAACGAATGTCCTAAGAAGAAGAAATCGCAGGATTCTGGTTCTGCAGCTGTTGCAGAAGATGATTTTGCACTTGATGAGGATATAGCTCTGGTTGTTGGTGGACACACTAATCAGGCTGATGTGTGGGTTCTTGATTCCGGGGCTTCCTATCACATATGTCCTAAGAGAGAGTGGTTCGAAACTTATAAGCAGGTAGATGGTGGCAGTTTTCCATAGCCAACAATTCTGTCTGCAAGGCGGTTGGAATTGGCTCGATCAAGATCAGGACACATGATGGCAGATTCTGTACATTGAACGAGGTCAGGCATGTTCCACTTATTACCAAGAATTTGATATCTCTGAGTCTGCTGGACAGTAAGGGGTTCTGTTTCAAGGGTGAAGGTGGAGTTCTGAATGTCTGCAAGGGTTCTGATGTTATCCTGAAAGGTATCAAGAAGGGCACTTTATATTTCCTACAGGGTTCTACTATTTCTGGATCTGTTTCTGTTGCATCCTCAGAGATTCACAAGGATGATATGACTAAGTTATGGCATATGAGACTTGGTCATATGGGTGAAAGAGGGATGCAAATTCTGGCAAAGGAAGATCTTCTTGGTGGTCACAAGATCACGAGTCTTGACTTCTGTGAGCACTGTGTCCTTGGGAAGCTACACCGCAACAAGTTTCCAAAGGGTATTCACAGGACAAAAGGCACACTTGATTACATCCATTCGGATTGTTGGGGTCCGTCTAGCGTTGAGTCTCTAGGAGGTCAGATGTACTTCTTGACTGTCATTGATGATTACTCAAGAATGACTTGGTTGTTTGTCATGAAGCACAAAGGAGAAGCTTTCAAGAACTTCAAGGAGTGGAAAACGTTAGTGGAGAATCAAACAGGGAAGAAGATCAAAAGGCTGCGAACTGATAATGGTCTGGAGTTCTGTTCGTCTGAGTTTGATCAGTTCTGCAAGGATGCTGGAATTGCTCGTCATCATACAGTCAGGCATACACCACAGCAGAATGGTGTAGTTGAGAGGATGAATCAGACTCTACTAGAGAGAGCGAGGTGCATGCTCTCAAATGCAAAACTGGATAGGAGGTTTTGGGCAGCAGTAGTGACTACAGCATGCTACTTGATAAACCGCGGACCTCACACTGACATAAATTGTAAAACACCTTACGAGGTGTGTTCTGGTAAGCTTGCTGATTACTCGAGTCTGAAAGTTTTTGGCTGCACAGTTTATTATCATGTAAGTGAGGGTAATTAGAGCTACGAGCAAAGAAGGGAGTATTTGTTGGCTATGGAGATGGTGTCAAGGGATACAGAGTCTGGTCTCCGTCTGAAAAGAGGGTTATTATGAGTAGAAGCGTCATCTTTGATGAGAATTCTATGCTTAACTCTACTGTGAAGTCCATAGAAGAAAGTAGCAGTGTTGATAAACAGGTGGAGTTACAAGTTCCTCTACAAGAAGAAGAGGAAGAACACCACAGTGAAGCTGAATTGCTAGAACCTCTACTATCAGATCCTCAACCATCAGAAGCTACTCATCAAAGCTTAGCTGAAGGTCGCTCAAGAAGGGTTGGAGTTAGGCCACCACAGAGATATGGTTTTGAGGATATGATGGGCTATGCACTATAGGTTGCCGAGGAGGTGGATACTTCTGAACCATCCACCTACAAAGAAGCTGTATCAGGGTCTGAAGCTGCACAGTGGTTTACAGCAATGGGAGATGAGATGGAATCACTTCATAAGAATCAGACTTGAGAGTTAGTCTCACTGCCTTCAGGGAGAAAGGTTATTACTTGCAAATGGGTTTTCAAGAAGAAGGAAGGGATATCAGCCGCTGAAGGAGTCAAGTTTAATGCTCGAGTTGTTGCAAGAGGGTTCCATCAGAGAGAGGGAGTTGACTACAACGAGATTTTCTCACCTGTGGTCAGACACACTTCAATCAGGGTGTTGCTAGCAATAGTAACACATCAGGATTTGGAGCTCGAACAGCTTGATGTGAAAACATCTTTCATACATGGACAGCTAGAAGAGGAGATATACATGACTCAGCCAGATGGTTTCCAGGTTCCAGGAAAGGAAAAGTACGTCTGTAAGTTGAAGAAGTCTTTATATGGACTTAAGCAGTCTCCTAGGCAATGGTATAAGAGGTTTGACAGCTTTATGATGGAGCTCGGCTACAACATGAGTGCATATGATTGTTGTGTGTACTACAACAAGTTGAAAGATGGCTCTCTCATCTACCTAGTTCTGTACGTAGATGACATGTTGGTAGCTGCAAAGAGCAAGGCAGAAGTTCAGAAGCTGAAAGATCTCCTAAGTGGTGAGTTTGAGATGAAGGATCTGGGAGTAGCTCGAAAGATTCTAGGAATGGAGATTCTTAGAGATAGAGGTCAGAAGAAACTTTTCTTATCACAGAAAGGTTATATTGAGAAGGTGTTGTCAAGGTTTGGTATGTCATCCGCTAAGCCTATCGATACACCTTGTGCTGCTAATATCCATCTTACTACTCTGTATGCACCTCAGTCAACTGAGGAGAAGGAGTATATGTCTAGAGTTCCTTATGCCAGCGCTGTAGGGAGTTTAATGTATGCTATGGTCTATACAAGACCAGATCTGGCACATGCTGTTAGTGTTGTGAGCCGGTTCATGGTTCAACCAGGAAAGGAACACTGTCAAGCTGTGAAGAGGATATTCAGGTATCTGAGGGGAACATCTGATATTGGTCTCATTTATGGAGGTGATACACAGTGTTTGGTCATAGGGTATTCAGATTCTGATTACGCTGGAGATGTTGATAGCATGAGATCTATGACTGGTTATGTTTTTACTCTTGGTGGTTCTGTTGTTAGTTGGAAGGCTACTCTGCAACCTACTGTGACTTTGTCTACAACGGAAGCAGAGTACATGGCTTTGACAGAAGCTGCTAAAGAGGGAATATGGCTAAAAGGACTGGTTAGTGATCTGGGTCTACATCATGATCAGGCAACTGTCTACTGTGACAGTCTGAGTGCTATATGCTTAGCCAAGGATCAGGTTCATCACGAACGGACTAAGCATATTGACGTGAGGTACCATTTCCTGAGAAGTGAGAAGAGGATAAAGGTGAAGAAAGTAGGTACTGCTGACAATCCTGCTGATATGTTCACCAAGCCGGTTCCCCATAGCAAGTTCCAGCACTGTTTGGACTTGC
Organism: Rheum nobile; assembly: GCA_027886185.1. Classification (NCBI taxonomy): domain Eukaryota; kingdom Viridiplantae; phylum Streptophyta; class Magnoliopsida; order Caryophyllales; family Polygonaceae; genus Rheum; species Rheum nobile. The sequence continues at coordinate 933,634 of WOAB01000481.1, forward strand.
TAAACGTTAGAAGCTGTTAGATTGCCCTATGGGGCAAGTCTGGATCAGAGATAGGAGGAGATAGTACATCTGGGAGAATTCAAGTCAAGGTGGAGATTGTTGAGTATGCTTGAATTGTCAACTGAGAGTTGCCGCCGGGTCGCGGTGGAACTGGACGCCCCACGGTGGGCAACTGAGAGTTGTCGCCGGGTCGCGGTGGAAGTCGCCGCCCCGTGTTGGGAGTCACCGCCCCGCGGTGGGACATGGGTTACTTGGGCCGATGTCTTGGGGCCCAAGTCTGTCAGGGTAGAACCTTAACACTATTTATAGTCGCTTATTGTAAACCCTAATGTAATCCGAAATCTGTAATTCTGCCTCCTAATACAATTTGATCTCACTCTGTTCGTGGACGTAGCCAATTTTGGTGAACCACGTAAATCTGTGTTCGTTTGTTCTTGTTCTTTCTTGTTTGTTTGTTTGTCTCTCTCTCAATCCGCACAACAGAAGTAATGAAGGGGGAGCTTGGATTAGAAAGAGATCGGCAATGAAAGACAATTTCCATTTGGAGTGATTCAGGATTGATGAGGGAAAGTGAAAAGGGCAAAGACCAACTAACTCAATGGATTGTTTGAAGCTAGTCTTAATGTGAAGGTAAAGTAAGGAATGTAAAACCCACAATTATATGGCTAAAACCTACCCGCAAGTGTACGGGATCAGTTGCAGTAGTCAAGTGTCGATTCCATATAGACCAATGTAATATTAATTGAAATACTATCAGTGAACTAGGCCGTAAAATAAGGAATTGAGGAAAACTATAACTAAGCTAATGAATAAAAAAAATAAAAAGGATAAAATCAATGGGATAAGTGTATCTAAGGTTAATGATCACCGCAACGATGCAACAATAAATAAAATCGCACTTCACCTGAATCTAGTCTAAATTATTTGAAGGTAAGCTATCCAAGGTAATCTATTAACTCCTTTCAAACGATAGTAAATGTGTCTAGACTAAACTAACAATCGCTGTCACGCAGAGCTAATCTCATCCAAACCCTTTAACGCACTTAGAGTCTAGGGATAAACTGAAATAACATTCGCTGCCGCGCTCCGCTAATCCAACTCAAACCTAGAATATGTATGATAACCTATTAATCTTCAAGAGTAATTAAGTTGATGTCGCACAAATAACACTTCAGGTTCAATTCCTAGGATTCCAATAAAAGTTTTTACCTTTCAGTCTCAAACTCTATCTGACTACCTATTAAAGTTATCACCTTTCAGTCTCAAACTATAATAGGATTCATTTCGCATAGGCTAATATGGGCATAAAACATGTAGGAATGAATCAAATATTATTTCAATTCAGACAAAGAAATAATTATAATTACATACACATCGTCGGAATCACTCCAACCTTAAAACTACGAATTTAGCCAAACATAATTGAAGACATATTCAATAGATATAAACTAGCAACAACATATATGAATTGTTCAATAAATACGAGAGATAAAAAAACTTAATTTTAATATAAAAATAATTCAAGTTAACAAAGACTATAACAATAATACCAAATCTCCATAGCAAAGCACAAAACTCCTTGAATTTCAATCCTTGTAGTACGGCGGTGTAAAGCTAGAAGAAACTAAAATAAAACAAAACCTAATAACTAATCTAAAAGCTAGCTACGTAAGGCCCCCCATTAAATTCTAATAAAATAAACTATATTTACTCCCCCGTCAACTTGATCTGTAGCCGCCGCCACATTCAATCATTTACCTCCAAAGTCTCGTGCAAGTCGGCTGCCCAAGTCCATAAATTGGCCCAATACACTTCATAATTCAACTGATGATGATATATCTACACACTTGTGTAAGGTGGTGTAAAATTTTTAACCAATAAACAGAATATAAGTGTTACTTTATATCTTAAAATAATAAATGGAGATTTCGTCTGATGCCCTTCAATTTTGTTTTTTTTTTGTGAAATTTCCACAAGTTTTGACATTTTCGTCCGATAATCCTCAGTTTTTTACTCATTTCGCCATATACCCTTCCATTATTAATCTGTCATAAATCCATTAAATTTAAAAAAAAAAAAAAAGACGTAAAAGGGAAAAAACATAAACGACGACGCGAAGGCTGCTTCTTCCTCAGCGGAGAAAGAAGAGGACGACGCCGGCGCGGGCTGCTTCTTCCCAGGGCTGCTTCTTCCTCAGTTTCGCGAGAACGGACGACGCCGGCGGGAGAACGGACGACGCCGGCGGGAGAACGGACGACACGCGGGCTAGACGACGGCGTGAAGGGCTGGGATGCGCGAAGGGAAGGGGCCTGGACGACGGCGCCAAGCGACGGCCATCGGCGGTTTGAAGCTTTGAGGTACGTCTGCACTTATGAAATTTCGTTTAGATTTGGGATTTTAGAAATTTAGGTTTTAGGGATTTGACTCAATTTAGGTTTTAGGGATTTGACTCAATTTAGGTTTTAGGGATTTGAACTCTCGCTCAATGATGCTCTTGAACTCTCGAACTCTCGCTCCTAATGTGGAAGAGTCTGCATTTGGAAATTATCTGTTCTGAGTTTCTGCATTTTTTTTTCTTTTGCTCTTGATTTCTGGGGTTGATCTGTGTTAAATCATTGGTAACATAGAGTTTGGTTAAGGGCACACTATGAAGTAAGAAATTTTTATGCAGTCGTGGTGTAGTAGAATGCGCCTGGACTTGCTACTGCTAATATCCGCAAATGTGCTTGTCTTTCAGATCTCATTTGATTTGATTTGATTTGAAATTGTAGGTTTCAGTGTGATTTTTGTTAAATTCAAACTTACGCAGTTTAGTTGCGTCATGTATGTCTTTCACTCTCATGTCTAATGTATCTCTATCTAACCAATCAATTTGAACCTTTTATGGAGCTTTTGTGTTAGGGAAAGCATTAAGGTTTGTTTTTTGTGCATTGGACTGCTGGAATTTGTTAATGTAGACATTTCTATTAGGCTTTTAGTAATACTGGATTCACATGGTTGAAGGTCAGTTCTTGCTTGAGTTAGTTTGAACTTTTAAAGGTTTAGATTGTCTTGTTAGCAATGGGGTTATCTAATCCTATAAGTCTTTCTTTCTCCTTTTAAATTGGGTGTTAAATTATTTCCTGTTTTTTACCATCAACTTAAGGCTTTTCCCCTGTGTTGTGTTTTTAATTTCTTTGCCTTTTTCTCCATGCTTGGGAAGTAATTAAAAAGGGTATCTTCATGCTTGACAAGTAGGGGAAACAATGTACTGATAACTAAATAGCGACTGATTCTGTTCTATGATGTACAGGATGGCAAAATCTCCCAACTTGAACATGTTTTCATCAGAGGTAGCAGAGTCACGTTAGATAAAGCATCATCCAACTGTTTACTTTTTAACTAGTCATTGTTGTCGTGCAAGTATATTAAGGAACCTTTTTTGCCATCCCAAGTTTATGATCATACCAGATATGCTGAAGAATGCTCCTATGTTCAACGTCTAGATGCTAGAATCAAGGTTATTCCCATACTTCAGTTGACATACAAAATCTCTGCATTTATTCCTGCTTGCATGTTCTGACTCATCAATTCGTGCAGGGTAAGAGCACAACACTCGGAGTTGGTCGTGGCCGTGCTGTGGCAATGCGGGGAAAAGTAAGCCTCGATTCTAAATCTCTGTTTCTTATGCTTTTTTCGTCTATGATACCTATTCTTGTCAACTATCTAAATTCCTTGTCCTCGCCTCATTCATGACTCTCTTATCTTGTGTTTCCTCCTCACAGCCTCCGGCTGCAGGGCGTGGTGGACCCGGGAGGGGTATGGTGCCACCTGTTCGTAGGTAAATCCAGTCTGTGTCAATCCAAGTCAGAGAGCACTTTTAATTTCAGCTTCCTACTGATGCACCTTGACCTCAACGTGGTGATGTATGAAGACAGATTGCATTTTTATATGTAAGAAAGAAATGAGTAGTTTTTGTGCTTGCCTTTAGACAAATGATGTGATTACTGTACTATACAGTGTTCAGATACGCTATTTCGATGGTGAAACTAAACCAAAGCTACGTAACCCAAACTAAACTTGCTTAGCCCAACTATAGGTCTGTCCTTGAATGTACAGGAAGCAAAGAGGAGAATCTAGAAACGTAGTAAGATAATTAAAGCTACGAAATGGGTTTCAAGTGTCATGCAGAAATCTGGATGCAAAGGCAGCAGTAAATCATATATAGTAAGAGTTGAAGGACTACATACATATCCACCTCCACCTAGAACAACATCACGAACACTTTGACCGATGGTCATACCGCTCTTGACACCCAAATCAGGTTGAGGGAGCCGAAGTTTTGTGGGCCACTCACTATCCCTAATCTCATCAGGATCAATAGGACAGTCAGCTGCTGCATAATCTCCAAGAACAGCAACAGTCCCAGGGAAGCGATCTCCCATTAACTCATAGGGCTCTGAAGGAAAAACATACAGGTGAACAACTGAAGCAACTCCCATCTGTAGTGGTTGCATGAAAAACGTTGTTAGTGTTGACAACAACAACAACGACAATAATTATTGGACCAGAGACATCAAAGATGCAGCTCAGTCTAACACGAAATTACAAGGAACTAAACAACTATTATGACTCTTTCTTGCATGCAAAAGAACTTTCCAAAAAAATATAGAGCAACTATCTGGGTTCAGTATAACATTTAGCTTCGAGTGCAGTCATATAATTGCTTATTAGCACAAAAATCGGTTCAGAATAGTAAAAGGTTATAGAAAACTGAAGCAATAGAGCGGTTCATCTCACATCAAATCATCTTTTCATTGTGATCTTTTTCAAGGAATTTAAAAGCAACAGATGAAACTAAATCTATTAGTTAGCTGCAAATTCTTCTACTCCCCCTCTACCTTATGAGTATAGTGAGAAAGGAAAGAAATAAACTATCTGAAATAACTCAAAATCAGTAAGAAAAAATGGCATAGAATACAAACAAGTTATGATGGCACTGCCAAGTGCCAACTACTTATAAATGAGTTTTGGTTTGTGATGACCAAAAACTTGAGAATTCAACAGAGGAAAACACTTAGACGAGACAGTAACAGACCTGCTTCCAACATTTTGTCACTTCAACATCAATTTCTATCAAACTTTAGTTGCCTGAAGGCAGAGCAACACCTTTTACAGTGAGAATAAATTGAATTGTAGTTTTGAGAAAACAATAGTTGCAAACTGTCAAAGATATTCATAATAAATGGAGATACTTGTCTTATTAAACTGAAAATTCAAGCTAAGAAATGAAGTGTTAACTACCTCTATACATATGACGAAGTCCTGAACACTTGATTTAAATTGCAAGGCTTGAGACAGAGAACTCTTGAACAGTCCAAGGTCATAGAGAATAGCAATTGCCACGCCTTGCCACCATGTAAGAAATACAATAGATTTGAAGGTCAGAAACTTGGCAAGTGGCTGTATATGTTCCAGTTCATCCTTTGTAACAGTATAAAACTGCACCAGACAATACAATGCCCAGGACTGACTGAAATTTAGAACCACTGCCATGTAAGGATACCTACAGAAATATGATAAGTGAAGACAAGTCATATGCAAGAAAAGCCATTCTTCGAAACTTGAAGCTTACATTTACAAGGAAACAAACTAGACCATACTAGAATTTCAAAACAACAATTAGTGACTTACCCACAAGTCAATTTGAAATCCCCTTCCCTTCGCGCAGCCCAGCCCTCGCGCCGCCCAGCCCTTCGCGCCGTCGTCTAGCCCGGCGTCGTCCGTTCTCCCGCCGGCGTCGTCCGTTCTCGCGAAACTGAGGAAGAAGCAGCCTTGGAAAGAAGCAGCCCCCGCCGGCGTCGTCCTCTTCTTTCTCCGCTGAGGAAGAAGCAGCCTTCGCGTCGTCGTTTATGTTTTTTCCTTTTTTTTAATAACGGAAGGATATATGGCGAAATGTCAAAAATTGAGGATTATCGGACAAAAATGTTAAAATTTATGGAAATTTCACGAAAAATACCAAAACTGAAGGATATTATGCGAAAATTCCGAATAATAAAATAGCAAAAAAGCAACTATGTCTATTCTGGTCATTTTCTTTATTAATTAAAGCACTACTTTTTCATTTTTTCTAAGTGGACTCACTTCTCTATGTAGTCTCTTCACTCCACATCTGATTTTTCCTTCCATTTGAGAAGAACATCAGTAGCACATAACCGCCCATTGAGATTTTGCAACACATTATATTACAATTTCACAAAATCTATTTTTCATTTTGAGTGCACATCTATGCAAAACCAATTTTTAGAAGCAACAAGGAGGATATGTTCTATCTTTCATGTCGAATTCTTCGTCCCACCGCGCAAAATCTCCTTGTCGAAACCAAATCGCAGAACGATTTGGGGGTTCCCGATTGGCGCTTGGGTTTTAGTCAGGGAACCCCAAAATTCAGTCGCCAAGAGCAAGCACATCGGCATCCGCCCAAGAATCCGACATCTAAAATCACACAAACTCCTCGTCCTCCGGGGCTCCGATATTGGTTTCGGGTGAACCGATTTGGAGATGGATCGGAAAGGAGTGGGAGTGAGCACCCGGATGGGATTCGGATCCGGGCGAGTCATTGAAGTAGGCGTCGAAAGAAGGGTCGGATCTATGGAAATTGGGGTCTTGTTGACGATAATAAGAGCCTGGGAGCAGAGAATTTGGAGAGGGAGGTTCGTTGGGCCCTCGTCGGCTACGGTGGTAGCCGGGGTGGTGGCTTGTGGTTGGCAAACACAAGGGCTGGTGGTCGTTTTGGATCCCCTAGAAAAGTGAATGGGGATAGTAGAAAGAGATAAAATAATGACACTTATTTAAAACTGGAGAAGGAAGAAGATGAATGAAAAAAATAAAATAAAAAAGCTACTACTTAATTATCACTAATACCGAGGATATTAGGTGTCTGTAGCAGCAATAAACATTTAAATATACAAAACAACGGATTTACATTTGTACCCTTATAAATGATTAAAAGTGTGAGATAAATTCCTACACTTAGTGTAGGTGTAGATTTCTCCTAATTCACCTGTCCACCTTATTCCTCGACGAAACTTCACAAAGTCTTTGTCCTTTTTGTTTTGGTTTGGCAACGAATCCATCGTAGATTATCATCAACTAAACTTGACCCGAACCACATTATTCAATCACTTATTTGGCTCCTCAATAATAGTCTTATATCACTCTTAAATTGGATCTAAAATACCTGAAATAATAAAAATATGAGTATAGACTCCGAATACAAAATAATATAAAATCAACTATAAAATATATAAAATTTGCATGAAAATGATATAATCTAATTTGCAACTAGACTCCTAAAATATGTATAAATTAGGTGTTATCAATGATTACGATATCCTTTGACGAGGAAGGTTAGGAAAGGGAAAGTAACGAAATTAGTTGGTGATTTTGACAATGAATAACCAATTAAGATTCTTCCAAATGCAACCTTTCGTGGAATTGTTTGATGGATGATTGAAGGTGTTGAATCAGGAGGATGGGTGCTTAACCTCACACAACAATAGCGGAATGGTTTTGTGGTGGGTTTTGGGGACGATTTTGTGGTGAAATTGTTGGAAATGTTTTGGCCAATTAAAGGTGACAATGAGTAATTCAAGGCAACCAAATCTCACGTTTTTATTGTTAAGAAAGGCTCAAAAAAATTCCATAACCTGAGCAATGCAAGATCAACAATTTAGCAACAAATTTGTACCCTCTAGCCTTTATGAACTTACTTCAAGAGTTGGCTCTGATACCAAATATTGTGGAATGAGGATCTTGAGGCACCAATTATTTGAAATAAGTCTTGAACTTGAGGGAGATGGTGACATCTTGTATGATGATAACTTCAAGAGCACAAGAATGGCATGCAAAGAGAGTATGAAGAGAAGCTTTACACTTGGTTGGTAGTTTGTGAAGAAAAACAATCAACACTCTCGAAGAATCCACTCAAATAGCTTGAAAGACTAGCCAAGGTCTTAGATATATATGGCCACTAAGGACTCGACAATGTTTAACTCGGCGGCTAAACGATATATCCACCTTCAAATTTGGAATTCGGGGACGTTGCAACACTTTGGATATGTCCACCAAAGAGAAACAACAACAATATTTGATATGGCCACAAAGATCAGATTGTAGAGGAAGAAGAAAGCTTGAATTAAATTGAAATAATCTTAACACGAAAACACTTAGGTTTTGATCTCAAATTTGCCAGCCCAACAAAAGGAAACAAGTTCAATTTCCATAACAATGAGTAATTCAAGGTGACAATGAGTAATTCAAGGCAACCAAATCTCACGTTTTTATTGTTAAGAAAGGCTCCAAAAATTTCCATAACCTGAGCAATGCAAGATCAACAATTTAGCAACAAATTTGTACCCTCTAGCCTTTATGAACTTACTTCAAGAGTTGGATCTGATACCAAATATTGTGGAATGAGGATCTTGAGGCACCAATTATTTGAAATAAATCTTGAACTTGAGGGAGATGGTGACATCTTGCATGATGATAACTTCAAGAGCACAAGAATGGCATGCAAAGAGAGTATGAAGGGAAGCTTTACACTTGGTTGGTAGTTTGTGAAGAAAAGCAATCAACACTCTCGAAGAATCCACTCAAATAGCTTGAAACACTACCCAAGGTCTTAGATATACATGGCCACTAAGGACTCGACAATGTTTAACTCGGCGGCTAAACGATATATCCACCTTCAAATTTGGAATTCGGGGACGTTGCAACACTTTGGATATGTCCACCAAAGAGAAACAACAACGATAGTTGATATGGCCACAAAGATCAGATTGTAGAGGAAGAAGAAAGCTTGAATTAAATTGAAATAATCTTAACACGAAAAACACTTAGGTTTTGATCTCAAATTTGCCAGCCCAACAAAAGGAAACAAGTTCAATTTCCATAACAATGAGTAATTCAAGGTGACAATGAGTAATTCAAGGCAACCAAATCTCACGTTTTTATTGTTAAGAAAGGCTCAAAAAATTTCCATAACCTGAGCAATGCAAGATCAACAATTTAGCAACAAATTTGTACCCTCTAGCCTTTATGAACTTACTTCAAGAGTTGGATCTGATACCAAATATTGTGGAATGAGGATCTTGAGGCACCAATTATTTGAAATAAGTCTTGAACTTGAGGGAGATGGTGACATCTTGCATGATGATAACTTCAAGAGCACAAGAATGGCATGCGAAGAGAGTATGAAGGGAAGCTTTACACTTGGTTGGTAGTTTGTGAAGAAAAACAATCAACACTCTCGAAGAATCCACTCAAATAGCTTGAAAGACTAGCCAAGGTCTTAGATATATATGGCCACTAAGGACTCGACAATGTTTAACTCGGCGGCTAAACGATATATCCACCTTCAAATTTGGAATTCGGGGACGTTGCAACACTTTGGATATGTCCACCAAAGAGAAACAACAATGATATTTGATATGGCCACAAAGATCAGATTGTAGAGGAAGAAGAAAGCTTGAATTAAATTGAAATAATCTTAACACGAAAAACACTTAGGTTTTGATCTCAAATTTGTCAGCCCAACAAAAGGAAACAAGTTCAATTTCCATAACAATGAGTAATTCAAGGTGACAATGAGTAATTCAAGGCAACCAAATCTCACGTTTTTATTGTTAAGAAAGGCTAAAAAAAATTCCATAACCTGAGCAATGCAAGATCAACAATTTAGCAACAAATTTGTACCCTCTAGCCTTTATGAACTTACTTCAAGAGTTGGCTCTGATACCAAATATTGTGGAATGAGGATCTTGAGGCACCAATTATTTGAAATAAGTCTTGAACTTGAGGGAGATGGTGACATCTTGCATGATGATAACTTCAAGAGCACAAGAATGGCATGCGAAGAGAGTATTAAGGGAAGCTTTACACTTGGTTGGTAGTTTGTGAAGAAAAACAATCAACACTCTCGAAGAATCCACTCAAATAGCTTGAAAGACTAGCCAAGGTCTTAGATATATATGGCCACTAAGGACTCGACAATGTTTAACTCGGCGGCTAAACGATATATCCACCTTCAAATTTGAAATTCGGGGACGTTGCAACACTTTGGATATGTCCACCAAAGAGAAACAACAACGATATTTGATATGGCCACAAAGATCAGATTGTAGAGGAAGAAGAAAGCTTGAATTAAATTGAAATAATCTTAACACGAAAAACACTTAGGTTTTGATCACAAATTTGCCAGCCCAACAAAAGGAAACAAGTTCAATTTCCATAACAATGAGTAATTCAAGGTGACAATGAGTAATTCAAGGCAACCAAATCTCACGTTTTTATTGTTAAGAAAGGCTCCAAAAATTTCCATAACCTGAGCAATGCAAGATCAACAATTTAGCAACAAATTTGTACCCTCTAGCCTTTATGAACTTACTTCAAGAGTTGGATCTGATACCAAATATTGTGGAATGAGGATCTTGAGGCACCAATTATTTGAAATAAGTCTTGAACTTGAGGGAGATGGTGACATCTTGCATGATGATAACTTCAAGAGCACAAGAATGGCATGCGAAGAGACTATAAAGGGAAGCTTTACACTTGGTTGGTAGTTTGTGAAGAAAAGCAATCAACACTCCCGAAGAATCCACTCAAATAGCTTGAAAGACTAGCCAATGTCTTAGATATATATGGCCACTAAGGACTCGACAATGTTTAACTCGGCGGCTAAACGATATATCCACCTTCAAATTTGGAATTCGGGGACGTTGCAACACTTTGGATATGTCCACCAAAGAGAAACAACAACGATATTTGATATGGCCACAAAGATCAGATTGTAGAGGAAGAAGAAAGCTTGAATTAAATTGAAATAATCTTAACACGAAAAACACTTAGGTTTTGATCTCAATTTTGCCAGCCCAACAAAAAGGAAACAAGTTCAATTTAGTACTAGAAAGAAGACATAAACGGGCCTTTAAAATGGGCATGTCCAATCCCAAAATAATACAGCCAGTCCCTGCACCTATGACTCATCATCGTCCTCATAGCTCGTAGTCAAGGCATGTGTGACCCTCGAAGCCTCCTCGAGCCATCTCTCTAACCATCCGTGAGTTCGAACTGAAATTTGAACCAAAGGTGGCTCATGGTCCCACACTCCTAAAGGACCCACAAGTGTGGGGGAAAAAGTAGGTCTTCAAAAGTTGTGAGGCGGCCACTTTCTCTAGCACGCACCCTCTAGACCCCTCACGCACATGGTTAGGCAAACTTGCACCATATTCAACCAAACTTGGAGGACCTCTGATGCGTTCCTGCTTGTGGTGGAGGATCTCAGATCTTGGTGGGAAGTCGCACGCGTCTTGTTTGAGGTTGATAGGGTGGAACGCGTCGTTTAGAAGACGAATCGAGAGGAGATCGAATTGACAGAGATCGAGTGTTGGCCGTAGCGTCGGCGGCGAAGTTGGATAAACTCGATGAAGATCGAGTGGTTGCCGTAGCGTCGGCAGCGGATGAATGGAGATGAGAAGTAAGAGGGGTGTTTGACGTTCGATCAAAGGGGAGGAGGCAAATGGCTCTCAATACTCAGGCTTTGATTAAAAATGAACGTAACCTAATACAGAAGGATGAGTTGTCCTTTTATACTAGATCGTGGGACTCGGATGGGCCGAGTCTCGCTTAATGGGCCGGCCCACGCGACACGCGTGTAACACACACCCCAAAAGAAAACACTGGAAATAAATAATGTTCAAACATTTACAAAGATATTCAAAGAACGCGTTCAACATTGAATACGAGAATCTTCAGATAGAACGCGATCAGCATTGAAGGGGATTGAGTCACTTGAAGGAGATCGCGTTCAACGTTGAGTCGCTGGAAGGGATACGCGTTCAGGCACGCGATCTGCGAACTTGGATGAAGACACTTGAAGGGGATCGCGATCTCTGTTCCAGACGCGAGAATTATGACGAAGAGCGCGGTCTCTGTACTCGATACGAGTAGCGTGTGGAAGATCGCGGTCTTTGTATTTGGCCCTTCTGAGCTCACGGTCATGGCTTCTTCTTCTATGGCTTTCATGGATGGCAGGTTCGCATCACACTCCTCTACTTGGCTGTGAAGCGTCCCCGCTTCACCATCATCAAACTTAAGCTCCCCATACTCGTGCAAAGTCGCGACGACGGAGGTCGCATGTACGCCATGTCCTCTGGGCACCTCAATCTGGTATGCATTATCGCCAATGCCATTGACGATGCGGCATGGCTCCTTTCCGCGTGGAGACAACTGGTGCTTGTGCCGCAATTTGAATTGGTCAGTTTGCAAGTGTACCCAATGGAAGTCGCCGGTGTCGAACACTAATCGACGGAGGCCGCGCTGTGGCAGACAGGCACCAGTCACCCAGTGGAATGTCTGTGGAAGGCTACACAAGGGTTATAGTGTAGTTGGAGGCGCCTCTGTTAAAACCGCGGTGAACTCTGCTTGCAACGCGGTGAAAGCTTGTGGTAAAGGCTCGTCGATGTGTGTGCGGTGCATGCTTTGAGTTGGCACGAATAGGCAAGAAGGCACCCTGCTGTTCAAACGGATTGTGAAGTCCCTTGGTCGGGCGAGAAGCACATGGTGGTCACAACTGCCTGGCAACACAGTGCTCGGTGGCGCGGTACTCCCTTTGTCTCGGCAACGTGTGTTATTCTTGGGCGCGTCGTGGTGTGAGACGAGTTGTTGCCTCAAGGAAGAATCTCCAGGATCTGAGGTAGGTCGCGTTGGTGTTGACGCGGTCGTTGCCGTATGCAAGGTCTTGTCTCGATCACGCTCGACCTGATCCTGAAAATCTCATAAGAAGTCATTGGTAAGAGAGTCACGCACTTCCCGTGGTAGGTAAACACATAGGTGTTTAGATACCCATCGTGAAGTACGTGATGATCGAACTGCCATGGACGCCCAAGAGATGGGTGGCGTCCATTGCAATCACATCACATAAAATTTTGTCATGATATTGACCAATGGAAAAAGGAATAAGACACTGCCGTGAGACAGTGTTACCTGAGCTTGCAGATAGCCATTGTAGGTCATAAGGTTGTGGATGAGGCGTTGTCGGCAGGCTGAGATGGGTCACCACGTTCGCATTGACGATGTTGCAACAGCTGCCCCCATCGATGATTACAGACAGGGATGCCGTCTTGACCAGGCAATGCGTGTGAAATAAGTTCTCGCGTTGGTCGACTACAGTTGCCTCTTTGGCGGTTAGAATGCGACGCGTGACAAGGCTGAGTGGTGTGCCGGCATGCATCGCGACCGCCTCACACACATAAGCGTCATCGCGGTCTTCGGTGTATGCTTCTTCAATGTCCTCACGCGGGGCCTCTTCCTCGTCATAGGATGCATATCCGGATGCAGTGTGGGAGAAGAGGACCTTTTTGGTATTCGGACAATCCTTTTGGTAGTGGCCTCGCCCTCCACACTTGTAACATTCAAGGTCACGCGCACGCTCAGCGCTCTGTGAGGAGCCCTTTGTGGTGATCGCGTGAGCTGCGTTGGAGGTGGGCAACGCGTTCTTGCCATGTTTGTCTTGGCTGGACGCGTTGGTTCCTGTTACTGGCGTGCGCACATCAATGGTAAAAGAATGACCAGGGTGAGAGTCATACCTTCTTTGGCCATAGGGTTGATAGGGTCCTTGACGCTTTTGCACGATTTGATTGTGGAGTTGCATCGCCGTGTGCGTGAGCGTGTTGAGGTCCTTGATTGGAATGATCTCCAATTGGTCTCGGATGTTGGTGTTGAGACCGCTCAAAAATTTCATCCTCATCGTGGATGGAGCCACGCTAATGGACGCCTTGTAGTACATATCCTCAAGCTACGAGAAAAACTCAAGGGGTGTCTTCGAACCTTGTTTCGCCATGGCAATGTCCAGGCGCATTTGGTTCTTGTAATCTTGGGGCACGTACTTGAGTGTCATCACATACTTGAGCTAGTGCCATTCAGTGAGAGGCACCAAGTTTCTCCTTATTCGATCATCCACAAATCGGTGCCACCAAACCCTCGCGACGCCACGAAAGTGTACCGTGGCGGCGGCTACGTAGTCCTCTTCAGGAACTTGGCAATAGATCAAGGTATACTCCGTAGCCTGCAACCATTCAAGAAAAACTGCAGGGTTGTATTCACCAAGAAAGAATTCAATGTTTACCTTAATGTCGTGGCGATTGAGCCGGGGAGCATTGGCTTCTCGCATTCTTTGTAAGCGCGGCGCTGGAATGTCCAAGGGAGCATATTGATGGCCTTGGGTCTGTTGAAACTGGACATGCCCCAGTTGGTGCCTTCGCGCGCCATTGTTGCCACGATCGTTGCCAAACGAAGCCTGTTGCTCCATCCCCTGGGCGCGTCGGCGGTGCTGGTGTCCTTGGTGGGCCGCGTCGCGGCGAACATCAGAAGGCATGTCATGCCTCCTTTCTATGTCATCGCGCCTGTCGTAGGGCGCGTTGGCCAGGTTGGCGCCTTGGGGAAACCTAGGTGGAGGGATCCAATCGGCGGAGGCGGTCTTGCAACTCCATGGGGTCGCCGAGTAGGGGATGGAAATTTCCTGGGTTGATCATCCCCGAGTCCTCCATTTCTTCATCATCAAACTCCTCGAACTCGTCTTGGTGGAGAGGAGTGTGGGAGAAGTAGCCATCCGATCCACAGTGAGGCGTTCTCGCACTTTGGTGGACCAGGTGGTCCTCCACGTTGAATGGGACTGGTGTGGGGGCATGGAGACGCTGACGCGGCACAGCATCTGGAGCGCGATTGGATCATTGCGGCAGACCTGTGTCTCGTTTGGCTCTGCCGGCAAGTGGGGTAGAGGCAATCTCGCATTGGCGTCTTGTGCCTCTGGCTTTGTACCTGTCATTGAAATCGTAAGGTTCAGAGTACTCACCATGGGACACCTCGTCGCGGTCGGAGTCGATGTCGTAGCCGGCTGGAGTAGGCCGTGGTGTATAGCGGTCGCGATGCGACACATAGCCTTGTCTACTTTCGATCACAGATTGGATCCTTTGAAGACGCGGTTGCAAGTTGGACGTCGAGGGCATCACTCCTTTGCCCTTATCAACGCGCTGTTTGCTTGGCCCGACTTCAGTTTGACGCGGTGCGGCCAGAGGATCCATAGGTATTTGCATGGTTGGTGTTGGTTGTGACAGCGCAGCGCGTTCCTTGGCCTGGAATTCGGAAACTTGGCGCCGAAGTGTATGGATCTCGCGTTGTTCCTCCGAGAGCTCCAAAATTGGATCTTGTTGGGCAGGGTGGACAAGAGGCACCACTTCATGTTGCGTGATGTGTTGCTGTTGTGGGTTGTTGTTGCCTTCTCCTTGGATGTTCCCACCTGTGGGTGCCGTGAGGCTACCTATCACAATATGTCCATCCATCGCGAGTAAAAACGCACAAAAGACAATATACAACCAAGGAGCAAGTAAGCACTCAACAAGTAACAATTGTTCATGTAGGAGGGCGCGTTCTTTTGGCTGTGAGGGCAGCTTAAGGCTAAACACAAAACAAGTGTGATATGCAAGCACAAAACCAAACGAAACCAATTGAATAAAGTCTTGACCTCTTACGTAAACAACACAAACACACAAGAACCAACCTTCAAGGTGTTAACCTAGACGATGGAGGGATGAAGAAGATGAGCCTAGCCGAGAGGGGGAAAGAAGGTTTCCTTATTTTGGCTTTCCTTCTTCTTCTTTTTTTTTTTAAAAAATTGTCGCATTTTTTTTTTTTGAAATGCGACTTTGACTCTTTTTTTTTGAATTTGAAATTCAAATTCGAGATCCTGTTTGACTTTGATTGAAGATCGGATAAGAATTAAATGAAATAAAATAAAATCGGCTAAGTAACTAAATGGAGAAAGAAATCGCAAGATTGACGCGATAGGAGAGAGAAAATTGATGCAGATTTATGGCGGTCAATCAACAAGAAGATATGTCATTTATGGCATGCGAAATTCACGTAATCAATTAAGCAATTAATTCCAGCAAATTTTACACGCACAAATCACACAAATCTCGCGAGGGAATCAAGTAATGATCGTCCAGAGATGCTCTTGTAGGAACCGAAAGGATAAGCATGTGTTTCAAGAAAAAAAAATTGAGTAACTATGGCGGAAGCAATGATGATGGGGGAGAAAAAAAATTCGTGAACAAATGAAAACTTGACAAGAGACTTACAAGATCAAAGGCTCTGATGCCAGTTGATGCGTTCCTGCTTGTGGTGGAGGATCTCACATCTTGGTGGGAAGTTGCACGCGTCTTGTTTGAGGTTGATAGGGTGGAACGCATCGTTTAGAAGACGGATCGAGAGGAGATCGACTCGAAAGAGATCGAGTGTTGGCCGTAGCATCGGCGGCGGAGTTGGATAAACTCGATGAAGATTGAGTGGTTGCCGTAGCGTCGGCAGCGGAGGAATGAAGATGAGAAGTAAGAGGGGTGTTTGACGTTCAATCAAAGGGGAGGAGGCAAATGGCTCTCAATACTCAGGCTTTGATTGAAAATGAACGTAACCTATTACAGAAGGACGAGTTGTCCTTTTATACTAGATCGCGGGACTCGGATGGGCAGAGTCTCATTTAATGGGCCGGCCCACGCGACACGCGTGAAACACACACACCCCAAAAGAAAACACTGGAAATAAATAATGTTCAAACATTTACAAAGATATTCAAAAAGCGCGTTCAGCATTGAATGCGAGAATCTTCAGATAGAACGCGATCAGCATTGAAGGGGATTGAGTCACTTGAAGGAGATCGCGTTCAACGTTGAGTCGCTGGAAGGGATACGCGTTCAGGCATGCGATCTGCGAACTTGGATGGAGACGCTTGAAGGGGATCGCGGTCTCTGTTCCAGACGCGAGAATTATGACGAAGAGCGTGGTCTCTGTACTCGATGCGAGTAGCGTGTGGAAGATCGCGGTCTTCGTATTTGGCCCTTCTAAGCTCACGGTCATGGCTTCTTCTTCTATGGCTTTCATGGATGTCAGGGTCGCATCAACCTCCTCTTTGAGTACCAAGATGGTATAAGAAGCCCTCGTTTCTCACAAGGTGGTTTGTGCAGGGCCAATAGGATGCCTCAAATTTGGGCTTGCTGGGTGAGCAACGAGGACGCCTCGATTGTGCTCTTTGACGCACTTTTCCAAGAATTCCTCCTCTGATTGGCCTGAAATTTGGCATGCCTCAATATTATGGAGTTACTTGAAGAATGTTTGCATCATGGCTCAGTTTTGAGGTGATTGGTGCGGGGGTGATGAGAAACCCTAGCTTGAGCGTGGTTGTGCGCGCACTGAAGGGCTTGGTGAGGTCTTGATGCTTGATATGGGCCTGAATCACACCATCCTACATTTCTTGAGATTGATTCGATCTCGAATCTGAAGCACGTGCAATAAGAAAGATTAAGTAATTAGCCCCCTCAAAAACACCAATATAATCATGAGTTTTTGGGCATAAAAAGACTTCGCATATAGGAGTAGAATGAACAAACACAAACTTGAAGAGACTCCCCTTTTTAAAATGGACCTTATCTCCTCTAACATATCTAGGAAAAATAGCATGACAGTAACTAGACAATACTCTAAGGAGTTGAGAAACATATATGTTTATTCATGAAATTGGGCTTTGAAGCTAATATGAATAGAAAAAGGCAAAGGCAAGTTAATTACCTTAGAGTGTATCGGCGGCTTGATCAGTTCATGTGGCATTAAAATCCGCCTTTTGACATCAGTGGTGGCCATGGGGTTGGTGAACATCACGTGGGGCAAGAGCAAATGCCTTGGCCGACCCACAATGGTAGCGACGGTGTTACGAGCATCCGTTGTCGCCCGATAAATGTCTCTGGCACTCAGTGGCTCAAGATAATGTCATACACCATTCTTTCCAAAGTGAAGCACATTTTGACGTCCCTCATGAACGACATCAAGATCGAATTTCCATGGTCGCCCTAAGAGAAGGTCAAATATGGTGATAGGCATATCATCAAACACTTTGGAATCCAAGTAAGACCCCATCTCAACACTCACATGGGACTTCTTGTCCATAATTTGATGGTCCAAACTAATCAAACCAACGACATAAGGCATGACATGAGGAAATGCTTCAATTCCAAGATGTTGAATCACATATTCAGAAATGATGTTGTGGTCTCTCCCAATAACTACGAGAGTGAGGAATAAAGTGGTGTGTCCCTCGATCATGCGCCTTGTAAGGAACTAGTTCTCGTAGAATAGACTGAATAGGCGCCTTCAAAGACTCATCAACATGAACTATCTCCTTGGAAATCACATAACATTCGCCTTGGGCGACATAGGTGGCGTTCTCTTCCACTTGAGACATCTCAGCCATGTCACCATCATTATCCTCAATCTGTTCATCTTCGGCTTATTCATACTCTTCTTGAGTTTTCATAAGGACTTACTTTTTGGTGGGGAAATCCTTTGCCATATGGCCCCGTCCCATACATTTGTAACAACGAATGTCTCTTGTGCGCGCATACCCATCTCTAGGCGCGACGGTGGGGGACTTCTTCTTAAATGTGGGGATAGCATCTTGCCCTTTGGTCAACTCCTTGACTTTAGATGTGGTGGACTCCTTCTTATAACCTTCTTCGGACTCTCCATGCCTCCTTTGAAGCGAGACGTGCACTTGCGTGGAATATTGAAAAACACCATGGATATGCCTATATCGTTGCAAGTCCACATGTGCACTAATTTCATAATTCAATCCGGATGTAAACTTAGAGATAATATACTTGTCTGAAAATTTTACTCCCGTCCTCACAACGAGTTAACATAACTCTTTGTAGTTGTTATTGGGCGATCGGCTTCCTTGGCACACTTGTTTCTAGGGCCACCTAAGCACTAATTTAGAAGTCAGTCAACTTTCTTGGTGCACCACATGTGCACTAATTTTCAGAAGTTACAAAGTGTTGTATTAACTCGTTGTGAGGACATGAGTAAAATTTCCTGACAAGTATATTCTTTTAAGTTTGTATCCAGAACGAATTCTGAAATTAGTGCACATGTGGAGTTACAACGATATAGGCATATCCATGACGCTTTGCATTATGACGCAAAAGTGCGCTCACTTCAATGGCAGTGTGGAGACTCCGTATGAGTTTCTAAGGAGTGTGAGTCCACCACCTCTAAAGGAAAGGAGTTGACCAAAGGGCGAGATGCTAGATACTCATTCAAGAAGCAGTCCCTCACCGTTGCGCCTAGCGACAAGAATGCGTGCACGAGAGACATTCGTTATTACAAGTGTATGGGATGGGGCCATATGGCGAAGGATTGCCCCACAAAAAATCAAGTCCTTATCACAACTCAAGAAGAGTATGAATCATCCGAGGATGAGGAGATTAAGGATAATGATGGTGACATGGCCGAGAGGTCTCAAGTGGAAGATATCGCCACCTATGTCGCCCAAGGCGAATATTCTGTGATTTCCAAGGAGATAGTTCATGTTAATGAGCCTTTGGAGGCGCCCCCTATTCATTCTATCATACAAGAGCTAGTTCTACACAAGGCGCCCCCACTTGGGGTCAACGCTCTCAATTATTTTATCACAATTGCATGATTAAGGGTCACGCCACTTCATTCCTCGCTCCGATAGATAGTGGGAGTGGCCACAACATCATTTCTCAATATGTAGTCCAACGACTTAGAGTTGAAACATTTCCTCATGCCATGCCCTATGCCGTTCGTTCGATTATTTCAAATCATCAAATTGTTTTGGACAAGAAGTCCTATGTGAGTTTTGAGATTGGTCTTACTCGGATTCCAAAGCATTTGATGTTATGCCTATTATCATATGTGACCTTCTCTTAGAGCGACCATTGCAATTGGATCTTGATATCTTTCATGACATACTTCAAAGTGTGTTTCACTTTGAGAAGAATGATGTATGGCATTGTCTTGACCCAATGAGTGCCAGAGAGTTGTATCGGGCGAGAAATGATGCTCATAATGTCGTTGTTACCATTGTGGGTTAGCAAAGGCATTTGATCTTTCCTCACGAGATGTTCGCCAACACCTTGACCACCATTGTATTCAAAAGGCGGATTCTAATGCCACATGAACTGATCAAGCTGCCGACACACTCTAAGGTAGTTTACTTGTGTTTGCCTTTCGCTATACATCTTAGCTTCAAGGCCCATTTTTATGATTATTTCATCTATGTTTTTCAACTCCTTAGAGTATTGTCAAATTACTTTCATTCTACTTTTCTTATCTTTGTTAGAGGAGATAAGGTCCATTTCAAGAAGCAGAGTACTTCAAGTTTGTGTTTGTTCATTCTACTCGTATATGCAAAGTCTTTTTATGCCCCAAAACTCATGATTACATTGGTGTTTCCGAGGGGGATAATTACTTATGATTTCTTATTGCACATGCTTTGAATTCGATTTTGAATCCTTCTTAAGAAGTGTAGGATGATGTGATTCAGGCCCACATCAAGCAACAAGACGTCAACAAGCCCTTCAATGCACGCACAACCACGCTCAAGCTAGGGTTTCTCAACACCCTTGCACCAACAACCTTAAAGTTGAGCCACGATGGAATCATTCTTCAAGTTACGCCTTATCATCGAGGCATGCCAAATTTCATGCCAATTAGAGGAGAAGTGCTCGGAGAAGTGCTTGAAGAGCATAACTGTGGCGTCCTCGCCGTTCACTCGGCGAGCCCGAATTTAGTGCATGCCATTGGCCCCGCACAAACCACCTTTAAACTGAGACACAAGTGCTTCCTAGACCCACTTGACACTCATGGAGGAGAACCGCCAAGTTTCGTTCGATTTGGTGCAGTTTTCCTATCCGTGTTCGTGATGGGTCTAGAGCAAGCGCTAGAGAAAGAGGCCACCCCACACTTTTGGCTCGACCTACTCTTTTCTCGCACGGTTGTTGGTAAATTAGGAGTGTGGGACCATGAGTCTCCTTCTAGTCAATTTTTAGGTCAAACACACAAATTGTTAGAGAGATGGCTCGAAGAGGCTTCGAGGGTCACGCACATCTTGGGTACGCGTTACGAGGCCGATGATGAGTCATAGGCGCAGGGGTTCACTCTAATATTTGGGCTTGGGTATAGGCCCATTTTGGAGGCCCATTTATGTCTTCTTTCTAGTACTAAATCGAACTTGTTTCCTTTTGTTGGGTTGCCAAATTTGAGATCAAAGCCTAAGTTCTTTTTGTGTTAAGTTTATTTCAATTTGATTCAAGCTTTCTTCTTCCTCTACATTCTGATCTTTGTGTCCATATAAAAGATCCTTGTTGTTTCTCTTTGGTACACATATCCAAAGTGTTGCAACGACCCGAATTCCAACGTTGAAGGTTGACATATCCTTTAACCGCCGAGTTCAACCTTGTCGAGTCCTTTATGGCCATATCCAAGATATTGGCGAGTCTTTCAAGCTCCTTAGGTGGATTCTCTTGGAGTGTTGATTGCTTATCTTCACCAACTACCAACCATATGCATAGCTTCCTCTCCTATTCTCGCTGCATGCCATTTTTGTGCTCTTTATGTTATCATCAAGCAAGATGTCACCATCACCCTCAACTTCAAGACTTATTTCAAAGAACCGGCACCTCAAGATCCATGTTTCACAACATTTGGTATTAGAGACAACTCTTGAAAGTAAGTTCCTAAAGGCGAGACAATACAAACTAGTTGCTAAATTGTTAATCTTGCATTGCTCAAGCCGTGGTGATTTTTTGAGCCTTTCTTCACCATAAAACCATGGAGATTTGGTTCCCTTGAACCACTTCTTGCCACATTTGAGTTGGCCAAAATATTTCCAACAATTTTACCACAAAACAATCCCCAAAACCCACCACATAACCAGCTAGTCGTTGTTTTGTGAGGTTGAGAACTCATCTTCCTCATTCAACACCTTCAATCGTGCATCAAACAAGTCCGCAAACGGTTGCATTTGGAAACATCTTAATTGGTGATTCATTGTCAAAATTACCAATTAAGACCGTGACTTTCCCTTTCCTAACTTTCCTCATCAAAGGATATCTTAAGCAACCATTGAATTATGGCTTTTCCTTTCCTTACTCTCTACCTTCACATCAAGACTAGCTTTAAAAAATCCGTCGTGCTAGTTAGTCATTGCAATTTTCACTTCCCCTCATCAACCCCGAAGCACCCCAAGAGGCAATTGATTTTCATTGCTGATCTCTTGTCATTCCAAGCTCCCACTTCATTACTTCTCCATCGTTGCACTTAAGTTTTGTTGATCCTTAGTCATTATTTTACAACTCCAAGAGTTGCTCGCATTTACTAGTTAAAGCATTACTTTCTCCTATTTTATTTCTCTTTCTTCAATTGTAAGCTCTTGCCTTTTGTTTTTTTTTAAAGGAAAAAAGTGATCGACTTATTTAAAAAAAGTAGTTCTTTTTTTTTTAAAAAAAGAGAGAAAACTGAAGTGCATGTGCATCTCACTTCACTTATTCCTCTTCTCTTGGTATACATCTTATGATTAGTGTAAGTTTTCTCTAAGGCAACAATCAAGGCTTGCATCTTTTAGTTTGTGGAGTTTGACCTTGTGATACACTTGTTAAGTATTCGGAGCTGTGAGTCTCAAAACCTACCAAACCTTAAAGCATCACAAGACCAAAAGGCCTAGCCAAGCCTTGTGACTTTTCCTTCCATTGTTTATTTGAACATTTGGTTGCTAAATACTCGCTCTAGCGCTTACATGTTTGAGCTTGTATTTGTTATTTTGTGTTGTTGTTAATTAGATTCTTGTGTTGATTGCTCACGTGTGGAACTTTTCTTGTCCTTGGTTTAGATATTGCCGATAGCTCTTTGGATCTACAATATGTTGAGACCTCAAAAATCAGACTTGTGTGATTGTGAGGCAAACACAAAGTGAGAAGCGTCCACCCCCAAAGGAAAAATCACAGAGCAAAAATAAGAAGAGGGAGGCGAGTGAGATAATTTTATTTTTGTTTATCTAACCTTAACATTTCTTGTGTTTTTGTGATTATCCTATTTCTTTATTTGTTTCCTCTTTCTTTGTTTTTATGTCTTCACAAGAGTCCAAATAGAAAGGCAAGAGAATGGACGACCAAGTGGATACATAAACCTTCCTTGAGCTTGCCTGATATCAAGGTGCTCATGGAGGAGATGCACGACATATATGAGCGCAAACAAGATGCCTTGGAAAGGAGGATGCAAGACCAAGTTGTGGTCTTGTAAGTAATTCCATATGATGGAGGCATCCCAAATTTCAAGCCAATTAGAGGAGGAGTGCTCGGAGAAGTGCAACCAAGGCATCCTCACCGCTCACCCAACGAGCCTGAATTTAAGGCATCCTATTTGCCCCACATAAACCACCTTGTAATTGAGCCACAAGGGCATCATGGATCATCTTGGCACTCAAGGAGGAGATCCTCCGAGTTTGGTTCAATTTGGTGCACTTTTGCCTGACCATGTGCATGAAGGGTCTAGAGCGTGAGCTAGAGAAAGAGGTCACCGCACAACTTTTGGCGTGAGCCAATTTTCCCCGCACACTTGTGGGTCCATGGAGTGTGGGACCATGATCCCCCTTCTGATCAAGTTTCAGGTCTAACGCACAGATGGTTAGATAGATGGCTCGAGAAGGCTTCAAGGGTCACACACGACTTGGCTATGGGTTACGAGGTCGATGATGAGTCATAGGAGCATGGGTTGGCTCTAATATTTTGGTCTTAGGATTAGACCCATTTCGGAGGCCCATTTAGGTCTTCTTTCTAGTATTAAATCGAACTTGTTTCTTTTTTTGGATTGGCAAATTTGAGATCAAAACCTAAGTGTTTTTCGTGTTAAGTTTAATTCAGTTTAATTCAAGCTTTCTTCTTCCTCTACGATATGATATTTGTGGACATATCAAAGATCCTTTTTGCTTCTCTTTGTTGGACATGTCCAAAGTGTTGCAAGGCCATATCCAAGACCTTGAAGAGTTTTTCAAGCTCCTTGGGCGAATTCTCTTGGAGTGTTGATTGCTTATCTTCACCAACTACCAACCATGGGTAAAGCTTCCATCTCCTACTCTCTTCTCACATCAATTTTGTTCTCATAAAGTTATCATCAAGCAAGATGCCACCACATCCCTCAAGTTCAAGACTTGCTTCAAAGAACTTGCGCCTCAAGATCCTTGTTTCGCAAAATATGGTATCAGAGCCCATGAGCGTGGGTTGTTTTCTTGATTGTTGCCTCGATTTCAGTTGTCCACTCAAAACTCTTGTTCTTATTTAGAATGTCATGGAAACATTTGCTTCTATCAGTTGCATTAGAATTTAAACGATTTAGGGTTGCGACTCGGCCTATCAACTTCTGAACATCTTTCACACACCTTGGGGACTGTAGATTGATTATGGATTGAATCTGATTTGGACTTGCGTTCATCCATCTTTGAGTTACCACATATAAAAATAATTTTTCCGATGAAACACCAAAAGAAAAAGGTGTTGTTAAACACACTCGTAACTCTTTGTTATTTATACCCACTATATGTATGCGGAATGCGCATACATATACATAGACATATGTATGCGAAACGTGTATGCGTATGTATATGGATTAGTAAACCATATACTTACGTATGCGCACTGCGCATGCATACACATATGTATGTGCACTGCGCATGCATACACATATGTATGTGCACTGCGCATGCATACACATATGTATGTGCACTGCGCATGCATACACATATGTAAGCGCACTGTGCATACATACACACTAGTTGATAACTAAACATTAACCGCGTGATACGCTAAGTAAATTGAACGGAAAATTTTGGATACGGCGTAAATAGTTGAATGACAAATTTTGAATGTTTTTCTCTAAATTTCTCTCTATATACATACTCATCATCTCTATATATATATATACTCATACATTTTCATTATGAACCCTATTAATAATGATTGTTCCGGATTTTTTTATTCGAATGAGGTAAGTTTACTATGCTTATACTATTATACAACTTTATGATAAGATTAGTTATTTCTACATATATAAATCTATCAAGATAACTACATATAAATTCACTTATTACAAGTTACAACATAACATACTAAACCTTCATTAAATATACAACATTCTATCAAGCTATCTATATATATGTAATCTAAGTAACTAATCTTGTCATAAATAAATATAATAGTATAAGCATTAATAAACTTATATAAAAACATTAATGATCAAAATTTTAAAATGGTCTTCATTAAATATATAACAATCGATGAAGCTATCTATATTAGATAGAGGTTCTGGTGAAACAACCATTTAGAGTAAAATGGGAGTACAAATAGGAGCCTTTAGATTAGAACCGAGTCAATGGCCCAGATTGAATGTAAGAGGGTGCATATGAGGGAGAATAGGATGCACACACCTGATTTACCCAAATTAACGTGATTATAGGGATTTGATTTACCCAAATATTCACTTTCTAAAATCACATTTACATGATCTCGTGCGGTTACTCTCTCCTGATTCGTCTTCAACCTCTTGCTTGATCTCCCCGGTTTCCTCTCTCAGTCATCGTCATCCTCTCTACTCTTTGCGGCGACTCTCTTTGTCATCGTCTCCACGGATTCCTCTTTGCCGCCTACATTATTCAATCAAGCTTCGTCTTCTTACCTAATTTTGGCTCCCAGGTATAGATTTTCTTAAACCCTAAAACAAACATCTGTCTTCGCAATTCATTTTCAAATATTTGTTTAGTTTGATTCTGGGTTTAACCTAACCTGGAAATCTATTGACGTGTCTACTCGCCGATTTTGTTTCATAGGTTTCGTTTTTCTGGAATATTTTATACTCGCTCTGATGTACATAGTCGGAAAACTCGCCGATAAAGTTTTAATTTTTATGTTATTGAAGAGCTTTGTATATTGAGATTTTTTAAGTTTTGTTGGTCGTGGGTGCTAATGATATCTAATTGTTATTAGGGTTTAGGGTGCGACAATGGTTCGAGGTATGCTGGCAAAGGATAAAATCTCACCCAAAAAGAAGGGTAGCAAGCGTCCAAGGATTGTTAAAGGTATGTTTGGTTATTAGAAGCTTGATTTTCACTTGCAGTTGTTTGATATTATTGTGTTTGGTTCTGCGTTATTCGCATTTTTTAATTTGATATTCATGTTTAGCTATTGAATAAGTGTGAATTAGGTTTCATGGCTTATGGCTTGATATTATTTTTTATGATATTATATTCGGGATAATGGGGGTGTTATTCATGTTCATGTTGTTTTGGATGATATTAATTGTCGTATTTGGGACGGATTTTGTGTATAATCTCGAAGTTGATTGAAATTCCTTGGCAATTGATTATGGTTGATGGTTGTTTGATTTTAGGGTTTAGTGTTTGCCCAAATCCACCATTAATACGCATTGTCTACAACCTCCAAGTGATTTTGATTCAAATTTCTAGTATCTTAGATGTTTGAATCGAGTTGAAAAATAGTGTTAGTGTTGTTTGAACTGTTTGCAATTGATATACAAATTGTATGATGTGATATTCATACAACTACTTTTGATATTCATGTTGGATGTAGGTTCTATGCTTTGAGTAGTTGATATTCATGTCGTGTAATGTGACATTCATGTTGGATAAGTTTTTGGTGTTTCATTGGTGTTGTTTATACTGTTTGCTATTGATATTCAAATTGTTTGATGTGATATTCATATAAATGCTTTTGATGTTCATGTTTGATGCAAGATTCATGCTTTGAGTAGTTGATATTTAAATTTTACGATTTGATATTCACTATAATTTCGTTGATATTCATGTTGGATCAGTTTTGATGTTTTGTTGGTGATGTATGTACTGTTTGCAATTGATATTCAAATTGTTTGATGTGATATTTATACAAATGCTTTTGATATTCATGTTGGATATAGGTTTCATGCTTTGATATTTACTATAATGTTGTTGATATTCATGTTGGATCAATTTTAGTGTTGTTTGTAGAGTTTGCAATTGGTATTCAAATTGTTTGATGTGATATTCATACAAATGCTTTTGATATTCATGTTCGATCAATTTCGATGCTTTTATTTATGTTTAGGGTTTATTGTGTATGGATTTAAGGTTAGGGGTTTAAGGCTTAGGGTTTCTGGTTTATGGTTTAGAGTTTAGGGTTTATAGGTTTAGGGTTTTGGATTTATGGATTTAGAGGTTTATGGTTTAGGTTTAAAGGATTAGGGTTTAGGATTTAAGAGTTTAGAGGTTTAAGGTTTAGGGTTTATGATTTAGGGTTTATGGATTTAGGGTTTAGGGGTTTAGGATTTAGGAGTTTAGGGTTTAGGATTTATGATTTAAGGCTTAGTATTTAGGGTTAATGTGTATGGGCTTTTTTATGTTCATGTGTTATTTTGCTGATATTCATAAGTTCAAACATACACATAACATGTAAAATTCTTTTTCTCTACCATATCCTTATATAGCAATATTCATGTTTTTGTTCTTGATATTCATGCACACTTTGATGATATTCAGGAATCTATGCGCAAGGTTCATCGGATTTTCCAACAAGAAGCTTGAAATTCTTAACATGAAGTAGCTGAATGTTAAATACAAGATTGATGGTGGGGTATACGTAGATGCTAGGTGTATGCATACCTAGGTCAAGGTGTAACTTATTGTGAAGCTGGATTCAAGCATAACTCCTCAACGTACATGATTGAATATTCTTTCAAGTTTTATCAATAATTTCAATTTATCCTACCAGTGTATAGCTCAACAGCCGCAACTTTGAGTACGAAGTATGCATGAATATCAAATGTAACTCAATGAATATCGTTATGAATTCATGAATACTAATTCAATTCAAATTAATATCAATTTAGTTAATGTGAATGTATGAAACAAAAATCTAATTAACAGACATACAAGTTTTCAATTCCTTGCAATTCACACTGTAAGTTTGAAGATCAGTTATAAATTCACGAAAATACAAACACATATCAAATCATAGTAATATAAAACATTCACATTTTGATAGGCAAATCATGAATTTCTAGATCAAGCATATGCATATTTAGTATTGGAATACGAATATCAAGTCATATATATCGAACACAAGCCCAATTCTTATTAATGCAAAAAGTATGAATATCGCTACTCAACACATGAATATCTGGAATAATAATATGAATATATAAACTACATGTCTTCTTTGCAATTCCCATGGTCATGTCTTGCATACTTGTTGCCCATCTTGCATTTCCTCATGCCCTTCTTCATTTCAATTATACTCTTCTTCTTTCCATCTTTGAACTTTTTGCCACTACCCTTGTTCTTCTACTGAATCATTCTCTTTGCGTAACCCTGATAGTACATGTGGAAACACTAATGAATACCAATATTGAATATATGTATTGTATGAATATGCTTACATAAAGCATGAATATCTATACACGAGATCATGAATATCAATGTCATCCTCTGAGTTTTCTAACATCATATCTTCGCTTGAACTATTCCTTTAGCGTGACCCTGACATGTTCAAGAAATTTTGAATATCAATTTTGAAAACATGAATATCAATCACAACTTGTATGAATATCGCCTACATGTATGTATGAATATGCGTACATAGTCTATGAATATCATTACATATTATATGAATATCGCTAATGTGGTTCATGAATATTTATACACAGAACATGAATATCATTTCATCATTATCAGTTTATCATCAAACGAGATGTTCAAAATTGAATTAGCGATATTCATCATATACAAACAAAGCTTTGAATAACATGAATCAATTCCAAATTATTGAGATTAACACACGAATATTAGTATAGTTTGTATGAATATCGCTTAAGTGAATGCAAGAATATGCGTACAAAATCCATCAATATCATTACAAATTGTATGAATGTCGCTAATATGATTCATGAATATGTACACACAGTACATGCATATCATTTCATCATAATCAGTTTACTATCAAACAATATGTTCAAAATCAGATAAGCGATATTCATATATGCGTACACAGTCCATGAATATCACTACATACTGTATGAATATCGCTAATGTGGTTCATGATTATGTATACATACATGAATATCATTACACAATGTCATGATAATATGGACGACCACGATAAGATATTCAAAACGACACAAATAATATTCGTGCTATATCAACAATTGGTTGGATGAACATGTATCTTCCACATTTCGATAACCTGAATTCGAACTGACTATTTACAAACAGACAATAAATATCAGTAATTAAGGTCTCGAATATCCAACAATACATATTCGTCATTTCATATGGATCACAAACATGAAACGATGGAAAATAAAACCACAACCTGTATTCTAACATCATATGAAAATCAGAATCATGATAAAAAAAAGTGTTCATTACAATGGAAACAACATCACACAATGAAAAATCAGAATGTAAACCCTATGATATAATGCAAAAATCAAACAGAATAGGCATAAGATCAACATATCATGAATTAGAATTAGGGTTTTGCTTGTAAATCAATTTACACACATGGATCCAAATTAAGATGAGTCGATCTGGCCCTAACGTAGCTTGCTTGATGAAGACTCGTCCACGTTTCCAACCAGAATATTCAGAGGAGTCGAACAGGTTCGATGGCTTGACGATGAGTCGATGAAGACGAATATGCTAAGATGGGAATTACGCAGGTGTGATAGCATGCATTTAGGCTAGTTTAGATCATGTTTATTTCTCCTAATTAGGTTTGTTTTGCTTCTTTTTATTTTAGTTTTATTTGGTTTTCATAGAATTCGTAGTGTTCGGAATCTACTCTTGTGTTTTTTCTGATTTTAGGATCGTTTGGAGGCGGTTTTGAAGATTACGAGCTATAGTGTGAAGATGTTCGAGTGGATGGCTCGAAGGGATGGTGCCAAGGTCGAAATACAAGTGACAAGGAGAAGGCTTAACTAAGAGACCAATCGAGGGGAGTTCGAGACGACAACTCGACCGAGTTGTGGATAGAGTCGTCGAAACAGATCACAACTCGGTCCACAACTCGACCGAGTTGTGGATGGAGTCGTCAGAAGCTTCTACAACTCGGGCCACAACTCGGCCGAGTTGTGTACCGTGTCAGTGGCGGCAAGTGGAAACTCGGCCCATAACTCGACCGAGTTTTGGACCGAGTCAGGGTCCGTAACGGTTTTTTCTCACGTATCTGAAATGCCTATAACTCTTTTTCTATCAGATTTGTGGGGATTATGCATTTTTGGGCAGGCGATTACTCTCTGAACATAGACACTCTCAAAAGAACCCTAGTTGTGTTTTGGTTGAGTTTTCTTAAAGATTGTTGAAGATTAGAGATTGTTCTTGGATTAAACAAGTATTTCTCTTTTTTTTTTTATCTATTTGAATGATTTCTTTGATTCATATAATGTTTTTGATTGATTCTCCAAGCATGCTAGGCTAAACCCCTTTTATCTAGGGTTGGGGTGATCCCAATAATGAATTGGTAGACTTGTAAATTGTGTTTGTCTGAATTGGTAGCATGAGTTCTTATTTGATTCAATTCTAGGGTTCATATTGCTATTGGTATATTATCAATTAGAATTCTATTAGGTTGAGTCTGAAAGGAGAAACCTAATGAATGAATTAGACAAGGTATGAGTCTAAAAGGAGATTACTATTGTTGGAATTACTAAGAATTGAACCTGAATAAACTTGTTTGTTCTTGCGGAGTTCTAAGTTATCATGTAAACTCTAGGTTAGTCTGGAATTAGCGGAGCACGAAAGTGAATGTTAACCCGGTTTTATCCTAGATTCTAAGTGCTCAAGGGGTCTAAATTTGATTAGCTTTGCGCGATAACGATTGTTAGTTGGAGTTTAGATACATCTACTATTGTCTGAAAGGAGTTAGTAGAGGTATTTGATAACTTACAGTCAAACGAGTTCATGCTATTCTAAGATAAACACACATAAGTTTACCAAGGCATTGTTGTGGGGATCCTTAATCCTAGATATTTTCCATCCTTTGAATTTACTTATATTTGCAATACTTATTTCTTAGTTTAATCAAACAAATCTTTCTCACGGCTAAGCTTACCAGTTTAGTTACAAAATATACTACATTGTCCTCGTGGGAACGACACTTGAACAGCTACAATTGACCCCATACACTTGTAGGTAGGTTTTCGCCATACACTTGCTGAGATGGGAATTATGCAGGTGCAACGACCATGAAGGAAGATTTGATTTTCCTAACGTAGATTGGAAGCGTTGGGAAGGAATATACGATTTTCTCTCTCCTCTAACAATATCCTTGATTATCTTTTGTTAATTAAAAAATCATTTAATTGCCTTATTAGAGTAAATCTGGTGGTTACACCCATACCATATCCGTTTTACGTAGAAGTAACTAATCTTATCATAAAGTTGTCTCA
Source organism: Rheum nobile (assembly GCA_027886185.1). NCBI lineage: Eukaryota > Viridiplantae > Streptophyta > Magnoliopsida > Caryophyllales > Polygonaceae > Rheum > Rheum nobile. The sequence goes on from WOAB01000481.1 coordinate 965,011, forward strand.
CAGTATAAGTATATTAAAGTGACCTAAAACAATAATGAAAATTTTAAATGGTCTTGTTATAAGTTAAAACAAACGTATTAAACCTTCGTTAAATATATAACAATCTATCAAACCATCTATACTATATGTAATCTAAGTGATCTTATTATAAAGTTGCGTAGTAGTATAAGCATTAGTAAATTTACAAAAAAACTTTAATGAAATTTTAAATTTGTCTTCTTACAAGTTATGATATAACATACTAAACAAGCATTAAATATATAACAAGCTATCAAGTTAACTATATTATATGTATAAGTAACTAATCAAATCATAGAGTTTTATAATAGTATAAGCATCATAAACTTACCTCAGAGGGACGCTCTAGTAAAACGACTCTTACGGTAAAACGAGTGGACAATTTTGGAGCGTTGGATTGAGGGTGAGAAATGGCTAGATTAGGAGAGAGAAAATAGGGTGTAGTGGGGGCGTGAATCATGGAATAAATATCACAAAAAGCTTTTTTGAATTTTATTAATTAACCACCTCCAAAATAGGAAGTTATATGTAGATTTGGAGAGAGAAAGATACTACAAATCTCCATTGGCGTTATTCCTCAAGCCTCCACCGAGATCCAGTATCCATTGTGTTTTTAGTTAATACGTATATTCAGTGGAAGTTCGTGCATATCAATATATTTAATTAGTTGAAAATTAACATTATGCATATCCACACGAAAATTGTGAATATCGTTAAATGTTCTTTGCATATCTGTAAATTTTGTTCATGTTCCATCGTATTCATGCTGATATTCACTATCCTATATATATATGATATTCAAATATTGTGAGTACTTATTCACTATGTATATACTTCATCCACTGAATTGAAAAAAAATTGTGCATATCTGTGCATATCAAAACACATTATTTGAATATCGTTCAAGTATTTCTGAATATCTGTTATTCGTTATCATGTTCAGTCGTATACATATTGATATTCATAAACTCTGAATACATACTGATGTTCAATCGTAACGATTAAGAAGACGATAATGATGAAATAGGGGGAAAACCAATATATACACTGATTTAGGCTCTAGTGAAACAACCTATTAGGGTAAAACAAGTGTATTAATTTAGGACGTTGGATGAGAGGAGGATAGATGACTCTGATTTAATGATGGGTTCTCCAATTTTATATAGTGGATGTGACCACACCAGATCCCCTCAAACCCTAAAATCAAGGGATTATAATATTCACCAAATCCCCTCAACTTCCTCTTTTAATCTCTCTCTCTCTCTCTCTCTCTCTCTCTCTCTCTCTCTCTCTCTCTCTCTCTCTCTCTCTCTCTCTCTCTCTCTCTCTCTCTCTTGTTTCTCTCAGCCGCTTGTCTTCATCTTCCACTCCCTCTCTCTCTTTCGTATTACTCTCTGGTGCTGCAGGGAACCACCATTGACGACCTCACCGAGTTTCATTTCTCCTTGTCGATCGCACCTCCTCTTCAGCGTCATCTCTCTCTCTCTCTCTCTCTCTCTCTCTCTCTCTCTCTCTCTCTCTCTCTCTCTCTCTCTCTCTCTCTCTCTCTCTCTCTCTCTCTCTCTCTCTCTCTCTCTCTCTCTCTCTCTCTCTCTCTCTCTCTCTCTCTCTCTCTCTCTCTCGTGTTCCTCTCTGCCGCAAGAATTGGAAACCGCCAATGTCGACTTCGCCAAATCTTCGCTTCTCCTCGTTGCTCGTTTCTCCTCGTCGCCTCCTTGCTTTATCATCGTCGGCACCGTCTCGAATTCGATAGGTATCTTACTCTAATTTTTTGAATCATATTTTTTTGAACCCTAAATCCTTTCGGTTTCTCAATCTTTTCAATTCTTCAATGGAGAAGATGTAGGCTTGCCGGAGGAATTCGGTGGGGCAGGCGATGAGCGCAGCGGCGACGTGGAGAGGGGTGGTGTGGACATGGAAATGCCAATCGGCGATGGACTGCTTGAGAACTCCCGCGGTGGCGACGTTGGGCGTTATGATATTCATGTTAACAGTATTGTTATTCAGATATACTTGCATGATATGCAATTTGTAATTATAGATTATTTCTTTGGTCGTGAATGTGATATTCATTTGTGTGGATGAGATATGCATTTTCCATTAAGTGATATGCAAAATATACTTGTATGATATGTAATTTTTAATTATGGATTATTTCCTTGGCCGTGAAAATGATATTCATTTGTGTGGATGGGATATGCATTTTCCATACATTGATATGTAGAATATATGTAGTGTATATAGATGAACGCTCCGGTAAAATGGGAGTTATGGTAAAACGGAAGTATTAATCTGGAGCGTTGGATTAATGGTGATGGATGGTTGGATGATTGGGCCTTACAATAGATATGATAGGGTTGTAACCACCAAATCTACTCTAATAAGGCAATTAATTAATTTTTAATTAACAAAAGATAATTAATTAGGTTGTTACAGGAGAGAGAAACCATAATATTCTTCTCTTTCCTAAACCGCTTCTCTATTCACGATCAATATTCATCTGTTGATCCCTCCATTGTCGATCTTCAAACAACACCGGTTTTTTGCTCCCTCCATTGTCGATCTTCATTCAACCTGTATGTCTAGATCGAGGCGTAGAATTTCGTGAATATCGCAGTACACCTTCGAATATCCAAGTTCACATATCGAATCAACATGAATAGAGGTATGAATTTCAATTTTTACTTATATCAAAACCCTAATTCCTCTACTTCATGCTATGTTGATCTTGTGCCTATTCATGCTTTGTTTTATTGATATTCATTGTCTGCATTGACAAAGCATGAATAACGTGGTAGTCCATACTATATTGACTTACATGAGAACGGGAATGATATTCATGAGCCTAATTAGGCGATATTCATACAAACTGTATTGATATTCGTGTGTTAATCTCAAGCTTTTGGAATCGATTCACGATCTACGAAACCTTTTTTTTGTATTTGGTGAATATCGCATATCCAATTTTGAATAACCTGATTGATTGTAAACTGAATATCATGAGATGATATTCATGTACAGCGCATACATATTCATGAACCATAATAGCGATATTCATTCAATATGATATGATATTCACGTACTGTGTAAGCATAGTCATGCAAGTAAGTAGTCGATATTCATAAAAACAGTGTTGATATTCAGAGTTTAATTCGCACATGATGATTTTAGGTTATACGAATTATGCGATATTCATACAAACTATATTGATATTCGTGTGTTAATCTCTAGCTTTTGGAATCGATTCATGATCTTCGAAACTTTTTGTTTGTATTTGGTGAATATCGCATATCCAAATTTGAATAACCTGATTGATATTAAAAACAGTAGTCGATATTCATTCAAAATGTTATGGTATTCACGTACTTTTGAAATCGATATTCATGAAAACAGTGTCGATATTCAGATTTTAATTCGCATATGATGATTATCGGTTATATGAATTAGGCGATATTCATACAAACTGTATTGATATTCGTGTGTTAATTTCAAGCTTTTGGAATCGATTCATGATCTTCGAAACTTTTTGTTTGTATTTGGTGAATATCGCATATCCAAATTTGAATAACCTGATTGATATTAAAAATAGTAGTCGATATTCATTCAAAATGTTATGATATTCACGTACTTTTGAAATCGATATTCATATAAACAGTATTCGATATTCATGAAAACAGTGTCGATATTCAGATTTTAATTCGCATATGATGATTATCGGTTATATGAATTAGGCGATATTCATACAAACTGTATTGATATTCGTGTGTTAATTTCAAGCTTTTGGAATCGATTCATGATCTTCGAAACTTTTTGTTTGTATTTGGTGAATATCGCATATCCAAATTTGAATAACTTGATTGATATTAAAAACATTAGTCGATATTCATTCAAAATGTTATGATATTCACGTACTTTTGAAATCGATATTCCTAAAAACAATAGTCGATATTCATCAAACAGTGTCGATATTCAGAGTTTAATTCGCATATGATGTCCATGGGTGATATTCATACAAACTGTTTTGATATTCATGTGTTAATTTCAAGCTTTTGGAATCGATTCATGATCTTCGAAACTTTCAAGCTTCTTGTATTTGATGAATATCGCTTATACAATTTTGAACATCATGTTTGATAGTAAACTGATTATGATAGAATGATATTCATGTATCGAGTATAAATATTCAAGAACAATAATATCGATATTCATACAATTTAATGATATTCGCGTTATGTGTACGCATATTCATATCGCTTTAGGCGATATTCATATAAACTGTACTGATATTCATGAATTTTTATTCGATATTCAGGCGATAAAAAAAGGGAGCATTCAAGCGAGCATGACATCTTTGAAAGCTCTGAAGAAGATATTGATGTATCTGATAATGAGCTTTCCCAAGAAGAAGAATCTGATTTCGTATTTGGTACATAGTGTCTTGTTGACCCGGATGATAGGAATCTAAAGTACTGGATGCCGCTATGTCCTGAGTCTTGTAAACCGGCATTGGGTAAGAAGTTCAAATCAATTGCTGAAGGGGAGTTGTTCTACCGTGAATATGCAACCCTTGTTGGTTTTGATGTCCGATCAAGCACAACCCACAAGTTAATCCGATCAGATGTTGTGAAATTGAAGTACTTCCTCTGCACAATAGAAGGATTCAAGAACTCATCTAATAGTACAGGTCAGCGTAAAACAACTTCTAATAGAATAGGTTGTGAAGCAAAGATGACACTAAAATTCAGTGGAGTTGGTGATTATGTGGTGGACAAGTTTATAGAGAAACACAACCATGATATGATGCCCAACACAGCAAAACATTTTCTCAAGAGTAATAGGAAGTTGGACATTGGCCATAAAAAATTCATGTTGAGTTCTGCAAAGGCAAATCTGGGTCCAATAAGATCTTACAAGTTGTTGAAGGAGATTGTTGGTGGATACGGAAACATGAGAGCAATGCCAACTGACTTTAAGAATTTCAAGAGGGATTTGATGTCTAACATCACAGCAACGGATGCACAAAAATCACACCAAAAAATGGTACCTTGGAGACTAGCCCTAGACGTCGGAGACTAGCAAAACTCACACCCAAAAATGGGTTAGTAAAGAATTGCGAGACGAGATGTTCATATAACATGCAAATTTGAGTTTAGGGTTTTCCGAAAAACGATACCTTGGAGACTAGCCTTGGACGTCGGCGGCTACGAACTTTTCGGATGTCAAGGTGAGTTCCGACGACGATGACGGAAGGATAAACTTCGCCGTGAAGATGAAGAACTTAAATCGCAGGTCGAAGACGCTTCGAGAAGATGAAGAACACAAATCGCAGCTTGAAGAATGGAATGAGAAAGGCTGTTTCGAATGGAAAGAGAGATGTGGAGTAATCGAGGGTCTGGTGGGAGTAACCGAGACACTGGTGGAGTAATCGAGAGACGATTGCAGTTTCTCAAAAGTAAAAAAGGAAGCTGAAAAGTTTTTGGAAGATTTGGGTAAAAGAATCCCTAAAATCACGTGGAGAATAAATAATTTGGTGGTTTGTAGTCCATTATATTACTTTACACCCTTTTAGTTTTAATATGGGCCATTGCTTTAATTCTAATCAAATGGCTCTTATTTGTATTTCTATTTTACCTCAATAAGCTGTTTTATCGGATCCAAATTCTATGTATATATATAGGATTAGCTTCAGGTGAGGAGCACCCTTAGGGTGAAATGTGAGGAGCATTGTAGGCCATTCATTTTAATATTACCATACAACCTACCACTGTAATATCCCTTACTTTTGTAAGGACAATTTGGAAAATTCCCGAACACTTGTGAGGCACGTCGAACTTATTTCAGAGAAGTTCAGACATTCAGAAATGTTTCTGATCTCTGTAATATTTTTCTCAGTAAAATAAAATACATTTAGACGTATTTCGGGACTTAATACTCGTTCGTGTACGATTATTTTATCCCATGGTAAGGCCAAGTTAATCCAAAGCTTAAACGGATGAAAAATGGCCTTGGCGGCGACTGCCGTAAGGCAAGCGGCGACCGCCGCCAACTAGTCAACATTGTCATAATGTCAGCATCAACTGGCCAAGTGGCCTAGAAAGCGGCGACCGCCGCCAGAAAAGCGGCGACCGCCGCCAGAAAAGCGGCGACCGCCGCCAGAAAAGCGGCGACCGCCGCCAGACACAGATATGGGCGGCGACCCCTTGCCGACGGCGGCGACCGCCACCACTGTTGCAGGCGTAGGTGAAGTGGCTTGCCGGCGACCGGGGAGACACCCGATCTTGGCCCTCCACGTTGCATGGATTGCCATTTCTTGTCCCCTGACTTTGGCTATAAAAGGGGAAGGGTTTGGGATCAGATGGAGCACAAATCGAACTCCCAATCACCCATAAATTACTCGCCGGAAAATCAAGCTTTAGTCGGAGAATTCGATACCGATCGTCGGAGCTCCTTTGGTGTTTATTCCAGTTGCAAAGTGAAGCTTTGGAAGCCCTTAGAAGCTTAGAATCCAAAGCAAGGCAAAGGAGAAGCAAAACAATCGACGTCGGTGAGTTTATGCTTCTCGTATTTTTCTGGTGTTCGTAGCGGCAACCGCCGCCACGAACAGCGGCGCCCACCGTAAGCAGGCGGCGACCGCCGCCCAGAAGCTTTTGGCCTGTTTCGGCCTTGGCTTCTGTGGCTTTCGATTGGGCTTCGTTCCTTTCGATTTCTTTCATTATTATTTAGATTCGTACTAGCTATTGTCGAATCTAACTTAGGATTTCTTTATGGGTCGATCCGAAGGAATCTGCGAATTCAGATCTGTCCCTGTTTCGAGCCCGGAAACCCATCGTCGTCTTTAAGCTTCTGCGGATCTAAGGCAAGTGGCGGTTCACTCTTGCTTAATCATTTCATGTTTCATTAATTATCAATTGTTTTATTGTTAATTAAATTGGAATGATCTGTGATTTTCGTTTGGGAACAGATTTTATAAATAGTGATTTAAAGAAATGTTGCTATAATAGGATGTATATTGCTAAATACAGCGCTATTATTTCCGTAATGGTTTTGTTGTTAATTTAATGTTATCTTTAATGCTAGATTAGCAAATGTTCGTAGGAACGCTAATCCAGTTAAGGATTAGCCGTTTCTTTATAACGTGGTACTCATCGGGATAATTTCCGAATAATTTAATTTAAGGGTCTTGACCTAACGCTTCCTACCCAGGTAAGGTAGGAGGTTTTAAGCACCTTGCAAGTGCAATTTGGGTGAAGGTAAGTGTCACCCTGTGGTTTAAAGCTCCGTAATTGCTCTTAATAATAATTAAAAGTTTTAACAGTAGTGTGTGTGTGTTATAATTTAATAAGATAAGTGCAGTTAAGCACATAATTAATAAACCAGGAGTGTTGTAAGTTAATAAGTTAAGTGATGTTGTCGCACATAATTAATATACCTTCAGACAAGTAGTGCAGTTAGGAAAGCTCGTCTTGATTTAATTAAAAGCTTGTGTGAAACTTTAAACGTTCCCAAACATTCATCATAATTTCCTATAAGACTCATTTCAATTGGAGTCTTCTCTTCGGTGCATATCTAATTGTTAATCTTTCAGTGAAAGTACCGGGTTTATATATCGTTCCTTCGGTTATTAGTCGAGGGACAATGATAGTAAACGGTGACGATCACTCGAACCACTCTGCTTGTACCCTTGCATAGTCTAATTATTAGACTAACCAACCGTAATTGTTCTCTGCATGGTTGGCTGGTGTCATCCGTTCGATTCGGCACATCAGAGGTTGATACCGAAGTTAAAGTAACCTATTGAAGGATAAGAGGCTTGCAGACGAAGATTTAAGTGTCAGCGTTTTAAGTTGTTTAGTGTTTTAAGTTTAAGATTCTTTAAAGTCTTCCGCTGTATTAATACTCTGTTGTAAAATCATCTCATCGTTTGAAGAGAGATCTTTAAATAAAAGGGTTGAGTTTCATGTACTAAAGTCTTCCGCTGTGTAATTTAAAATCTTTCTCTGTTTAATTTCATTTAATATGTTCATGTATTTAAGTTTGATTGTTCTGGAAAAGCCTGGGGTGACTTTGGACGGAAAAGTCTGAGGTCACTGGCATGTGGCACCACCGAGGTATAAATCGGGGGTGTTACAACCACACCCAATCCTGGTCAATGGTCAGCATTGACCGGTCAACGGTCAACGTTGACAGACCGTTGATCGGTCAATGATCAGCGTTGACCGACCGTTGACCAGTCAACACCTAGAATTTTATTTTATTTTAATTTTTAATAATTTTTTTTTACTTCGGTTTTTATTTTTGTTTTCCTACATGTTTCCATTATAAACTATTGATGAAAAAAATTGAACAATTAGTTCTTAAAGTTGAACAATTATATGTTAAAAGTTGAACAATTAAAACTTGAACAATATTAAAGTTGAACAATCGTATCTGAAAAGTTGAACAATTGTATCTTAAAGTTGAACAATTTCATTTTTATAGTTAGACAAATGTGTTCTCTATGTATATAAATTTGAACAATTGTATCTTAATGTTGAACAATTTCATTTTTTTAATAATTTTTTTGGGCTGGCCGTTTTTTCCGTCTTTACTATTCTTATTTTCCTACACATTTAGGATTTAGGGTTTATGTTTTGAACATTTTGAGTTGTATTATTTTTATTGTACATTATAAACAAAACTTCTAATTTATTGGACAATTGTTAAAATTTTAATAAAGTATTGTTCAATCTATCTTTTGTTATAAGTTTGAATTTTCATGTAATTTAAATTGTTCAACTTTTCTAGTTCATTTGTTCAACTTTATATATTGTTAAAAATGTTGTTCAGCTTGCAAGATACAATTGTTCAAATTCAAGAGAGAATTGTTCAATTTTTTAGAAACAATTTTATGAGGAAAGTGTGTAGGAAAACAAGAATAAAAATATATATTTTATCCTGAAAAGAAAATTGGCAAAAAACAAAACAAAACTGACTGTTGCATAGTGAAAACAGATGTCTAACTATAAAAACAAAATTATTTAACTTCAAGATATAATTGTTCAACTTTTTTGGTATAATTGTTCAACTTTATATATTGTTTAAAAAACATTGTTCAACTTTTAACATACAATTATTCAAGTTTAATAGGGAATTGTTCAACTTTTTTAATTACAATTTTATGATAAAAACGTGTAGAAAAACAAGAAGAAAATTTGCCCGGGGGAAAAAAAATTGCCCAAAAAAAAAAACTAAAGTTTGCTTAGTGAAATAGTCGTCTAACCTTAAAAATGAAATTGTTCAGCTTTAAGACACAATTGTTCAACTTTTCAGATACAATTGTTCAACTTTATGTATTGTTCAAAAAAAATTGTTCAAATTTTAATATACAATTGTTCATTTTTTTAGAAACACTTTTATGATGAAAATGTGTATAAAAACAAGAATAAAAAAGTGTATTTTTTTTAATTTAAAAAATAAAAAATATCTGGACAAAAAATCAGTTTAACCGGTCAACGATCAACGTTGACCGTTGACTGTTGACCGGTTAATGGTCAGATATTGATCATAGGGTGTGATTGAGTGTGAGAGGATGTATGTTTGCTATGATGGATGTTTCATCATAGTCTTCCTTTGTCCCCAAATGATTAGCTCTTATTTTTCTTCACGTTTTATCGTAAGTATCCGTTTCACGGAGCCTGACTATATATATATGCTAGTTAGAGAATCAATTAAATCCCTAAAATTACTTTTACATTGATTGCTTCGTCTTCTCCTTCCAATGGTCATATTCTGTTTAGGCAACTCTCGTTTGTTTGAATTTGAACCGTTGCTTCTTGGGTTCGATCTGCTTCATTGATTCCGTTAGTTCGAATTTTCCATCTTCGTGGAAAAGCGTGATATGTGGCACTATCTCTGCATGCTTGAGACGACGACACGTGCTTGCCCAGATTATGCCCCAACAACATCCACATCAACCACACCTTTATTAATTTAGATCCTCTTATACTTCAATTTTCAGAGAAGCTATGCTATTAACTACTTTATATCCATCTCCACATTACAACAATTCAAGAACCCACGTCCTTTTTTACTATTATTAAAACCTTAAGAAAAAATCACCTCATTACATCTTTAAAACGTATATAAAAACATTTGCTACACCCTTAGGAGAATATAACTTTTTTTTGTTAAACACGTAATAACATAGGGTTTTTAAAACATTGGATATTTTTTTCTCTTCGTGTTTTAATGAAGGAAAGGTAAATTATGAAGTTAAATCATTGATAATATATGAAAAAGGAGTGGGTAAATATGATTGTGAAAGGGTGTCTTGTCTTGTGCAGTATGGCGTAAGGGTAAGTCCCCGTAGACAACGTACATTCATTCAAATATATACCTCCTTAATTAATTAATTAATATATATGCTTTGAAAATTGAAACCCAAGTTGAGAAATAAATTTATCAATGAGCGTGATGATTAATTATCCCTTTCCTTGACCTCTTCAATCCTGTCACAAGCATCCTTGATCCCCCACCTCTTGTGCACATCGCTTTCACAACAAGCAAGCCCAATGTCCAACAGTTTGTGCATCTGAGGCTGACAATCCCTGGTGGACCCACCCATGTTCTTGTCGAACGCCTTGCCGCGATCTCCAACCGCCTCCTTGACCCAACTTGACAGGTCCACTGGGCCCCCCTTTTGCAAGTAGGCCGACGGGAACCGCCCCGTCAGGATCTCGATTATTAGGATTCCGAGGGCCCAGACGTCCGTCTTCATGTGGATCCAGCCTTTGCTCACGTACTCGGGGGACTTGTAGGCCACCATCAGCTGCTCGGCGCTCTCTTTGTTGACCAAAGGGATCAAACCGTAATCATGGATCAAGGGGTTAAACGACTCATCCATCAGAACGTTTGACGATTTTAGATGCCCGTGGGGCGCGATTAGGAGGGCCAGCTCTTTGTATATGTATGCAAGACCTCTACTTACTCCTTTTATTATATTCAATCTTGTTGCCCAGTCTAACGTTGCTTCTCCATCTTCATGCTTACCTGATCGAGTATATAATTGAATGAATTCATACATTACTATACGTACGTGTACGTACACGTGCATAAAGGATAATCAATCTTACTTAAAATTCCTAGATGTGAAACATTTAAAACAAGTAAGAGGACATGCGCGCATACCGTGGAGGTGAGAAGCCAAACTTCGTCTAGGAACAAAGTTAGAAACCAAGAGCTTCTCCTCCTTGCGGTAGTAATAAGCCACAAGAGAGACGACGTTCTTGTGCTGCAGTCTCCCTATCTTGCGCATGTGCTCATGGAACTCCTCCTTGCGCACCTCGTTCATTTGCTTAAACCTCTTCACCACCATGGAGCCCCCGCTCGCCAGGCTGGCCTTGTAGGAAGACCCGAAGCACCCGCTTCCTAGCACCTCTGCCGACGCCCTCAGCAGATCCGGCAAATCAAACCTCTCTCCGTCCTCCCTGACGAAGCAGAGCCTGGCCGCGTCGCCGCCCTTCCGAGCCTCCGGCGCAAGGTCTATTGCTTGCGCTTTTATCCGGGGCTTGCGCCTTCTGCTGCGCTTTTTTATGGTCTTCGAAACCACTAACAAGATCAGCAGCAACAGCACTGCCCCTGCAATGGGGATTGTTGGGATCGATTTCTTACGCTCACTCTCATCAACCTCGGGGCTCTTAGCAGTTTCACAAGATTTCAGTGGCATTCCACATAATCCTTTGTTTCCTATTTTTAATTTCGTCAACAGACACAAATACGTACAATACGAGATTAGAATGAGTTCATTCAATATATATCTATGTACCGGCCACCCGCGTACATAAAGGCTGAATACGTACGTACGTACCAGCAAACGTGGGCGGACTGAGCCGAGAGAGGCTAGCCGGAATCTGGCCCTCTAAGTTATTGTTAGCCAAGCTTAAGTCATTGAATGTTGTTAGATTAAAATTCGGAATTTTGCCTTGGAAGTGGTTCCCATCAAGCCGCAACTCTATGAGCTTTGGCAACTTGGCTAAGGAGACGGGAATCGGGCCTGTGAAGTTATTGTTAGACAAATGCAACTTCCTCAGCCTTTCCATACCAACAAAGAATTGAGGCTCTATTGCTCCTTGGAACATATTGTTGGACAAGTAAACCGTTTTCAGCGCCCTCAAATTGTTTACATTCGGAATGGGCCCATCTAGCTTATTGTTCATGAAGCTTAGGATTCTCAATTTGTGCATCGTAGCGAGAGCACCGACATCTATATTCCCGGAGAGACCCATGATCTCCAGCCTCAAGCCGTAGACGTTTCCGGCTCTGGAGCAGATAAGACCGACCCAGTTGTTCTTTCTTCCGTAGCACGGGGGCGTCAGCGGATCCCAACTCACCAGCGCAGTGGCGTTGCTCAGAGATTGCTTGAACCTGAGAAGAGCATCTTCTTGAGGTACCACGTCAGCATGAGGCATGGTTGCTTGCAGGGCGAGCACCACAAAGATAATGGTGAAATTTGGATGAATGTGTTTCTGCGGTTCAGCAACCGTGTTCTTGTAAGATGGCACCATTCTGTGTTTTCTGTAAAGGGCAAGAGCCTAATCTCTCTTTGCCCTTTACAAAGGTTTGCAACGTACGTACAATTGCACAACAATAATGAATGAGATTGTTGCTTGTATCAAAAGATTCAGGGCGAAAGGAAATTTGGTGGCAGGGATGTGGATAGAGAGAAATGGAGGGACTAAGAATAGTGCATGTGAAAACAGAGAATTCATCGAATTCTTTGATAATTTGCACGAGAGTGCACGCCTATTAGAGAGATATTCGGCTAACCTTTGAATTTGACTTCAAATATTACCTGTCAAACAACTATTTATGGTGCCGTTCCTATTCTTCTATGATGAGAATGACGACAAAAGTATACAAGTTTTGGAAATGGAAGGTCAAATTAAAAAAAATGCTCTCAGAACGAAAGTTACCTAGATCATTGGATCGGATGGGTAAGATTAAATGATATAAAATGACATTTTCGTAAATATTATATTTTTTTTTTCTTAAATAACATTTTTTTCATCGAGAAACTAATCCCAACTTTTACTAATAGACGAAAAATAATTCGAACTTTCAAGTTAAACAAAAATAATCTCAACTTTGAATCAATGACCAAAAATAGCACAAATAATTTTTTCGGTTGAAATTTCAGCTAATTCGGTAACATTACACCTAATAAGAGATTTTTTACAAAGGAGAATCGCTTACAATGTCCACATAAAAAGAGACCTCGAGTACACGTTATCAGATTAGCCGTAATTTCAACCGAAAAAATCATTTGTGCTAGTTTTGGTTCATGGATTCAAAGTTGAGATTATTTTTGGTTGACTTGAAAGTTGAGATTACTTTTGGTCTATTTGTGAAATTTGAGATTATTTTTGGTAATTTTTCATTTTTTCCTTGTGAGTTTTACTTAGATTCACATATATAGATTCGGGATCAAATGCGATGGGATTTTCGGGTGCAAAGTGCGAAAAATCTTAGTCATTCGTTTCCCTTGGTCAAACGTGTGCTTCCTTCCTTATCAGTGTGTTGTTTTGTTTATTTGTTTCCTTTAATAACCAACATAGCCTAGTGGTCGTTGATTGAGGGGACCATGAGGTTCTGGGTTCAACTCCCCCCAACTACTCTCTTTTACTATTTTGCTTTTTTTTTTTAACTTTTTCCTTAATTTCGTGAACCATAAATATTTTTAAATTATTTTAAATTAAATCTGGAAGATATGAGACGTTATCATATATGAACATCACCACACAACATATAATCCTCTAGTTTATGAACCCCATAGAATTAATAATATGAACATGTGCATCAAACTTATTAACCTTGACGTTATTAGATATGAACATCGACACAAAACGACCAGGTAAAAATAATTTCAAACATACGAACATGTGTATGTTACATATGAACCTTGCACAATAAAGATATGAACGTGTACATGTGACATACGAACCTCAAAAACCAAGTAAAAAGAATTTCAAACATGAATATGTGCTTGTTACACATGAACTTTACACAACTAATATATGAACATGTGCTTGTTACATATCAACATCAATGACCAAGTAAAAAGAAATAAATGTAAAGAGTGATGGATTAATAACTATACACTATGCTTAGGGTTTAGGGGTTTTGGGTTTAGGGTTAGGGGTTTAGGGTTAATGAATTTAGGGGTTTTGGGTTTAACACAACATAATTTCATAATTGATATACTTAATGAATCTCTAGTATAAAGTGTGTTTGTACATCTCTAGTTCACTTTATTTCATAAACTTTTAGTACAAACTTATGAACATTTAGTATTAATATATTAACCTTATAGTACAAATAAATGAACATCTAATGTTTATATGTGAACGTAAAGATAACAATTTAGAACGATCAGGGAAAAAATTTAAAAAATTAATAAATTTGTGGACCAAAAAAAGTTTGCAATATTTACGAAAATGCCACCGTGCCACTTTTAATCTCACCCCTTCCTTCCCCTTGATCCAAAGGCTCACAATGCTTCTTACGTCTTACTTTAAGAAGCAAATGTATTGAAACATCCCTCCATATATATATACAAGATATTCACATATAAATACTTGAGGTTTACAAACTTTATACTCGAAGTTTATAAGCTAAATTATATTGGAGGTTCACAAACATATACTTAGGTTCACAGTTGTGTTATTAAAATGCATGCATGTTTACTTAGGTTCACAGTTGCGTTATTAAAACGCATGCATGTTTACTTTGTTTATCCAATATGTACCTTTGGTGTTTTAAAGTACGAACTTTTAGTGTACTACATATAAAGATCAAGTATAATATTTGCATTGTAGAAAGAGCACCAACATCTATATACTAGATGTTCACATATGAATACTTGGGGTTCACAAACTTATACTTTTTTGTCAAAAACTTATACTTAAAATGCATTTTTTTTATTAAATGTGAACCTTTAGTATATTAATTATGAGCATCTAGTATAAATTTTGTTATTAATTATGATCTCAAAACCTCAATAAACCTCTAGTATAAAGTTTATGAACCACTAATATAAACTTTATAAACATCTAATATATATATATATATATGAACATCTAGTATATATATGTAAACATCTTGTGTATACAAATTAATCTAAATATAATCATGCAATGCGATTAAAAAAAATGAAATTACGAAAATGTCACTTCTTTGCTCTAATTCTATTCATCTCTCCTCCTTAATCCAATAATTCATGTTCCTTTCTATTTTTATCCTAACAATATTTTTCATTCAAACATCCTTAATATATTTCACATGCACAATACAACACTATAGATAAAAAAAAATTCTAAGAGACTCTTTTTTTTAAAAAAAAAAATTAAGTGAAGAAAATGGATTAACCGGGTTAAAACCAAGGGTTCAATTAAGGGCAAATTACTCTAAAGTTAAACATGTTAGGGCGAGAGCAGTACAAAAAAGAACAACCTCCTAAGAAGGTCTCGTGTTAGCATGGGATGTCGCTTCTAAGGCCTCGGGTCGGGCCATATAAACTGTGTTGCCCAATACACAGTTGAAGCAAAATTTATCAGGTGTCGGGTCGAGCCCTATCCACAGCAAATCTACATATGGTATGGCTCAATTTCTTGGGCCTTGTTTGGTTTCCTGGGGGTCAAAGGAGCAAAATTTGTTGCCTTATCCACAACTGAATCAAAATACATAGAAACTACCGCTTGTTGCACTCAATTCTTATGGCTGAAGCAACAACTTTGTGACTATGGTATTCTTCTTGGTTTTGTTCCTATTATGTGTGACAATACAAGTGCTATTAATATTTCTAAGAGTCGTGTGCAACACTCACGAATTAAGCACATAGAGATAAGACATCACTTCTTGCGTGATTGTATCGAGAAAGGGTTGGTGTCCATGGATTTTTGTGGAACAAATGATCAGATCGTCGACATCTTCACCAAGACACTAAATAGAGAACCCTTGTGATAGGATCGACGATCTCTGCAGCCTCGGTGCAAGGAAACGCCTAGGAAGACAACCACCAAAAGGATGCCACGTCCTATGGGAGGAAGAACTTCTTTTTGGTGGAATTGTGGACTGATTTCGTGAAAGGAAATTGGAGTGGATAGGAACTGGGTTTGGCTGGGATGGGGATGAAGATAGGTGATCTTCTTGAGTGAATATGACGCACCACTAGGAAGAACAAAGATGATCAACGCCTAAGGGATGTAACTCACCCAAAGAAGAGGATCGATAGGTAGTTCGATGCTACTCACGAACTAGTTTTGTTGCTGGAATTTTCCAAAAGAAAACTGAACTCTTTGAGAGGTTTTTGATTAAGTTGAAGATGTCTTTACAAGGGAAAGACCTCAACCTTTTATAGGCCTCCAAGGAAGCCATCGGCCAACCTTTCACATGGCCACAAAATCTTAACTCCTAGACTCCCCCCCTTCCTAAGTAAAACCTTTATTATAGTAGTTTTTAACTCTCAAAACTACTAAAAATAAGTTGAGAATATTAAAAGGTTGGTTGGAGTTTCTTCTAGAAGGTCTTGTGTGATTATTGTGGAAATTTTTGGAATTTTCCCGAACACCCGTTTAGTACGTCGGATTTAATTCAGAAAGTTAGAGACATTCTGTAATGTGCTCTGTATCTGTAATATTTTTCTCAGTGAAATAAAATACAGACGACGTACCTTGGATGTTAATTACTCATTCGCGTACGATAATTTTATCCCGGGTTAACATCGTTTTCGTCCGAGAAGCAAAGGAAGCGGCCGAGCCAGGGGCGGCGCCCGCCGTGAGATTTGCGGCGCCCGCCGCCGCAAGGCTCAAGGTGGCCGGCTGGTCTTCTCCTAGCTGGGGACGCCAGGTCTATGGCGACGCCCGCCGTATTAATGGCGGCGCCCGCCGTATTAATGGCGGCGCCCGCCGTATTAATGGCGGCGCCCGCCGTATTAATGGCGGCGCCCGCCGCAGTTATGACGGCGCCCGCCGTCGATGTTGTCCGGAGGTCCTTGCCCGAAGGTCGCCGGCGAACGTCTGACATCGCCGTTTTAGCCCCGCCACGACGCCCTCCTAGCCATCATTATGCTCCATCGATCTGTGGCTATAAAAGGAGAGGCTTGGGGAATCGGATTTCACACTAAATCAGAAGCTCAATCTCAGATTTTGTCTCGCCGGAAAAGCTTGCCCTCGCCGGAGTTCTTTGGAGCAATCGCCGGTGTCGTTTGGTGTGTTTTCCAGCAGCCTAGAGGTCCCTTTGGAAGCTTAGTGGAGGTCTGAACCCAAAGCCAGGCCAAAGGAGTGACCCTCGTGTGTGTTTTGGTGAGTTTTCTCACCGTTCTGTTGGCCGCCGTTCTTCACGGCGACCGCCGTGTTCGTGGCGGCGACCGCCGTGATGAACACGGCGCCCGCCGTGATGAACATGGCGAACGCCGCCAGTGGCCAGAAGCCCCTTTGTTGGCTTGGTCTTGGTGGTCGTCGTTGTGGAGTCATTCCTTTCGATTTCTTTCGTCTTTCCTTAGATTCGTACTAGTTTATGTCGGATCTAACTTAGGGTTTCCTTATGGGTCGACTCGAAGGTCGTTGTGCTGTCGGAGCTATACCTGTGTCGAGCCCGGAATCCCGTTGTCTCTGCTCTGTTCCAGATCTGCGGACTAAGGCAAGTGGCGGTTCGCTCTTGCTTAATCAGTCCTTGTTTCGTTAATCATTAATCGTTTAATTATTAATTGAGTTAATGTGAATTGTTGTTCGGTTTGGGAATTAATTTCATAAGTAAACGTGATCAAAATAATGTTATAATAGGTTGTATATCTGTTAGTACGACGCTATTATATGTGATAATTACCGTGATGGTATCGGGTGGTTTAATGTTAATCTTTAATGCTTAATCTCGTGTGTGTTGTGGGAACGCTAGTCCAGATAAGGATTAGTCGTTTCTTAATAACTTAATGTTCGTAGGAACGCTAATCCAAGTAAGGATTTGTCGTTTCTTTAAATCATAATATTTCTCGGATTAATTCCGAATAATTTAAGGGTCATGACCTATGCTTCTTATCCACATGTAAGGATCTGAAGTGTTTAAGCGCCTTGCAAGCGCCATTGGATGAGCATAATTGCAGTCCTGTGTATTAAGCACTTAGCTAGTGCAATTGGGGTGGACGTAATTGTCACCCTATAAATTAAAGTGTAAGCACTGTGGCAGTGCAATAAGGGTGAACGTAAGGTCTCCCGGTGTAATAATAACTTCCGTGTTCACGGAATAATATTAAAAGCCTCAACAGTAGTGTGTGTGTGTTGTAATTTAATAAGATAAGTGCAGTTAAGCACATAATTAATAAGTGTAAGCACTGTAATAGTACAATCAGGGTAAACGTAAGGTCACCCGGTATAATAATAACGCCGTTGTTATTCCGTGAAAGTGCCGGGTTATATTTTTGTTATCTGCATCGTCATGGTTGGTGCCGTCCGTCCGTTTCGGCACATCAAGAGTTGATTCCCGGAGTTTAAGTAACCTATTGAAGGATAAAAAGCTTGCAGACGAAGATTTAAAAGTCAGTGTTTTAAGCTGTTAAGTGTTTTAAGATTGTTAAAGTGTTACTTCAATGTATCTTCATAATTTAGCCATGTTTTAAGTTGGCTCTTTAAAGTCTTCCGCTGTGTAATTTAAAGTCTTTCGTTGTTTAATCTTTCCATTATTATGTAATTATGTTATGTATTTAAGCTTAACTGTTCTGGAAAAGCCTGGGGTGACTTTGGACGGTAAAGTCTAAGGTCACTGGCATGTAATATCTCCGGTATAAATTGGGGGTGTTACAGTTATGGTATCAGAGCCAGGTTTTAAAATTCTTGGCCTATTGTTAGGTTTGAGAATTTTTGAAAGTTTATTTTGAAACTGTTTTCGAACCTATTCTATATTAAAATGGAATTTTGAGAATTTCAATGTTAAGAGTTGTAAGTAACTCGGTGATTTAATTTAAGTGATTTAGCGTTTCGAAGTTCGAAAGCTATTTATAATTGGTTTATAAAAGTGTTGTGTTATAAGCGATTAACTTAAAGTTTAAAGGGTTGAAGTTTGAAAGTGAGATTGTTAATAAGTGGTTTCAAACTTCTGCAAGCTTCAAGTGTTACTTATTCCTTAGATCCATTCTTAGGAATATTGTCTATTCTAGGGATTGATGTCATTTAAAGGTTGACATTTCTCCCAGGTTCTCAGTCTTTAGTAAGCAGAAGAAGGTCGTTCTTGCAGTTAACAATGAAGGATACTCAGACTAATATAAAATTATTAGTTTGGACCTCTATAATCTGTATCATGACGTATTTGACTATAGTGTCAAAATTAAGTTGGATAAGTTCTAAAGTAACGTTATGATTCACCAGAAGATGGTGAACACAAGGAACACAGCCCATGTTGGTGCTGAACCAAGGTTGATTCACCAGCATGGGCTGGTGAATCAACCTTGGTTCAGCACCAACATGGGCTAGAGTTCCTTAGGTGGCTCGGTGGGTCACAAGCAATGTCATCAAACCCACAAGGTCTTGGATCGTCGCTCCAAAGTTTAAGAGACCCCTCTTGAGCTTGGCTTGTAGCTCCTTGGCTCGAGCGTGCGTGATTGCCCTCGGTGGTAGCTTAGGAGGCGCGGTGATAGGAGGACCGTCAGAGGGAACTGTGGAGACCTTGCTGTGTAGGGAACTGTCTGGGGAACTCAGAGAGTCAGACGAAAGTGTGGAGGCCTTGCTGTGCTGGGAACTGTCTGGGGAACTCAGAGAGTCATAGGAAAGTGTGGAGGCCTTGTTGTGCAGGGAACTGTCTGGGGAACTTGGAGAGTCAGAGGAAAGTGTGGAGACCTTGCTTGTGGGTGGTACTTGATGCGGCATAGTCACATCATCCTCCCCTCCATGGAAAGGATTCGACCTCGAATCCAAGTGCCCTACATGAAAATCAGAAAAATGAGGCTCTTGAACTCCACCAAGAAAATTTAAGAATGTAGTCACAAAAATTCCAAGTTCTATATGAAATGCGAAGATGCATGCACAAACTATTCCACTCTTCTTCCTAGTCCTACGTTCAAATTTAGGAAACAAACTAACAACATAACACGCATGCTTGTACAAAATAATAGCATGAACTAGATGCATCCCACATGACATGTATTGAGCAAGAAAACTTGGGTGCATGCATGAGTACCTAGTTCTACATTCAAAAACTGATTTAAGCATGCGGAATCCTCTACTCCTTGAAAGATGTTCATTATCAAGCGAAGGGAATAATAGAGTAGAAAGCAAGGTAAGGGCATGTGATACGCTCTACTTTGTAGTGCGTAACTAGGAGTTGTTATCGGAGTTTTGGATGCCATTTGTATGGGTTTAGAGCGTAAGTTAGGAGAATGGAGTTGATGAGAAGGAATGTTGATTTGGTGGTTTCAAGAGCTTAAATGAAGACTTAAGAAGATGGAGGAGAAAGCCACAAGAGAAGACCGCAAGCGGAAGAAGGAAGAAGCCGCGAGAGACCAACAGGAACATTTCCGCGGTCGCGGAAAACAGCATCAGCAGCACTTGAAGAAGAGCAAAACCGCGATCGCGGGGGTCTTTTCTGCAGTCGCGGGTCCTTACGCATCGCGAGAGAGGAATTTTCGTCCGAAGACTTTATTATTTTATTTCTTTTTATTTTATTTCTTATTATTTCGTTTATTATATTTTAGGAGATTTTATTTCTTATCTTTTAGGAAATTAGGTTTTGCAAAGTCTTTATATTCTTCATTTAGAACATCATTTTTGTAAGTTGGGTTCTACCCCAAGTTGGGTTTTACCTTTCTTCCTCTTTTCCTTTCTTTCTTAGTTTAGTTCTTTGTTTTGTTTTTTACTAGACAATTGAAGCCTTGGTTTGAATTTGATATTGAGATTATTCCTTTCTTTATCCTTGAATGTTATGATTCTCTTGTGCTTCATCCCATTGAGTTTTATTGATTTCTCTAGCCTGATCAACTAGTTTTATTGGTATTATTCATACTGCAGGATTAGGGTTTTGAATTCTATTGGTTGATCTAGTTCATCAATTGTTGTGATTGGTATTATTAATATTAGTTTCCCTAGCCTGACAAACTAGTTGAGATTGGTATTATCTATAGTGCCGGTTCCCCTAATCTGGTCAACTTGTTGAGACTAATATTGTTCATCCCTAATTCAGAGTAACAACTGCGATATTCTAAGAACTATTTGGACTGGTCTATTGTAGAGAGAATTGATTGCATGTCGAGTACTGACTGTTTGTTAAGTATTGCATGAGCCTATCTATTCCTGAGCCTAATGCTGCTGTTAGATTTATCTTGATGTTTTCTTGATTGTTTAATAGTTAGGATTATCAGGACTGTTTGGACTGATAGTTAATTTAGAACAGGGATTAGGACATTCATGAGGATTGAGAACTAGGGATAATCAATGATTGATCAACCAAACTAAAGGTGGATATTTGTCTAACAAAGCTTTCTATGTTTTAATTATCGTTTTCTTAGTTAGATACAACCCCTCCCCCCCCCCCTTTGTCTTTGTTATCAATTGGTGAATGATTTTGCAAACAGGATATATAACTTGATTCTCTGTAGGATTCGACCCTTACTTACCAGACTACATTAGTTAGGTTTTTGAGGTTTACTTTGTTAGGCACATGCGACAAAACGCCTATCAGCATGTGATACTTCCCTAGAATGAGTCGTAGAGTGAACTTCCTTCTTCGCAAGGTCAGAATCAGAATCTTCGGCCAATTTGGCATCTTCTGCATCAACCTCGTCTTGTTGAAGAATTGGCAAGCTTGAAGGAACCATGTGTGTCAAGTTGGACCATGGAGTAGCTAATGAAGCTAAGGAGCTACGTCTGATTGTAGGCCAACAATTCCGTCTTGGAGGAGTTGGAGATGGCTCCAAGATTTCCTCCTCTTTTCCCATTGTTTCAAGCTATTTTCCGTTGGCCATAGACGATGGTGGTTCAGTAGCAAGAGCATCCTCATCTTTAGCCTCTTTTTGAACCACCAAATTGTCTTCCTCGACATTATGACCCTTAAACGGCTCTTTTTTGCTGCCTGAAACTAGGAAAAGGTGACTAGCATTCGGTTCACTCTTGACCTCCTCTCCCACACAAGCATCAACCAAAGCTTCACTCTCAATGGATCCTTCATCCTTGTAAGTGTAGTATTGGTTTGGACAAATTTCAACCAAGTGACCTCGCCCATCACACATAACACATACAATTTCGCGTGTCCTAACATGGGGTGGTGGAGGCACTCTTTCTCTGCCCTTGGACGTGCTAAAAAATGCGTTTGGTGAGTCATAGACTCCCTTAGCCAGCATGGAAGGGTTAGAGGAGTAATAATATGGCCTAAAAGAAGGGATAGATTGATACCTTGGTGGCGTGTCCCTAGGAGCTTGTTGTTGCCACACATGTTCTTGTTGCTCTTCCTTGCTTGTTTGGAAGGCTTTCAAGAGAGTTTCTATTATGCCTGGTGATGATGGTTCTTGGATGGTGACTCCTTTTTGTTTTTTGGTGGGATCCATGGCAACTCCCTTACAAGTTAGCAACCAAGGCAATACCCAAACACGAGAACTAAAGAGAAAGCGATTCAACCAAGGGAACCGAACCAACAAGTGCCCAAAATTTTGTTGTAGAAGTTGTCACAAAGTTCAGAAAAGCTAGCTCTCAAAACAGTGCTTAATTGGGGTCGTTTTGTAAACAAGAAAGCCACAAAAACTTTGATCAAACTTGGTGTTTTATGCAGTCAAATCGAACCAAAACAAGTCAAGCACAACTTGTTCGCTTTTTTCTGGCTTTTCCACTCTTTCTCGAACTTAGACTTTTACTCGAATTTTGCTGGCTACTAGCCTCTCTTTCTCGAGTTTTCTTTGAACTATAATCCTTAGATTACAATTGAGAAGACAGAATTGAGAGCAAAGAACTTGACTAAGTTGAGCACGCAACAATTGATGAAGAAATGTTCAAACTAGAGTGTTTTTAGCTGGCATGAGTTATCTCAAGTAGTTTCCCATATCTTTGGTTCCATGATTGGTCCATTTGACTCATAATGCACACAAATTTTACCAAGTTTTATGTAGCAAAAGGAAGAAAGAAAATTTCAGCAAAACCGGCTCATTAGTGGTAGGAAATCCCAAGTGATTTTTGGTGGAATTGATTGAAGTGAGTTGGTTTAATGCAAGAATTAACTCAAGGCAGTTCTAATACCAACCAAAGGTTGTCTTCTTCCTTGCATAAGCCATGATTTTATCAAAGAATTTGCAGCAAACACGAACTCAACAATGGCACGAAAACAGGATTGCTTGCAAGACGAACTAAGAACGATTTTTAGAACAAAATTTTGAGCGTTACCTTGCGTGGCTCTAATACCACGTGATAGGATCGACGATCTCTGTAGCCTCGATGGAAGGAAATGCCAAGGAAGACAACCACCAAGAGGACGCCACGTCCTATTGGAGGAAGAACTTCTTTTCGGTGGAATTGTGGAAAAAAATGAAGCGGCAACTCGATGCGGTAGGCATTGTCGTTGATCTTCTCGAGCACCAGAAATGGCCCATCTCCTCTAGGTTTGAGCTTGGAGTTGCGGAGGGTCGGGAACCGCTCTTTCCTCAAGTGCACCCACACCAAATCTCCGGGCTCAAGCAGCACCTCCTTGCGGCTCTTGTCGGTGTGTCTCTTATATTGTATGGCCTTCCTCTCAAGCTGCAACCGAGTGTCCTCATGAAGCTTCTGAATCCTATGGGCATGGTCAGCCCCTTCCTTGCTTTCCCGCTCCATGATGGCATATGGTAAATGATCCAAAGGCGTTGCGGGGTTGCGGCCATACACCACTTCAAATGGCATCTTCTTGGTGGCGGTGTGAATGGATCGATTGTATGCAAACTCAATGAATGGTAGGCAATCCTTCCACCTGCGCAAGTTAGTCTGCAATATCGATCTAAGTAAGTCACCAAGAGTACGATTACTTACCTCAGTCTGGCCGTCCGTTTGAGGATGGCAAGTGGTGTAAAAGAGAAGCTTAGTACCAAGCTTGGCCCACAATGTCTTCCAAAAGTAGCTGATGAACTTGATATCACGATCATATACTATAGACCTAGGAACTCCATGCAATCTCACAATATTATCAAAGAATAGAGTAGCAACATGTGAAGCATCATCGGTCTTATGGCAAGCAATGAAATGAGCCATATTAGAGAACCAATCTACCACAACAAAAATAGAATCTCTATCCCTCTTAGACCTAGGTAATCCTAACACAAAATCCATGGAGATGTCTTCCCAATGAGCTTGGGGAATGGGCAAAGGTGTGTACAAGCCATGTGGTTGAACTTTAGACTTAGCTTTCAAACAAGTAGTACATGAGGCACAAAACTTCTTGACTGAATTATGCATGTTAGGCCAATAGAAATGTTCTTGGAGGGTATGCAAGGTTTTAAGCACACCAAAGTGTCCCATGAGTCCCCCACCATGGGCCTCTTGGACCAACAACCGCCTAGTTGACCCCCTAGGAACACACAACTTAGACTTTCTGAATAGGAATCCATCATGCAAATAGAATTGGTCTCTACTTCCTGTGGACATGCATGCATGAAAGAATTCACAAAAATCCTCATAACTAGTGTAAAGTTCTTTCATGAAGGACAATCCTTGCAACTTAGCATCCAATAGAGAGAGAAGAGTGTACCGCCTTTCCATGGAGGGGAAATGGTGACTCTTTTTTGTTTGTTGGTGGGATCCATGGCAACTCCCTTGCAAGTTAGCGACCAAGGAAATACCCAAACACGAGAACTAAAGAGAAAGCAATTCAACCAAGGGAACCGAGCCAACAAGTGCCCAAATTTTTGTTGTAAAAGTTGTCACAAAGTTCAGAAATGCAAGCTCTCAAAACAAGGCTTAATTAGGGTCATTTTGCAAACAAGAAAGCCACAAAAACTTTGATCAAACTTGGTGTTTTATGCAGCCAAATCGAACCAAAACAAGTCACCAAAGAAGGTACTAAACAAGGTCCTCAAGCACAACTTGTTCGCTTTTTTCTGGCTTTGCCACTCTTTCTCGAACTTAGACTTTTACTCGAATTTTTATGGCTACTAGCCTCTCTTTCTCAAGTTTTCTTTGAACTGTAATCCTTAGATTACAATTGAGAAGACATAATTGAGAGCAAAGAACTTGACTAAATTGAGCACGCAACAATTGATGAAGAAATGTTCAAACTAGAGTGTTTTTAGTTGGCATGAGTTATCTCAAGTAGTTTCCCATATCTTCGGTTACATGATTGGTCCATTTGACTCATAATGCACACAAATTTGACCAAGTTTTATGCAGCAAAAGGAAGAAAGAAAATTTCAGCAAAACCGGCTCATTAATGGTAAGAAATCCCAAGTGATTCTTGGTGGTGTTGATTGAAGTGAGTTGGTTTAATGCAAGAATTAACTCAAGGCAGTTTAATACCAACCAAACGTTGTCTTCTTCCTTGCATAAGCCATGTTTTTATCAAAGAATTTGCAGCAAACACGAACTCAACAATGGCACGAAAACAGGATTGCTTGCAAGACGAACTAAGATCGACTTTTAGAACAAGATTTTGAGCGTTACCTTGCGTGGCTCTGATACCACATGATAGGATCGACGATCTCTACAGCCTCGGTGCAAGGAAACACCAAGCAAGACAACCACCAAGAGGACGCCACGTCCTATGGGAGGAAGAACTTCTTTTCGGTGGAATTGTGGACTGATTTCGTGAAGGGAAGTTGGAGTGGATGGGAACTGGGTTTGGCTGGGATGGTGATGAAGATAGGTGATCTTCTTGAGTGGATATGATGCACCACTAGGAAGAACAAAGATGATCAACGCCTAAGGGATGTAACTCATCCAAAGAAGAGGATCGACAGGTAGTTCGATGATACTCACGAACTAGTGTTGTTGCTGGAATTTTCCAAAGGAAAACTGAACTCTTTGAGAGGTTTTTGATTAAGTTGAAGATGTCTTTACAAGGGAAAGGCCTCAGCCTTTTATAGGCCTCCAAGGAAGCCCTCGACCAACCTTTCACATGGCCACAAAATCTTAACTCCTAGACTCTCCCCCTCCCCAAGTAAAACCTTTATTATAGTTGTTTTTAACTCTAAAAAATACTAAAAATAAGCCCAAAATATTAAAGAGGTTGGCTGGAGTTTCTTCTAGAAGGTCTTGTGCAAAATGCCGGTGGTGGAGTTCCTTAGGCGGCTCGGTGGGTCACAAGCAATGTCATCGAACCCACACGGTCTTGGCTCGTCGCTCCAAAGTTTAGGAGACCCCTCTTGAGCTTGGCTTGAAGCTCCTTGGCTCAAGCGCGCGTGATTGCCCTCGGTGGTAGCTCAGGAGGCGCAGTGATAGGAGGACGATCAGAGGGAACTGTGGAGACCTTGTTGTGTAAGGAACTGTCTGGGGAACTCGAAGAGTCAGACGGAAGTGTGGAGGCCTTGCTGTGCAGGGAACTATCTGGGGAACTCGGAGAGTCAGAGGAAAGTGTGGAGGCATTGTTGTGCAGGGAACTGTCTGGGGAATTCGGAGAGTCAGAGGAAAGTGTGGAGGCCTTGCTTATAGGTGGTACTTGATGGGGCATAGTCACATCACCTTGGAACAATTTCGAATGAAACTAGGTATGATCTCTCTCAACTAATGAATGTCCTGTTGTGTTCCCTCGATGAATGGTTGAAATTACTTTCACATCTTCAGTGTTTACTCCTAGTTTAGCAATACCTTTCTAGTTCATTGGATTTTTTGCATGCCTTATCTACTTGTGCTTACTTCAAAAGAAATGAAAATTTAGCATACTACTCTCTGCTTGCATGCTTTTATGTGGAACAATATGTATTTTAGCCAAAAAGAGTGGCTTGATGTTTTGACCCCTCAATAGAAGCCCAAATGATAGTTAACTCTATGATCTTACCCAAGCCTATCATGCATGATGGTCCTTATGAGCCCGTCTAATCATCCACAAGTGAGATCCTCTCATCATTACTATCAAAATTAATTTCCGTGAATTTTTGTATGTGATGTTATTTTGTACCATGTTTGTTAACATGTTCCCCACATCACACACTCTCTCTTCTCTAGAAAGCCACAAGAAGCTGAAACAACTTCTCTCTGTGCTCTGTGAAAGATTGATGTGACACGTCTGAATAGAGTTAAGAGGGGAAATGGACTTGATCGTCTTTGTGAGAAGAAAAGGGGGAAATCACGTTTGAAAGGAAAAAGGGAATAATTTTTGACCAAAATTAAATTTTTGCAAGGAGAATCTTCTGGGTTAATCTGTATGAGGACGTATTTTTGATCGGATAAGATTTGAAAAGGGAAAAGATTTGATTTCAAAGGGTTTTGGAAAGTCTATCCAAAGGTATCTTTCTCTCCCTTAATGATCTCTCTCTCTCTCTCTCTCTCTCTCTCTCTCTCTCTCTCTCTCTCTCTCTCTCTCTCTCTCTCTCTCTCTCTCTCTCTCTCTCTCCCCCTCCCTCCCTCTCCCTCTCCCTCTATGTAACACCCCGTGTTTGTGATCCCTTATGAGGATTAAAAGTGTCACCCATGTTAACAAGAACTCTTCTTTTTCAAGGTTCAAGTGAGGACAAAGAACTTTGAAGTTAATCGTGCTAGGGAGAGAGTAGTAATAGGATGGGTGACCTCCTAGGAAGTTCTCGGGTTGGCATGGGATGACGCTTCTAAGGCCTTGGGCCTCACAAATGGTATATGAGCCGACTCTAGGTTACGAGTGGACTTGGCCTTGAGTGCGGTCGCTTGACCCAGAGGGTGGTCTTTGGGTCTTGACAAGGTCATCAAGGGTTTAAGTGCGGGTGATTGTAACACCCCGGATTTGTGATCCCTTATAACAAATAAAAGTTCTACCCATGTCAACAAGAGATCTTTCTTTTCAAGGTTCAAGTGAGGACAAAGAACTATGAAGTTAAGCGTGCTAGGGTGGGAGTAGTATCAGGCTGGGTGACATGTTGAGAAGTCCCCGAGTTGGCATTAGATGGAACTTCTAAGCCCTTCGACCATACAAATGGTATCAAAGCTACCTTTGGGTTATGAGTGAACTTGGCCTTGAGTGTGGTCACTCGACATAAAGGGAGGTCTTTGGGCCTTGACGAGATTGTCAAGGGTTTAAGTGGGGGTGATTGTAACACCTTGGATTTGTGATCCCTTATAAGGTGTAAAAGTGCTACACATGTCAACAAGAGCTTTTCCTTTTCATGGTTCAAGTAAGGACAAAGAACTTTGAAGTTAAGCGTGTTAAAGCAAAGTAGTACCCAAAGAACCAGAAGCGAAGCAGCCGGGGCGGGGGGACGAGAAAAAAAGGGCTCCGAAGAAAGAAATTACCAAAATGGGTGACCTCATGGGAAGTCCCCAGGTTGGCATAAGATGACGCTTCTAAGGCCTTACTTCTCTCTCTCTCTCTCTCTCTCTCTCTCTCTCTCTCTCTCTCTCTCTCTCTCTCTCTCTCTCTCTCTCTCTCTCTCTCTCTCTCTCTCTCTCCCCCAAAAATCTCTTTCTCTCTAACAAAGCCTTCCAACTCCAACACAAACCCCATCACCATTGACGGCTTCGAAAGCCCTCAAACCCTCATTCGTAAGCTAAAGGCCATGGGAACTCACCCTTCTATCATTGTCGCTCTCTCAAACTCCTCTCTTGCACCTGTTCCCATTCTTCATGCCAACCCTTCTTCACCCATTACCAACACCCAATTACCACCTCTAGAGGAACCTCTAGCCATCATTCCCTATAACTAGCCCACTTCTCCCTCCACCACTCCCGTTAACCCTCTAATCACCACCACCGCCTCTACAAACCTTAACCCTAATCCCCCAATATCTCTTAAAACTGATGTTTCTTCCACTAAAAAGGAGGAGATTCTCTCATCCCCAACCAATCCTAACCTACTAGAGACTAAGGGAGAGATGATTTTCGGTGATGCCACCTTGGTGGCACCGACTGCGAGGAAACTATTGCTCGTCAAAGGCCAAGGTAAAGGACGTTGTCCACAATCATCAAGAAGAGATGGATGAGATAGAAAAGACATCTCCAGTGAAGGAGCTTCACTTCTCTAGGAGAGTCAAGGCCATGGGTGCATCGAAAAGAAAGACGCGCTCTCATATTGCAATGGCAACTCCAATCAGTTCTGATGACGAGGTGGACAAAACGGTCAAGAAGGGTAAGAAAGAAATAATAATCCCCGCTCTTGTCTGCAAGAGTATTTGAAAGGTGGATGCGAAGGCCTAATCCAAGGCAAACAAGAGGAGTACAAGGTCATGGGGGACAAAGGGATCGTGAGGGAGTTAGTGATGGATCACCGATTCTTGGAGTCTAATGGTCTAGGTGAGATTGTGTAGTGCTTAATGGCACAAATATGTAAAGGATTGTTCACTGAGCGACAAGTTGTGCATGATGAGTTGCTCAGAGAGTTCTATGCCACTTCTGTTATGAAGATCATATCCCATGGGATTACGGGGAGCTACATGCTGAATGGGATGACTCACGTCTTCTCATGTATTGAGTTAAGCGTCATTCTCAATGTTCCTCGTCAAGGGCACGAAGATTATCTTAAGGGTCATTGGCCAAGGACCTTCCTTACATCGCGATGATCAAGAGAGTTTCTAAAATTCCTACCGTACCCAAGTATGGAGAAGTGCACACCAATGCAATGGATAGACTGCTGAGTTTGGGCCTTGACCATGTGTGTGCGTTTGACTAGGCAATGTACAACCTTAAACAAGCTTCTCGAGCTTGGTATTATAGGCTCACACAGTCCGTTCTAGCCAATGGGTATAGACGTGGTGCGATTGACAACACATTATTTCTATGGAAAAATAAATGTGAGGTTTTGATTGTTCTAGTCTATGTTGATGATCTTTTTGGTTCCACTAATTCTTCCTTTGTAGAAAGTTTTAAGAATTAGATGAGTAACGAGTTTGAGATGAGTTGGATTGCATGTCTCTCAAATTGAAGAAGGAAAAAAGGTTCATCAATAGAAATATATCAAGGAGTTGTTTACGAAATATAGTATTCAAATTTCTAAACCTACTGATACTCATATTTCTCCTAACACTCACGTGGATGCAGATTTGAATGGGATATCGTATTGATCAAACATCGTATAGATGGATGATTGTCTCACTCTATTATCTCACGACAAGTATCTAGGCCATATATTATGTTCAATGTATGCTTATGTTCAAGGTTCTAAGAAAATATCAAGGAAACATTGTTTAAGGAAGTGAAGAGGAAATTGAGGTACTTGAAGGGGAACTATGATTTGTGTCTTTGGTGCCCAAGGAACGGTGCATTTGAACTTGTTGGCTTCAGAAGTGCTGATTTTGCTAGCCACTTAGTGGATTGGAAAAGTACATACGGGATGGCACAGTTCCTAGGCCCTTGTTTGATGTCTTGGGATTGATGAAATAAAACTATGTCGTTCTCTCCACTGCTAAAGTTGAGTACCCACATCTTGTTGTGCACATGTACTTCATCTTAAGCAACAATTGGAGGATTATGGTATGTCTCTTAGCATTGTTCCCATTATGTTTGATAACATTAATACAATTAACATCTATAAAAATATCCAATTCACCATTCTCGTACCAAGCATATAGATATTAGACATTATTTCCTTCGTGATAATGTTGAAAAAGGTTTTAGCAAGATGGATCATTGTAGGATAGAAAATGAGTAGTGGATATATTCACCAAGGCATTGCATAGAAAGCCCTACTAACATCTAAGGACGCTTCTATGCATGATCCCCTTGAATTGAGCAAGTCCGGTACACTATTCCCTCGATAATTGGCTAATTTGATTAAATTTAAGCAGGGAACATTACCGTTGTCGCTATCTTATCTGATGATTTATTTTCATATTCTCTTGGGTTCTTGCATATGATTTCCTTTCACTTGGAACTTCAGCAAAGCATGAGAATATTGTTTTGAGCCTAAAATGACCAATTTGATCTATCTCACCTTCATTATAAGTCGAAATGATGGTTGGTCGTCAAGTTGTCCCTAAGACATGGTCCAGGTTAATGTTCCTTATGAACTTTTTGTATTGCCAACTTACGAGGTTAAATTATCTTGATGTCGTAATTTCCCTACCATGATTTACTTGTTTGGATTTTCATTTATTATTTTCTATATCCTATGCAATCGAAACTAGCCTAGTTTTATTCCGCTCTAGGAAATGGAGAAGGGGACATTGGCTTCCAGAGTTTAGAGAACAGAGCAAGGGAACATTGATAACTGAGAACCACTTGAAAATCACTTAACGGCTAAGTCATTTATCGCATCATGAGACATCTCTACAAAAGGGGGAATGACGCAAAACATTATGGCAATTTTAGTCGTTGTCCTAGGAGAGAGAAAGATATCGTTTAGAAAAGATGTGGCCATTGGAGTTTATGGGAAGAAGAGATCTTCTTGGATAAGATTTTATTTTGTGCATATCACTGCCTCTTTCTATAAATTGGATCGCCTTCAATCGTCCCGTCTCACGCCTGCAAAATTTTCAAGCTCTCAAATCTCAATGCATGTAATCTAAATCTCTAAAATGTCTCGCACTTTGCTCCCATAAAGCTCTTCTCCTACTCACGATTTATCACTCTCTCCAATGGATTCCTCATCCAAATCCTCTAACATCCCCTCAAAACTAACTTCGACAACCTTAACGATCCAACATTGCCCAACTTATGGCCAAGCTTCAAGAAATACATGCGAAAAAGAACACCCTCACCTCCATTCTTGCCAAACCACAAGACTAACACTTCGTTGTTCCTGATGTGACTGCCATGGCCAAGGAGGAAGAGTTACTTGATGAGTGTGCGTCGACACACGAGAAGGATACAACATAGGTGGTGGATGTTGTAGCGACTTCGGAGGTGAATGGAACATCTCCTAGAAAATAAGACAAGAAGGATACGTATCTGTCTTAAGGCTCACCAAGACACTGGATGACATAATTGGAGAAGAAGTTGCGCTTCTCTGGAGAGTTCCTTAGGGATCACAAGTTTGAGGAGGTCTGGGACATCATATGTTTTCCAAGGATGGGAAAAGTTATGCATTACCAAGGTGAAGGTGGACCTTGTGCTAGTTAGGGAGTTCTATAAGAACTTTAACAACACCAAGATGACTATTTCACTGAGAACATTGATGATTGGAGAAGAATTGATTATATTTTCTCACTCGCCACTGTTGCCAAGTTGTTGGGAGTCCCGTATGAGGGATATAAGGCATTGCCCGCCGTCAACACCTTGCCCGAGAACAATGATCAAATTCTGAAAAGGTTGTTCGGCTATGGTCCTTAGGGTGCCTACTCCACTAATGATTTGGACTTGGTTGGAAGGCTACCATACAAGTACATCACCAAGGTGGTGGTGCCAAGGAAGGAGAAGCACACCAAGATCATTGTCGCTGGCATGATTTTGTTGGACGGGTTCTTGAGGAATGAACGGTTGGAATTGTCCAAGCTCATAACCATCACATGGAAGTGCATGAGTAATCCCCATTCTATGTCGTATCTAGGGTTGATGAAGATGATCTTGGAAAAGAAGAAGATGTGCACTCCTTCTCTAGAGCCAAAGATTGGCACTCTCATCGACATGAACAACATTAGCATCATGAAATATCAAGGGGAAGGGGATACCAAGGGAACATCGTCTCAGATGATCACTTCCAAGAAGGGAATGGATGAGACATTGTCAAAGGGTGGGAGTTTGAATCAGAGGATGTTGGAGGAACCGATCAAGATGGATGACAAGGATGAGGTCAAGGACTTGGATCTTGAAACCTTAGTGAAACCCTCTCTATGTTCGTTAACCACCTTATTTGTTTTCTTTTCCATTTTTTTATTTTCCTACTTTGTTCTTTTGTTTCTTTTTGTTGGATTGTTAGTGTTCTATTAAGAAGGTCTAGGACCTTTGTAGAGAATGCATCGAAAATGTAAAACTTGGAAAGTAATGACCTTTCCAACACAAATACTTAGAGTGGAAACTCTAATTAACCAACTATTTAATTAGAGAAAAACGACTACCTTCAAGCTTCTCGCTTGAAAGGATTTACAACAAGTGTACTTATACATCTTAAACAGTGCCAAACCTTCTGGCACTTATACATATTTCCTGAAAATACAAAAGAAAAACAACATTCGCAGTAGTAGTACCATGCACTAGAGAAACCTTAAAAATGCAACGGACAAGCAAGCAGATTAGGGATAGATATGTTGGGAGTCAAAAGAGGGATAAGAGAAGTAGGAAAGCACATACTTTCGTGGTCCGAAAGACTATTCTTCTTCATTGGCACACATCATGAGATCCATCAAGATGTTCTTGATGGTCTCCATGTCCTTCAAACTCTTGACCTTGCATATGAGCCCTCTAAGATGCTAATCGGTTTCCTTATCCCATTCGTCTTCATCCTCCTTGAGTTTGTCTCTGACCTTCCCCGATATCTTCTTCCACTGACCATTCATAAACTGGAACATCATCTTGCTCAATGTTGTCTCGTCTAGTACTCTATTACCGTTGCTTCCTTTTTCAGCACGGAGAGCTCATGATAGGTCTAGATCTTCTTGACTACCCCAAGGTACCAGAGCACATGTCTGGGGGCCGTCCTGACTTAGGCCATATGAAGCATCATCAACCTAGGAAGGTTAATGGCTTCCCCCTTTAACATCTGGTCTATCAAGAGATGGTCTAGGACGTGCAACGAATTGCGCTTTTGCTCCCTTGGTTCCACCTTACTGACCGCCAGGTGGTACAATACCATGTGCAATATCCCCATCTTGTTGTAATGCACTTCACCCTTCGCTAATGGGTCCTCGTCCTCTGAGATCCTCTTGATCATATCCACGTGATCGTAGTCAGCGGGATCCACCTCTGGGCTCTCTGCTTCCTATAATGTTGTTTGGCTTTGTTAATTTTTTGGCAAAATTGCAGGAAACCACCCGTTAAATGGGGCACTTTACCTATAACCATCCGTTATCGACGTAATTATTTTAAACCATCCCTTAAATAAACTCCATTAACAATCAACCACCCTTAACACGAATCCGTCCAATTTTCCGTTAAAAGGGGTAAAATTACCAACATACCCTTTATTTTTTTAAATAATTACCGATTTGTGGCCAGTTCCTTGATTTAGAATTTTACCCTTTTGCAAAACCGATTTTGAGGGAAATTATTTACTCAGCCGGTTCGAGATCTTTTTCCATTTCGGTTTGATCGTCGTCCCCTCCGTTCATTCTGCACCAAGCACCGCCAACCTCGTCGACCTAGTCACCAGCGTATAGGAGCCACCTTGTTCTTTCGTGGGCGGCCGCGCTTCGTTGGCTCATCGAGATCTGGCTAGATGTAGGTGTTGTCGGCAAAAACAAGTTCCAACTCTCCTTCATCTTCTCACGGGCGTCGGACAAGAGGGTGGAGTGGTCAGCCGGGAGATCAGGGTTAATCGATTTTGTATGTCCGAAACCGCTGACTCGTAGAGCCCTCGTAAAACTCTCTCTAAGTGAGGGAGAGTCTTACTTGTGGATAGTGTGAGAGAGAGTTGGATCGAATATGATCTTCCATGGGAGCTGATGAGTTTTTTCCTATGTAAGACATGCTCAAACCAGTATAAAATTAATCACCTAAACTAGTTCTGTAAAAAGGTAAAATATAAATCACGGAACCGGTCACAAACTAGTAATTATTTCAAAAATATGTGGGTATTTTGGTAATTTTACCCCTTTTAACGGAAAATTGGACGGATTCGTGTCGGGGTGGTTGATTGTTAACAGAGTTAATTTAATGGGTGGTTTAAAATAATTACGTTGATAACGGGTGGTTGTAGGTAGGGTTGAGAAAAAACCGGGCTGGACCGGAATTTCGGACCGGACCGGTTCTAACTGGTCCGGTCCGGTCTGGCCCGGTGTTTTTAAAAAACCCTAAAATTTTAAGGGGTTTGAGATTTTTTTACATTTGAGGTTTATGATTTAAGGTAAATTATATTTAGATTTGAGGGGTTTTTTCATGTTTAAAATTGATTAAATTATATTTAAATTTAACTAGAATATAAACCGGTCCAAATAGGACCGGACCGGTCCGGACCGGATATTTCCGATCCGGGTTCCGATCCATCATATTTGGACTTCCGGGTTCCGGTCCGGACCGGGTTTGGACCGATGATCAACCCTAGGTAAAGTGTCCCATTTAACGAGTGGTATCCTGCAATTTTGCCAAAAAATTTTGAGTTATTTGTTTTATGGACAATTTTTAGATTGGTTTTCATCATCAAAAAGGGAAAATTTTGAGACAAATGTTTCCTCTGTTTTCATGATTATAAAAACCATAGATTTTATGGTTTGTTTGTTTCCATGTATTTCAGGAAGAAATAGCACATGGTGGAACATTGGGAACCATAGGAGAATAACAAAGAAGGCTAAAGGAATATCGAGACAATAATTGAGTGAAGCGCATAAGTGGGAAAAAAACAAAATGAAGGAACGACAACGCTGAGAAGTTTGTGAAGCCGAGGAGCGACCAAGAGAACATGTAGTCAAATGAGGCACATGACAAATGTGGATTCGTGGAAAGACTAATCAGATATAGAAACAAGATCTACATGAAGGCTTGAGTTGCAAGGTTAGAGCCTTAAGAAATATGTAATTGAGTTTATACTAGGAAAGTATATCTTGTAAGCTAGTTTAAAGATGATTGTTATTTATGGTAATTGGATAAGATGGAAGCAATATCTTTACTTTTGGTATGTGTTAAACAAAGTTAAGATAAAAGGAGATATTTCCAAGTGCTATAAATATAGATACGGTCTAGGTTACATTTTTTACGGATACCTTAAGAGATTTTCGAGGAGGGGGAGAGAGAGAAAGGGAGGGAGGGAGGGAGGGAGTGTGATACCCCGTATTTTTGTAAGGTTATTTTGGGAATTATAGAATTTTCCCGAGTACCCGTTGCGTACGTCGGATTTAATACAGAGAGTTTGAGACATTCTGTAATGTGCTCTATATCTGTAATATTTTTCTCAGTGAAATAATATACAGACAAGGTGCCTTGAATTTTAAATTGTCGTTCGCGTACGATAATTTTTATCCCGGTTTATCGTCAAGCTCGTTTAAAGCCGAATGGGCGGGAAAAGGGGAAACGGCGACCGCTGTGGTTGGGCCCGAAGAGTCAACGTGTCAGCTTCTAGCTGGCCGCGACAGGCCTAGCAACGGCGACCGCCGCATTTACGGCGACTGCCGCATGCCTGCCGCAGGTAAAAATACGGCGACCGCCGTGATTATCCAGTGGGCACTGCCCGCCGGTCGCCGACGTCGTTTGAGGCACGCCGTTGCGTCGGTTGCCGCGTCTGAGGGTTTGCAGATCACTCCTTGGGGTTTGCCTATAAATAGACGAGCTTGGGCATGGGTTTTGGGTCATCTACAACCCCGAATCGCTGCCAAAACTCTCCCTCAAAGTGAGTTGTGTTTTCGTCGGTTTTCTTGTGCTCGCCGGAGGTGTCGTGGTGTGTTTCCAGAGTGCATTTGTGAAGCTTTTGGTTAGCCTTGGAGGTTAGAAGCCAAAGCAAGTCGAAGGAGGCCGAACCGCTCGTGTTTTGGGGTGAGTTTTCTCTCATTTCAGTCGGCCATGTTCTTCACGGCGACCGTCGTGTTCTTCACGGCGACTGTCGTGTTCTTCACGGCGACCTCCGTGATGAATACGGCGACCTCCGCCAAGAACGGCGACCGCCGCCAGTGCCCAAAACGACTTTGTGGCTTTGGCTTGGTCGGTTGTCGTCGTGGCGTCTTTCCTTTCGTATTCTTTCGCCGTGTTTAGATTCGTACTGTTTATGTCGGATCTAACTTAGGGTTCCTTTTATGGGTCGACTCAAAGGTTGTTGTGCTGTCGGAACTATACCGTGTCGAGCCCGGAATCCAGTGACGTCTTTAGACTATTCTGCGGAGTAAGGCAAGTGGCGGTTCGCTCTTGCTCATTCGTTCCATATTTACATTAATTATCAGTAGTTTATCTGAGTAATTAATTTGGAATGAATATTCTGTTTGTCTGGAAACGGTTTTGATAAACTGTTTTGAAAATCATATAATAGGTTGTATATCTGTTAGAACAACGCTATTATCTGTAATCGCCTTTCGGGCCTTTATGTGGATTTATCCTGTAACTGTTGTTGTGTTGTAACTGTTTAGTTAGCACTGTTAGATAGGAACGTTACTCGGACTCTGTCCAATCGTTTCTTTATAATCTGGTATCGGGATGGCTCATCTCCATCTGGTACTATTCTATGATCATGATCGGTCTCTTACACATGTGTATAGAGACAGGACACTTAGCTGGTGTCACAAACCTTTCGGTATACGTCACTCTCGACGAAACGTATACTAAGATGTGTCGTCCCATTGGTGGGGTACACATGTAAAAGTCTATAACGTGATGTGTGTTTTTGAAACATAAATCAGATAAGTGCTACCTTGACGCACATAATTAATACACCTTGGGCGAGTAGTGCAGCTAAGTTCAGTGCAGCTAGGAAAACTCGTCTTGACTTGAATGTAGTACGTTCTCTTTCCAATCTGGATTCGCTGTAGGCGATGAGGTTGGTCATGAACCGAAGCATCTCAGTCAGTTTTAAATCATTGTTGTATGATTCTGTAATATTCCAGATTTGTCATACTTCCTTAAAGACTCATTTCAGTTGGAGTCTTCTTTCGAGTCGATTTCTGTGAAGATTCAGTCTTCCAGAATCTTCTCTTGTGCATACCTCTTGTTTATTCCAATAGGAGTATGGTGGTTGACAAGCGTACTCGATTATTATTCGAGGGACGAAGAGTCTAACCTAATACAACTACTTTGAACCATTCTGCTTTGTTCCCTTGCTAGTCTATTCATTTAGACTAACCAACCAATATTTTCCCTTGCATGGTTGGCTGGTGTCATCCGTTTGATTCGGCACATCAGTTAAGAAGTAGCTCAGAAGATTAGAAGGACTATGGAGTCGGCGGTGGTTTTTGAATGTTTTAATTATTTCTTTAATCAGGTTATGATCCTTTGGACAATAACTCCGATTGTAAAATACTTTCTTAGTCTTCCGCTGTGTTTGGTTTAAACTATGTTTTGACCTATTCGGGATTGGGTTGTAATCCCGTAACTCTTGTTTCCTCAACAATGTTATGTTTTGGAATTTAATGTTTGATCTTTGTGTATCAATTGTGTTTAATTGGTAAAGCCTTGGGTGATCTCGGTAAGGAACACTGGGGTCACTGGCGGTAATACATTTCCAAAAGGGTCGTGTTTTGGGGGTGTTACAGTTGTGGTATCAGAGCCAAATGTTTTAAAACGGGTTTGGAATTTTTATAAACCATTTATTCATTTTCAAAATGCTTTAAAGAGGGCTCTGAATTTTAATTCTGAAAAGAATTTAAAAACACCTTTCATAGTCGTGTCTTCTTTATAGTATGATATAGTAAGCTTGCTTCTATGTCTAGAAAGACTAATTCCTTCCTTATTATTCGATAGGATGGGTGTCTGCTTTTCTATTGGTAGGGGGTCGGAAGACGCCAAGTCGGATCAGCCGAGGCTAGATTTTCCGTTACCTCAGCGATGTTTCGAGGTTGGAGGCCCGAGTAGCCCACCCGAAGACGTCAAGCACGTTCTCCCCGAGTCAGTTGTCCTTGTAGCCAGGAATGCTATGGTCCCTAAACATGCACCTGTGCCGCCACCAAGGGTGGAGGGAGTATAGGAATGGGAGCAGGAAGACGAGTTGTCAAGGTATGAACAAGGGGTTTACCAAGACGACTTTCTGCTGGGACCAATTCCCAAGGAGATCGAGTACGAGGAGGAGGAAGAGGAGATGCTTGAGCAAGATCCTGTCGAGGACGAAGAGATGATCGAGGATGATTCCGAGGATGAGGATCCCATCGAGGATGATCCCGAGGATGAGGATCCCATCGAGGATGATCCTGAGGATGAGGATCCCATAGAGGATGATCCAGAAGAGGATCCAGAGTTGGACCTTGGAGGGCAGAATCAGGAGCCCGGTACAGAATTGTCACCAGTGCCAGAGTACGCACCCATGTCAGAAGCTGATTGGGAGGCACTGTATACTGAGTACGGTATTGGGAGAAGTGACAGGGAATCTCAACCTATCCCTACTCCAAGGAGATGGAGGTCGGAATCCGAGCTGCAGGAGATTCTCCGCCATAGCGAGGTAATCTCCGCAGAACAGCAGCGTCAGAGGGATGAGTTGACCGCCAGTACTCAGAGGAGGGCTGGAATAGGAGGACCAGTCATGGACGACCCATACTTTACCATGACTGAGCTAGGACTATGTGCTTCAGGGTCAAGCAGGTGCGAAACCCATCGCCAGAGCTCGATGGTGAGCCTAGCCCGAAGAGACCATGCACGAGTAGCCAGTCGTATGGGAGACATTTTGGAACGCCTTGAGGAGGAGTGGCGTTGCCTATCGTAGTAGTTCATTTCTTAGTATTCCAAGTTGTACTTTGTGTAATATTTCAGTATTGCGGCAAGTACTCTGAGAAACACTTATATCTTCGAGCATCATTGTCCTAACGCTCGAATGATAAACTTATGTGTAACTTGTGTAAGAATTCGAAGGTTCATCTATAAAATACCAAGTTGATCTATTCTGAGTAATTTATTTACGTTGGTATATTGCATAAGTATATTGTATAATATTAATGTATTGAATGCTTGGAATTTGATCGGTAAATAGATGGTGAACCCAAGAAGCACGAGGAATTCGACTCGAGCCGGTGCTGGGACTAGCCAAAACCCCAGACCAGCAGGAAGAGGTGTTCAGGATGAACACGAGTCTGAGTCTCGCGTCCAGCAGAGGCGTGAAGGTCAGGATCAGACCCAAGCGCCGACGTTGTTTGACGCTGCAGCTGTTGAGGCGATCCGTGGGATCGTGATGCAGGCTATTACAGATGTCTTGAGACCAAGTGCGCCTCAAGCACAAGAAGTGCCTATTCATGCAGCGGTTCCTGATGTTGTGGAACCCAGAAACCCTGTGATTCAGGAGACTGCCGTTAGGGCGAGGGACAGCTATGGTCGCGCTCTTAAGACCATTACTTCCATGAGACCCGACTGCTATAATGGGAAAGGGGAGCCAGTGGCAGTGACTCATTGGTTCTCCCATATGGAGAGGCTGTTCAGGAACGTGGAGTGTACGGAGGCCGAGAAGGTCCATATCGCTTCTCTTCAGCTGAAGGAGGAGGCTAGCGAGTGGTGGGAGAGCACTGGTTTGGCTGAGAGCTCAGTGTTGACTTGGTCGATGTTCAAGACCAAGATGGTTGATCGATTTTTCTCTCGTGCTATGAGAGAGGAGAAGCATAAAGAGTTCTTGTACCCTCAGACTGATGGTCTGAGAGTGACCGAGTTGGAATCTAAGTTCAACCATCTTCTACAGTACGCCACTGCCGAGATCACCAGCGAGGCTCAAAAGATCTGGTACTTCCACGAGTGGATGAACCCGAATATCAAGCCATTAATGGTGCACCACACATGCTCTACCTTGGAGCAGTATGTGGATTGTGCCTATAAGCTGGAGGTAACTCTCGAGGAGTCGACCAAGAGGCGCAACCGACAGAAGTCGATGCAGAATCAGAACCAGGGAGGTGGTTTTAAGCGCCCTGTGCCACCGTCTAACTTCGCCAAATCCGGCAGAGCTAAGACGGAGATGACGCAAGGAGGATCGACTCAGCAGTCAGGGCAGACCAGGAGTACAGTTCAGTGTTATAACTGCGGTACTGATGGGCACAAGAGCACTGAGTGTCGGAAGGAGAGGATGCCATGCTTTGGGTGTGGACGTGATGGTCATCTGCAAAAGTTCTGCAAGTAGGGGAAGCAGAAGGGAGTATAGTCGCAGCAAGGGTCAGTTCATCAGAGCAACCGACCTAGGTTTAAGCCTGTTGAGACTCCTAGCCCTTCAGTGCAGACGACTGCTCAGAACAGGGGAAAGGCCCCAGCTGTTTCTGGAAGTCAGGGACAACGCTTGTACGAGATGCGTGAGGCAGATGGACCCAACGCTCCGATTGCTCAAGGTACTCTATACCTTCACTCTACTTCAGTGTGCATTCTGTTTGATTCTGGTGCTACGCATTCCTTTATTTCGGATAGCTGTGTTAGCAAGTTAGACTTAGTGTGCAACGATTCGTGCGACCCTTTCGTCGTTAATCTTCCTAATGGAGAACGTTTGGTGGGAACCAAGCA
Organism: Rheum nobile; assembly: GCA_027886185.1. NCBI lineage: Eukaryota > Viridiplantae > Streptophyta > Magnoliopsida > Caryophyllales > Polygonaceae > Rheum > Rheum nobile. Next base: position 1,006,293 of record WOAB01000481.1, read on the forward strand.
TTTGTCCGACTTTCCGATTACCATTCAGGGTAAGGAATTCGAGGCAGATTTAATCTGCATAGCCATGGCTCCATACGACATTATTCTCGGTATGGATTGGCTGACGCGTCACAAGGCGGTGATCGACTTCAGTTCAAGAACGGTGACGGTGTCATCCGGGGGCCAATTCGTGTGCAAGTTCAAAGGTCGAAATGACGCTGATAACGGCAAGCTGATCAATGCGATGGCTGCGTTTAAGCTACTACGACAAGGATGTGTCGGGTACCTTTGCTACTTGGATTCGCCTGCGAAGGATGAACCTGAGGTTCTTGATATTCCTGTAGTTAGGGAATTTTCGGATGTCTTTCCGGAAGAAATTCCAGGATTACCCCCAAATCGTGACGTAGAGTTTTCAATTGATCTCGAGCCTGGTACGGTGCCGATTTCCAAATCCCTGTATCGAATGGCTCCAGCTGAGATGCAAGAGTTGAAGAATCAACTTGAAGATCTTCTTGACAAAGGTTATGTCAGGCCGAGTGCATCGCCGTGGGGTGCTCCGGTATTATTCGTCAAAAAGAAGGACGGATCGTTCCGACTTTGTATCGACTATCGAGAGTTGAACAAGGTGACGATAAAAAACAAGTATCCTTTGCCTAGGATTGATGACTTGTTGGACCAGTTGCAGGGAGCAAAGGTTTTCTCCAAGATCGACTTAAGATCTGGATATCATCAACTCAGGATTCGAGAGCAGGACATTCCTAGAACTGCGTTTAGGACCAGATATGGTCATTACGAGTTCGTAGTGATGCCTTTTGGGCTTACAAATGCTCCAGCTATCTTTATGGATTTGATGAACCGATGTTTTCACCAGTACTTGGATAAGTTTGTGGTGGTTTTCATCGACGACATCTTGATCTACTCTCCGAATGAAGAAGTCCACGAGGAACATCTACGGATTTCCTTGTCGATCCTTAGACAACATCAGCTTTATGCTAAACTGTCTAAGTGTGAATTCTGGATAAAGGAAGTGGCTTTCTTAGGCCACGTGATCAATAAAAATGGGGTTATGGTTGATCCCCAAAAGATTGAAGCGGTGGCTAAATGGACACAGCCCCAGAATGTGAAGGAGGTGTGCAGTTTTCTTGGACTTGTCGGGTATTATAGAAGGTTTGTAGAAGGATTTTCAAAGATCGATCTACCGATGACCAATCTACTCCGCAAGGTCCACAAGAAGTTTGTTTGGAATGACAAGTGCGAGGTCAGTTTCCAGGAGTTGAAGCGACGGTTGACCTCGGCACCCGTGTTAGCACTCCCAGAGGGGAATGACGATTATGTGGTCTATAGTGATGCTTCCAAGTGTGGCCTTGGTTGTGTTTTGATGCAAAGGGGCAGAGTCATTGCTTACGCATCTAGACAACTCAAGACTTATGAATAAAACTATCCGACCCATGATCTTGAGTTAGCAGCGGTTGTCTTTGCGCTGAAGATTTGGAGGCATTACCTCTATGGTATAAGATGTCAAGTCTTCACTGACCACAAAAGTCTCAAGTATATATTTACTCAGAAGGAGTTAAATATGAGACAACGCCACTGGCTAGAGTTGCTCAAGGACTACGACATGGAGTTGTTGTATCATCCGGGCAAGGCTAATGTAGTAGCTGATGCACTAAGCCGGAAGACAACGCACGAGACTGTAGTTGCTCTACTTACTGTTCAAACCAAGCTAAACCAAGAGTCATGCAACATTGAAGTCTTGTATGACCAGCGTAGAGGGTACCTGAGTATGATGGAAATTCAGGCTACACTGCTGGATCAAATCAAAGAAAAGCAAGTCGATGACATCATCTTGGTAAAGTTAAGCAGTGAAGTGATGGATGGGAAAGCTCCCAGTTTTGTGGTTCAGGATGATGGATCACTTTGGTTTCAGGATCGGATCTGTGTACCTGACACAGAAGGTCTTCGTCAGTTGGTGATGAGAGAAGCTCATTCATCTGCTTATTCTGTGCATCCTGGTTCTAGCAAGATGTACAAGGATCTCAGGAAGAAGTTTTGGTGGCCAAACATGAAGTGGGACGTAGCAGACTTTGTGGCAAAGTGCTTAACTTGCCAAAAAGTCAAGATCGAACACCGCAGACCAGGTGGTGAGATGCTACCTCTCCCCGTGCCAGAATGGAAATGGGAGGACATTTCCATGGACTTCGTCACTCGGCTACCCAAGACTCGAAGTCAGAGAGATGCTATCTGGGTAATTATGGATAGGCTTACGAAGAGTGCTCATTTCATAGCCATCAAGACCACATGGGAAACCCAGAAGCTAGCCGAAGTTTACCAGAAGGAGATTGTCCGCTTACATGGCATTCCTAAGACCATTGTATCGGACCGAGATGGCCGTTTCATGTCAAGATTCTGGAAGGAACTTCATAAGGCTATGGGAACCGAGTTGAGGTTCAGTACAGCGTTTCATCCTCAGACAAATGGCCAGTCTGAAAGGACCATCCAGACTCTGGAGGATATGCTTAGAGCTTGTGTGCTCGATCGTCCGACTAGCTGGGAGGACAGCTTGAGTCTGATTGAGTTCACGTACAACAATAGCTGGCATGCTACAATCAAGATGGCTCCGTTTGAAGCATTGTATGGTCGCAGATGCAGATCTCCGATTTGTTGGGACGATAATGCTGACAAAATTCATGCTTGGACCAGAGTTGGTCGAAAGGACGGCTTCGGACATTGCTTTGATCAGACAAAGAATGTTGACCGCTCAGAGTCGACAGAAGTCCTACGCAGATCGGAAGCGCAGGACTGTCGAGTTCGAGGTCGGTGACAAGGTTTTTGTCAAGGTATCGCCATCCAAAGGAGTTTTCAGATTTGGTAAGCGTGGGAAGCTTAACCCTCGCTACGTGGGACCATTCGAGATTTTGGATAGAGTGGGATCTCTAGCGTACCGTTTGGCGTTGCCACCATCGGCTCACCCGGTGCATAACGTGTTCCACGTGTCTTTACTCAGAAAGTATGTGCCAGATGAGTCTCATGTGCTTAGTTATGAGGACATCGAGATTCAAGCTAATGGTACTTATGAAGAGTTGCCCGTGCGCATTTTGGAGCATCGGGAGAAGCATTTGCGCAACAAGATCGTGCCGTTGGTACGAGTGTTGTGGTCCAAGTCAGGGACCGAAGAAGTTACTTGGGAGACGTGGGAAACCGAGTCAGATATGCTCAGGCGTTTTCCCGAGTTATTCTCGACCTAAGTTTCGGGGTCGAAACTTCTTGTAAGGGGGAGGAGATGTGATACCCCGTATTTTTGTAAGGTTATTTGGGGAATTATGGAATTTTCCCGAGTACCCGTTGCGTACGTCGGATTTAATACAGAGAGTTTGAGACATTCTGTAATGTGCTCTATATCTGTAGTATTTTTCTCAGTGAAATAATATACAGACAAGGTGCCTTGAATTTTAAATTGTCGTTTGCGTACGATAATTTTTATCCCGGTTTATCATCAAGCTCGTTCAAAGCCGAATGGGCGGGAAAAGGGGGAAACGGCGACCGCCGTTCAGAAACGGCGACCGCCGTTCAGAAACGGCGACCGCCATGGTTGGGCCCGAAGAGTCAACGTGTCAGCTTCTAGCTGGCCGCGACAGGCCTAGCAACGGCGACCGTCGCATTTACGGCAACCGCCGCGTGCCCGCCGCAGGCAAAAATACGGCGACCGCCGTGATTGTCCAGTAGGCATTGCCCGCCGGTCGCCGGCGTCGTTCGAGGCGCGCCGTTGCATCGGTTGCCGTGTCTGAGGGTTTACAGATCACTCCTTGGGGTTTGCCTATAAATAGACGAGCTTGGGCATGGGTTTTGGGTCATCTACAACCCCGAATCGCTGCCAAAACTCTCCCTCAAAGTGAGTTGTGTTTTCGTCGGTTTTCTTGTGCTCGCCGGAGGTGTCGTGGTGTGTTTCCAGAGTGCCTTTGTGAAGCTTTTGGTTAGCCTTGGAGGTTAGAAGCCAAAGCAAGTCGAAGGAGGCCGAACCGCTCGTGTTTTGGGGTGAGTTTTCTATCATTTCAGTCGGTCGTGTTCTTCACGGCGACCGCCGTGATCTTCATGGCGACCGCCGTGTTCTTCACGGCGACCGCCGTGATGAATACAGCGACCGCCGCCAAGAACGGCGACCGCCGCCAGTGCCCAGAACGCCTTCGTGGCTTTGGCTTGGTCGGTTGTCGTCGTGGCGTCTTTCCTTTCGTGTTCTTTCGCCGTGTTTAGATTCGTACTGTTTATGTCGGATCTAACTTAGGGTTCCTTTTATGGGTCGACTCGAAGGTTGTTGTGCTGTCGGAACTATACCGTGTCGAGCCCGGAATCCAGTGACGTCTTTAGACTATTCTGCGGAGTAAGGCAAGTGGCGGTTCGCTCTTGCTCATTCGTTCCATATTTACATTAATTATCAGTAGTTTATCTGAGTAATTAATTTGGAATGAATATTCTGTTTGTCTGGAAACGGTTTTGATAAACTGTTTTGAAAATCATATAATAGGTTGTATATCTGTTAGAACAACGCTATTATCTGTGATTGCCTTTCGGGCCTTTATGTGGATTTATCCTGTAACTGTTTAGTTAGCACTGTTAGATAGGAACGTTACTCGGACTCTGTCCAGTCGTTTCTTTATAATCTGGTATCGGGATGGCTCGTCCCCATCTGGTACTATTCTATGATCATGATCGGTCTCTTACACATGTGTGTAGAGACAGGACACTTAGCTGGTGTCACAAACCTTTCGGTATACGTCACTCTCGACGAAACGTATACTAAGATGTGTCGTCCCATTGGTGGGGTACACATGTAAAAGTCTATAACGTGATGTGTGTTTTTGAAACATAAATCAGATAAGTGCTACCTTGACGCACATAATTAATACACCTTGGGCGAGTAGTGCAGCTAAGTTCGGTGCAGCTAGGAAAACTCGTCTTGACTTGAATGTAGTACGTTCTCTTTCCAATCTGGATTCGCTGTAGGAGATGAGGTTGGTCGTGAACCGAAGCATCTCAGTCAGTTTTAAATCATTGTTGTATGATTCTGTAATATTCCAGATTTGTCATACTTCCTTAAAGACTCATTTCAGTTGGAGTCTTCTTTCGAGTCGATTTCTGTGAAGATTCAGTCTTCCAGAATCTTCTCTTGTGCATACCTCTTGTTTATTCCAGTAGGAGTATGGTGGTTGACAAGCGTACTCGATTATTATTCGAGGGACGAAGAGTCTAACCTAATACAACTACTTCGAACCATTCTGCTTTGTTCCCTTGCTGGTCTATTCATTTAGACTAACCAACCAATATTTTCCCTTGCATGGTTGGCTGGTGTCATCCGTTTGATTCGGCACATCAGTTAAGAAGTAGCTCAGAAGATTAGAAGGACTATGGAGTCGGCGGTGGTTTTTGAATGTTTTAATTATTTCTTTAATCAGGTTATGATCCTTTGGACAATAACTCCGGTTGTAAAATACTTTCTTAGTCTTCCGCTGTGTTTGGTTTAAACTATGTTTTGACCTATTCGGGATTGGGTTGTAATCCCGTAACTCTTGTTTCCTCGACAATGTTATGTTTTGGAATTTAATGCTTGATCTTTGTGTATCAATTGCATTTCATAAATTGTGTTTAATTGGTAAAGCCTTGGGTGATCTCGGTAAGAAACATTGAGGTCACTGGCGGTAATACATTTCCAAAAGGGTCGTGTTTTGGGGGTGTTACAGGGAGGGAGGGAGGGAAGGAGGGAGGGAGGAAGAATTGTGGTCTTTGAGCTTTCGTTTGGAATTTAACTGTTAGTATGAAATTATTACTAGGGTTGAGGTGATGCTTGTTCCGTTAGGGTTACGGATTTAGGCTTAGAAGTTGAGGTTTAGTTCTAGGAATTTTGTGTGACTAGACCTTCGAAGTCCTTAACTGATTGTAGTTTGTGAATCCATTAATAAAATAGGTAGACTACTTGAAATCATACTAGATTAGCCAGATAGAGGTAGAGGTTTCTTGATCAAGCAATTTGTTGATTGGGTTTCCCCTCTAAGGGAGTGTACCTGTATTATTACTTTGGTTTATTTTTTCCGCAACTCAGGGAACAGTTTCATCGTTCCTTGACTCTACTAACACATATATATATAGACACACATTTTCAATACACGAGCATATATTGTATAATGTATTAATATGTATTGTACTATTTATTCATCGTTCTCGTATTCTCATATAATCCATTGTCATAACAAGAGGTGCTAATGTCAATAAATATTGTTTTTAGTCCTTCAATTTATATTCAATAGGTAAATTAATAAAAACAACAATCTAAGTCATCATTCATCCATTTTGTTTGATATTAACAACAATATTTGTTTTTTCTACTTAAATCATTTTTTCAAAGGATCAGTGATAGATTGATTTAATATTAAACAATACTATTATAAACTTTTTTTTGTCTTGCTTTCTTAAGAACCAAGAATAAATAATCAAGTGGGTCTCTACATCATTATAAAATAAGATGACTCTTCTTTAATATAAAATAAACATGATAATTTTACAATTTGTTATTAACACTAAGACCGTGAAGGAGTTGGTAGACAAAGCTCATATGAGTCTTCCAATGGAACTGTTTTATATATTAGATAAGGACAAAAAGGTTCAATTGTTTCAAATAAAACTAAAGATGAGAGCTCAATTAAAATTTGTTGAATTTTATTGAAAGCAAAGCTGAATTGGTGGAATCTTAAAAAAATTGTAGGATCGTAATATCCAACAAACCTATTGTAGGACTATATGATCCTAATACAATTTTATGCAACCATGACCCCTTATACCGATCCAGATCGTTTGCCTATATATGGATCATATGATCCTACTATCTGGGATGCGAGTTAATAAACATGTTCATATAAATGTTGAGCGTACATGCCGCATGACCACCAACCTATATGATTAACCTCTAGCGACACATGGATCTTGAGCCACATCCAATTAATTAGGAGTAATGTTTTGGAGCACTGATACGAGAGGTTGAACATGAGATTGAGGGAAGACTTCTCCCTTTCAACGATAGACAATGTGAATATGAACTGAACGTACAAGCCGCAACGATCATCAACCCATACCATCACCCCTTCGTGAGGCATGATTTTTGAACCATAGTCAATCGATGGAGAATCATGTATTAGAACTTTGGCACGAGAGGGTGCACACATATGTGTCACATGAATTCCAAATACTCATTTTTGTCATTGTATCATCATTCTATTGGGAGTTAGTTGGTTATTAAAAGTCTGTTAGATTGTTTCTTATGTAAGCTCCATGTTGTAACAAATTTTGACTCGTTCATTCAATACAGATTTGCTCTCTCTCTCTCTCTCTCTCTCTCTCTCTCTCTCTCTCTCTCTCTCTCTCTCTCTCTCTCTCTCTCTCTCTCTCTCTCTCTCTCTCTCTCTCTCTCTCTCTCTCTCTCTCTCTCTCTCTCTCCTATCATACAAACATGGTATCAGGCTTATTGATCCCGATTTGCTTCCGCATTTCTCTACCTCTTCTAGATCGTATGATCTGATTTACGATCAATTGTTGATCGTGCTTCTTCTGGAAATTCAGTTATTTTCTTTTCGATTGATTCCTTTCCTTGATTGATTTCTATTTTGATCTTGCTTCAAATTCAGCCATGACGACGACTGCTTCCTCCATTGTGACTGATCTTCATGATTCTTTGTACCTTCATCATTCTGATAGCCCATGGATGGCTCTCGTGTCACAAAAATTCGATGGAAAGGGATTTCCATCTAGGAAACGTTCAATTCTTGTCGCGCTTAGTTGCAAGAACAAATTCGCCTCATTGATGGTCCTTTTCCTCGCTCTTCTTTCAATTATGATCCAGTGAAACTCCAAATTTGGGATCGGTGCAACGATCTCGTCATTTCTTTGATTGTTGGCTCACTGGACAAGAGCATTGCAGACAGTATCTTGATGGTACTTCTGCTCAAGCAATTTAGGAGGAGCTTGTTGCGAGATATGGTCGATCCAATGATGAACAAAAGTTCTCTCTTCAGCAAGAACTTGCTTATCTAGCCCAGGGTTCAGATGACATTACATCTTATTTCACTCGAATCAAGAATATATGGGACGAATTTGATTCTCTTCGCTCTTCACATCCTTGCACTTGTGGTTCTGCAAGTGACATGCAAGATAAAGTCCATGAGCAATGCCTCTTCTAGTTTCTTATGGGACTCAATGAGTCTTATCATGTTGTTCGTGGTAAAATCTTGATGATGTCTCTGTCTTCTGATGTTAATCGTGCTTATTCTTTTCTCATCCAGGAAGAACAACAAAGTCAAATCAAAACTAATTCTTCTTTCACCAATGATTCTAGTTCCTTAAATGCTTCTTCTCAGAATGCTCCTCAGAAATCAAATTACAAAGGAAAAAATCCCAAGATTTGTTCCCATTGCAAGAAACTGGGACATCTTGTGGAGTCATGTTACAAGCTTATTGGTTATCCAAATGACAACAAGTGCCCCACATCTTCTCACTGTGCTCAGTCTGATTCAACCGGTTCATAACTTCTGGTTCAAATTCACAAGAGTCCAACTCTGGTTCATCTTTTCCAGGCATGTCTGAATCTGAGATGGCTTAGTTGAAAACTTTTTTTCAAGCTACTTCCAATTCTGAGGTTGCAAGCAAATTTGCTAGTAATTCTTCCTTCTTATTTGTCGGTTATGGACAATCTTATTTTAATCACACATGGATTATTGACACGGGTTCTAGTGACCATATGTGTCACAAGTTAGAGAATTTTCTTGATTAAAAGCTTTTGCCTCAACCTATTTCTATCAAATTGCCCATTGCTCAGACAATCTCTGTCAAACTTATTGGGAGAGTTCGAATTAATTTAGAGATAATCCTTGAGGGAGTGTTGTTTGTGCCTACATTCAAGTTTAATTTGATTTCCATCTCTAAGTTAGTTGCTCAATTGAAGTGTTTAGCAGTGTTCACTAATCAGTTTTGTGCTTTGTATGGACTTGCTTTGACAAGGCCTTTAATCCTTGGTAAAGCTTCCAAGGGACTGTATCTTTTAGAGAATCTGATTGATTGGTCAAGCCTAAGATGTCTGTTAATGCTTCTACAATTCATACTTCTCAATTAGCAAAATCTACTATGCAAACTTTTCTTTTGTTACATAAAAGATTAGGACATCGACCTTTATCAAAGTTGAACACTCTTTGTAATATAGACATCAAAAAGGACGATGTACCTCATTTTGACATTTGTGCTAAATCTAGACAAACTCGGTTGTCTTTTCCTACTAGCTCAATTTCTACTTTTGCTGCATTTGACATGATACATGTTGATACTTGGGGTCCATTAAAACTGCAACACATTATGGATACAAATATTTCTTAACTATATTCAAAGATTTCACATGAGTTACTTGGGTTCTCAAAGATGAAGCCAATTCTTTTTCATTTTACAGTCATTTCTTGCCATGATTGAGAATCAATTTGAAAAGCGTGTAAAGATTGTTCGCGGTGATAATGCCATGGAGTTAGGGGCAAGTTCAACATCTTCTCATCTCTTTTTTCTCGGGGTATTATTCACCAAACATCTTGTGTCTACACACCACAACAGAATGGGGTTGTGGAGCGCAAGCACATGCACTTATTAGAGGTTGCTAGGGCTCTTCTATTTGAGGGTCATGTTCCTATTTCAAACTGGGGTGATTTAGTTTTGACTGCTACTGTTTTTATCAATAGATATCCTTCTTTTGTGTTATTCGGCAAGTCTCTTTATGAAGCTTTATTTGGCAAAGCTTTGTGTCTTGATCATCTGAGAACTTTTGGTTGTTTAGCTTTTGCTTCCACAATCAAAGGAGGTAGGAATAAGTTCATGTCAAGAGCTACTTGTTGTGCTTTTCTTGGTTATCCTACAACAAAGAAAGCCTACAAATTACTTAATCTTGACAACAACACAATTTTCTATTCCAGGGATGTTGTTTTCTATGAGAATGTGATGCCATTTCTCATTATGTCTCATGATTCCTCTTCAATTTTTCCAGTTGATTATTCCTCATTCTAGGATACTCCTACAGTTGATGTGAATGATCATGCTTCTTTGCCTATTGTTGAGATTACTACTATTCTACTTCAACCTTGTAAAGGTCATCAAGATCATGCACTAGACCATCATATTTGCAAGATTGTGTCTGCACAAATGCTCACTGCAACAGTTTACTTTCCTCAAACTCTACTTCCAATACAATTGCTTTCACTGATCTATGCTTCTTCAGTCAATGTATGACAGCACATGTGGAACCATTAATTGAGGCTTCTAGTTTTGATGTTGCAAATACCTTTCCTGAGTGGCAAGATGATATGAGCAAGGAGTTAACAACTCTTGATGTAAATCACACTTGGGATATTGTTCCTCTACCTCCAGGAAAGAAGCCTATTAGCTCTAAGTGGGTCTAAAAGCTCAAATTCAGAGCAAATGGTTCTCTAGAGCACCACAAAGCATGCCTAGTCATCAAGGAATGCACATAGGAAGAGGGAATATACTACACAGAGACATTCTTACTTGTTGTCAAAATGACAACAATAATGAGCCTTATTGTAGTAGCTACAAAGAAGAAGTAGGCTTTGTTCTAATTGGACGTGAACAATGCCTTTTTGCATGGAGAACCTCATGAGGAAGTGTTTATGAAGATTTCACAAGGAATTGTTGCTTGACTTGGTCAAGCATGTTGACTGAATAAGTCCCTATATAGCCTTAAACATGCATCGAGACAATGAAATTCAAAGCTTTTAGAGGATCTTTACTCTCAAGGTTTTGTTCAATCTCCTAATGATCATTCCTTATTTCATAAGAAGTCCCACAAGTCAGTTGTGTTCTTGGCAATCTATGTCAATGATGGATAGATCACATGCAATGATCTTGTTTCCATTTCTTCCATCAAAACATTCCTTGATGATAAATTCAAAATGAAAGACTTGGGTCAACTCAACTATTTTATGGGAGTTCAATTTTGCATTGTTCTAAGGGCATCTTGCTTTCACAGAGAAAGTTTATTTTGGACATGCTACGTGACTTTGATTCTAAAGATTCATCCTAACTGCTAATCCTCTTGATCCTTAATAAAACGGATAGCTTCTAAGGATGATATTCTACTTGATCCTACACCCTACAAGAAACTAGTATGCAAATTAAATTTTGCCACTACTTCAAGACCAAATATTTGTTTTGTTGTTCAACATCTAAGCAAATATATTCAGAGTCCAACCATTATTCACTAGAAGGATGCAATACATACTCTGAGGTTCCTCGAAGGTACTCTAAATTCTGGTTTACTGTTGTCCAACTCTCCATATTATAATCTTGAGGCTTATTGTGACTCTAATTGGGCCTCTTGTGTTTGCACTCGTCGATCAGTTAGTGGTTACTTTGTCATGCTTGGCACTTCTCCTATCCCTTGGAAGTCCAAAAAGTACACAACAATTTCCCTTTCTAGTGTTGAAGTTGAGTACAGATCAATTAGGCATCTTACAGAAGAGTTGGCATGGTTAAGTCGACTCTTACATGACCTTGAAGTCCCTACTCTTGAGCCAATCCTAGTAAGGTAAGACAGCCAAGCTGCCATCCACATTGCAAAGAATCTTGTCTTCCATGAACAAACAAAACGCATAGAAATAGATTGCCATTTTGTTCGTTCAAGGCTTGATCACCCTCTCTCATGTACCTACTCATCTTTAGTTGGCAGATGTTTTCACTAGACCTCTTAGTGGGCCTTCCCACAATTCTGTAATGGACAAATTGGGGTTGATTGTATCACCTCCAATTTGAGGGGGGATATTAGGAGTTAGTTAGTTGTTAGGAGTCTGTTAGATTGCTTCTTATATAAGCTCCCTCTTGTAACAGATTTTGACTCATTCATTCAATACAGATTTGCTCTCTCTCTCTCTCTCTCTCTCTCTCTCTCTCTCTCTCTCTCTCTCTCTCTCTCTCTCTCTCTCTCTCTCTCTCTCTCTCTCTCTCTCTCTCTCTCTCTCTCTCTCTCTCTCTCTCTCTCTCTCTCTCTCTCTATTCTACAATATAAATACATTCGTGTTTAATCACTGCTAAACTCACTCAATCATCTTCTCAAAAAGTATAACACTTGTTTCAATTACTAGCTGATAGTGTGAACCAGTTGTTTCGTTACCCCAAACAATTATTTTACCAAACACAGCCTAAGTCAACAAGTAGGAGTGAGAGCCACCCAATAATAACAATTGCACGTGCAAGTACAAATTTATTTACCCAATTTTGTCCACAACCTAAGAAGAATGAGTAATTTTGAAATTATAAAGCCAAGGAATTTCGTCCCTCGGCGGCTGAACTTGATAAATCTTCTAGAAAGTACTCATTTTTGATGTTTGTCCCAGGTAACACCACTTGGGTCCGTATCCTTGTACCTTTGTCAAAGGAAACAAAGATATTCTTGCTACACAAAGGCTTAAGTCATTTCCAAACATTGCTAAGGGATAGGTCGTCTTTTTTGAATCTTATATCTCTAAGTGTAGAGACAAATGACAAGCGAAAGACTATAAATAAGGCCCGATATACGGAAGACTATAAATTACAAAAGCTAAATCTATCATGGTGTCTTAGGGCATTACTCAAATCAAACCATGCACGCATATTCATGAACTGTAATATATGAACTCCATAAGAAAGCAATTCAAATTCACATGAATTGGCAGTTTGATATGTAAGTCATTATCTCGACACATGCAATACAATCTAATGTTCAACTGATTCTCAATTCTTAATTCAGTTGTCACCACCGTAAACTCTCGTCGGTATAGACATACACAATAAATAATTGCACAATTCAATTCCACGGACAGAACATGAAATTAGAACTGCATATCAACTTTAAGTCCATGCGGTTATAGTGAACATGGCATTACATAATATTACAATTGGCATCATGATAAAAAAAAGTCAATTAATAAACAAACTGAATCGGTAACACAATTGATTGAAATAGCAATTTCAAATTTCAATTGCATCGTCAAATCAAAGTGCATACAACGGGAAAACAAAATTTATCGTTTCAATTTGCAAACAATTTTACGGGTAAATTAATCAAGTCTAAACTGCTCTAATACCAATTGTAAGCAAATCTAATGATTTCTAATCATGAAATCAATCCCAAATGGATATGAACTTGATAGAATTCAACCATAAAATTATCGAAAAGGAGATCGAAAGTCTAACCTTGATCCATGCTCCATAAGCCTTCACAATGGAATCAATTCTTTAAGTGATTTTCCTCCCTTGGCCTTTCCTTTAATTGTTCTTTGATGGACAAGAGCCCTAATCTTTCTCCTTCTCTTTCTTTTACAGGAGACGCGGCTTTTTTTTTAGTTCAACCAAATGCGAATCTCTCTCTTCAAAACTGTAACGTCTCCTTATGTATATATCCATTAGGTAGATACAAAATAAGTACTTGTATATATAAGTATATTTAATGAGAAAGAGCATACATAGTATTATTATGCAAGGGATGAAGGTATATCAACACTCTCAGATTTTTTTTTTCATTATTCAAGACCGATCCATCACGGTGTCGAATTTTAATATTAAAATCCAATCATATAATATGAACTTAATCCTTATAATCAAACTGAAAGACACATATGCCAAATAAATGTTAATTGCATAGATAATTCTAACATTCTCCCACTTGGCCTTTGTGTTGACTTGATGGTTCAATACTTGTAAACGCGTACTTTTATATTAAGTCCATTTAACCTTAATCGAATTAGAACTGATTGAATCATGGCGGTCACACGTCATTGAGTGACATGATCCCTTGCATGTATCACAAACCAATCCAAACTCAATGTTGCTTTTAATTTGAGAAATAAGTCTCAAAGTAATTACATGTCATCTAAGAACCATAAGTGTATACACATATCATAATGATAACATGTTCGGTAAAACATAAACATAACTATAAGTGAATTCAAAATGTCACATGCATAATGAGCGTACCATAATCAAAATAGCAAGGCTTTGTATATCCCACCCATACGCTCTACATGGCCAATGAATGCCTTCGGTGGTAGTCCCTTAGTCAACGGATCTGCTACCATCATATTTGTTCTAATATGTTCAAAAGACACTCTATGCTTCTTCACTTCTTCCTTGACCGACAAGAACTTCAACTCCATGTTTTAGCACCCTTAGAGTACTTGTCGTTCTTCGAGAAGAAGACGGCTGTAGAATTATCACAATAAATTATTAGCGGCCTGGCTATACTATCGACAATCCCAAGCCCTAGATAAAGTTCCGCATCCACAATGCATGAATAGTGGCCTCAAAGAATGCCACAAATTCGGCCTCCATGATGGAAGTTGCAATGACAGACTCCTTTTCACTCTTCCATGATACTTCCCATTCAGCTAATAGGAATAGATAGCCAAACGTCAATTTCCTGCTGTCAACGCATCCAACATAATCTGAATTTGAATATCCAATGACCTCTAGATGATCGGATCTCCTATATGTAAGCATGATCTCTTTGGTGCCTTGCAAGTACCTAAGAACCTTCTTAGCAACTTTCTGGTGGTCCATTACGACATTACTTTGATATCGACCTAACATTCCTACAACAAAGCTAATATCAGGTCGAGTGCATGTCTGAACATAGTTCAAACTCCCAACCACTGATGCATATGGGATTCTTTCAATTTCCTTTTATTCCAATTTATTTCTGGAACATTACATTATACTGAACGTGTCCCCTTTCTATATTGAAACTATTCATGTGGATCAGTTTTCCATTCTTTATCTCTCTAGGATCTTATTAATATAACATTTCTGAGACAACCCTAACAATCCTTGTGATCTATTCCGAAATATTCTTATTCTAATCACATAGGATGCCTCACCCATATCTTTTATTTCAAAGTTCTTAGAGAGATACTTCTTTATATCATGTAACATGCCCATGTCATTTGCAACAAGCAAAACGTCATCAATATATAAGACTAAAATTGCAAACTTGCTCCCACTGACCTTTATGTAGATACACCGATCAACGGTAATCTCTACAAAACCATATGACGTGATAGTATCATTAAACTTTAAATACCACTATCTGGAAGCTTGTTTCAGTCCATATATTGAATTCCTCAGCTTACACACCATGTGTTCATTTCTTGTGGCCAAGAACCCTTCAAGTTGGTCCATATATACTTCCTCCTCTAGCTCACCATTCAAAAAGGCAGTTTTCACATCCATTTGGTGAAGCTCAAGATCATAATGAGCCACCAAAGTCAAAACAATTCTCAAAGAATTTTTCTTTGATACTGGAGCGAAGGTCTCTTTGTAGTCAATGCCATCCTTTTGGATGAAACCTTTAGCAACAAGTCTGGCCTTATATCTTTCAATGTTGCCCTTCGAGTCATGTTTAGTCTTATAGACCCATTTAGACCCAGTTGTCTTGGAACCCTTAGGCAACTCAACCCATACATTGTTATCACCCATCGACTTAATTTCTTCTTTCATGGCAATCAACCATTTATCAGAATTGTAACTTTCCATGGCTTTTCTGAATGAGACTTGGTCTTCATCTAAGCTTAACACATTCATTTTTAACAGCATAAACCACATAATCATCTAGAATGGCAGACCTTCTTTCCCTTACAGACCGCCTTAACGGTCCATGTGGTACACTATTCTCTTCTTGAATCATGACTGGTTCATCTACCATACTTTCATCTTGTGGGATATGGACATCATTATGTTGTTCCATTGTGTCATTTGATTGTGATGAAACAATTGGTACAACACCTTTAGAAGAAATAACAGGTGAAGGAATTTCAACCTAAATCTCTTGAATGTCCACCTTTCGTGGTTCACCATTCCCACTAGTTTGACCATTTTCAATGAAGCTAACATTGTCCGTCTCAACTATTATCGTACTATTGTTAGGACAATAAAATATATACCCCTTTGAATTTTCAGGATAGCCAATGAAGGACCCACTGACTGTCCTTGGATCAAGTTTCTTTTCATGTGGATTATACAACCTTACTTCTGTTCGGCAACCCCAAACACGAAGATGCCTTAAACTAGGTGTCCTTCCCGTCCACAATTCATAAGGTGTCTTAGAAAATGTCTTGCTAGGAACCCAGTTAAGCACATATGTTGCAGTCTTAAATGCATATATCCAAAATGAAAGGGGTAAAGAGAAATTACTTAACATCCTTCTAACCATACCCTTTAATGTACAATTCCGCCTCTCAGCTACATCATTCTGATGAGGTGTACCAGGCATTGTATACTGTGCACGAATACCTCTACTTTCAAGTAAATTTGCAAATGGACATGGACATTGTCCACTTTTATTAAACTTTTCATAAAACTCACCACCTCTATCGGATCTCACTGCTTTTACTTTTCTATCTAACTGCCTTTCCACCTTATTAATGAACACCTCTAGGACATTCACATATTGAGACTTTTCATGCAGAAGATATACATATCCATAACGTGAGTAATCATCAATAAAGGTAATAAAGTACTTTTCACCGCTCCAAGAAGGAACGTCAAAAGGGCCACATATATCAGTGTGAATTAACTCAAGAAACTGAGTGCTTCTCGTGGCTGGCTTCTTTACTATGTGCTTAGTATGCTTTCCTTTGATGCAGTCCACATATTGAGGAAGAATTTCATTCTTTACCAACCTCATTATCTTTCCTTTGGAAATGTGACCTAATCTTTGATGCCACAAGAAAGAAGAACTTTCATTAGATGCACTACGTGTAATGCCTTGACTTTCCATATGAAACAATGATTCAAAAAATTTAATGTCGAGATTGAACCTATAAAGTGAATCAATCAAAGTACCACAACCATATAAATAGTCATTTCGGTACAATGAAAATCCACCATGTCCAAACTTAATACAAAAATCTATATTGTACAATCTACTAATAGAAACAAGATTTCTAGCACACTCAGGTACATAGAGACATCCTTCAAGATCTATATCACAGCCAGTGTCCAAGATCAACCTATACGTCCTAATGCCCTCAATTTGTGCCTTCATCCAGTTTCCCATGAACAAGTACTGTACATCTCCTCTTATGGGCTGGATTGGACTGAATACCTGTTTAATATGAGACACATGAGTAGTAGCACCAGAATCAAACCACCAAGTATTGTTAGGCACTTCTATAATGTTCGATTCAAAGCAAACAAAACTATAATGTGTACCTTTTTTTATCGAACCAAGCCTTCCTTTTTAGACAATCTTTCTTGAAGTGTCCTAATTTTTTACAAAAGAAATATTTCTTCTCCTTTCGGATTTGGCTCTAGGCCTTTCATGAAACCCTTATCCTTCTTCTTGTCCTTTTTACTTGGCTTCCCTTTACTGTTGTTGGCACCATCATGACCACAAGATGAACAACTTGATCCATCATTTTCTTTAATCCCCCCCTCTTGAACCAACATAGCCTTCAATTCCTGAAAGTTCCATTTATCCTTATTGGTGTTGTAGTTAACCTAGAACTGTCCAAACTCAAGGGGTAGAGAGTTAATGATGAATTGAACCAAGAATGTCTCATTTACATCCATCCCCATCATGTTTAACTTTGCTTCCAAATTAGACATGTGCGTCACATGATCATGGGTATGCTGAAACCAGTCAAACTTCTTTGTAGTTAGCTGACTCATAAGGCTGCCTATAATTGACTTGTCTGCTAAATCCAATTATGAACACTCCTTAGTTTTATGCATAAAATCCCTTGCATTCTCTGTCTTAGGTATGGATGGCTTAATACTTTCATCCATGGTCATCCTCATAAGGTTCAAACTCAGCATGTTAGACCGCTTCCACGCCTCATAAAGAGACTGTTCAACATCGGAGCTAGTATCTGTAATGGTTGAGGGCTGCTCATTCACTATTACAAGGTCCAAAGCTATAATGCCCAGTGTAAATCGTATTTGCTCAGACCAATCATTATAGTTTAGCCCATTGAACTTCACGACAGAGTTAGCATATGCAAATAAATTTGATGAAGCTGCAAACATTTATACATGCTTACCCATTAGTGCTTTGAAAACTATAATAAAGATTTATAAACTGTCATATAAACCTTAAAGCATGCATTCAAGTAACATTTGGGCAATACTAAAACATAAGCACTATCATTGATGCTAAAATTTCATACTTTAATGATTAATTATATACCATACATAAGTCAAACAAGTATGCTATCTTTGGATATACACACTATTCAACATAAGTAGTAATGACAAATTCCTTTAATATTATTAACTATATTCAGTGATCCACCTTTGGGTGATCTCCTAGAATATAGACAATAAAATCAATCGATCAATCAAACTTTCATGTCATTTAATAGCATCTCTATAATCATGATCAATTGAATCGTATACTCTTATTTCAAATGTCTAAATTAAATATAACTATGCCACTTTGGTGACTAACAAGTTATACACAATCTAAACACTGAATTAACACACTATAATGTATACAAACATACTTTCATGCAATATACTTTAAAAGCATAAATTATGCAATACATTCATCCGAGTTATAAATAAGACCTGATATGCAGAAGACTATAAATTACAAGACCTAAATCCATCATGGTGTCTCAGGGCATTACTCAAATCAAATCATGCACGTAGATTCATGAACTTTAATATATGAACTACACAGTAAAAGCAATTCAAATTCACATGAATTGGCAGTTTGATATGTAAGTCATTAACTCGGCACATGCAATCCAATCTAATGTTCAATTGATTCTCAATTCTTCATTCAGTTGTCGCCACCGTAAACTCTTGTCGGTAGAGACATATACAATATCTAATTGCACAATTTAATTCCACTGACAGAACATGAAATTAGAACTGCATATCAACTTTAAGTCCATGTGGTTACAGTGAACATGTCATAACATATTTTTTTAATTGGCATCATGATAAAAAAAAGAGCCAATTAAGAAGCAAACTGAATCGGTAACACAATTGATTGAAATAGCAATTTCAAATTTCAATTGCATCGTCAAATCAAAGTGCGGACAGCAGTAAACAAAATTTATCATTTCAATCCACAAACAATTTAACGGGTAAATTAATCAAGTCTAAGCTGTTGTGATACCAATTTTAAGCAAATCTAATGATTTCTAATCGTGAAATCAATCCCAAATGGATCTAAACTTGATATAATTCAATCCTAAAATCATCGAAGAGGAGATCGAAAGACTAAACTTAATCCATATTCAATAATCATTTACAATGGAATCAATTTTTTAAGTGATTTTCCTCCCTTAGCATTTCCTTTAACTGTTCTTTGATGGACAATAACCCTAATCTTTCTCCTTCTCTTTCTTTTACAGGAGACACGGCCTTCTTTTTAGAGCTCAACCAAATGTGAATCTCTCTCTTCAAAACCATAACCACCCCTTATATATATATATATATTTATGTCCATTAGGTAGATACAAAACTACTTGTATATATAAGTATATTTAATGAGAAAGAGCATACATAATTCTATTAGGCAAGGGATGAGGGTATATCGATACTTTCGGATTTTAATGTCATTATCCGAAACCGATCCTTCACGGTGTCGACTTTAATATTAAATTACAATCATATAATATGAACTTAATCTTTATACTCAAACCGAAATACAATTGGTCAAATAATTTTTTGTTGCATAGATATTCTAACAAAACTTTGTTTATATCCTCATGCTTCTTACATTATTGTAGAAATTCAAAAGCTAGCTTTTGATATTGCTTTTGATCATGAGTATGGTGCACCTATACACTTAGAACAACAAGCGTAGTGGCAACATTAGAATTTCTTGCAAGTTGGACCGAACAATTATAAATAAGAAATGAAGAAAAAGTTCTAGTATCTCAAGGCCCTACATTGACTAACATATGCTCTTTAACCCCTTTTATGTTCTTATGAATATTTTTTTAGGCCACAAGTTGGTTTAGTGGTTGTGGTGCTAGGCCTCATGCCCAAATATTCAAGTTTGAATCCTCTTGGTGGCACGAAGTAATAGGTTACAGAGTACCGAATCAATATGTAGAGTGACTTTACCCGATCGAAGCGGGCTAAGCCATGAAAGTAAGATATTGCCTTTTGTTTATAGAGTTTTTTTAGTACTAACCCTAAGTAGTGTCACTGTAACACCCCATGTTTGAGATTGATTTATAAGGATTAAAGTATTACCTATATCAACAAGTGATCTTCCTTTTCAAACTTCAAGTGAGGACACATAACTTTGAAGTTAGGCGTTCTAGGGCGAGAGAAGTACCAAGATGAGTTACCTCCTAGGAAGTCCTCATGTTAACATGGCCGGCGCTTCTAAGGCCTCAGGTCAGGCCTTACAAACTGTGTATGCTAATCGAGGAAGATTAAAATGGATAGGAAAGGATATAAGGGACTTCAGGAAATCATTGATTAACATATAATTTAGCTTAGACAAATGCAAAAATCTCTCTATGATGACATGTTCGACACTTAACTTCAAAAGTACAGTGATAAGAAGATGATTAATCTCTGAGATATGCTTTAAAAGTGTGTGATTTTCATATCTCAAAAGGCCAAGAGTGCATGGATTGGCTTAAGCTTGGGGAAGAAACCTCAAGTATGTTTTTCCAATTATATAAATCATCTTAAAGACAACAACAAAATTCTATTTCTCTATGATAGTTTCTGACAAAAGCTTTTGGATCAGAAAGATCTTGGATTGTCCAAGTGAATCTGGTATAATCATCGACAATCACAAAAAAACAATACTTGTTCAATACGTGACCTATCACTCTCATAGGACCATATCCATATGGATCAATTCTAGAGGGAGAGATGTGCTTACAACTTTCTTGCTCTTGAAGGAGGTACAAAATTGCTTTCCATTGATACATGCCTAACAAACTCCATCTTTAACAAGTTTTACCCCAGAAAGTCATGGCACCAACTCTTGTTGATGAAGTTTGTGAATGAGTTGGAGGTTTTCAAGTCCTACCCTTTTGTGCCACGGTTCCATCTCATTAGTAAGAGACGTGAACCATGGACCCCTCTATGTTTTGAAGCATGTGTCAACAACATAGACGTTGTTGAGATGTTTCCCTCTGAGTATTATTTCCTTGGTTTTCCTATCCTTTTCAATGCCTTCTTCATAGGTGAATTGACCATGTTGTTCCCTTGGTCACAAATCTGTTCAACACTCAACATATTGTAACCAATGTCATTCACCAAACTAATATGAGTTACCTTGATTGGGTCATTGAGTTTTGCATCACTAGTCCCTAGTATGGTTTCTTCTCTCTTATCACTAAATGAAATATTTCCTCTAGTCCTTCTCTGAAGTGAGACAAGATTGTCATTGTTCCCTATCATATGGCACGAGCACACATTATCAATGTATCATTGATTGTTCCCTCTCACGTCAACCTGCACAAACAGATGTTAAGTTTCAACGACCTAGGCAAGATTAGTTTTACTTGGTCGGTTAGAAAAAAAAATCCTAGGACTAGCAACATAATACTCATTAAGATTCGCATCATTATTGTTCCTTCTTATATGATGACTCTCAAAGTGAGCGACCATTGTTCCCACATTTTCATTAAATTTTATAATAATCACCCATGTGGTACTTGGGATGGGGTCTCTGGATTCTATGCTCAATTGTCCTATGGGGATCAGGGATTCTAGTCATTGTTCCCTGATATCCCATTCTCAAGAACCCTAACTCTTTCATCTAGGTGAGTATTCTTATCCTTAGCACTTTGAAATTCTTTATCTCTGATTTCCTTCATTTCTTCCACACTTAATTCTTTTTCTAGTTCTTGGAGTAGCTTCTTGTGTACCCAATCTCATGCCTAGGGGTGACAAAGATGATATTCTTGGTGTAGGTAATTGTTGAGATAAATCTTAGCTTTGAAGTTCTTTTTCATGCCTTTGTAATTATGTAGACCCCAAGCCTCCTCTTTTCCTTATTTTCATCTAAAGTAGTGAAGTCACCCTCTTTAATACTAGCCAATCCTGGTAATCATTATTCTTGATTCAATTAGTGATCAAAAACTTCCATTGGTCGTATTCTCCATTTTGTTGGAGAGCTCAGACCTACATCGTAGTTTGTTGGAGAGCTCATCATGTTACCTATTACTTGGGAGTAACACACAATATAGAGCACCAGCTCTGATATCAATTGTTGAATTGTGTGTGTTAGTAGAGTCAAAGAATGGTTAAGTTGATACCTGGACAATGGGAAAAAAAAACAATAAAGAAAAATAATAGTGTAGACACAATTCTTTAGAGAGAAAACTCAATCAACCAACTAGTTGACCAAGAAAAACATATACCTCTAGGTGGTTAATCTACAGGATTTCAAAGAGTCTATTTGTTTTATTAGTTTTATTAGTTTGTAACTCTAATGCAACAAACAAACAACTTAACCCTAGTCACAACATCATACAAACCTTGAAACTTCATAGCAAAGATCCAAGATCAAACATTTTCTTCTCTCTCTATGCTCCGAAATCTCTTCAAAATAGGTAAGAGATCTAACCTAGACTCGATCTATATACACGATTGCTTTTTGGCGCATAGGCATTTTTGCCTTTTGGCGCATAGGGTTCACACGTAACGTGTGACTGTAATCCACACGTAACGTGTGACTCACTTCTACACGTAACGTGTGGGATGTTTTCACACGTTACGTGTGGAAAACAGTCACACGTTACGTGTGACTGTAATATAATATAATTGTATTTGTAGTATTTAGGGTTTAGGGTATTTGTGTAGGTCATATTATTGTATATTTGTAGTATTTATTTATGGTTTAATGTTAAGGTTTAGGGATTTTATATATATTACAATGTTACGTGTATGAACATTACATTATATTATTATGTAGTTGTTTATTTAAAATTAATAAAAAGAATGCCCCAAAATAATCAACATAAAAGATAGAATAGACTTGTTCATTACGTTGGATGACTACAACAACATTTAACTCACAATGCAAGAAATAATACAATTTTTTCATAAACTTAGAAAGCCTAGCACAAAATAAAAGATATCGCCTAGTTGCGTTTGAAGAAATTAGGATAGTCTCTGGTAAAACTTCGCGGCATATCATGTCTCTGCTTTGATAAAATGGCTTGTTCCCTACAAAGGGTAGTACGTAAACAACATTACACAAAAGATACGACATCAAGGCAGTTTACGATGTACATCATTATATAGATTGCGGTTATACCTACACATCTTATCCAGATCTTGTAAAAGTTCTTGATTTTGCCTAACAAGATCTTGATTTTGCTTAACAAGATCTTGATTCTCCTTAACAAGATCTTGTTTTCCCTCCATTGTTATCGAATAACCGCGTGTGCCATGTCCTCGTACATTGAATCAATATACTTCCTGTATAAACACCCCAGTCTTGGGCATTCCCAATACCTCATTCTGTAGTTCCACTACAAATCCCAAGTACGGATAATGGCTTTCAAATTACACTCGCATTGTGGAGCACTCATTTGTTGATGGTGCCTATTTGGGTTTGATGATATCTCGGATGAAGATGTCATTATTTGTGGTGCTTGATTTCCTACAAACCATTAATATGAAAAGGCCAATCACAGTTACTAAATCGAAAGAAACTGGAAGAAGAAGCTTACCCACAAATGAATCTTCAATCCCGCTTGTATTGGACTTGTTGCAACCTTAATGCCTCTTATATAGTGAAAATGAATGTGTTTGACAACTAATATACAGCTGTATACAACTGTAGTATAAAATAACCCCAACCACTATCATTAAAGACCTCAACCACTAGCATTAATAACTTTTCAGCAATGTAACCCTAAACCCTAATTGTAAGTTCCTCTCCTCAATCTCAGAAATAATGTAACTCGCATACCCAAATTCAACCTTATTAATTAAAGATAAATAATAAACCATAAATCCTAAACCCTAAACCCTAACCCACAGTTTAGTTAAAGATAAATAGTAACCCTAAACCGTACCCTATATATGCTAAACCCTAGTAAGCACACGTTACATGTGGAACACGAGCACACGTAACGTGCCAAGCAACTCCAGACGTTACGTGTGGACAGGTTTGCCACGTAACGCGTGGTTCAGTTTGTTGCAAAATGCATTGAATAACCGTCTTGTCCCCACCTAACTGTAATAATGGCCCCATCTTCTTCCCCGGCTAACAACCCATTCGAACCCATTTCGAGCCTAAACCCTTATTTCAAACACTAACAAAATCTTATTTTGCACTCTCAATCTTTCTACAAAAAATGGACAATCTGAACAACAACGAGTATTGGAGCAACAATGGGGAAGATATTCCACTTTGGAACGAGGTAATTTCTATTAAGTAATCCTAAAGTTCTATTTTTTTCTTGTTTTTAAAATGTTTAAAGTTCTAAGCTTGATGGTTAGGGTTTAGTGAAGCTATTTTTGGGGCGATAATATATTTGTTGTTTAGGGTTTAGGGAAGCTATTTATGATATTTGTTGTTTGATCTTAAAATCTCATTTTATTGTTTTGGGTATTAGAAACAAAGATTGATCGTTGTTTAGGGTTTAGGGCTGTGAAATGGTTGTTACATTGAAGAACAGTTTCACACGTTATGTGTGAAGATTGTCCACACGTAATGTGTGAAACTGTTCAACACGTTACGTGTGGACAATCTTCACACATAACGTGTGAAGCCATCACACACATAACGTGTGAAATCAATTCCAGAAACCAAGTTTCATTATGTAATATTGCACAGTTTGATAGTAAATGTGCCATTTTATAATTAGTGCACTAGTTGATGACATGATTTCGTGTATGCAGACGAACTATCATTTATACGAAGGGTTAAACAATATCTCCCTCAATGATTGGAGCACTCCACAGAAGACATTTTCGGTTTGGGAAACGCCCCAAAAGACATTTCCGGTTTGGAACACTCCAGAAGCATCTTCATCTCACGGTACTCCACAACTGTGCTTTCCATCCCTACACACACAGCCTCAGTTCAGTGTACCACCTGAGGAGGATGTGTACGTCTCTGCCGATTATTCAAGGTTTTTCACAACTGAAAAAATTTGGGAGTCTAGAGAAGAAGCCTTTTCGTGGGCGCAAGAGATGGCTAAGTCTAAACACTTTTGCATCAAAAAGTGGAGGAATAAACCTTCCATCCCTCGGGCCCTTGGGGGGACTTGGTTACCGTGTGATAGGCATGGACAAAACGTGCCTAAAGGAGCTGACCAAGTGAGAGACATCACAAGGTCGAAGAAATGTGGGTGTCCCTTCATGTTGAGGCTGAAAGAAGGGCCGAAGGGATTGTGGAGGATCATTGTACAACATGGAACTCACAACCATGTCATTGCAGACAATTTGTATGGTAGTGCATTAGCTGGGCGACCAACCGCTAAAGAGAAGGAGATTATAAGGGTGATGACGGTCAATCATTGCAAGCCTCTGAAGATTCATACTACAATCCATTTGTCCCCTGGAAATGTAACCAAGATGAAGCAAGTGTACAACCTCATGCATGAGATACGAAAGAAGGGCATGGAAGGAAGAACAGTTGTACAGCAGTTCTTCTATGAGTGCAATGAGAAGGGGTACTTCATGGAGCATAGATTCAACAAGGACACCAACAAAATAACGGATATCTTCTTTGCAAGTCAGGATCAGTTTTGGTTGCTGAAGGCATTTCCGTACATTGTGCTGTTGGACTCTACATATGCAACTAACTGGTTAGTAACGTCCATATCTAATATACTCTTCATTTGTTCATGTCACGGTTAGGACGCCATTATATTTTACATATGATTATGTGTTCAGCTACAATTTGCCCTTCCTTGAAATCGTCGGCATCACATCAGTTTGGAAAAACTACAATATTGTCAGGGCGTTTCTGGAGAAGGAGGACGAAGACAGTTACAAGTGGGCCATAGAGCAACTTGCTAAGATGTTTGCCAAGGTGCAACGAGCACCCACATGTGTGGTCACTGATCGGGAAAAGGCGTTGATGAACGCCTTAGAGAAGCAGTTTCCAGCAGCAAAATTCCTCCTATGTAGGCGGCATGTGAGGAAGAATATTGAAGACTTCGGGAAGAAGGCCATGGACAAGTTTAGGGGCACAGCGTTTTCCAACGACTGCATGAAGCTCTTCAAGGAAACGACCATACAAGGGTACGAAGCATCACTCTCGAAGCTGAAGCGTGATTGGAGGAAAGCTCCAAAATGTCTTCAGTACTTACAAAAAAACTGACTTGACCCTTACAAGGAAAGAATCGTCTCCGTATGGACAGATACAGTGTTCACGCTGGGTACTACCACCACTAACAGGTTTGTGCATCAACTGTTTATCTAAATTTAGCTAGTTATTTGGACTTGGTTAGACCTTTACAGTTTATCTAAATTTAGTTTGTGCATCATTGTTGTAATGCAGGGTTGAAGGGGCCCATTCCAATCTGAAAAGCTTCTTCACAAGCAACGATGGCAACCTTTGCACTGTGTTCGATCAATATGATACACGGTTGCGCAGTCATATTTATGAGATTCAGGGGGCACTGAATGAGAGCATAGGAAAGAGATATATGCTGCTAACAAACGTAGATCTGTTCTGCAAGCTGCACTTCAAGGTCTCTGCGGTTGCACTAGCTCGTTTGATTGAGGAATACAGGAAAGGAGAAGCTCCATTGTGGAGCACTATATGCAGATGCCAGATGAGGGTCAGAGACGGCTTGCTTTGCGTGCACGATTTTACGCAACATGTGAGGAATGAGACCCCAATTGAACCTAGCTCATTGCATCCGTTCTGGAGACAATTGACCTTGTCAGAAGTGAAGACACAAGAAGAGGAAGAAGCCTGCACACGCAACGTGAATAGATCGTTGCTTGAAGAATTTTCCCGAAGCGTCTTCCCCACATTGCCAGTTGAGGTTCAACAGAGAGCAGTCTCCACGCTTAGAAGTATAGCACATCTAGAGCAGACTACTCTGGAAGAGCCAGCCAAAGTCAGGCATAAGGGTCGGCCTCAAGGAGCTCTGAACTTTGCCACCAAAAGACAGTCGTCATCATGGGAGTACACTGACCAACAGATGGACGGAACACCTCCGAAAAAGCAAAAAGGAAGACCACCGAAGACGGGCCTACCCTTACCATGTGGTGCCACGTCATTGATCAAGAACCCGTGGCGATATCGTGGCCAGATCCCCAAGTGTATGTTCCCACACGTTGGAGGATGGTATGAGATAGAGCCTGATGGAAACTGCGGGTACAGAGCAATTGCGCATGGTCTGGGCTTAGGGGAAGATCAGTGGGCTTTTGTTCGACGTACCATGATCGCTACGTTGAGAAAAGAGTATGAGCTACTCGCGCCACTTTGGGTGTCTACGATGACACTTGAGGAAATGGAGGCGAAGCTTGATTGGTTTCCTTCGCCGAACAGGCCGGCCCCACCGGAGACGTGGTTGGAGCTCCCGGATATGGGATGTTTGGTGGCAACGGCATTCACATGTGTGTTCGTTACCGTCGGGGGTGGCGTGGGGACGACATACCTGCCTATGAAGGGGGCGACAAACGAAGCATTGACTGGCGAGTTTCTGAAGACGGTATGCATTTGCCATGTCGCGAAAGAGCAACATTTTATTGCGGTACGTTAATACAATCACATTTGTTTATACTATCTTGTGTTAAAGCATATGTATGATGCATTGATTTTGATATAGACTGGGCTGGCCAAAACTTCGCCCTTGCCTCCTATTTACTCGGGGTGGCTGTATCATCATGACCCATGTGCGGGTGATTACGTAGATCAATGGCTATTAGACCGTTCGATGGAGTACGAACCAGACAAGGCCGAACCGAAGACAAAACGAAAGAAGAAGGTCGAAACAGTCGATTTATGTAATGAATGATATGTATGTATTATGATGCAATGAGTTCGACATTTCTATTCGAACATTTATTTGGGTTTCCTTCGTCGTTTTTTTAGTGTGTATTCACAAACAATCCATAAAAAACATTCAAATAGAAGTAATAGCAATCATTGTTGGCATAATCCAAACAACTTCAACAAAACATTCAAACTCAAGTCATAACATTCAAACTTCAACAAAAAACATTCAAACTTCAACAAAACATTCAAATCCAAAGTCTAATGCTCAAATGACAAAGCAACCAAGTTCAATGGTTCGAAAGGAAGGGATACATTTGCTCCAATGATTGCCGTAACGCCTCAGCTAGGTCTTCGCATTGGTCATCTCCATGGTGGTGATCGCGATATGGATCCAGCCGTCTGTAGCAACTATCGAGGCACTGCACGCAAGATAAGTGGATACGATTAATAAACAGATTATACCAAAAAATAAACAAGATATAATTACATGATTACTTACCTGCTGCTGAGTGTAACGATCCTCTTGAGGGAGGATGAATGGATGTGTATGCTACAGGTACCACTGCATGTAATCATCGCTACACTCGTGGGATTGGCGGACTGGAGGACCCATGGCTTGTAGGCTAATGGAATGTTCATTGCGGGCATTCCATGCATGTAAGGATCTATCGTATTCCACCGTGTAACTACTGATCTTCGTGCCCCTCCATGCCTTAATTGGAACAATCGGTGGTCTTGGACATTATTGTGCACGCCCAAACTGCCTAGCTACTCGATCCGGCATGTAAGGCTCAGTGACCCACAAACAGGATATGACTCCATGGAATCGCGATGAAGCAAACATCCCATTGTTGAAGTCAATTGAGCCGTATGGCATCCACTCAACCTAAACAAAATTGAATTTCAAACAACTTATCATGCATATATATTTTAACATACTAGATAAGGACCGTATATGCACTTACACTCTCAGCACGCATCTCATCCAGCTCCTCCCTATAATTTCTGGTCTGGTTGGGTTCATGAGACATGTCCCATTTTCTGGCGTATGGGATCGGCTGTTGGGGGTCCCAGTAAACACTCTGTGCAGGTCTAAACATGGGAAAATATTGATATCCATGCCTACAAAACAATTACATATAAGTCATTTCCCAAATAACAAACATATAATATATCTATAACAAAAATTCATATATTTTTATTCAAGCCATTTCATACCTGAATCAGAGTGAAGCATGTGGACATGACCCGCGCATCCTTCCTTGTGCACTCGCCCAAGCTGCGGTACACGTGTGTAAGAACACCGGTACCCCATGCATAGTTCGTGACTTTTGTGAGATCAGTCACGAACGGAGTGTAATACACGGGCAACCGATGTTGAGACTTGTCAGGAAAGAGGGCAGACCCCACCAAGTACAGCAAGAACCCAGCCGCCTGCTTCTTGTTAGTCAACACCTGGCAATGAGTCTTAAAATCTCCCGCATGCACGTTACCGGCGACGATAGCATCATCCTCCAGCTCAAAAAACTCATGCGCCTGCTCCATCAACGCCTTCTTCAAATCATTGCGTGAGAGCTGCTCGTGCCATTTCTTCGGGGGACCCATGTCTTGCCCTTGTATTTGTAGCCCAAGGATCATCCACACATCATGGAGAGTTATAGTCATCTCTCCCCATGGCATGTGGAATGAGTTGGTTTCCGGTTGCCAACGCTCGACGAAGGCACCGATCAGCGTCTCATCCACATGCTCGTGAATGATGTCTGATAGATGACATAGCCCGGACGCAGACGCCATGCTACCCCACGCATCTTCCAACGTGCAACGCCATGAGCGTAACTGCTTCCCTTGCTGCTAGAACCTCAAGGGTGGCACCGTCTGTATATGAACATAATTAAGTAATCCTTCGGACTTATACAAATCAAGATTAATAATTAAAAAAAATACAGTTACATGTAACTTACAACGCGCTGGTAGAGGAGGTACGCCACGTGGTTCACAAAACTCTTTAGGAGTTCAGGGCTCTCCGGACCTCCAGGAACGCTCACCACCAGTTCAGGGTCGTATCTCACATTCTTCTTTGATCGAGGTGGTTTTGCCCGCGAAGAAGAGGCTTCATGAGGCTCTTCGTCCCCGCCCGGAGCGTCATCTCTTGGGATCCAGGCATTACTGGACTGGTCCTGAGTCCCCTGGTCCTAAGTCCCCCATGTATTTGCCTGATCCTACATTTATTAAATTGATCATATGCAATAAGAATTTGTAAACAAATGCATGTTATACTAAATGTACTTACCATCGGCTGATGATAGGGAGCGTTCGGGTACAATGTCGGGTTCTCCCACGGGTTGTCCTGCTCATCAACCCCCTGATAATAATCCCTCGAGATACGATGAGGGCTCACGTGCGGCAGGAGTACCGGAGGACTAAAATTCCGCCCGTAATAGTTATTCTGATCTATTGTATCAGAATAACCATGCAGCGGACTCCCTTGGTAGTCCCGGTAGTTGTGAAGAGGCTCAGACTCTGCCCTACCTCCATGAGAAGAAGGAACCGCCATCAAGTTCTGAACTCCTATCATTTCAGCGACCCCACTACTGCTACCGGCTCCAGTCTGGTATGCGCCACTACTGCTACCGGCTCCAGTCTGGTATGCGCCGGTCTCATCATCTCGGTAGCAGACATTCCTCCGTTGCCGCCTAAACCTGTCGACCTCTTCACCAGTCCTATAGGACTGTTCACGTACAAGGTTGCGGCGTATCCGACGTTCAGTTCTGTCCCCATGCTCCATCTGCGGTTATATATCCAGACATTTTATTACCCAAAAAATTTACAGCCAACAACTCGGCCGAGTTTTCGACCGAGTTGTTCACAGTGAACCAGAAGCCCAGATGCAGAGAATTCACACGTTACGTGTGAACTAACGTCACACGTAACGTGTGGTGCACATTCACACGTTACGTGTGAATGTGCACATTTCAATTTGCCGGGGAGTCGCCAGCGGCACTCCGGCGACTCTCCGGCCGTCTTCTTCGACGAGCATTCACAATTCCGGTGAGTTTTTTTCATCAAAATATACATGCAATTCATCCAAAATTCCACAATTTTTACAAATCTATCAATACTATCACTTCCACTTCCATATTTTCACACAAAATTCAACATAAATCCTCATGCAAACAATAACTTCAAAATTACCCAAAAAATCAAAAACGACCACAAAACCTTCCCCAAAGCATAGATCTACCACCCTAAACATCAAAATAACATAGATCTACAATATGGATCTACAATTCCTAACCAATAACTTCAAATCTAACAAAACAAATCAAACAACGACGAGTAATAACTAACCTTTCAAAGATCTTGAACGTAACGCGCGGAGTCGATCGATTCATCACGAGGAGAGCAAAGAGACGCGTAACGAGGAGAGCAACAAGAATTGCGGCTTCGAATGAATGAAGGAGAGCAAGATCTGGCTTTTAAAGCCAGATCCATGCCACACGTTACGTGTGGAATGTACACACACGTAACGTGTGGATGTGTCCCACGCGTAACGTGTGGGACAGTCTCACACGTTACGTATGGGGCTTGAACAGGTGTCTTCCCGCGCGTAACGCGGGAAGCCTATTCCCACGTTACACGCGAGCCCTATGCGCCAAAAGGCAAAAATGCCTATGAGCCGAATAGTATGACCCTCTATATATATAGCACTTGAAAAGATCTCAACTTTTTTATTAATTTTGGATAACACATATACTAAAAGTAAAGATATTGTTTCCATCTTCTCCAATTACCATAAATAACGATCATCTCTAAACTAGCTTACAAGATATACTTCCTTAAGATAAACTCAATCAAATATTTCCTAAAACTATAGCCTTACAACTCAAGTGTTCATGTAGATCTTGTTATTATGTTTGATTAATCCTTCCACAAAGCCACAGTTGCCATGTCTCTAGTTTGACTACTCGTTCTCTTCGTTGTTCCTCGGCTTCGCAATCTTCTCAGCGTTGTTGTTCCTTCACATTGTTACATCATTACAGTGCTTCACTCAATTGTTGATTCGATTTTCATTAGCCGTCTCTATTTTGCTTCCCTAGTTTCCAATGTTCCCACATGAGCTATCTATAACTATATATTAAATCTCATATTTTTTAAGTCATCAGAGCGTTTTTAGGCTCACGTTGTTGAAGTTTGATTTTTTTTTTTTTTTTCATTTATTATTATCCTCTTTAATAATTTTATTTTGTTTTTTAAATTAATATAATTTAAAGTCTAATATTCTACCAAATTTTTACCAAATCTCATCAAATTAACTTTATTCTTTTTTAAAAATTAGCTTATTTTTTTAACAATACGTATGAACTAATATAAACCTTATATTTGTGTGTATGTTAAATTTCACATTCATTTTCTACCATGAAGATTGTTATATGATTATTTTAACTTAATAAAAGGGTATTATATAGTATTCATAGTCAATATAAAAATAGACGGATTGTAGTGAATCAAATGACATTGGGTCAGAAACCATGCATCCATAATCCCATATATATAAATACACTCACAAATTTAGCTATATACAACTTATGATTAATATTATACTTTTGTTTCGTAACACATTCAAATTATTCATTTCTCAATTCAGCTTAATCATATTAATCATTTTTTACATGTAAAATTGTAGTGGTTTCTTCATTCGTTATACGTTAGTCGCTTTTTTTAGCAAACTTTTAACAAATAAATTTCAACAAGATTTTTATAGTATTTCAAGTATTATTTTTATTGCAGACATCAAACCAAAGTTTTTGATGTAAGTATTATTTACTTGATGTGAGAGATATGATTATTGTTCATGATATCAATTGCTTTGTTCGTGTTCTTAAGATGCTTACATTTCCTTGAGCAACAATCTTTTTTAAGCATTGAGAAAATTTGACCAACTTCATCATTCAGAAAGTTTATTGCTCATCAAAGATTACTCAAAGCTAATTTAAATGTATATTAAAATAGATTGATGGATTTAATAATTTCTAAAATTATTTATATTAATTACAAGTTTATTTATTAATTTTTATATACATTTTTTATAAGTGTTTATATTGAATTGATGAAATACAATTTTTATTAAAGAGATCATTCTTACCAAAAAAAACTTACCCATATTTTACTTAAATATTTTTTGTATGTTCAATTATATATCTTCTAATATTAGATTATTGATGTGATAATATATCACTTCTGCATATCATTTCTCTTTTAGTTTCTACAAATTTATTATGATACATGTGAACAATATTGTTTAAATTTTCTTCTTTTTTACTAATATTATGAGTTTATGATTAACATTTTTAAATAAAATATATATAATTTTTTTATGGTTGATGCTAATATAATATAACTTTATTAGATAAACACCTAAAAGTGATGTTAAAGCTATACTAAAACAACACCTTAATAAAAATATCTTGTGCATGGCACGAGTTCTGGACTAGTTTATATATATACTAGGGGAAGCCTCCCGTCAACGTGTCGGTCTCACATTGATTTCGCCTACGTGTCGGCATCTAGTATATGTCACGTCATCTGATTTAAAAAAATAGAGCAGTGTATCCCGCCTTAATTATACATTTACCATTAAAAATAAATTTATTTTTAAACCTGAATATGTTAATAATTAAATCTACCACTCAACTAGATACGATTTTGATGATTTTGTTAAACCTTGAAAACTGAATATAAAGTACCTACAAACTTGTGTTGTACCTCTGAAATATCTAATAATGGATTTCACATTTTGAAATTCATATAAACCCACGTTTTCACTACTTTTTATTTTTAATTTTAGATAATTTTGAATCTCATCTACGTTTAAAAACAAAAAAATATGATTTCCAATAGTTTGATAGCTATTAGTTATTACTAGATGAACTAAATCTTAATTATTTAAGCTATTTATTTTTCATCTTTGTATATAAGACTACTTTTGTTAGTAGAAATATAGACCAGTCAATTAATTAAATTTCTTAATATATATCTTGTTACGAAAACCAATATATGATTGGTACATTTTTTAATAAAAATTATTCTTTAAAATTCATATATTACATCCCTTGATTAATTTTGAAAATCTTTGGTTAATTTTTGAAATCTTACGTTTACGAGTTCGATAATAGTTAGCAATTGTATGCCCTGATGCTTTTTTTTATAAGAGCGAAAATTTGGGTGGGTATCAAGATAACCTTGATATTTTACCCAAGTCATCATTTCGGATGAGAACACGAAGTTCATTATTGGTAATAATATCGTTCAGTGAAAAGTCGTGGTTCAGTTTCGCAATATAGTCGGCCACAACATTTGATTCACGAAAGATATGACTGATTCGGGCTGTCACAAATGATTTTAAAAGCAACAGGATATTTGAGACCAGAATCTCAATATCCCATGGACAAGCCCAAATCTCATTAAGAAGATTAACCAGCGTTAAACTATCACTTTCAAGTTCAATATTCTCCAATTTTAATTCACTTGCTTTTTGTAGTGCGTTCCGAATAGCAACTGTTTCGTTCTTAATGCTTTAGATTTCCCACATTTTCCAGAAGTGATGCAAATGTGTTCTCTTTTTTCATTCCCCGTGATAATGCCAAATGTGGAATTACCATTCAATTTCATGGAGCCATCCACATTAATCTTAATAGTGTTATTACTTGGTTTCGTCCATCCAGTTTTAGATTTCTTTCCATACCTTGTTGTTGTTGAATTTCCCGTCTTATCATTGGATTGATGTAAATAGTCTTGATTCCAATCTTTTGTTTTTTTCCAATTTGAAATCATTTTATGAGTATATCAAATTATATCACTAATCGGATTTTGATGCAAGGTATTGTTCGAGAAAATCTTTGTGTTCCTTTGATACCAAATGCTTCACCAGGTGATTGCTAATTCACTAAAATGTTGTTTATTAAGTTTTTGCTTGATTTCATCTATAATGGTTTCACTTCGTTTGTTTGTGCAGTCTATAGATGTAATTTTAGTAGAAATATTATGACTGGTCTTATCAATTATTCCAATAGTGTGTGGGCATTTGATGAGTAGGTGATTTGTGTCTTCAATATGATTATTACAGTATACATATCCCGATGGAATTTGGATTCCTTTTTCTTTTAGTCTTTCTTTTGTTGGGAGGCCATTCTTGATGATTTTCCATAAGAAATTTTTAACTTTGGGATAGGAGTCTATTTTCTATATCCAGGAAGAGCCGTAAGCTATATAATTTTTCATCTTATTGATGAGGTCCATTGTTGATTTTGTTGTAAACCACCCATTT
Organism: Rheum nobile; assembly: GCA_027886185.1. NCBI lineage: Eukaryota > Viridiplantae > Streptophyta > Magnoliopsida > Caryophyllales > Polygonaceae > Rheum > Rheum nobile. The sequence goes on from WOAB01000481.1 coordinate 1,041,557, forward strand.
CGGCTAGATTCCCAATATATTCTATCTTTGATATTACCTACTGGAATCGGAGTTCCTAAAATAATCAAAACCATTTCAATTGGTAAAATTTCATTTAGTTTATACTCATTCCATGTTTTATTTGCATTTAGATAGGTGGAACCTGTCTCATCTATATTCTTTTGTTGCATTGTTGGGTATAGTTTCGATAGGGGTTCATGTGTTATCCATTTGTCTTTCCAGAAATGAATCGTTTCACCATTACCAAAATGCCAAATAATGACACGATGGATGTCGTCTCGTAAATTCATGAGGTTTCCCCATTGCCATGATACACTCCCCTTTTTCACATAATTTAGAATGTGTTGATCCTTTAGGTATTTTTCCGTTACAGTTCTAACCCAATAATTGTATGGTTCCACCATAATTTTCCATATTAGTTTGTATTGTAATGCCTGATTAATGTCTTTAGTTTTTCTGAGTCCATGTCATCCCAAGTTTTTTGGTTTGCAAATTTTATCCCATCCTATAAGTGGTTTATAGCTTACATCTTTATTCTAGAAGAATGTACGATTGATCTTATTCAGTTCATTGTGTGTAATTCTTGGCAACATAAAGCTTTGCATTATGAAATTGGGTTTTGCTGCCAGATTTAATTGAATTAAAGTGGTTCGTCCTGCTTGAGAAACAGAGTTGGCTTTCCATTTAGCTAATTGTAGGCTAGAGTTAACTATAATTTCCTGAAATGTTGTAGTAGTTGTTCTTTCATCCATAATGGGACCACCCAGGTACTTGTCCAACGAGTTAACGCTTGTAATTAGAGCTGTCAAAATTTGACCCGACCCACAAACCCGACCGGACCCGCGTTTTCTGGGTTAAGACCCGGCCCGAAAAGGATTGGGTCAAAAGTGACCCGACCCGTTCGACCCGAAAATTTATAGGTTGGGTCATTGACCCGTTGGGTCAATACAAATGTGTTTATATTTTATATATTAAATACTTTAATATATTTTATTATTAATATATTATATAATAATACTTTTTTGATTTATTTTTTTAATTAAAATATTATTTTAATATTCATTTTATAAAATTTTGACAAGGCGTTCTTGACCCGCTGGGTCGACCTAAACCCGTACCTGACCCGCAACAACCCGACCCACAATCGACCCGTAAATTTTGACCCGCTATCGACCCGATCCGTAAATGACCCGACTCGGTTCGCTTAAACCCGAACCCGACCCGTTTGACTAGTTTGACACCTCTACTTGTAATTGTTAAAATGCTTTGTATTTGAGTTTTATGGGAGCTAGGGACTTCCTTAGTCACTTGAAAGGAAGACATATGAAAGTTTACCTTTTGTCCTGATATACTACAATAGTCATCAATGATTTTTTTTTAATCTATCGGCATTGGGTTTGACTTGCAGGTGAAAAGATCATAATGTCATCAACAAAAGCAAGAAATGGAATTCTCGGTGCGTTCTTGCTGATCTGAAAATGTAAAGGTTTTCTTGTTCTGTCGGTTTCTACTTGTAGTTGTCTGGCTAGTATTCCAGCTCCAAGAATAAAAGAGAAATGGCGAAAGGGATCACCTTGTCGTTGACCTCGTTCTGGGGTAAAGATTTATGTTGGTCCATTATTCACAAGGACCGAAAAAGACACTATAGAAATACATTCATTGATCCAATAGACAAATTTCGAGCAAAAGCCAAACTTTGTAAGTGTGGCAGTAATAAATTTCCATTATATTCTGTCATCAGCTTTTTCCATGTCAAGTTTAATTGATATGTGTCATTCCGTACCTTTCCGAGATTTGAAGGAGTGGAAAATTTTCATGAGCAATAAGTATATTGTCCTGGATGGACCGGTTTGCTACAAAAGCTCCTTGGAGCGGATGTATTAATTTCTCAATTTTGGTTTTTAATCATTCAGTAAGTATTTTGGATATTATCTTATAGATTGTTAAGCATAGACTAATAGGTTTGTAGTGGTTTGTAGAGTTCGGATTATCACATTTGGGGATCAGTGAAATAAATGTGTGTTGACTTGTTTTAGTAGTTTCCGCGAGAGGAAAAAAACCTTTAACTGGTTGGATTACAGAGGATCCAACAATATTCCAATATTTCTGATAGAATTCAGTAGACATACCATCTGGTCTAGAAGATTTGGTTTGACCAATGTCAAATACTGCTCTTTTTATTTCCTCATTTATAACTGGCTTGGTAAGCTCCAAGTTATCTATGTCTGTAATTTCATGTTGGATAACTTGTAATTGTTCCTGAAGCGTCTTGTTGTTTATAGGGGAGATTTTGAAGCCTTTATTGAAGTCTTGTCTAATCTCATTTTTGATATTTTATTCCCCTATAATTGTCGTTCCTTCAATGTTTCTAATCTCCTTAATTATCTTTCTATTCCTGCGTCCAGATGCAATTTATGAAAGTAATTTGTATTTGTGTCATTTAGCTTCAGATGTTTTGTTTTCGCGCGTTGATTCCAATACATTTTCTGAAAGGTAAGGAGTATTTCCTTTTCTAAAATTAGTTTGGATTGTTTTTTAGCCAATCCATTGTCATGTGTATTGCTAATTACAATTTGTATTTTAATTAGTTCATCCTTTATTGTTTGTAATTGAGAGAAGATATTTCTGAACGTCGTTTTATTTCAAAATTTCGCTTTTGATTTGAGTAGGCGTGTTTTTTGGGTTAGATCGTACATTTTGGATCCATGATGTTGAACACGCCATTCTTGCTTAACAATGTTCTTGAAGTCTTTCCTATGCATCCAAATTTTTTCAAATTTAAATGGTGTTGACGAAGTAAGTTCAATCGAGATCGGGCAATGGTCAGATGTGGTGAAGGCATGATTTTTTTGTTTGGATTCCAGGGTACCATCGAATTATTTCACGATGGACTAAAGTTTTGTCAGGTTTTTCATATATGTTATTAAATTCTGTTTGATTTTGTCTCCATGTGTAGCTATTACCCACACAAGGTATGTCGATTAGGTTACATCTATTTTTATTGAAATTCAGACGGGTGTAGCGATTCATATTTGGTTATGATCCTCCTGATTTATCTGTATGCTCTTGTATTTCATTGAGATCGCCCATAAGGATACATGGTAATTGGCAGTTTGAGATAAAACAATATATGTCATCCCAAAACTTATCTTTGTCTGGTTCATTTGGGGGTGCATATGCATAAATGATAATGACTTTATGTAGTGTAATCATATTTGTATATTTAAAAGTAATGAATTTGGAGTCAATTTGATCAATTTCTAGAGTTTCATTAACCAATTGATAGGTTTTCCGAAGATTGCACAAACCACCTGAAAAGCCTCTTGCAAGAGAAAAGGCACATTCGTCAAAACCAGCTTTCTTCCAAATATTGTCATTAGGTGTTTTATTTGATCTAGTTTCTAAAAGAGCTATAAGTTGAATTCTTTCAATTTTACAAAAGGACTCGATATCAGTCCAAAGGTTCTTTCTTCCCAAGCCTCTACAATTCCAGGTTGTAATCGTCATAAAAACTTTGTGTAAAGAGTTAACAAGGTTCGGTTGCCTTTTATGCTAATAGTAGTTTGGACATTAATGTCCAGTTATATAATGACATGGTTTTTATATGTTAGTCGTTATGAAGAGCCTTTGGTAGTGTTTGTAGTTGCAGTAGTTGATGTTATAAACCTTTTGTAAACAAGGATGTGTTCATCAAGCAAATTCTCAAGGTTCATGTTTAAAACAATTAGGTTCATATGGATTGTTCTTGGAAGGTAATGTTGCTGATACACCATAGGTAATTTGAACAAATAAATTCGAACAAATGGAGTCATCAAATTGTTCATTATAAGGGTCTGCTTCAAGGAATTTTTAAAGTGTTCGTGTAGGTATAGTTGTAGTAGTCTGGTATCTGCTACAACACATGATGATTTCCATGGATAGGTAGGCTCTGGTATGCCTCTAGAAGCTTCATTAGTCAGGTATTGAATTTGATGTTTTTCCTAAGAGATATAACACTCATAGATAATTAGAGCTTCAAGCAAGTGTCATTCCAATTATTGATATGACATAAATGAGACCAAATAGCATAATTGTAATCAAAACTGAGATGCAGAGTGTGGGAATACATACCAATGGGAGGGGAGTCAGTATTAAGAGTTTGGGCATCAATGTCAAAGGTGAGAGACCAGTCAAGCAAGATAGCAAAAAGGAAAATAAACCTGCACCAAAAAACAAGCCACCAAGGAGGAGAAGACAAGCAAAAAAAAAGGGCAAAGCTGGCCACCAGAAAAGATAGCCAAGGAAAAAAGGAGAAGAAATCAGAGCCAAACAAAACATACCAACAACAAGGAAACAGAATAAAATGAAAAGAGACAAAACAGGACAATAAAAACCAAAAAAAAACATGAGGAAGAATAAACACAAACCATAAAGCAGAAATGGTTCACAAGAGTTCATTCACATCAGGATTCGTATTCATGTTCAATGTAAAAAGGACCTCTAAGTTATAATGCATATAGTCATCAGTATTCAAAGGTTCATCAGTACAAAGGATATAATTTAAGTGCTCATATTCATTCATCATCATAGGAGTTACAATATTTGAGCTAAATAGCCATACAAAGCCTAGAGTACACACATCATGGAGACTTAGCTCCAGCAACATATAACAAATCAAGATTTCATAGTGATCAGTAAAGCCATTAAGCAAAAAGGAGATAAAATGGCTCACTAAGTATGCAGTTTTAGGTTCATTACAAAAGCAGAAATCTTGATAAGTTGCACTAATCATAATTAAATTTTCATTATTTGACACCTTTCAGGTTAGAGGAGGCGGTGTCATCCTCCACTTCCATTTCCTTGCGCCTGCTAGACTAAGAATCAGAAGGCAGAGGCTCCTTGTCTTTGTCAACTGTGTTGGTCTGCATGAGAGGAGGATCAGGGCTGACATTGGTGGTGTTCTGCTCAGGTTTCAGAGACTCAGTAGAGTTGTTAACAGCTTTAGGATTACAAAAGGGAGCATTGGAAGGGACATCAGCCATCATAGCCACACCACCAATGTCCTTTAGCAAATCATCATTCTCCAGCAAATCATGTAGCTCATGTTCTGCCAACTTTGGGATTCCATCATTGTCATGAACAGGTTCAGAAGTTGGAGGAGTCACCAAGCTTTCCTCAGAAGAATCCTCATTAGGGTAAGGTAGGATAAATGGAGGTGTAAGACTCTTGGGGAGATCAGTAGTAGTGATGGTGATTTTGGGGTTATTCACAACAGGAGTGTCAATGTAACACATGGAGATTCCAGTGTTTCTTTTTTGTGTGCCAGCAGGGATGCTAACATCAGGAGAGGTGGAAGATTTGTTCTTCTTTTTGCTGGGAACTTCTAGCCAAGGTTGGGCAGGATTTTGGTGGCCAACAGGGGTGTCATCAGCAGAACTGAGCCTCTGAAATGTCAGCTGGATGGATTAAGGTCTAGCATTCCTCAAAGGACAATTGTTAAAGGAGTGATCAAGGGCTCTACAATTGCCACAACCCTCAGGGCATTCTTCAAACCAAAGCTTGAACAACTTTGGTTTACCTTCCTCATCAGGAACAATAATAGTTTTATGATTCACTGTGGAAACATCCACATTAATGCACAGACATGCATAGTTCACCCATTGCTTTTTCTCAGTAAACGGATCAAGTTTGATAAGGGTTCCCAAATTATTCATTTCCACAATAGTGCTCAGAACATCAAAACTGATATACTCAGCAGGGAGTTAAGGAATGTGGATCCACATGTTAACCGTGGATATAAGTTCAGAAAAGGGGTCAAAGTTGGATGACCAAGGTTTCAAGATGAGAAGCTTGCCAAAAATATGGCAAGGTCTACCATTCCAGGCTCTTTGTTGGTCGATGGGGTTAGCAAACCTAAGCTCAAACCAAAGGTTGGATTTCTCCAAGATATCAAAGCTTCCTTTAACAAATTTCCAATCATTTTTTAATTTGTTATAAAGCTTAGAGAAATCCACAGGCTCACCAATAATATACCCCAGCAAGGAGGATTCTTTCAATTTCAAAATGTTCTTTCTAACCCTAGAAAGTTTTTTTTTTTAAATAGGTTCATATCAATGGTAGGCAAGCTGGAGTCAGGTTTCATGATATTGGCATTACTGGAACAACTTCGGTGCAACATATGGCAATAGATCAGTCACAAGGGATTAACACGGTAGAGATCGGATTTTACATGAGAGCGAGGGAGATCAAGCTTCGCAAGAGTAAGATGAGAAGTAGCAAGGTCATTATTCACTGGATACTCGTTACGGTGGAGGTAGGATCGGAGGATCTTAAGCGGCGGCCAAGCAAAATTTAGGGTTTCTGGGGTCAGGGAAAGGAAAGGGCTTGGGAGCATTTTCAAAGGCATTTTCATTTTGTTTATGCCCTGATACTTTGTGTTGCGTGTAAATAAGTTATGATTTGTATTCATGAATTTAAAAAAAATATTGATTTATCTTAATGCAATACAATCTTTATCTATATATTAAAGAAAAAGCATTTCGTCTATGTGTTGGCCTCTAATTGATTCGGTCTTTGTATTGGCCTCTAATTTATTTGGTCTTTGTGTTGGCATTTGAATGTCACATCATCAAACCTTTAAAAAAGGGATATCCAGGTTGGTGTTCTTGAGTTTAAGGGTATTTTGATTCGTGTCACAAGATTTAAACAAAATGGTATATGCCCCTAAGGTTTTGGGCTTGTTTGCTTCGTAACCAATCTTCTCCATATTAGTACCCTTTCGGTTGAAATTGATCAAATTCAATCCCACCACTGTGCTCCTCGCCCTCAAGTTAGTAGGATTGAACTCTTAAAACACTCAAATTCATACCAGAACAATCTTGTCGGAAATATGGAGGACGGAAATAGGTTTATGTTTCGAAACTCAAATTAGGATGGTTCGGGTATGGATATGAGTGTTTTAGGAGTTCAATTCTACTAATTTGAGGGTGAGGAACATAATGGTGGGATTAGATTTGAATATGGAGAAGTTTTTTTATGAAGGAAACACATCCAAAATCTTAGGGCACCAACTAAAAGAAAGTTGATCTTGGGACACCAACTGGAATACCCTTAAACTCAGGGACATCAACCAAAATTTCCCTTAAATAAATGTATTTGACTTAATAGATTTTTGTGACGTATTTAAAAGGCGAAGCATCAGTTGAGGATGGACGTTCACTTGAGAACTGAGAATGCATATCATCCTTTCATTTCTTTTTTGTCTAAGGGTTGAGAAAGGGTGTGTCTTCATTTTATGTTAAGCGTGTGTCTTTCTTATTTATTTTCTCATATGTCTAGTTCCAACTTGCAAGCACAATCCATTGAATTTATTTCGTTTTGTTGGGCTGGAATCTCATCGTTTTCATAAATATCTACTCATTAGGCATGTTACATTGAATTTTACAGAGATCGTGATTTGTTCGATTGGCTTTTTCATTTCTAGGGTTTAATGTTCCCCTTTTCGATTTTTTGTAGATTTCTTCTTTTCAATCGTAGATTTGAAGCTTTTGAAGTTTCTATACAGAGATTTATCGACCACGTTGATGATTGATTATGGATTCGGATATTGTTTTTAATGTTTTGAAATTTTTCGAAGTGTTTTTGTTCGCAATTGATGATATTTGTGTAGTGTTCTGGTTTGTCAAAATATGTAAAAACACATGGTTGTAATCCTATAAACACACAATTGAAAATATATGAGCACATGATGGAAAACACATGGACACATTATTATATACACATAGTTGCAAATGTATGAACACATAAACGAAAACATATGCACACATATTAACAATATATGAACACATAGATGAAAAGACCATGAACACATAGATAAAATGCACACATAAGTTAGGTATATATGAACACATAAGTAATGTACATTCATGTCATTCATGTGAACACATATGCAAACATGTATGAACATATAAACAAAACATTTTGGTAATGTATAATAGTGTTTTGGTTTGTTAAAAAACGTATGAACACATAGTTGTAATTCCATGAACACACAAAAGTGCACTTTTATGTAACGACCCAGGCCAGCCACCCAACCGGTGCCGCCTGTTCGTTAACATGGGCCGCAGCCCATACACCCCAACCCGTCTCATGTTGGCCCATACCCTCAAGGCAGGAAACCAACCATGGAGGTTGTTGGAGAGAGTTGAACACGCGACCTCCTCTCCCTTTAACAATGATATCTTTCACTCCTTGTCACCAATTGAGCTGCAAATTTCTGTAACACCCCGAACCAGAGGTATTACAGTGCCATAGACACGAAGGTCTATAAGGCAATTTTAGAAAAAAGAAAACCCAAAACACTTCCAAATACACAAAAGTTATCAACATCAAAATCCCTGTTTCAAGTTTGAAACAACCTTTAAACCTTACATCAAGTTCAATATATCAATTTATATCCAAATCAACGGGTAGTTAATACAACATTTTCAAATCTGATGCAACACTAAATCTTTAACGGTGAAGACGAATCTGTGATCAAGAACCCCCTTGCTGCCGCCGAACCTGCAAAGACTAGTTGACTGGTGGACCCGATACACTAGCCAACCGCGGAAACATAAACCGAGGTTGGTTAGTCTAATGAAAGACTAGCAAGAATCATCAAGCAAAAACAGTAAAACACAGGAAAGAATTATCATACCATCCAACCAACGCCAATTAACAACACATCAAAAATATATATATTACTACTATTACGTAACCGGTATTTAACCAATCCTATGCAACTCACTAATGTACTAAAAACATCTAATCCCAATCTCAACCACATCGAAAACATAACCGGGTGAGACTATCATCACCCTACGTAAACATACTATCCAACTCACTAGTGTACTAATACATCCAATCCAATCTCCACCTCAGTGAAAGCATAAGTGGGTGAGACGATCATCACCCTAAGTAAACATACTATCCATGGATAGACTAAATATGGGACGATCACCATCCGGTTGTGGCCTTGAACCAACGGAGGTCACACCCTCACGTGGTCGGGTGAGACGATCATCACCCCGGCCCAGTGATCAGCGCTATTTTGTAGTGCTTATCTAGGAGTTGTTACCGGTGTTGAAGGTGCCATTTGTAGGGATTTAGAGCACAACTGTGGAGTAGGGAGTTGGAGAGAAGAAGTGTGGATATGGTGGTTAGGAGGAGCTAATTGAAGACATCCAGAAGACGAGGAGAAGACCACCTGAGGAGACCAAGGAAATAGAAGGAATAGGCCACACAACGAATGGGAGAGAGGCTGCCGCGACCAAGGGCAAAGACAAGAGGCAGCCGTGGCGAGAGGCGAACAACGGAGCAGAAATGGCATTTTCCGCGACCGCAGAAAATTAGCTGCGGCCGCGGAAAATTCCACCAGCAGATTACATCGAGAGCTCACATCTAATTTCCGCGACCGCGGATTTGGTGCCACGGCCGCGGAAGCACACGGAGCGGAGTCCGAAGGAATTTCTGAAGTTTTGTTCTTTTATTCTTTTCCGATTTTTATTATTTTATATTTTCGAACTTTATACTTTATTTCCTTTTAGATAAGGTTTGTGATCTTGGGCTTTAGGTTAAGTCTATTTAACCTAAATTCCACAACCTCCATTCATCATCATCGACATTCGCTATTACGTAGTATTTTTCCATTCAGTATTATGTTTTCCAAGACTATGAGGAGCTAAGCACTCTTTTCCTTAGTCCGACAATTAAAGCTTTTCGTATGACTTGATTGTGAGGTTACTTCTTTATTTCTTATTCCTTTGGATTATATCTTTTCTCTTGCGCTTATTCCTATTGATTGTTATTGATTGGACTAGATTGATCCCCTAGTTGACATTAGTAATTATCTATTGTTAGGGTTTGGATATTTCGAGTTGAGATTCCTTATCTATTGTAGCATCCATGATATTCTAGGACTAGTTGGACTAGATTATTATGAAAGAGAATTAATTATGTGCTAAATGCTGTGAAAGATCGGTGTTGTATGTATCCTGGTTTGATCATATGCTCTATGCTGCTATTGTTTTAAATCTTGATAGTTTTTCGTGCGTTCAATAGTAAGGGTTGCTAGAACTAGTTGGGCTAGTAACTATTTAAGAATAGGGACATGAATAATCATAGGAGAGGAATAGAGATGACCTAGGATCGATCAATCATATGAAAAGTGGATATTTGTTTGGCTAAGTGTTTTTCCTTTATTGATTACAATCTTTGCTTTGTTTGTTTTGTTTACTTGTTTTCCAAGAAATCAACCAACCCCCCCCCCCCCCCCCCCCCTTGTTACTTTGCATGCTAATCAACATTAAGAGAAAACAACTCCTCCTTGTGGGATCGACCCTTGCTTACCCAGACTACTAATTTAGGTTTGTTAGGATTTATTTTGACCAGGTGACACAACTAAAACCTGCCTGTCAAATTGGCGCCGTTGCCAGGGAGGCAAGTTTTGTTTTTCTTTATGTGTTTGTGTGCAAATTTTTGGTATGGACCTATCTTACGGTCCACACCCGTGCTACTGATTTTCTTCCCTTTTTGATTTTTTGATACAGAGATGGAGAGATTTCCACAATTCGGGCAGGAACCGAAACATGAGCCATTCTCCTACGAATTTTCTCCAGAGAGGGGATATTATCCAACTTCCAGTGCAGCAAGGCCAGTTAAGCCCTGCAGAATCTGTCATGATCCGCTGCACCCCACTGACGAGTGCCCAAGACTTCCTGAATATGTTGTTGCAGTAAACGCTACAAGAGGTTTTGGTCCACCAAGGCCAAGATTTGCCCCACACTCAAACACTTGCAACCCAGGGTGGAGGGATCGCCCCGATTCGAGCTATGGGGACCATCAATACCCTCCATATGGCCATGACTACCAGGAATCTTACCCGGGGCCACAAGATTTCTATCAGCAGAGCGCCCCGCAATAGTACGGCCAGCCATATGCGCATGGATTCCAAGGCCAAAACGCAAGCTTGCCCATGCCCGGTAATGACATACTCAACACTTTGATGCAGAGCGTAGCGACTTTGGCTAGCTCTATGACCTCGATAGGGGGGGAAATTGAAACAATGGTCCAACATCAACACGAGATGAATTCTAGTATTCAGACCTTGGAGAATCAGTTTGGACAAGTCATCGCTCCAGTGTTGAGCAAATTGGAGGCCAGGGCGTCCGGGCAAATACCATCTCAAACGGTGGTGATCCAAAGGGAGAGCGTATGTGTCATGACGCTAAGGAGCGAAGCTGAGGTGGAGGCCAAGCGAGCCAGAGAGAAAGACGTCCGCGACCACGAGGAAGAAGGTCGTGACCGCGGCGTGACTACTGCCGAGAAGGACGAAATCGACACAAATCCGCGACCGCGGCAGGAGATCCGCGATCGCGGAAAAGGGGTTGAAGAAGGCGATCAGGTCAACAATTTTCCGCGACTGCGGCCACCAATCCGCGACCGCGGAAATACCCCAGAAGCATCCTCTCCCCTCGAATCTGCATATGATGCATATATGCGCCCCAATTTCCCTCTGCTCGGATCCGAAAAGCCTCCCGCGCCTTTCCCTGAAGCTCTGGCGGATACTAGGAGGCCAGCCAATGACAAGGAGTTGTTCGAAACGTTCAGCAATTGCGAGGTAAATATCCCTTTACTCAAGTTGATTAATAGTATTCCTCGCTATGCTAAATTTTTGAAGGAGCTATGCACGCTCAAGAGGAAGAGGGCAGTGAAGGAGAAAAAGAAGGTGGTGGTGAGCGAGAATGTATCCGCTATGCTGCAAAAGCGGATACCCGAGAAGGCGAGCGATCCAGGGATGTTCATTATTCCCTGCAAGATTGGGGGTGCCTTGTTCGACAAGGCCTTACTTGATTTGGGTGCCTCCATGATGCGCCCCTATCTCCGAGGAGTGTCACACGTGCCGAGTAGGCGAGGACCTTGTCTTGTATTGGGTCGCTGGAAGTCGTGCTTCGAAGGCTTGCCGTGGAATCCTTGGCTTCGGCCTTGATGTCTTGCACGAATGGCTTTCGGGGCAATGGATGAGGGAGTATCGCGGACAAGAGTGAACGCGATGACTCTAGCGTGATGGTGATGATGATGAATGCGGAAGCGATGGATTGAGCGAGGTGGGGAGTGCCGTAGCGTCGGCTGCGGATGGACTCGAGTGGACTCGAGGGTAGATGGTTCGAAAGAGATCGAACTAAGCCAAAGTGATGGCTAAAAGGATATGATCGGCGGTGAGTCCGATCTAGGGGGTTTTGCCGTAGCGTCGGCGCGGGTGAAAGGGGAGGAGAAGGAGATAGTTCCGGTGACGCAAACCCTAAAGAGGAGGCGTTGGCTCTCAACAACATTTTAGGATTGATAATCTGCGTAACCTAGATACAAAGGCCGAGAAGGCCTTATATAGGCATTCGGCCATGAGATGGGCCGAGACACCAAATGGACTAGCCCACTATGCAATAGTGGGCACACGTCCTGAAATAGAAACGTACTGAATATAGAAAGTGCTAATAATGGAAAGCACCTAAATATGGAAACTTACTAAACATAGTAAGTTCCATAACTAGCAATACCAAAAGTAGAAAGTTACTAAAATGGGAAAGTGTTCAGAAATGTCTGAAAATACATGTAATAAACCTCTATGCCCTAAAATGGCCAATGCCAACACTTGTGCCTTTGCAAGGCTTCGGCGGCGGCGGTGAAGGCGACGTCGAAGGCGCGGTTGCGGCTCGTTGGGGAAAAAGGTTGGCGTTGTTGTGGCTTAGTCTTCTAGAGGTTCCTCCAGTGAAGTGCTCGAGCCAGAAGTGGAAGTGCTCGGCTCGATCGGATCTGGGCCGTCTAGGGTGAGGAGGAGCCTTAGGGCAGGCGCGGACTCCGGCGCGCCGTGGCTTGCTACTAGGCGGGTGACTAGGGATTGGGTAGCCTTTGAAATGGCTTTGGCATGAGCCCTAGTCATAGGCCCATCACTGCGAATTGACATTGCCTCTTCCTCCTCGGTGGCCGTCATGGTGGGTAGGGTCGCATCACCCTCCCCCACTTGGGGGTGAAGCGTCCCCGCTTCACTGTCATCAAACTCAGGAGCCACGTAGGGTGTCAAATCTGCTACGTTGAATGTGATGTGGACTCCAAAATCAGGGGGTAACTCCACCTCATACGCATTGTCGCCAATTGCTTTGACAACCCGGAATGGGCCATCTCCACGCGGCGAAAGATTGTGCTTGCGGAGGCTAGGGAATCTCTCCTTGCGTAGGTGAACCCACACCATGTCCCCAGGTGCAAAGGTCACCTTGCGCCGGCCTCTGTTGTGCTGGGCCTCGTATTGCGCCGAGCGGCGCTCCAATTGCTCCCTTGTCCGCCGGTGTAGCTCCTTTATTTGGCTTGCACGGTTGGCCGCCGTCACATGCTCCTCATCTCTTAGTGGCCTCGGCAACATGTCCATAGGAGTCAAAGGGTTCCTCCCATACACCACCTCGAATGGTGTAAGCCTCGTAGCACTGTGCTTGGACCTGTTATATGCAAACTCAACAAAAGGAAGTAAGTCCTCCCAACGCCTGGGATTGGCCTTGAGCATGGTCCGGAGGAGGGCTCCTAGGGTCCTATTGGTGACTTCAGTCTGGCCATCAGTTTGGGGGTGATAGCTTGTGGAAAATAGAAGCTTGGTCCCTAGCTTCCCCCAAAGTGTCCTCCAAAAGTGCCCAACAAACTTAGAGTCTCTATCACTCACAATGGTCCTAGGCACTCCATGAAGTCGAACCACAAACTCAAAGAATAGCTCGGCTATCTCACTCGCACTATGTGTGGTCCTACAAGGTATAAAGTGGGCCATCTTGGAAAACCTATCTACAATCACAAATATAGAATCACGGCCTTTCCTAGACTTAGGCAAACCGGTAATAAAATCCATGGACAAGTCCTCCCAAGGGCCATAAGGAACGGGTAGGGGTGTGTATAAACCTTGGGGACTCGATCTAGCCTTCCCCCTTTGACAACGTACACAACTCCCACAATACTTCCTAACCTGCCTAGCCATGAATGGCCAAAAGAAATGTTCCCTCAAAGCGGCCAAGGTCTTAGCAATCTCAAAGTGGCCTCGGCCATCATGTGCCTCTTGAATGAGGAGGTGCCTAATGGAATAACTAGGGATACACAATCTCCCTGCCTTGTACAAATATCCCTCATCAACAAAATAAGACTCAAACTCACGACTCTCAAGGCATCTCTCATAGATAGGCTTGAAGAAAACATCACTCAAATACAAATCTTTAATCAAAGAAAAGCCAAGTACCTTGGTTTGCAAATGAGTTAAAAGAGAGTACCTATGAGAGAGAGCGTCGGCCACAACGTTCTCTTTTCCTTTCTTGTGCACCACCACATATGGAAAAGTCTCCATGAACTCCACCCATCTAGCATGGCGTCGGTTGAGTGTCGTTTGGCCCTTGAGGAAGCTAAGTGTCGAGTGATCCGAGTGAATCACAAACTCCCTTGGCCAAAGGTAGTGCTGCCAAGTCTTGAGTACCCTGATATCAGCATATAATTCTTTATTATAAGTAGGGTAGTTCATAGTCGCACCTGTGAGTTTTTCACTAAAGAAAGCTATGGGTCTCTTCTCGTGGTGAAGGACACCTCCAATGCCAACATCAGAAGCATCACACTCAATCTCAAAGTGCTTGGAGAAGTCCGGTAGCTGGAGCAATGGTGCTTGGCATAATGCAGCCTTCAAAGCCTCAAATTCCGCCTCATGTCTAGGGAGCCAAACCACTATGGTCCCCTTATTTGTCAACTCGTACAGAGGCGCGGCAATAGACGAAAAATCCTTGACAAAGCGGCGATAGAACCCTACCAACCCTAAAAATGATCTGACCATGGTGGCTGTGGTAGAGGTGGGCCATTCTTGAATCGCCTTGATCTTCTCAGCATCCACACGTAGCCCTTCCTTGGACACAACAAACCCTAAAAAGTTGGTCGAATCCGAGACAAAACTGCACTTCCTGAGGTTGGCGTAAAGCTTCTCCCGTCGAAATGTGTCGAACACCTTTCTAAGATGCTCCACCTTTCTAAGATGCTCAACCACATGAATGTGCTCGGAGCATTGGTGAGGCCGAATGGCATCACAAGCCACTCGTATAGACCATACTTGGTCTTGAATGTCGTCTTCCACTCGTCCTCTTCCTTCATCCGGATTTGGTGATAGCCACTACGCAAGTCGATCTTGGAGAACAACGAAGCGCCATGGAGCTCATCCAGCATGTCATCTAAACGGGGAATCGGGTGGCGGTACTTCACCGTGATCTGGTTGATGGCGCGACAGTCTACACACATCCTCCAGGAGCCATCCTTCTTTGGCACCAATATCACGGGCACAGCACAAGGGCTCAAACTCTCTCTGACGTAGCCCTTGTCAAGCAAATCCTGGACCTGGCGTTGGAGCTCCTTTGTTTCTTCTGGGCCAGCTTTGTAGGCAGCTCTATTGGGCAAGGAAGCCCCAGGAACCAAGTCAATCTGATGCTCTATCCCACGAACATGAGGCAAGCCCTGTGGCAACTCCTCGGGTATCACATCGGCGAACTCAAGCAACAAGGAGGCGACGGCCGGCGGCAATGGCTTCTCCTCAGCACTCCCAGGTCTGGAGGTAGGCACAAGCAGAAAACATGGCCTATGACCCTTGAGCGTCGGCGTCATGTCGCTGGGCCTCGCCAGAAGCAGCCTTTGCTCGCAGTGCCCTTGTAAACCCGGCGTCGGCGGCGAACTCCTGGCCACTGGCGACTTCGCGCGGACACTGGACCCCTGATTGTCTCCACTGGATGAATAAGGGCCAGTGCTTGAGCCAGATCTGGAATCGCCCGGCCAGTTCTCCTGGGGCCTCTGTTTGCCTTTCTTTCCGGCAGCGTGCTGGGCGCTATGGTTCTGCAGAGAGGCACTTGGTGCAGCGACTGTGGCACTCGACTTTCTGGAGCCAGTGCCCGTCCCAAATGCAGTATGGCCAGGATTGGGGTCGATCCGCTTCGGTGGGCCTGTCGGAGGTGTTTTAGGGTTAGCCGCAGCGGCTTCGATGGGCTTTTGTCGATCCCGTTCTACCTGATCCTGCAAAATCTTGTGGGGAGACATAGGTAAGAGGGTCACGCACTTCCCGTGGTAGGTAAACACATAGGTGTTTAGATACCCGTTGTGAAGCACGCGACGATCGAATTGTCATGGGCGCCCAAGCAAGAGATGGGTGGCGTCCATAGCAATCACATCACACAAAATTGTGTCACTGTATTGACCAATGGAAAAGGGTATGAGGCACTGTCGTGAGACAGTGTTACCTGAAGTGGAGCTTATCCATTGAAGGCCGTAGGGCTGCGGATGTGGCATCGTCTCCAAGTTGAAGTGTTTGACGACCTTTGCATTAATAATATTGCAGCAGCTACCACCGTCAATAATGACACTAAGGGAGGCAGTTTTGATGATGCACCTTGTGTGAAATAGGTTTTCACGTTGATCGCCAAGGGTATCCTCCTTCACCGTGAGGATTCGGTGAGTCACAAGGCTAAGGGGCGTTCCTGCATGGAGCCCAGTAGCCTCACAGGTGTACTCCTCTTCTTCCTCTTCCAAATCTTCTTCAATGCCTTCCAAGGCGGGCTCCTCCTCGTCGTCCACCGTCTCATAGCCGGTCGTGGCCGTGGAGAAGAGCACTCGTTTGGCGTTGGGGCAATCACGCATGTAATGACCCCGGCCACCACACTTGTAGCACTCCTGCTGGGAGGGCCTTTGGGGGCCCGTAGAATTCGGGCTCCTGCGGCATTGGAGCGCACATTAGTGGAAGGCAAAGTACTAGAGTTAGGAACATACCTTTGTGATCCATAAGAAGAGTAGGAGCCTTGTCGCTTGCGCATTTGTTGATTATGCAATTGCATGGTTGCATGCGTAAGCTGGTTGAGGTTGGTAATGGGAAGCACCTCCAATTGATCTCGAATAGAAGTGTTGAGGCCACTCAGAAATTTGGTCCTCAATGTTAAAGGTGCCACACTAATCGAAGCCTTGTGGTACATGTCCTCAAGACGGGAAAAGAACTCCAAGGGATTTTGGGAGCCTTGCCGAGCCATAGCTATGTCGAGGCGCATTTGGTTCCTATAATCCGTGGGCACATATTTCTGCGTCATAATGTGCTTCAATTGATGCCACTCGGTGATAGGCATGAAATGGCGCCGTGCTTGGTCATCCACTAGGCGATGCCACCATGTCCGGGCGGCGGCGCGGAAGTTGATGGTGGCGGCAGCCACCCACTCGCTCGCTGGGATTTGGCATGACCTCAATGTATATTCTGTTGCCTGCAACCACTCAAGAAAAATAGCCGGATCGTATTCACCATGAAAGAATTCAATTTTTACCTTAAACTCATGGCGAAAGGTTCTCGGAGGCACGGCTGGTGGAGGTTGCGGCGTGCGGCGGAGGCACGGCATACGGGCCATAGGCATGGCCCTGGGCAGGGTAAGGCACCTGGTGCCCTAGCTGGCGCCTCCGTCCATCATCATGGCCGCAGTAGTCGACTATCGGGGCTAAAGGAGCCTAGAATTGGGCCCGTTGCTGGCGCTGTAGGCCATTTCTGGGCACGGGCTGGCGGACATCATATGGCATGTCATGCCGCTGGAAGCCATCATCGCGCCTGTGGTTGGCCATCGTTGCCGGCGCTGCGCCTTGGGGAAGCAATGGGGCCGGGATCCAGCCTTCGGGGTGATCTTGCAACTCGGCCGGATCGCCGAGGGGAGGATGGAAATTGCCTGGGTTCAGCATGCCAGAATCTTTCATTTCCTCATCATCAAATTCATCGAAGTCATCATGGAGGAGGGGCGTTGTGGAGTAGTAACCCTCTGACCCGTATCTCGGCGTCCGAGCAGATTGGTGCACCAAGTAGTCCTCCACATGAAATGGGACTGGTGTAGTGTGGACAGGCCTATTGCCGTCTGTAGTGCCCCTCTGGCGCCTTTGGTCTCGGCGCTTGTGGCTAGAATCGCGCGAGGCGGTGTGGGCTTGGCTAGCTTGAAGCTCGGCGGCCCTTTGGCGGTGGCGATCCGTCTTGTCAGGTGCATACCTGTCATCAAACACATAGGGTTCAGAAAACTCACCGGGGTAGTCGCGAGCCTCGTCGTCGTCGGGGTAGTATTCAAGCGGCAGCGCGGTTGTCGCTAGTTGGCCTTGCGGTGAGGTTTGGCCTTGCCGACTCTCTATGATCGATTAGATGCGATTGAGGCGCGGTTGGTGCTGAGATGTTGAGGGCATGATTCCCTTGCCTTTGTCAAGGCGCGTCGTGCTGGGGCCGGCCACCGTGGGATGGGCCTCTTGTTGTTGCACCATCTCAATTTGTGGTGTAGGGTTGGCGGCCTTCTCACTTTCTAGTTGGGCCACACGTCGGCGAAGTTCTTGGATCTCTCTTTGCTCAGCCGAGAGCTCCACGAGTGGATCTTGTGGAATAGGATCTTCTTGTTGTTGAAGTGTCGGGTTGGGTTGGATGCCGTGGGTGCCATCTCCGTTGCCAGAGCCACCGGTAGGAATCGATAAGCTACCTATCACAATAGGGCCAGCCATCGAAGTAAAAATGCACCACTTAACAAAACAACCAAAGACAAGCAAGCACTTACAAGCCACAAAAGTTCACGAAAGGAGGGCAAGTCTTTAGCCGTGAGGGCGGCGCAAGTCAAGCGAGAGAAGAGAGACAAGCAAGAAATAAGCAAAACAACTTGTCAAATTTCTTAATCACGTACGCAATCAATCACTTGACATACAAGACCAAACCTTCTAGCATGAACCTAGAGAATGGAGGGATGTATAAATGAGCCTAGCCGATAAGGGAAGACGATTACCTTATTTTGGCTTTGCGTCTTGTTTTTTTTTTGAATGTCGAATGTCTTTTGTTTTGTTTTTTTAATTTAATTCGACTTTGACTTTTTCAAATTTTGAATATTGATTTCCGAAATCGTTTTGATTTGATTCGGATTTGGATAATAAAAAGAAAAGAAATAAATCGGCTAAGTGACTAGATATTAGGAAAGAAATCACCTAAAATTTTGGTGATAGGAGAGAGAGAAGATATTGCAGATTTGGTGGTTAATGCAAGAGATATGGCAAGTAGCAAATCACGTAAGCAATCAACAAATATGGCAAGTTTATCGCGGCAAATCTCATGCAAAGCCAAATCCCTAAAATCTCGCTAGGGTGTTGTTTGGAAAATCGGCAAGAGCTTATCTTGAGGAACCGATTAGGACTAGCTTCTTCTTTTTTGGCAAGAAAAAAATTTAAACAATGGCGGAAGCGATAATGGTGGTCAAGAAAAAAACAATCGTGAACAAAGTAGCAAGAAGCGACTTACAAGACCTTTGGCTCTGATGCCAGTTGATGCGTCCCTATCTCCGAGGAGTGTCACACGTGCCGAGTAGGCGAGGACCTTGTCTTGTATTGGGTCGCTGGACTTCGTGCTTCGAAGGCTTGCCGTGGAATCCTTGGCTTCGGCCTTGATGTCTTGCACGAATGGCTTTCGGGGCAATGGATGAGGGAGTATCGCGGACAAGAGTGAACGCGATGACTCTAGCGTGATGGTGATGATGATGAATGCGGAAGCGATGGATTGAGCGAGGCGGGGAGTGTCGTAGCGTCGGCTGCGGATGGACTCGAGTGGGCTCGAGGGTATATGGTTCGAAAGAGATCGAACTAAGCCAAAGTGATGGCTAAAAGGATATGATTGGCGGTGAGTCCGATCTAGGGGGTTTTGCCGTAGCGTCGGCGCGGGTGAAAGGGGAGGAGAAGGAGATAGTTCCGGTGATGCAAACCCTAAAGAGGAGGCGTTGGCTCTCAACAACGTTTTAGGATTGATAATCTGCGTAACCTAGATACAAAGGCCGAGAAGGCCTTATATAGGCATTCGGCCATGAGATGGGCCGAGACACCAAATGGACTAGCCCACTATGCAATAGTGGGAACACGTCCAGAAATAGAAACGTACTGAATATAGAAAGTGCTAATAATGGAAAGCACCTAAATATGGAAACTTACTAAACATAGTAAGTTCCATAACTAGCAATACCAAAAGTAGAAAGTTACTAAAATGGGAAAGTGTTCAGAAATGTCTGAAAATACATGTAATAAACCTCTATGCCCTAAAATGGCCAATGCCAACACTTGTGCCTTTGCAAGGCTTCGGCGGCGGCGGTGAAGGCGACGTCGAAGGCGTGGTTGCGGCTCGCTGGGGCAAAAGGTTGGCGCTGTCGTGGCTTAGTCTTCTAGAGGTTCCTCCAGTGAAGTGCTCGAGCCAGAAGTGGAAGTGCTCGGCTCGATCGGATCTGGGCCGTCTAGGGTGAGGAGGAGCCTTAGGGCAGGCGCGGACTCCGGCGCGTCGTGGCTTGCTACTAGGCGGGTGACTAGGGATTGGGTAGCCTTTGAAATGGCTTTGGCACGAGCCCTAGTCACAGGCCCATCACTGCGAATTGACATTGCCTCTTCCTCCTCGGTGGCCGTCATGGTGGGTAGGGTCGCATCACTCCATCAACGTGTTGCCTCTCTCACACTACGAGTCTATGAAGCTGGGCCCACTAGAGAAGACGGGGATCGTCATCCAGCTGGCGGACAATTCATTTGTCTACCCTAAAGGAGTTGTGCAGGACGTGCTAGTCGAGGTAGACAAGTTGTTGTTCCCTGCAGACTTCTTCGTGATGGACACGGGGCAGGACAAGGACGCAGCGCTAGTGATGCTAGGAAGGCCATTCGACGGGGAGAGGGTCGGATTCAACATTGATGATTCGAAGAGACACCCTCCAGATGGGAACCCCGAGTGCTCAAGGGAGGTGAGCGAACCAAGTTGAGGGTTGAGAGTAGTATGTCGAGCCACGACAATAACTAAGGCGTTGTCCGGGAGGCAACCCGAGGTATGCATTTCTTTTCCTGTCTTTTCATCCCTTATTTTTGCATTTGTGTGTTTTGCTTTTGTTTTTGTTTTCTTTTGCTTCGTACTAACCTGTAGGGAGGAGACCGGATGCCAATTGAAGAAGGTGTTACCCATACCAATGTAAGTCTCCTATTGCCCTGCACCAATTTAAAAAAAATCCGAAAAAACATTAAACGGATTAAAAAAAAACAAGTTTTACCGAAGGCCAGCTGTCCGAGTTCCCCATGGAGAGATGGTGCGCATCATGTTGTCTAGGAAGATACATTAGCCCCACACTTAATTTTGGCAACGATGATGGCCCTACAATTGACAGCTGAGGAGGAAGAGGAACACCAAGGCCCACACCACGATTACATCTGGGCCCATTTTTGTGTTCGTTGAAGGCCATGCAACCCCGTTCCCTTGTTTACCACTTCTCACCACAGTGGTCCCTTTTGGTTGCATGGTAGGAGTTGATTGAGTTGAAGGCCGTGCAGCCCTGCTTTCCTTGATAACCACTACACATTACAGTGGTTCCCTTTGGTTGCACGGTAGAGATGAGTTGAAGACCCGCTGCAACACCAGAGACTTGAGCTTATATGGTATACCGCCAGCAACAACTTCAGTGTCCAAGCCAACTCGGCAACGTTTGTGAGTTATTTTTTGCTTTTCCATGTGCTTCTATTCTTTTTGTCTTTCATTTCATTGAGGACAATGCAATGTTTAAGCATGGGGGAGGGTTTTATACTTGCTACGTCGTTAAGGAGAAAAGAAAAAGCCAAAATTTGAAAAAAGGCAAAAATAGAAATCCTGGGATAAGTCGAAAACCCGAAAGGGCAACTTATGCAATAAGCAGGTGGCTTGGACCAGCATTAGGCTGGGGTAATATGAGGTCAAGAGTGATGTGAGTATATTGTGAGCCCATCTATTGAAAAATAAAATGAGTGGCTTGGTGAAAACCCGAAAGGACGCCTTGGCAAAATGAGTGAAAAGAAGAAGAGTGATTTTTAGGAATCATCATTTTACCTGGCGTGGTGACATAAGAAGAGGAGATATAAGCAGGATTCGGGTAGGTCACTCTGGGAGATATAAGGATATAGATGGGAGACTAGGATTAGTTTATATTTCACTCTATGGTGTTCAGGATAAGCTTGGGGGAAGTACTCTGCTTTCCTTTTAAGCTTGATTGTGTGTGGTGTTGTTTTGGTTGTTGTTGTGTTGTGTTGTGCTTATTGTGTTGGTGCCTGGAGTTTATTGTTAGGTGAAATTCTTAGAGGGATTGAGTTTTCTATGCTTCCTGAAACCTTGGGGATTGATTGGAGGAGTAGGCTTACTTTAGCTTACTCGAGGACGAGCAAGGTTTAAGCATGGGGGATTTGATCAGCTCTATTTTGTAGTGCTTATCTAGGATTTGTTACCGGTATTAAGGGTGCCATTTGTAGGGATTTAGAGCACAACTGTGGAGTAGGGAGTTGGAGAGAAGAAGTGTGGATATGGTGGTTTGGAGGAGCTAATTGAAGACATCCAGAAGACGAGGAGAAGACCACCTGAGGAGACCAAGGAAATAGAAGGAATAGGCCACACAACGAAGGAGAGAGAGGCTGTCGTGACCAAGGGCAAAGACAAGAGGCAGCCGCGGCGAGAGGCGAACAACGGAGCAGAAATGGCATTTTCCGCGACCGCGGAAAATTAGCCGTGGCCGCGGAAAATTCCGCCAGCAGATTACATCGAGGGCTCACATCTAATTTCCGCGACCGCGGATTTGGTGCCGCGGCCGCGGAAGCACACGGAGCGGAGTCCGAAGGAATTTCTGAAGTTTTGTTCTTTTATTCTTTTCCGATTTTTATTCTTTTATATTTTCGAACTTTATACTTTATTTCCTTTTAGATGAGGTTTGTGATCTTGGGCTTTAGGTTAAGTCTATTAACCTAAATTCCACAGTCTCCATTCATCATCATCGACATTCTCTATTACATAGTATTTTTCCATTCAGTATTATGTTTTCCAAGACTATGAGGAGCTAAGCACCCTTTTGCTTAGTCTGACAATTAAAGCTTTTCGTATGACTTGATTGTGAGGTTACTTCTCTATTTCTTATTCCTTTGGATTATATATTTTCTCTTGCGCTTATTCCTATTGATTGTTATTGATTTGACTAGATTGATCACCTAGTTGACATTAGTAATTATCTATTGCTAGGGTTTGGATATTTCGAGTTGAGATTCCTTATCTATTGTAGCATCCATGATATTCTAGGACTAGTTGGACTAGATTATTATGAAAGAGAATTGACTATGTGCTAAATGCTGTGAAAGATCGGTGTTGTATGTATCCTGGTTTGATCCTATGCTTTATGCTGCTATTGTTCTAAATCTTGATAGTTTCTCGTGCGTTCAATAGTAAGGATTGCTAGAACTAGTTGGGCTAGTAACTATTTAAGAATAGGGACAGGAATAATCATAGGAAAGGAATAGAGATGACCTAGGATCGATCAATCATATAAAAAGTGGATATTTGTTTGGCTAAGTGTTTTTCCTTTATTGATTACAATCTTTGCTTTGTTTGTTTTGTTTACTTGTTTTCCAAGAAATCAACCCCCCCCCCCCCCCTTGTTACTTTGCATGCTAATCAACATTAAGAGAAAACAACTCCTCCCTGTGGGATCGACCCTTGCTTACCCAGACTACTAGTTTAGGTTTGTTAGGATTTATTTTGACCAGGTGACATGACTAAAACCTGCCTGTCACCCAGCTATAAGGAGTAATGCCCTCCTATATAACTGAAACAAACAATCAAGGTTTAAGATGGGACGATCACCATCCAGTTGTGGCCTTGAACCAACGTAAGGTCACACCCTCACGTGGTTGGGTGAGGCAATCATCACCCCGGTCCAGCTATAAGGAGTAATGCCCTCCTTATAACCGAAACAAATAATCAACCAACAACAACCAACAATTAACCGACAATCAACGGCAACCGACAACTACAACCAATGGCAACCAACAACTACAACCAATGGCAACAATAACCCACGGTCACAGCTAACAACAACAACAAACAACGACGACTAACTACAACCAACAACAACCGCATAATGATCCACATAAATCAACCACAAAACCAGTAGCCAAACAAACTACCAATATCCAACAATAAACCAATAGTCAACAAACAACCAATATTCAAACAACAAAACCAATAGCCAAGAAACAACAAATATCCACACATTCAACCATTTAATTCTATGACTACTAATCTAGATCAAAACAGCGGACAAATGCATAAACCATTACTGAAAATGATAATATACAAAAATAATCATTTTAAAAGAGATAGGGAAGAAGAAAGAGCAAGAATCATCTTGCCTTAAACTTAACGTCAACGACCCTAGAAATTCACCCACTCCATAAAATAATCTCGGACGAACCTGCGACGACAAACCGAACAATTCCCTGCATTAATTTAACACATACCATGCCCTTACTTGCAACCCCCAAATCAGCCCCCAAATCAGTCCCCAAATCAGTCTAAAATCAGTCCAAAACTTCCAAAAATTGAAATCAAACACCCAACATATACATACCAATTTCTCAGCCAATTCAAAACTTCATGGTTGCGCAAACTCCCTTCAATTTCCAACTAATTCTGCTCAAAGTTGGAATTCAATTAATTACTAACTTAATACCCCAAAATCAGATCGAGAAGGTGTCGTTCAACAATAATTTCACAGCTGCAATTACCTCGTCATCGGCCTTACTTTCGACGCCAGGACCGGGCTTCACTTCGCCGGAGGTGCAGCAGCAGCAGTGGCTCTCTACCAGTCGCGCAGAAGACCGGGCTCGACGGAGGTCGCACAGCAACACGAGCTCCCACTCTAGCAACCCGTCGCACGGTCCAAACCAGGGGAGGAAGGTGGTTGCGGTCGCTCTCACCGGCGGAAGGACCAGCGAAATGGACGGGAGGAAGGCAGGAGGCGGCTCTCTCTCTCCCTCTTCGTTGTGCTCTCCAAAAGAAGAAGGCAAGGTTTTCCTTTTTGACCACTTTCTGCCTTTGTTGACTAAAAGAAAACACACAATTCTACCTTGAAGAATATATAATATAATAACCATTTTAATCTAAAGTGGGGTATTTCATTCTCCCCTCCTTATAGGAGTTTCATCCTCGAAATTAAGATCAAAATAAGTTCGGGTATCGCTCTCTTATAACCGACTCCAGTTCCCATGTCTCTTCCGTTGTACCGTGCTTAGACCATAAAACTTTTACCAAAGAAATGACCTTATTCCTCAACTTCTTTTGTTCAACAGCAAGAACTTTTACGGGTGATTCTTCAAATGTGCCATCATGCTGAAATTCTATCTCCTCAAACTTCAGAACATGAGTCGGGTGATACACGTCTTTCCTCAACTGTGACACATGAAACACATCATGTATTCCACTCATTCTCGGCGGCAACGCTAATCGGTAAGCTACAACGCCAACTCTCTTCAAAACATCGAAGGAACCAACATAACGAGGACTCAACTTCCCTCGTTTCCCAAATCTGAACACTCCTTTAGTCGGTGAACTTTAACAAACACGTGATCCCCAACATTGAATTCTAAGGGTCGTCTATGAAAATCTGCATACGACTTCTGTCTGCTCTGAGCTGACAACAATCTTTGACGAATCACCTCAATGTCGTCCTTAGTCTTCTGCAAAAGTTCGGGAGCAACTAAAACGACATCGGTCATATCATCCCAACACAATGGCGATCTATACCGACGACCATACAGAGCCTCACAAGGTGCCATATTTATCAACGCATGCCAACTATTGTTGTGCGTACTCCACCAGATGCAGATTGTCTTCCCGATTCCCTGGCCACTCCAAAGCGCAAGCTAGAAGCATATCCTCCACGGTTTGGATTGCTCGAAGCATATCTCAGTAGTGTCCCCATTTCCGTATGCAAGGACTTCTAAAAACGAGACACATATCGTCCATCTTTGTCAGACACAATAGTCTAGGGAACGCCATGCATTCTAACTAATCATCGAGAACAATTCAGCTAACCTTTCTGGTCCCAAGTAATCTTGATAGGTACAAATTGTGAAGACTTTGTTAACCGATCTACAATGACCCATATAGCATCGTTTCCTTTTCGTGCTCTAGGAAGACCAACAACAAAGTCCATTGCGATGTCCTCCCACTTTCATTCAGGGATAGGAAGCGGTTGAAATTCTCCAGCTGATCTCTGGTGCTAAATCTTAACTGGTTGATATGTCAAACACCTCGACACGTACTCAACAACTTTTCGCTTCATGTCACTCCACCCATAACTTTGTCTCAAGTCCTTGTACGTCTTACTGGCTCTAGGATATACAGAATATGCAAAAGAATGACCTTCCTTGAGAATCAACGCTCCGAGTTCCTTGTCAACTGGCACACATAGTCGATTCTGAAATCGTAATGTTCCATCCTCATGAAGAAGAAATCCGGGCGCCCTTCCCTAAGCAATCTCACTGCATATCTTACTCAACATTCCATCGCATTCAGCTGCGTCCGTTCCTTCCCAAACCAATTTCAATTTCAAATCTCACTAATTCTTGATGCAGTTCCGGCTGAACTGTCAGGCAAGCAACCCTATGCTCTGGAGTTGACTTCCTACTCAAGGCATCTGCTACCACGTTGGCCTTTTCAGGGTGATAGTGTATGTCTACATCAAAATCCTTAATCAATTCCAGCCACCATCTTTGTCTCATGCTCAACTCTTTATGAGTAAAAATATACTTCAAGCTCTTGTGATCAGTGAAAATTGGACAACTTAACCCGTACAAGTAATGTCGCCAAATCTGAAGGGCAAAGACTACAGTTGCAAGTTCAAGATCATGCGTAGGATAATTCACCTCATACGGTTTGAGCTGACGAGAAGCATATGCAATAACCTTCCCATTCTGCATTAGAACGCAACCCCGACCTTGCTTAGAAGCATCACTGTAAACGGCAAACCCTTCTATTCCCTGCGGTAAAGCTAACATTGGCGCACTAGTCAAACGCTTCTTGAGTTCTTCGAAACTCTCCTGATATCTCTTGTCCCATTCAAACTTCTTAGTCTTACGTAACCTACCACAATCCGCCTGTAGTAACCGGCCAGTCCGAGAAAACTCCTAAATTCCTTAACATTCTGAGGTTGTTTCCAATTCGTTACTGTTTCTGTTTTCTGCGGATCTACCATCACACCCTTGCTAGGGATCACATGGCCAAGAAATGCCACATTAGGTAACCAAAAGTCACACTTTGACAGCTTTGCAAATAGTTTATGTCGCCTCAACACTTCATGTACAACTCTGAGGTGAGTCTCATGGTCCTCCTTACTCCGAGAGTATACTAAAATATCATCAATGAAAACCACTACAAAGCGATCCAAGTACTCTCTAAAACATCGGTTCATTAAGTCCATGAAAACCGCGGGAGCATTAGTCAACCCAAAAGGCATCACCACCAATTCATAGTGACCGTACCTTGTTTTGAAGGCAGTCTTGTGAATATCCTCATCTCGAATCCTAAGCTGATGATACCCTGATCTCAAGTCAATCTTTATAAATACTGTAGCTCCTTGCAATTGATCCAACAAGTCATCAATACGAGGGAACGGATACTTATTCTTGACTGTCACCTTATTCAACTCCCTACAGTCGATACAGAGTCGAAGGGAACCATACTTATTTTTAACAAACAACACATGCGCACTCCAAGAAGATGCACTTGGCCTAACAAAGCCTCACTCAACCAACTCCTCTAACTGCTTCCTCCATTCTAGCATAACACACATAACCGGCACAACCTTGTCTTAACAGTTTTACAGTTGTCGTCGCACTAATAATTCTGCTAGAGTCTCTAGGATCATGATCCTCAAACACATGCACTAAACCCTTATATGTTGTTACGGTAACTGTCTTCTTCCTGTAGTCACAGGCGCATTCTACTCCTCAACCCAGCCGAACCCATTGTTGTGAAATCTCACTTCTTCGGTGTAGACTGAGTCTTCTGTTTCTTACCGCCTCAAGCATCAATAGTCTGATTAGAATCATCTATAGCAGTCTCCATGATCAAGCACTCATCAATATACTGCTCAAGGGTCGCACAACTATGCTTCGCCATCAAAGGTTTTATCTCCGAATACAACCATCTATGAAAGTGCTTAATCTTGTCTTTCTCATCTGTTGAATTCCTTAGGTTTTGATGGTAACAAACACTCAACTAATATGTGTACCAAGTGTTTCAGGGACAAGGAAAGTTATCCCAGGGAGCTTTGCAGCAAAGGATCTCAGAGGGAACAAAGTCCTGTCAAGTGCTTTGTTACCTCTCAAGGAACTGAAGTGACGGACCAGATCAAGGCTGCAAAAGGAAAGAAGAAATCCAGTGTGTTGAATTAAGGAAACAAATCAAGAAGCACACGCGGTAAAGGATGAATACTTCGGCTCCAAGGATCAAGCCGGATTGCGCGAAGATATGGAGAGAGAAAACCCGATTGTGTTATCCTAGGAATATTTCCTAAGATAAGGCAATTGGAGAGAGAAGAAGAATATTCTTCCGATTGGATTAATTAAGGAACTCCTTCCTTAATTAATATAATCGGTTGGGATATTATTCTTCCAACAAAATCATATCTTTTGTAATCCGATTTTAGAATATCCTATCTTGTTATGATTAGGGTTTAGCCGAGTTGTATTTAAGTGAAGTGAGGATTCATTTCTTATGTACGGCTTTGAACGACGAAAAAAAAAAGAGAACGAAAAAGAGAAAGAAAAAAAGTGAGGTGTGTGTAAGTCTTTGAGGGTTGAGTTCGATTCATCGTTGTAGAAGAGTCTTCGAGTCTAGCTGGTTGTTTAGAGGTCGAAGTCCAGGATACAAGTGTAATCGAATAAGAAATCAATAAGACAAGTACACGCTTCAAAATCCTCTCAAGCGGAAGCTTGAAGGTAGTGGTTTTTCCTTGAGAAACTAGTTTTGCTAATCAGGGTTTCCACTATACATCGTGAGTTTGTTCGTTATCTTTCTTGCTATATTAAATCCGCTGCAACTTCTGTGGGAACAAAGCTTTTGTTCTCTCAGACGTAACTCTAACGAACCAATAATTGGTATCAGAGCCTGGTGTTCTAGATTGTTTTCGTTACAGAATTTGCAGGAAAGATGTCGTCGTCAAGCAATGCAATCGGTGATTCATTCTGGAAGCCACCAATTCTGAAGGTCGGTGAATATGACTGGTTGGTGGAGCAAATTGAGTCCCACATTTATTCCCTTGATGGACAGATCTGGAGAGTCATTGAAGTTGGACCTTTGGCTATCAAAAATGAGAAGGATGAGACGAAGCCAAAACCAAAGGTCGACTACACCGATGATGACTGGAAGAAGTTGGAGAAAAACAACAGGGCCAAGAAGATCCTTCACATGGCTCTTCTTCCCTCCGATCTCAAGAAAATCATGAGCTATAAGACTGCCAAGGAGATCTGGGATGTCTTGAAACGCCTTTATCAAGGAAATGAAGATGCCAAGAAGAACAGGATTCTCTCTCTGATAAAGGAGTACGACCAAGTCTCTCAGGGAAAAGATGAACACATTCAGGAGTACTACTCCAGATTCCAGGGGCTAATTGGTCAGCTTCAGTTCCTTGGTGAAGCAATGCCAGACTGGAAGCTGACTCACCACTTCATGCAAGGCCTCAACTCTCAGTGGGATGCCATTGCTCTTGCTCTCTACTCTCAGATAGATGTCAAGACTCTTACCATGGAAGAGGTTGTTGCTAAGCTGGAAAGCAACGCCTCTGTCTATAATCACAAGCTGAACAAGAAGGGAGAGGAGAAGGCGAAGAGCATTGCCTTAAAGGTGGAAAGGGCATTTGACTTGTCCCAAGTCGAAGATGAAGATGGTGATGAAGATGTTGCGCTCATCACAAGAGCCATGAGGAAGATATGGTCTCGAAACAAGGATTCGTCGAGTTCCTCTTAAGGGAACAGAGATCTAAAAGATTTGGTGTGCTACCACTGTCAGAACAAGGGACATATGGCCAGAAACTGCTTCAAGAAAAAGGCAGGAATGCCTCCAGCAAATGAAGGGAAGCAGGCAATGGTTGCCACCTGGGGAGACTCAGACTCAGATGACGAAGATTCGTCACACTCCAGGGATGTCTGCTTGATGGCCATTGAAGAACCAAATGAATCAAAGGGAGAGGTACTCAACGATGAGGTAACTGAATCTGATCTAGTATCAAGCTTAAAAACAAATCTAAAGAGACCTTGATATCTCTCATTAAGAAACTTGTTCATGAGAATAGTGTTTTCAGTGAGCAAATCGAAGAGAAAGATGAATCGATCTCAGGTTTGATCGAAGAAAATCAGGGTTGGGAAGACAAAGTGCTTAGACTTGAGAAAGGTTCATCCTCCTCTTCAAACTCTTGCACTGGGTGTCCTAAACTCACTGAAAAGATTACGTCTCTGGAGTCCTCTGTTTCCTCACTCGAGGCTGAGTCATTAATGTTGAAACTAGGAAATGTAAAACTTTCTAGTGATCTAACCAAACTCAGTGAGGAATAGAAGGACAAGCCAAAAGGTATTGTCTTTGTTGCAGCCAAGAATGAAAAGAAGACTGAGTCAAAGGAAGTACCTCGCTTTGGGATTGGCTATCAACCCAAACTTCCTGTCAATGGCACCAAGCAAAAAGGCTCCAAAGTCGAAGGAAAACAGCATGTAAAAGAAAAAGGGGACAGTTCCTCCGGAGGGAACAAAGGCAAAGACTGTTCAAACTCGACTGAGGAGGGCAAGGCTTGGTACCATGGACAGAAGGCTCATTCCATCTGGTTGAAGCAATCTCAAAGCAGTAAGTCCAATAATATTGATTTTCATTCAAGGATTGCTAACAAAACAATTTGGCCTGGAAAGAGCAAGTATGCAGATCTGAAGTGCCATAGGGTTTGTTGGTATTGCGGACACTCTGGTCACTACAAGCAAGAGTGCCTTCTGAAGCAACACAATGAGGAGATTGCTCGCACTACTAGAGAGCAAATGAATGTTGAACCTCCTAAGATTAGATATGTTGCTCCTGTGCCCAGAAAGCATAAGCTTGTCTGGGTTCGCAAAAACTAACTCTTTCTATAAAGGCTGAAGTGAGGAAGGTTCCCGGTATTTCGATTGTGATTGCTAAAGTTACCTGACAGGGAACAAAGGATGGCTCACCTCGCTTCAACAGGCCTCCGGGGGTTCAACAACCTTTGGATTTAAGGGTAAGGGAAGAGTTTGTGGTCTCGGTAAGGTAAGGTTTTCTAACCATATTACTGTGGATCATGTGACACTCATGAATAACCTCAGATTTGATCTTTTTAGCGTGGCTCAACTGTGTCAAAACAAGAAAATAGGGTAGTCTTTACCACTGATGATTGTTATATTGAGTGCATAAGTACAGGGAAAATTCTACTGAAAGGGATCTGCGACAACAACGTCTACAATGTTGATCCTGCTTTTGTCCCTGAGAAGGAACTATGTCTGTCGTTCATTGTTGGGACAATAGATCTGTGGCATAAGAGAATCTAAAACTGTAGGAGAAGCATTGAAGGATCCTGACTGGTTAAACGCCATTCAAGAAGAGCTCCATCAGTTCAAAAGGAACAAGGTTTGACGGTTGGTTCCTCGACCAAGGAACAGAACGGTGATAGGAACAATGTGGGTGTTCAGAAACAAGCTGGATGATCAAGGTCAGGTCACAAGGAACAAAGCAAGGCTGGTGGTAAAAGGTTACAACCAGCAGGAAGGAACAAAGCTTCACAGGTTCGCTTCGTTATCTCACTGCAAGTAGACCTGATATTATGTATAGTGTATGTCTATGTGCTCATTTTCAGGCTGATCCCAAAGAGACACACCTCAAAGCAGTGAAGAGGATTTTGAGATACTTGAAGGGAACAGATGATCCATGTCTGTGGTATCCAAGGGGTGGAAACTTTGATCTAGTTGGATACACAGACACTGACTTCGCAGGGAACATAGTGGACAAAAAATCTACATCCGGAATGGCTCAGTTCCTTGAGCCGTGCTTGGTTTCCTGGGGTCAAAGAAGCAGAATTCAGTTGATCTGTAAACTGCAGAAGCCGAATTCATAGCCGCCGCTGCTTGTTGCACTCAACTCGTATGGATTAAACAACAACTCAGCGACTATGGTATTCTTCTTGACTTTATTCACATGCTTTGTGACAATACTAGTGCAGTAAATATCTCTAAGAATCCTGTGCAACACTCACGTACCAAGCATATCGAGATAAGACATCACTGTGAGGAGAAAGGGTTGGTGTCCATGGACTTTTGTGGAACCAGGGATCAGATCGCCGATATTCTCATTAGGGCACTAATTGGGGAACCCTACACTCAGTTCCATACGAAGCCTGGTTTGTTCCCTTCACTATATGTCTATCTCTTATGTTCCCTCGATGATTGGCTAAATTACATGGTAAAGTGTGAAAGGTTAATCATCATGTCTTGGTCTGTATTTCTTCTCTTGATCATTAGTTGAACGACTTGCTTAGACTCATGCTAATACTTTACTTATGTGCAAAATCTCATGCATGTTTTTCTATGCTATCTTGTTAATACATGGTTCAGCTTTCTTTCGGCCCAAAAGAGTCAACTTGATGCATTGATCTCTCATTATAAGCCCAAATGATTGTTGACTCTGCAGCTTACCTTAGCCATCATACTTGATGCTTCCTATGAGCCCCTCTAATCATCCACATCTAGGAGCCTCTCATTCATGATTAAACATTATTAAAAATTCTCGTATATGTTTATGTGTGATGTTCTTTGTACCCTCTCTGGTAACATTACCCCCGCATCACACTCCTCTACTTTTTCGGAAAGTCGAGAATACGAATTGTCGCCTCTGTGGTCTGTGGCTGGGATTTGACAGGTATGATGTGTAATGATGGCTTACAACTGCTTGAGAAGTGTCCGTGCATAAAAGTTGATGTGGTGGTTGCGTGATGGTTGTTGCGCTTGAGATTTTGTGGGCTTTGATGGATTTGGACAGAATCTTTTACAAGATCTATTTTTGGAAGATATCTTATTGGCTGTGATCTTTGGTAAAAGAAGGAAAGAAGAAGATTGGGATCATTATCCTTAATACTTGAAAAGATATGAAAAAAGATTCTTGTGTTTTCTCCCCTCCTATCTATGGCGTTCTCTGCAAAGTTGTCATGTTACTCCCGTGTGCTGTTTCAAAAAAAAAAATGGAACACCACAGGGAACACAAAGAGGGGACAAATGAATCTTTCTTCTACCGGCGGTTGGATGCTAGTAAGATACACAAGAAGCAGTTTGTGTTGCAAAAAGGTGATGGTTGGGTCTGAAGGGGAACAGATCTGCGAAGGGCCGTGAAGAGTTTGTCTCGCGCAATATCATTGATTGGCAGAACAACAAAGGCGACTTATGGAGGATGTGCGTGCTCTAACGGCTACTCATACTCCGGATCCCTCTACAGGCACCAGTGGTACTTGATTCGTCGTTCTCTGGCTAACCAATCCCTCTTTTGTTCACTAGCACATTTATCCCTTACTGCTTGATTTTCCTTGTCTCTGGCTCATGTGTTTCCATTGACTGGCATGTTGATCATATGTGTTATCTTTGCTTATTTTGTAGTTGTCTTTACATGCAGTCTATGTTTGTGCGTTTCAATCTAATGCAAAAGGGGGTGTTGCTCATCTTGATGTGGTCATTTTCTCTCTATCTCCTTACCTATGTTTTTGATGATGCCAAAAGGGGGAAAATGACAGGTAGCTTTGGTTAAGGGGGAACAGAACATGGTTTCATATGTTGCTGAGTTGAGGGGGAACTAACTGTGTCTTAGTGGGAAACTTTCATGTCATATTTGTCTTTTTCTAGTTGGTATATGCTTTCTTGTTAAGGGTGTTTATCACCATCAAAAAGGGGGAATTTGTTGAATTCCTTAGGTTTTGATGGTAACAAACACTCAACTAATATGTGTACCAAGTGTTTCAGGGACAAGGAAAGTTATCCTAGGGAGCTTTGCAGCAAAGGATCTCAGAGGGAACAAAATCCTGTCAAGTGCTTTGTTACCTCTCAAGGAACTGAAGTGACGGACCAGATCAAGGCTGCAAAAGGAAAGAAGAAATCCAGCGTGTTGAATTAAGGAAACAAATCAAGAAGCACACGCGGTAAAGGATGAAGACTTAGGCTCCAAGGATCAAGCCGGATTGCGCGAAGATATGGAGAGAGAAAACCCGATTGTGTTATCTTAGGAATCTTTCCTAAGATAAGGCAATTGGAGAGAGAAGAAGAATATCCTTCCGATTGGATTAATTAAGGAACTCCTTCCTTAATTAATATAATTGGTTGGGATATTATTCTTCCAACAAAATCATATCTTTTGTAATCCGATTTTAGAATATCCTATCTTGTTATGATTAGGGTTTAGCCGAGTTGTATTTAAGTGAAGTGAGGATTCATTTCTTATGTACGGCTTTGAACGACGAAAAAAAGAGAGAACGAAAAAGAGAAAGAAAAGAAGTGAGGTGTATGTAAGTCTTTGAGGGTTGAGTTCGATTCATCATTGTAGAAGAGTCTTCGAGTCTAGCTGGTTGTTTAGAGGTCGAAGTCCAGGATACAAGTGTAATCGAACAAGAAATCAATAAGACAAGTACACGCTTCAAAATCCTCTCAAGCGGAAGCTTGAAGGTAGTGGTTTTTCCTTGAGAAGCTAGTTTTGCTAATCAGGATTTCCACTATACATCGTGAGTTCGTTCGTTATCTTTTTTGCTATATTAAATCCGCTGCAACTTCTGTGGGAACAAAGCTTTTGTTCCCTCGGACGTAAATCTAACGAACCAACATCATCCTTGACAATAGCAATAGTATACGACAACTTCCTATAGAATCGTCAGTTACTAGACTACCTGCATCTACCCCTTGACGATAAGCCCGAGGGCCTCGTCCTCTTCCTCGACCTCAAACACGTCCCGCTTCACGGGGCATACGTAATATAGTTACTCATCAATACTAAACATCGCATATAAAACTTAATAAACACAAACTTACCTTGGAGTAACAGCAAGGGCCTCCGATCACACGATTGTTTCACAATTTTAGAGAAATATTCTTTTCCACGTCAAACATTTGAAAAACGTTTTCGAATGTAAAGGCTCTGATACCAATTTTTGTAACACCCCGAACCAAAGGTATTACAGTGTCATAGATCCGAAGGTCTATAAGACGATTTTAGAAAAAAGAAAACCCAAAACACTTCCAAATACACAAAAGTTATCAACATCAAAATCCCTGTTTCAAGTTTGAAACAACCTTTAAACCTTACATCAAGTTCAATATATCAATTTATATCCAAATAAACGGGTAGTCAATACAACATTTTCAAATCCGATGCAACACTAAATCTTTAACGGTGAAGACGAATCTGTGATCAAGATCCCCCTTGCTACCGCCGAACCTGCAAAGACTAGTTGACTGGTGGACCCGATACACCAGCCAACCGCGGAAACATAAACCGAGGTTGGTTAGTCTAATGAAAGACTAGCAAGAATCATCAAGCAAAAAACAGTAAAACACAGGAAAGAATTATCATACCATCCAACCAACGCCAATTAACAACACATCAAAAATATATATATTACTACTATTACGTAACCGGTATTTAACCAATCCTATGCAACTCACTAATGTACTAAAAACATCTAATCCCAATCTCAACCACATCGAAAACATAACCGGGTGAGACTATCATCACCCTACGTAAACATACTATCCAACTCACTAGTGTACTAATACATCCAATCCAATCTCCACCTCAGTGAGAGCATAAGCGGGTGAGACGATCATCACCCTAAGTAAACATACTATCCATGGATAGACTAAAGATGGGACGATCACCATCCGGTTGTGGCCTTGAACCAACGGAGGTCACACCCTCACGTGGTCGGGTGAGGCGATCTTCACCCCGGCACAGCTATAAGGAGTAATGCCCTCCTACATAACTGAAACAAACAATCAAGGTTTAAGATGGGACGATCACCATCCAGTTGTGGCCTTGAACCAATGTAAGGTCACACCCTCACGTGGTCGGGTGAGGCAATCATCACCCCGACCCAGCTATAAGGAGTACTACCCTCCTTATAACTGAAACAAATAATCAACCAACAACAACCAACAATTAACCGACAATCAACGGCAACTGACAACTACAACCAATGGCAACCAACAACTACAACCAATGGCAACAATAACCCACGGTCATAACTAACAACAACAACAAACAACGACAACTAACTACAACCAACAACAACCGCATAATGATCCACATAAATCAACCACAAAACCAATAGCCAAACAAACTACCAATATCCAACAACAAACCAATAGCCAACAAACAACCAATATTCAAACAACAAAACCAATAGCCAAGAAACAATCAATATCCACACATTCAACCATTTAATTCTATGACTACTAATCTAGATCAAAACAACGGACAAATGCATAAACCATTACTGAAAATGATAATATACAAAAATAATTATTTTAAAAGAGATAGGGAAGAAGAAAGAGCAAGAATCATATTGCCTTAAACTTAACGTCAACGACCCTAGAAATTCACCCACTCCATAAAATAATCTCGGACGAACCTGCGATGACAAACCGAACAATTCCCTGCATTAATTTAACACATATCATGCCCTTACTTGCAACCCCCAAATCAGCCCCCAAATCAGTCCCCAAATCAGTCCAAAACTTCCAAAAATTGAAATCAAACACCCAACATATACATACCAATTTCTCAGCCAATTCAAAACTTCATGGCTGCGCAAACTCCCTTCAATTTCCAACTAATTCTGCTCAAAGTTGGAATTCAATTAATTACTAACTTAATACCCCAAAATCAGATCGAGAAGGTGTCGTTCAACAATAATGTCACAGTTGCACTTACCTCGTCATCGACCTTACTTTCGACGTCGGGACCGGGCTTCACTTCGCCGGAGGTGCAGCAGCAGCGGCGGCTCTCTACCAGTCGCGCAGAAGACCGGGCTAGACGGAGGTCGCGCAGCAACACGAGCTCCCACTCTAGCAACCCTTCGCACGGTCTGAACCAGGGGAGGAAGGTGGTTGCGGTCGCTCTCACCGGCGGAAGGACCAGCGAAACGGATGGGAGGAAGGCAGGAGGCAGCTCTCTCTCTCTCCCTCTTCGCTGTGCTCTCCAAAAGAAGAAGGCAAGGTTTTCCTTTTTGACCACTTTCTGCCTTTGTTGACTAAAAGAAAACCCACAATTCTACCTTGAAGAATATATAATATAATAACCATTTTAATCTAAAGTGGGGTATTTCAGATTCGATGTCCAGCATCTTTCACCTCTAAATGCTCCTTTGGAGCTTCATGGCAAACTTGATCCTGCTATAGGTCCTTTGTTTCCTGATCCTTTGCTTTACCGTCGTCTCATCGACAAACTCAACTTCTTAACTCATACGCGACGGGACATTACCTTTATTGTCCATTATCTAAGCCAATTCTTACAAACCTCTTGCCAACCTCATCTTGATGCCGCTATACACACCATGTGTTATCTCCTCGGCACTGCTGAGTTAGGTATTTTGTTGTCTTATTTTCTTGATTTTTGCCTCACTGCATATTGTGATGCTAATTGGGCCTCTTGCCCTCATTCTCATACATTTGTCAGTGACTACATTGTATTATGTAGGGCTAGTCCTATTTCATGGAAATCAAAGAAACATTAGATTGTTTATCTTTCCTCTGTCGAAGCATAGGTTCGCTCAATGAGGCGAGTGTATGTTGAGCTTGCGTGGTTCACTCGCTTGTTGCACGAGCTCAACGTTGAAGGAATCACTCATATTGCACTTTAAAATTACAATCAAGCTTCCATCTACATCGCTCTCAATCCCGTTTATCATGAACAAACCGAACACATCAACATTGAATGTCATTTTGTCAGGGAAAAGCTTCTTGAAGGCCTCATTTCCCTTTTACCTATTCCCACCAAATTCCAACTTGATGATATATTAACTAAGTCATTTATTGTCACCAGCATCATGATTTCATGGTCAAATTGGGTGTACGTGTAGCTTCACCTACCCTCCAATTTGAGGGGGGTTGATAGAGTTCTATGAGGGGAGTTCTCCTTTTCTTCCATTTGGTTGTTAGTTACTTCTTGTATAGAGTATCACAATTGTAACTGATTAACCCTATCAAATGAAAATCTGAATTTCCACTTTGATGTGCCCCTTGTCAAGGATCTCCAAGCTTCAAGGAAAGTTCGTCACCAAAACCCAAGCAAAGTCGTTCTCGGCGCCGGCGTTAGTCTCGCTAGAACAAGCAAGTTTAATTCAGGCGATTGAGGAAATTTTGTGTAAGGGATAAGCAACTGGAATTATTGGATAAACACACCAAAAATGTCCAGAAGAAATGTAGGTTTGATTGAGGATAAACACACCTAAATCTCACTACGCTTTGTTTAGGTAAACTCACCAAAAAAGGACGTCAAACCTAAGACTCTTGAAGCTTTTGCTCTGGGAAAAGCTCAACAAATTTATAAATATTCAACGTTAATAAAATGGTGGCTACAAGCCAACTTAGAAACAAAAACTAAACCCTAATTATATTTCCCAATTAATGACATGCTTTAAAGAGAGGCTCTTGAAGGTCTTGTAAAAACTCAACGCCTTTTGCCTTAAATATTGGATATGTCAAATAGAATCCCATGTTCCGCGTCACTACCAAAAATGAGAGAAAAGGCATGAGCCAATTCTGAGATAGTCTCGTTTTATTGTCTTGACACTGTTGGCGTCGGGGCCTTCTTGACATCCAATGCCATCACCGGGCAAACCTTCAAACTCTCCGACACTTTTGGGGTCCAATGACATGTAGTGATGTCAAAAGTAAGTGGGAGAAGTTTGGCCTCATTTGGAGCTACTTGGCAAGGTGAGCGTCGCAGTCCCTTATCTTGGCCAATGTCCAGCGTCGAGGTGTCTTCTTGAATGAGTGCCATCACTGAGCCATTAAGCACTTGGATCGGTGCCCCCACAGTTCATAAGGTGTCTTTTGATGCCTTCTTGAAGTAGCCTAGCCTGGGTCCTTGTAATAACCCCTTTTGCCTGGGAAGTGTCGAGGTGCTCTTCATTGATCCTAGCCAACGCCCGGGCACCCGATCTTGTGAACGGCACTGTAGGAGTTGGGTAGTATTGCTCTAGTACTCTTGTGCTCCTTTGGACATACACCTCTAATGCCTCATCCTCCTCTAAGATGGCCTCCTTTGGTGACGAGTTGTCTGGAGTGCCTCATTGCCCTAGTGTTAGCGTCGACAGTGGCTTCTCTGCGGCATTTGACTCCTTGGTTCCTAGGCATGGCTTGACCTTGGCATCTTGACCTTGATGTGGCATAGGCAGAGTCACATCATCCTCCCTCCCTTGAAGAGGATTCGACCTCGAATCAACGCGACCTACACCAACAAACGTTAAATAGCAAGGTTTCTCAAAAACGCCTAAGTACACAAAGTTTCTTGCCCTAGCCATGATTGTATGTAGTCTCCTAGAATGCACAAGTATGATTTTGAGAGGGCTACCCTTCTTAATATGGAATCTATCTCCTAGAGTTTCACTTGGATGAATGGCATAGGAATGACTAGACAAAATTCCAAGGAAATAAAAGAGATAAACATGATAGCTTTGGAAGTGTGCCCTTAGACTGATATGTAAAGCATGAGTATTAGGCGTGAAAACACCTTTTATTTTATGAGTGGATTGATCATCTCGTGAGGTTTGAGGGCAATGGATGACTTTATGGCACGGACTTGACTCTTCACGTTGGGTCTAGACGCCTTGTCAATTTCCTTAGCCTTGGCCAACAACATGTGATTGTTAGCCCCGGAGTTGGTGCATATGGCCAACTTCTTGTTGCCTCATTTGCCGTGGCTCTTTTGGTTTCTCCTTTGCTCATTGGCCACGTAGTTGGCCATGATCTCATGAGGCGTCATTGGGTGGAGAGTAAACTTCTTTCTAGCCATGTGGAAGCAATACTCATTGGTGACCCCTTGGTGGATCACCCCTCGGTCATATTGCCACGGCCTCCCAAGTAGCAAGTGGCATGCCATCATGGGAAGCACATCACAAAGCACCTTATCCTCGTAAGCTCCAATGGAAAACCGAATTAAAGCTTGAGTTTGTACCTTGAGAGGAGTGGAGGAATTGAGCCAATTGAGCGTGTAGGGTTGATGGTGAGGTGTGGTCTTGAGGTTGAATCTCTTTACCACATCTTGGTCTATGATGTTGCAACATAAGCCTCCATCAACAATCACACTACAAAGTTTCCCTTGGATGTGACACCTTGTATGAAAAATGGCTTCACGTTGAGAAGACAAGGGTGGCGCGTCACTAGCCACCAAGGTCCTCTTGACCACAAAGCAATCTCCTATGGCCGTTGTGACATGGACCTCTTCTTCTTCTTCATTTTGGGTGTCATCCTCCTCTTCTAGGACTTCCTCTTCATCCTCTGACATATAGTCATCATGCTTATTTAAGAGCACTGGCTTCCTTGTAGGGCAGTCCCTAGCATAATGGCCACGTCCCAAGAACTTGTAGCACTTGACATCTCTAGTGCGAGAGTTGTCCTCCTTTTTGGGGCCTTGGGTAGGCGGCTGGCATTCTCTCTTAGGTGGGGCCTTGGCTAGGTCCGGCTTGTTCTCTTGGCGCCTAGGGGCGGTTGGCAAGGTGTTGGAGCTTGAAGTGGAGCCCCATGGCCGAGAGTTTATGGAACTCTTCCTCCGTTGTAAATTTTGGTAGACTTGGGTGGCATAGTGAAGCACCTCCTCAATTTGCACATGAGCCCAAAACCTTTGCATCTTGACCACTTGGCCAATGTCATGATTCAACCCCGTGGTGAACTTGGACACTAGATAGCCCTCGAGAAAATGAACATTGGAGCGAAACACCAAGTGCTTGAGCTCCTTGTAGAATTCTTCCAGCGTCCGGCTCCCTTGCTTCACTCGCTCCAATTTGACTTGGATTCGGTATTGGAAGTCTTGAGGCACAAATCGGAACCTCATTGCCTCTTTGAACTCCTCCCATGTGGTGATAGGTGGGTAGTTGTGGTAGGATCTCTCATCTTTGTCTTCAAGCCACCAAGAGTAGGCAAAGTCGGAAAAGTGGATAGTGGTAATGGCTACCCTTTGCACATCGGTGTAGCCGTAGTAGTAAAAAACAGCCTCATTTTTTTCCTCCAATCAAGGTAGGCCTCCGGATCCGATGTGCCTGCATAGGGCTGGATGGAGAGCTTGATGCCATAATGTGACTCCCTCTCTTGAGTCCTAGCTCTATCTCATTGGCCAAAGGCAAAGTGCCTAGGCTCTTGCACGTGTGGCGGCATCCTTCGTCCTCTAGCCCCTTCTTGATGTTCTTATTGTTCAAGAGGCACTCTTCGTGGATGCAAGAGGGGACCAGCTGGTGGTTGGTAAGGCCGCCTCATCGTCCTCTTGAGCAAAGGTGGGTTGGTCGGCGCAAATGGCCGCGTCGGCGCTTGGTTGATGGCATCAGGGGAGAATGGGTTCTTCATGTCATCTAAGAGGTGGTTGTGGCCCCTTGAAGGCCGCAAGCTCTCTTGGAACTCTCTTTGCTTGGGTGAGCTTGGCTGGGTTGTGGTGTAACTCCTACGAGGGCTGCCAAGCCTTTGCTCTAGCTTCTCATCCGTCGTTTGTAGGAGGTCCAGCCGAGTCTTTTCGAACAAGGCTTGGATATCCCTAAGCGTGAGAGGCTTGCCCTCACTATCACCGTCCATGAGACCCTTTCCTTTCTCTCCCTGCATTGACATTTCTAACAAAACACAAACAACAACAAAATAAGTCCAAAAATGAATTCACAAGGTAGCGGCAAAAGACCTCCAAGTGGCTTCCTTGTCTTGTCCCTCGCATGGCCTTCTTCTTTCTTCAAAGGCTGGTCTTTTAGTGACTTGTTTCCAAGCCTCTTACAAATCCTCTTAGGCTCACACGCACTTGATCTCGGCGTCCACTAGGAAGTCCTACACAAGCGCTTAAAACCACAAGAAGAAATTCGCAAGCCTTACCGAGCACTAGGGTTTGGGCTCGGAGTGGTGTTTTGGACAAGATGGTTGCACTTTGTTCAATCTCAACTTGTGCATGTAATGCAATTCAAAATATAGATAAGTCACACAAGAAAGCTACTAGGTACTTAGCCCCTTACAAACTCTTGTTTTGGACAAAAAAAACAACTCTTCTTCACTTGCTCTCTTTTTTTCTTGGTTTGACCAATCTTTCTAAGGTCTTCCATTTTGTTTTAGGTTGGGTATTTCTGGTTCAAACCTTTATTTCAAGAGCCCTTTTTTTTTACGTGAGAAAGTTTTTCCATTACAACTTTGACAAAAAATCTAAATGCAAAAGAAACACAACAAGACACTTAACAACTTCGTACACCACTTTTATCTTGGGACTAAGCACATTTCCCGTAACTTATGCTACTTATAATATAGATTGGTCACATAAAAAAACACAAGCAACAAAGACAAAGTGCAACCAAACAAGTGTGGCCAAATATGGTAAGTGGCGGTTGCAAATTTGGGGATTTTAATGCCAAGTTTAATGCATGCAATTCAATGGAATCGACTTGGTTTGATGCTAGCAAATTAATGGGTATTTAAAAGCATACAACGGACACTTTTTCCATAGAACTGGCAGGCAATCGTGGAGAACTTCAAGCAACAAACAAAAGGACAATCGCAAGTGTGGCTAGAAAGTACTCGGCAAAACTATGGCAAAAATTTCTTGAAATTTCAAGAGCGAGGGTTGGATTGATACTTACCTTGAAAGAGGCTTTGATACCAACTGATGTGTCCCTTGTCAAGTATCTCCGAGCTTCAAGGAAAGTTTGTCACCAAAACCCATGCAAAGTCGTCCTCGGTGCCAGCGTTGGTCTACCTAGAACAAGCAAGTTTGGTCTAAGCGTTTGAAGGCGATTGAGGCAATTTTGTGTAAGGGATAAGCAACTGGAATTATTGAATAAAAACACCAAAAATGTCCAGAAGAAACGTAGGTTTGATTAAAGATAAACACACCTAAATCTCACTACGCTTTGTTCGGATAAACTCACCAAACAAGGACGTCAAACCGAAGACTCTTGAAGCTTTTGCTCTAGGAAAAGCTCAACAAATTTATCAATATTCAACGTTAAGAAAATGGTAGTTGCAAGACAGCTTAAAAACAAAAACTAAACCCTAATTATATTTCCCAATTAATGACATGCATTAAGGAGAGGCTCTTGATGGTATTGTAGAAACTCAACGCCTTTTGCCTTCAATATTGGATATGTCAGAGAGAACCCCATGTGTCGCGTCACTACCAAAAAATGAGAGCAAAGGCACGAGCCAATTCTGAGATAGCCTCGATTTCTTGTCTTGACATTGTTGGCGTCGGGGCCTTCTGACATCCAATGCCATCACTGGGCAAACCTTCAAACTCTCCAACACTCCTGGGGTCCAATGACATGTAGTGATGTCAAAAGTAAGTGGGAAAAGCTTGGCCTCATTTGGAGATACTTGGCCTGGTGAGCGTCGGGGTGTCTTCTTGAATGAGTGCCATCACTGAGCCATTGAGCACTTGGATCGACGCCCCACTGTTCATAAGGCGTCTTTTGATGCCTTCTTGAAGTAGTCTGGCCTGGGTCCTTGTAATAACCCCTTTTTGCCTGGGAAGCGTCGAGGTGCCCTTCAGTAATCCTAGCCAGCGCTCGGGCGCCCGATCTTGTGAGTGGCACTGTAGGAGCTAGGTAGTATTGCTCCGACACTCTTGTGCTCCTTTGGACATGCACCTCCAATGCCTCATCCTCCTCCAAGATGGCCTCCTTTGGTGACGAGTTGCCTAGAGTGCCTCCTTGCCCTATTGTTGGCGTCGACGGTGGCTTCTCCGCGACACTTGGTTCCTAGGCATGGCTTGTCCTTGACATCTTGACCTTGATGTGGCACAGACAGAGTCACATCACCTCTCATCTTATTTTCTCTTTGATTTCCGCCATGGAAGAAGGTTGAAGCTCTGCTAGGTTAACAATATACATCAATTCTATACTATGTGTTCATCTATTTAGTGATTCATT
This sequence comes from Rheum nobile, assembly GCA_027886185.1. Lineage (NCBI taxonomy): Eukaryota > Viridiplantae > Streptophyta > Magnoliopsida > Caryophyllales > Polygonaceae > Rheum > Rheum nobile. The sequence continues at coordinate 1,085,593 of WOAB01000481.1, forward strand.
TGTCTTATATTGTGTTTCATTTTGTATTATAGGTTCATTTATTCATCTAAGTGTATATATATCTTATGCCATATTTTCATCATTTTTATGTAAGGTTCTCATACACACCAGCACTTCTGCTAATTGCAAGATAGCCTTAGTTCCGACGCGTAGCTACTTACGGTGTTAAAGTTGCGGGGCTAGAATTATCGAATGGAAAAATCAAATTACAAAAACCTAGGTATTGCTTGCCGGTATACCGTATACTGAAACTGTATTACCGAAAACACTGCCGTCACCATAAACCCATGGCCAAAGCGACTTGAAGACCAATTGCCCGGAAATTAAAGATCCCCTTTACCAAACACTGACGGCAAACACAGCCTGAACCCTTCTTTTTGGTCAATAGTCAACCAGATCTTCAAGATAAAAATTTAAGGAAAGAGTCAAGAGGCGATAGTGAAAGGGGAAAAAATACATCACCCTCAATACAAATGAATCTTACGTTTTACACATGTTTTCAAGCCAACTTCATACGCACCCAAATCAAATAAAATATAAATAAAAAATCACCACCTTCCCAGTCAAAGCGAAATGGACACCCAGGGCCAAATAAACATGAAAATTTTAACTTTGAACACCCTTAAGCTTGGTAAGGAATACCCCAAAGAATTATGGCAAACACCACATAATCAATCAAAAATAGAAACAACAAAGATTACCAATGATGAAAATGAAAAACAAGACCCACAAACAAGCAAAATTATACCATCCATGACCACCAAAGAACCCGCTTATGCTGCAGATTAGGTAGCGCAGATGGCTGGGAACTTTTGCTAGCTCCCCAGGTGGCTTCAGAACACGAACCAAATAGCACACCTACTAGACACTCAACGAATTGGTCTGATGATACCCGCCAATGAGTTGGCTCAGCTCAGAGGCGGAGGAGGCCTTCTCCAATTTCTCCAATTTTCCCAGATATAGGCAGATCAACATACAAGTTCGAAATCATGAAGAGGCGGAGGAGGCCTTCTCCAATTTCTCCTTCTCTATCTCTTGCCGCCTCTGTTCAGCATGCTGGGCAACGCCGTTTGCAAGGGCTTGATATTGGAACTCAAGTGTTCGTGAAAGGTTCTCAAACCTAATAGCATCAGAAGCTTGCAAGACTTGTGTCCAGAACGGCATACATAACAAAAATGAGAGGAAGAAAACCACATGATCAGAAGCTTGTAAGTTGCAAGATTGTAAATTAAATGAAAAAAACATTCACTTTGATACGAGAGCAACAAAAGAATATTCTTTATCATGGGTTTTCATCTTACCTTTTATTGAATCGACAAAGAAGATGAAAGGGTCAACCTCGTCAATTGGGGATTGCAACTCCTCGTCATCGCTGAAATCATCATCAGAGTCTTCGTCATCTTCATCTTCATCTGGCCGGAAAGCCTTGGCCTATACATGTCAAGAACATTCCAGAACTAAATAAACAAGGATGAACATTAAATTTGAATCTGATACGAATACAGACATAATATATAGAAGTCCTTTATACATTTTACAAAACAAGAGAATGATGCCTTATCACAACTTGTACTCGGCTCTTTGACATGTCCCAAGTCGTACCAAAGTTTTATAGCCCATCATCCGGAATCCCATAGCATTACCATCATTATGAAATGGATTAACCTCAATTCCATATTTCACTAAAATAAGTGCATTACTCTCACTAATATGTCAAGTGGAGGTACTGGGATGCGGCATTTTCAATAGGAAGATTTTGGTCCCCATTCCTCCCAAGTCACATTCTATAATGTCATTCTAAATTTTGGGACATGAGTACGTAGTACACACCTGTGCAGCCAACTTTTGAAGCCTGGCGCTATCAGCCTCGTCTCCATCCTCGTCAACTCCCATATCCTGATCAGATCCGTCAACTCCGTCATCATCGTCGTCATCAGTTTGAAAACCATCCATGTCATCATCGTCTTCTGCTTCATCCTCCTTTGCCGCTTCTGCCAATGTAAAAAAAGGTTTTCAGAATGTGGGATCTCATGACTTCATTGTTCTTCTATAGTTTTGTAAGGGATGGTTCAAGATCTCCTGTTTAGGCTCATGAAAAGGGAGTTCATGATGTAATAAAACTCCTGTGTAAATGATATGATTTATCTAACAAAGAAACTACAACGATACAGATATCTAGTTAAATAAACAGAATAATTTTTATTGGAAAATTCACCACATGGTAAGCATAAAGCTTCCGGTCAAGCTTTACGTAAACCTCGTATACCTCAACACTCCCCTCTTCCTATATTCTTTCTTTCTATTCTCACTAGTGTCTTGGAGCTCCTAAATAACAATAGTGGAGAATAATATATAATATAATCTCTAAAAGGCTATGTTTAACATTATGTAGTGCTCAAGGGAACACACTCTTCATTTGGCCAGATGCTTTTATAACATTCTTTGAGTAAAGAGGCAAGTTACGCTTTGATAGACCTAGGTCAAGTTAACTATACATGTTCCGTGAAACCTCTTATATTTCTTAGGTTTAAGTTTCAGGTCAAAGAATATTCTATCTAACATCTATCTTTTAAGATTCTTTGATCATTATGATAAACAGTCAAACAGAACCAAACAAACAAAAACTTCTTTCTTCAATGAATTGAAGTGCATAGGAATAAAAAGAGTTCAGATATAAAAAAAAAATCTCGTGAACTTGGCCCTTTTGCATTCAGTCGAGCCTATCTATACACACTTCCCGTGATATACAAAGTAATATAGAATTAACTTCATCCAAGAAAAAGATAGAATCAAAAAAAGGTAAGTGAGAAGTAGAACACAAACCAGCAACTTGGTCCTTGTATGAAATTAGAAGCTCAAGCGTAGCCCGGAAAACACGTCCAAGAGCATCCTCAGGGAGTTGCTCTGCTGGAAGTGCTAGCAGTGATGTTAACCCCAAACAGCATACTTTTTTATCATGCTCCCTACAAGGCCCAAAACTATATGAGACATCCCAACGACCAGACGATGGAATATTCAATTCCCTAAATATTTAAATCAATTAAAAATAATATATTCAGACACCTCTTGAAATTAGCCTTGATTCCACTCTTTCTCACTTGCATCAGCATCTGGAACCAAAGATTGAAGACGTCGGCTGCAACACCCAGTTTATGCAATATGGAGAGTGATAGGCTAGCATTATAATAAAGAGCATTGGCAACCTGTCATACAGAGAAGGAAACCATAAACATAAGATCATAATTGAAACCAAGAAAATTGACATCACAAATACAACCACATGGAACTAACTACTAAGAGCAGACTTTTTTATCCGATTCTCCACAAAAGAGATGGGAGAACTAAATCCTATCAAAAATTGAACTTGATTTCATAAACATATACCAACACATAGAAATAAACTATTAAGAGCACAGTGTCTTGGTTCACTTCTCCACTAAAGCAAAGGGAGAACGTCATCCTATATTCCTGTCAACAGTCGAACCTGCTTCTACAAAAGTATACCAATAGGCAACAGTATCATTATCCCTGGCAAGTGGCAACACAAATCATGTTATCAAATATCCAGTCTAGAGGACACAAAAGAGAGGAACTGCCTAATTCTCTTCTCATAAATACATCGCCATGTGTGAGGCAAGGAATGTAGCAGAATTTTCAAGACCATAATAGAATATGCAAGAGCAGAAGAATTTATGCATACCACTTCTACCAGAAGACATTTTAGGTATGGTTTCTCTGTTCGTCGTAACCTTTCAACCGTTATCCGCAAGTAGGGTTCAACCCAATGATCAACCTGTCCTTTGCAATTCTGAAATAACACTTCAACAAGCTTTGGAGCAGGCTCAATATCCCCATCCTCGAGGTTGGTGTCTGCCATGATCTGTTATAGAGAATGAATCCCGTTTCAGAAAGAGAAAAGTACAACAAGTAAAATGAGGGAGATGGACATGGAAACGTACAGAAGAAATCATGTTCCAAAGACTCTGCTGGTAATCTGGATCCTTGCATGTTAGGAAATGAGCAGTGCCACGGGATACATAATTGTCCAGGGGTACAAGAATGTCTGTATATAAATGTTCAATAGAACAGAAGAAGTTGCATGAGAGACTAATCATCCAACCAATTTGATAATAAAAATGGATAACTAGGTTTAAATTTACTGAATTTAAACCACAATAATGATACACAAAGTAATTGTTAACAAGAGAATGGTAACAACAAGCCAACAAGTGGTATATCAGCACATACAAATCTAGATTTGTTGAGATAACGTGATAATCACTTTAATCGGGCATTAATAGGAGGCTTACACTAGGGTTTCAGCGAATCAGCACAACAAAGTGAAGGCTCCAACCATAATGGTGTTATCAGTTGAGGATTAGGAATTAGGCTGGTGATCTGGTCCTTAGCAGTGGACGGGCTTTCATAAATTTGGGTGGCATTATTTATTTGGACAAAGACGGAGTTGTATTAACATGCTTCTCACTTTAAGTAATATGGTTCCCATATAACGAGAATTTGAATAGAATTCCTAAAAACCATTGGAAAATGAACAATGGAATAGAAAAAGAAAAGGAAGGTGGTTTTCTGTGACTAAGCAAACACCAACTGATTATTGTCTTGCATCAGATATAAAATGGGTACTATCTAGAAACTTCATTATGCTACCAACCTCTATTGACAGGGACACAAATAAAATTGCAACGAACATAATGAAAGGAAAATTTTGCGCCATAACTTCATAAATACTGAGGATGGCTGATACTTACTCGGAAAGTAATCAATGGCCCAATCTGTTAAAGCTTCCACCATCAATGGCCAAAGGCGCCACATCTCCAATGATATTGTTGGAGAGAAAAATGTCATATAGGATACTATTTCAAGAACCTCCTCATAAACCTCTGGACAGATTTTTAACAACATCAGCAACATCAATATTAGTATAAATGGTTTGACTTTACAGGCTAAAGGATTAATAAAATTTCGGTAATGCATATGACAATGCAAACTTTATTTTTGTACATAAAAGAAATTTCAGCACAGAAGAGTGATAATACACAATACAAGAGGCAAGTTATCCTTCTAAAGAAAGAAATAGAATGGTAAAGGATCACTTTCCATTGTTTTCATAGTAATATTAAATCATTCATACAGAGAAAACAGTATGTATTGCTTAAAAAACAAAAATTATGAGAATCAAAAACCATTCTTCAGAATATCAAAATATTTCCAAATTATGAGAATGGTAAAGGATCACTTTCCATTGTTTTCATAGTAATATTAAATCATTCATACAGAGAAAACAGTATGTATTGCTTAAAAAAAAATTATGAGAATCAAAAACCATTCTTCAGAATATCAAAATATTTCCAAATTATTGATCATCTGCAACCCATCTTTCACAAGTTTATTGATTTTTTATTCAAAAGACAACCTTAACACAGGAAATAGTCACAAAGCAGGAAGAATAAGCTAACGCTACAGAAGAAACGTATGGGTGAGAATTTTCCTTTTCTCTTTCCTCCCACTTTCTTGAGTCCAGACGTATGTTACTGTTAAACTGATTAGGGTAGAGATAATTGTGAAGTTCTGAATCAGCCATCATGGGAGGAAAGTTCAAAGAGACAAATGGAACAAAATGAATTAAAAGGTATAACAACCATCTTTCACAAACCCATGGACCCTAAAATCAATAATCTTATTCATCAAAACAACAAAAGAAGGAATGAAGAACATTATGAGCTCACTCCACGGAAGGATGGAGCAAAATGCAAGGCAAATCAGGACTGGGTCAGACCACTTATTAAACTAATAATGTATCGAAAATCGTTTTTTAACCTTTTATCCCAAATCAAGGACACATCAATAACATTCAAAGATTAGATGTAAGCATACCTTGGCCTTCAGTGGTTAGCATCTTGTGCATTACAGGAAGAAGAATTGGCTCAACTTGAACAAACAAATGTGGGAGCTTGCTCACTGATTCAAGAATAGTGCTTATGGCACGTAAACAACCAACAGCTGCCAATGCACCACCTGGATCATCACCCTCCTCATCACCTTCAGCAGAGGACATACACTTCCAGAATGTAGCTACCTGAAGGACAACAAATTAGACATTCCCAGCCAACTATCATCCATACTTAAAAACATTTCAGATCGTATTCAAACACATCTTTAGCAACATACCAAATTCTGACAGAGTCCAAATGCATACGGTGCCATCTCTTCCCCAAACTTGTCAACTACAGTCTCGAGTGTAAAGACAAGGTCTTCATTCTCAACCTCATTCATAAGCTTGAAGAATTCTAAACAAAAAATGGAAAATAATATTGGTGAAGAGAAAACTGCATGACTTTATGTTCCACTGACATAAAAGTATTTGAAACACTTGTACCATCAAGCAATTGAGGAAGTAGTGGACGAATCTCATTCAAATCTGGAAATCAGGAACATCAGATCTCGTTAAATATCTTTCTGAATGTGGTAAATGTACAGATAAGTAACAAGTAATGATATCTCATTAAATATTGCTACAAGTCAGATCCTCAAAAAGTAACCACGCATTTAGTTTTCAGATTGAAATACCTGTACAAGCTTCGATGAATGATCGAAGTGCAAAAACTGAATCAACTCGAACTGGTAGCTCAGTGTCACGAAGCCCGGCAACCACACCGTGTAGTGCTTGCCGAAAATTGTTTTGATCTGAGAAGTCAATATGAGCATACTGTCCAGCAACCCATGCAGCCTGATATTTTGTGACAATTAATCATCACCAAAGAGAAGGTACGCTGATAATAATGATAATAATTATAATAATAATGATAACACTAATAATAATAAAATCTTATATAAAACTAGAATCAGAAAGAAAGAAGGTTGCGTTTTTCAGGAAAAGATTTTTCGTGACATAAACCCATCCTTGAGGACAGGTTCCCCTTTAAACATAAACTTGTCTATAATCGGACAAATCGCACTTCCCCACCAGAAAACCAACAATTCAGATTTGAACAACTCACAATCAAACTCAGGATATCCTGTTGGATTCATGGCACCTAGCTAATTAACAATCTGCTTATGAGAATGCTCATTTCCATAATAGCAAGTAAATGCGGGTAGACCAACAATTCTTTTGGTACTGTTAGGACCTTTACCAGAGTGACAAGTTTAAACATAAACTTGTCTATAATCGGACAAATCGCACTTCCCCACCAGAAAACCAACAATTCAGATTTGAACAACTCACAATCAAACTCAGGATATCCTGTTGGATTCATGGCACCTAGCTAATTAACAATCTGCTTATGAGAATGCTCATTTCCATAATAGCAAGTAAATGCGGGTAGAATAGCACTCCTATCCACAATCCTTTACCAAAAGACTTGGTACTGTTAGGACCTTTACCAGAGTGGCTTGAAAAGTACCGCAAATTCCTGAAAAAATACGTCCATAAAATCCAAGTAATCAAAACTACCCCCCAACATAACAACTGACTTCTAGGAGGATCCTACGGATAAAAATTTCTTCTGCAAATTCCTCAGAGAACACGTCAATAAAATCCAAGTAAAAGCTTCTGTTGCCACCAGTTCAAATCCCAGTTTCCATATCATCAAATAAGCATAAGCTCTGTTTCATATACAGATATTTTGGTAAGGAAATTTGATAATTTGTTTGGGTAGAATTTGGGGATAAAAATAGTGAACCCCTCACTGCCTTTTTGCAGCACAGCTCCACTGCTTTCTGCATCTTCTCTCTGTTGCACAACCACCGCCCTTCCCCTACAGTGTAGCTTCTTCTCCTTCACTGTGCAGCATCATATTCTCCTCGACTGGACGGACCACAATCCTCTTCTCCGCAGTGCAGACTCCAACGCCCTATTCTCGAGACTGAGTCGCCGGTCCCTCCTCTGACCAGCCAGGGTGAGATAAAGCTTACACCGCTCTCACGGATCCAGTATCAATGTATCAATATCACACTATCACCCATATGTGGTTATCAATTATAATACCAATACCATGTCATCCAAGCACCACTTTTTGGGTCGGTTTATTTGACACCAATACCTGGTGTATACCAATAGGCCCTAATTTGGAATTCCAAACAACACTCATCACAGAATTGATTAGTGTTGATTGGAATTCAAAACACTCTACATGAGCACTCTATCACTATTAAGCAAAGAAAACTACTAATATAAAATAAGAACGAGTAGAAAAAGATAAACTGATACTTTTCAAGGTTTACAAATATCTTTTGAAAAGAAGAGTAAAAGTAAAGCACATTGGTTTTTGCTATACATTTATCATAACTAATGCAAACGCTCTTCATGAGCAGTTTTTGTCCTAAACTGCTTGCATTCTCTATTTTATATTTTAATTTTTTCTTTTCATCATACAATATGATACATGATTTTTTAATCTTCTAATATATGCATCTGCATTTCTCAATAGGACATACATCTTATGCATACCCACACCAGACGTCTTTTTAAGATAAATGATAAATATCAAGAGCACCTGCACTACAGGTTTTGAATCACCATATATATTTAAGCAGTAGAACTGTAGAAGGTAGATCATTAAGTCATGAAAAAAGATACAATTAATAAGCTTCGAGAAAGGATGAGGGAACAGAACAGAAAGCAACCAACCTTTGCACGAAGATGGCCCACCGGACTTCTGAATTCAGGGAAAACATGTTGTACTAACATATTCTCCAGCTCAGATTTGTATGGAGCAATCTTTTTCAGTTTATCACATAGGGTTCCAATAGCAAGGAGAGCACCATCTTTCTGGCGATAAGGTTTCTGGTCTAAAGGTGCCTCAAGATATCTGGCACACATAATTACAGCGCATCCAGTAGATTATAGCTATGTCATCAGATCCAAGGAAAAAATGTGGTGAAAGGGTAAAGTTCGTTCACAGTCTCAAAATACCTTTTAAGAATCTCCACAATGAACAATATAAACTTTTGCAGGTTTTCTTTGCCATGTTTTCTGACCAACTCACTTAGGAAATCCATTGAAGCTGTTCTTGGACTATATAAATCTTCAATTATATCTGCAGAGAATGAAAAAGATGTCGAAAATAAACCTCTCAATCACAACGACCAGCTATGTTTTCCCTTCTTTTGAAAGAATCTATATCTCCAACTTACAGGAAACACGTTCAAATACCAAAATAAGTATGAAAAAAGACTGAGCTACACATGATAAAAAAGAAAAATATATAATCTTAATGAGGAAGTGCTGATAAAAATAATAAGGGTCATTAACCCCACCCATTAAACGCCCTTATCTTACATCTAAGATACGAAACAATTTGCTTCTTTCTGTAACTTTCCATCACGAGAAAAGAAATGTGATCTAGTACATGAGACATTTCACATTTCCAGATACAAGAGAAACCTAAAATCCAGTAGTAACCTTTACCGAAGTCAAAAAATAGTATTCAAACACTATTGTCAAAGTTTCAGGATAGTAAACAAATTCTAAGAAAGTGAGAACTCACCATAGCCTTTCCTCACATATTCATGTGGGTCCTCGTCCCAAAGGTTTTGGTCATTGTCATTGAAACACATTAAAGGGAAAATAACTTCAAAGAGAAGAACATCAAGATGGGGTTGGAGCAACTTATACATGCTAGCTTTTGTTACACTGCAATAAAAAAGAACATATTATAATCAATTCAAAAAATATTACTTCCTATGAAGATATGCATCAACATTATAAATTTCTTTTACGTTTTTTTCCTTATTAGAAGTTTTAAGAATCTCGAATTCCTTAAGACTATAGATTTCTTCCACAAAAGCTTGAGGTACTGTAATTTTCAGATACCAAACTTCAAGAATACCTTAACATGGAAAGACCAATCACATAAAGAAGAGGTGAAAGACAACGGCAGAGATTTAAACCCACAAGTATGTTTTCTTTTATCATTTTTAACTCAATACATGGTTTAACGCAGGCAATAGAACAAGCTATTGCAATGAAAACATACAATGACTGTAGTTCTAATAAAGTCGTCAAAAAGGGGACATTGACCATGGCAGTAACTATCAACAAGCCTGGGCTGGGCGGATATATCCCAATACTGCCCAGTAATAGGTAGAATAACCCAACTACGCAGACTTAATACTCAATCTGATAACAGAATCATGGGTAACTCACATGGCTCTAAATATTAATCACACAACCAGAAACATATTATTTGCAAGAGAGGAACAAGGACTGTTAAAGCCAAGGATGAATTGGTCAACAAATCATAATAGGGGATATAGGTATTGCCTTTCACCAATATGAATTATGTCAAATTTACAACAGTCTCCAATGAAGAGACTCAACAGCATAGAATGAACCAGAACTCAATACTGAGGTGGGGACTCCAACAGCATACGATGAACCAGAATGCATACTAAGGATCACAAGATGCAAACCTGTTGCTCAGGTACTGCAGAATAGAGTTAATAACTCTGTCAGGTAGATATCCACCAACACGAATGACATTCAACAAACTCAGATGACATTCTAAGATCTTCCCAGCATAGTTTTTCTGAAACGCTTGAGCAAACTGCTTACTTTCCGGATTTTGAAGTCTCACATCCCCAAATCTGTGAAAAAGATACTAAGGTTATATAACATTGTTTATTTGAACACCACCCCAGTTTGACATTCCATTTTGTCCAGTCTTGGTCGTTTCCTATTTGGCCAATTCTACTCATCTATTTTCATTTGCTTCAAGGACAATACGTGTTATTCAAATCAGATTTATATCCTGAACATCCTCACAGAAAATGTGTAGCAAAAAATGTGATTAAAGAATAATAACTGACCGGCTGTATAGCCGATTCAAGATCTGGACAATCCATTTCTTCACCTTCCACCATCCCGATGGTTTTCTATGGTCTGGATCAACATTTTGGCCTTCTGGTACAGGTCTCTCCAATATATTTAAGAAAAGAACCATCCAAGCATTGAACACATTTGGATCATATAACTGCCTGGGAATCTCCAACTGGAACAAAAAGGCAAATTATATAAAAGGTATACAGCTCTATAGTGCTATTGATTAAACCCACTGGGATGGACTAATTATAAGTAAGTTTCATAGAAAACAAATCAACTAAGAGTGTTGCTTCGGTGAACTCAGTCTATGTAATTCAAAATCTTATCTGCAGTACACCCAAACCTTTCAACACAAAAGATGAGAAAACATAATTGCAAAACTTCTTACTTCCTTTTTAGGTTCAACAGGAGATGTTGCATGCTGCAAAGATACTTTAAACATAAATGCATAATAAACTAAGCATCTATTTACTTCCTTTTTGAAGTTTCAAGTCTTACAAATGAACTTCTCGAGGAGAAATGCTATTATTAGTTCTACTTCCTTTTTAGGTTCAACAGAAGATTTTAAATGCTGCAAAGATACTTCAAACATAATTGCATAACAATTTATGCATCTATTTGCTTCTTTTTGAAGTTTCAAGTCTTAAAAATGAACTTTGAAGAGTAATGCTATTAGTTCTACAAATTTAATATTTTAGGTTCTCAATCATGAGCACATCTCATAGTTAAAAACTGTAGAATAACAACTTAAGGGGAAAATCTCTAGTGAACCAAATCAAGAACAAATACAATAATTGACAGACTAGCATCTCATTCAAAGTGAGATAGAACTTCTTATATAGAAAAAAGGCATCATTTGAATCAAGAGTTGCCAAATAACGGATAAAGAATAAATGTTTGTACATACATAAATGGATGACCAGAATATTTTACAGATAAGTGTGATCAGTTCTGCTACATCCAGTGGAGGGTTGCCAATCTGAACAAGCCTGTGAAATATATTCAGCAGATGAGGAAAAGTCTCCTCAACCATCAAGTGCACAGGTGTCCGTTCCTCGTCTGATTTGAACCTACCATTCAACACAATTACTAGAATCATTAGTTGAAAAAGAAACTACTGGATACATAAGCCGTGAATCAGCTGATGTTTCCACAAGCACATAAATATTACAGTAGCAGAGATCAGATTTTTGCACAGACAAAAAAACTGACCAAGAAGTCAAATCTATTATGCCAAACTTCCCATGAACTAAAGTAGCAATTATCTGCTTTCAAAAAAAAAAAAAGTAGCAATTATCTCGATATTATCTCCTGAGCATGATATCTTCACAATTATCTAGAATCAATTCTGTAGGTGACTGTGAGGGGAGGAGGTTCAAGTCACTTGTTATTGACAAAGCAAGGATGGGAGTATTTTTGAGAAATTAGCGCTCTGCTTTTGCGTATTCCGGAGTATTATTATGTAAAAGGCTTGTGCCTTCGGGCACAAAGAGTCCCTCTGCTGGTGGCTGATATTCAACTTAATTATGAGATTTTTCAATCTGTGTGTGCTTTATTTACGAATGTTGTGCCTGATCCTCTTCACTCTAAATGTCTAACATTATCAAAGCCAATTTCTCTTCTACTCTCTCTCTCTTCTCGATCTCACTCCGTATAAGGGATCACAAATGTGGGTCACAAATGGAGTGTCCAAACAATTTCCTAGGTAATGTAACTTAGGAGTTTGGAAATGTAGAGAGCAAGTTTTGTGTTGCCTTTACTTAGAGTTTGTTGCCTTTATTTAGAGTTTAGTGTTTTTACCTGAAACAGTTCTACAAGCATAGGATGGTAGTTATAAAAGCAAAATCATAAGAGATTCAAATTTCTAAGCTCATTAGTCAAAAAATTCAAAATACATTTAAGAAACCTGGATTGGATACACAAAATAGCCCAATTCTAGAGGAGCTTTAGAAAACCTCCTATCTCTATCTCACAGCTTAACCATGCCATCCAAATAAAAGGACCATTAACATCTTAATCTGAAATATGATCACATATAAGCTAACCCTATATTTGTTTTGACAATTCATCATATCTCAATATGTAAAATCCCTCTTGAATTGCACATATTCCAACACCTGTTGATACACTACTATTGTCATAAAATTAGTATCTAAAGTACAAATGTGTTTCCATGAAACCAAGGTCCTACTTGTGCAATCTCAATATAGTACCCAAAGACCAAACTAGATAAATAGAAAAGTGTAGTTAGAACCCATCATGTATCAAAACACTGCAACTCATAAATGAAAAGGCAGAATTATAATACTTACTCGTATTTTCTTGCAAGAATGCGCAGAACATACAAAGCTCCATAAACTTGTTGATCTTGTAAATTATGTTTCACCCAGTGAAGAAGGCCAGGCCAAAGCTCAGGATAGTCAGAATTGATAATTGTTTTAAGGCATTCACCCAGCTGTACCCTGCATACAACTATGGCACATGAGATTTGGAAATTGGAATTGCTTTGCATCAAATCAAACAAGTTTTTTGTTACATCAACCATAATACCATATAAATAATGTATAAATCCATATTTCCATATGCGATGAGACCTTTCATCAGAAACAATGTCTTCAAATAGACTCAAAAGGAAATAATAGATCCACTGATGTAGTACCTCAGTAGAGGAGGAACCTGAATCACAAACACAAGGATATTTTCCCTCACCATGGCCTTATCACTTGGTGAGATCTTAGATTGCTCCTCTGAAATCCAAAAAAGAAAGATGGCATTTGATTAAAGCTAGGATTAAGTCAAACAAATTTGTACTTCGTTACTTCGTTGTATAGATCTAATGACACATTTTAGATGACTGCAAAGATATACTGTTAAAAAGAAACAAAACCCAAATAACATGCTAACCGGAATTATGAGGCAACCAATTTTTGGCAATGAAGTTCTTGAAATGGATGCTCGCAGCCTGCCTAACAGCCAAGTCGCAGTTCCCATCAAATATAATCTGTAATAACCTCACAAGATGCTGCGGTGTGTACTGAAACTGTAACCAACACAATTAAAAAATTATAGGTTAAAAATTAAAATCCATCATGTAGCTGGTAAACTCTATACCAGCTACATGAATACCTTCAAAAGGACATACAACTACGAAAATACAATTGATTACACAATTAGCTAAAATCGCAATTTTATAATTCAACTCATATCAAATACCTTAAAGTACGTCATCAAAAGGCAGGCAATTTCTCAAAAATGCAATTCCATATAATCAAAATACACACCAAAGGCTTCAATTTTCGATACCAAATCCAAATCATCAGAACATAAATGAAAGGCGTTGCATAGACCAACCTGGTTGAGACTATCTTCGGCAACCTTCCGCTCCTCGGGATTAGGACTAAGAGCACCTCGAAGGATGACAGCTAAACTCGCAACATCCATTTTTTTTCGTTTTCCAAGCCTACTTATTCTAAATCTCGAATCAAACCGATAGAATTAAGCAAATCCGGAAGGAAAAAGAAACTGAATTTCCGCAAATTAGTAGTACTCTACTGCTAATCCAGAAAAGTGGAGCACTCCGAAATTGAAACTGAAATTGTAATTGAAATCTAAACCCCGGAGTTGTGTACGGGAATGGGTATGAATTCCAGGGTTTAGCGAAAGACAAGGAGGAGCGCGACAGAGAATGATCAGCAGCCACGAACGGAAGTTGCGGTGAAGAGGAAGAGAACCAAGTACACGACTATAAATATAATTAGGGTTTAAGGAGCAAACGGTCTTTTGCTGTTGTATGGCTTCAACTTCGATGTACTTACCCGTAGTAGCCGTGCGCCCGTGCGTAAACCGGCTCGGTGTTTTGAAGTTAATGTCATTTTTATGTTAAATGAAAAAATGCTTTTTTTTACCCGTTCTCACTTCAATACTATTATAAAAGCTAAAACTTGTCAAATGAACAGTACACTATTTGCCCTCATTTTCTAAAGTTTATTATTATTTGGGTCCGTTTGGAATCTTTAAATAATGCATTTAAATATATTATTTTGTATTAAATTAATAATTTAATATAAAATAATATATTTTCTAAAAAAATCAAATAGACCCTTTGCTCGGTGTTCTAGCTTTACATGTGTTAAACAAAGTATGTGTTGGAGAATGAGGCGGTGAATCATGTCCACGTGTCATTATATGTCTTGCGTGAATAACTATTGAGCTTTTATATATACATCGTTCTATACACATTTGTTCAGATTCCATGAGTTTTCTCTCAACTTCTCCTTGTTTCTCTTGTCTCTGTTCTTCGATCGCTTTCACCATTTGATTCATTTCTAGGTCAGAAGTTACCCAAACCCTCAACAACTCACATGTTTCAGAAAAGAGATTGACATGTCAAATCATATTTGAATTCATCCACCCGCAGTGGCTGCTCCTTGTTCTATCGACCCTTCAATCTGTGAGAACCAGAAATTGACTGATGATTTGGGAAGAAATGATGTGACGAGTTGCTTCAATCGTTCCTTTGGATGAAGTAATCGAGCTTTCGACTCTCGTCAAGCTGAGTTATGCTTCCTCAAATCTGTAGTATATTGTGCCTTGGCTGGGCAAATTTATGCGTTTCGGCTCTTACATATATGGAATTTGTTAATGAAGGGAATGCTTTCAATTCTTCAGTTGTTTTTTTCTGTTTCTGTTCTTTGAACAATTAGGTTCACAACTTGATGATGCTAAGAACAAATTTCTAAGAAATTAATCTCGTGGATATTGTAAAGGGAAAAATCTACAGAAATGGCTCCTCCAACCCCTTTGAATTCGAACTACACACATCACCCAAATAAAAAACACCATCACCCAAGAACCGAATCCACTTCAATTCCAACAAAATCACCAAACTTATCTGTACCCTAATTCAGCAGTAGCCAAAGAAACCTAACCCTCCCCTGACCGCCATATCGAAGTAATCTAATTCCAATAATAGTATATTTCAGGTAATTCTATATTACGTATGCTGCAAAATTAGCTCGATCTCCCTCCTCTCACTCAGTTTCTATCTTTCTCACTTGCTCTTCTCTCTGTGTTTTTTCTTTTGAGATTGCTCCAATGGAGCTCACTCCTCTGATGAAGAACAGCATCGCACCATGCTTCACCTCTGTGTTGGCGGTGTTGCTCTCTGGTGAAGAACAGCTCCTCCATCAGTTGTTGGGCACCAAAGAAGGCTCGTGAACTTCACATGCTTGCTTGAATGTATCAGTCAATGATGAAAAGTGCCGAACAATATTAAACCAACTAATTACACAAAGAGCCCTAGAGTATTTAACCATGTTTGCAATCTTTTTTACTTTCAGTAATTTTTCAAATTTGAATTTTAATTAGTTTTAGATTGACTTGTTTTAGAGAAGTTTTGTTATCAACCATAGATATTGTTTTTAAGTTATAAGCTCTAATTTATTCTTTCTATAGTGAGAACTGAGAAGGGATACAACAAATATATGATAAACCTAAATTAACAATCTTGCTATTACTCTACTCTTAATTATTGGCCATAACTTAGACTAATTTTCACTTGTGCATAATTTGTTAATTTGTGAATAATTCGGAATATTTCTATGATTTAATTACCATTTTATACTTTTGTTGTTGTTTTATTATGTTGTATTATATGAAATTAGTTTTCAACTGCTCACATACCTGCATAAGATGGTAGTTATTTTTAAATATATATGACTAGAAATCATGCTTGTGCTACGCACGGAAAAAGAATAATTTTAATTATCTAAAAATTTATGAACATTAATATTATAATTTGATTGATTAAAAAGTATCTTGGTGTAAACTTGATCTAGTAAGGATTTCATCACCAAAAAATAAAGTTATGTTGGTAAAGATGTATACTTGATCAAGATCATATATACAATTGTTTAATATTTAATCATTATGAATATTATAAAAAAATTGAAAATAGAACTTTGAAAAGAATTTTGACGATGAAATTGTCCAGGTAAATTAAATAATAATTATGCACATTGTACCTAATTTTTAACAAATTCATGTCAATATCTAAAATTGTTTAACTTTGTAGGTCACTTGACTCTACAATCTACTATATAAAAATTTCTCAATAAATGTCTACCTATAAAAAAAAAATGTTATACAAATTATATAAGATTAGCATTGGATATTTTTTTAAAAGGGTTGTCGAATGTTATAGGAATATTTGTATATGAACATATTGCAAAAATGTTATGACTTCATGAATATACTAAATAACATACCTTATATTACCACTCAAAATCTTCTAAGAAAATGATCAATCAACATTTATTAAATTATTAACATTGTAAAATAATATATGATATATGTCAAGTAATATCAAATGATTTTGACTCGTTACTTAAAAAAATAGACTTCTTTCGTATGATAGAAAAATAACTCATGGTTTTTTCGGTAATAATTATCAAATGTAATATTTTTAGGCCTTTGCTATTTCACGCACGGGTAAAAAAAAAATCACGCACTGCTTCGTACGTGACGTACCAAATAAATCCGCCTGTGACGAACAAAACGAAGTGGACCGTGACGCACGGAATAGAGTCGTCTGTGACGGACCACCTTAAACCGTCCATGACGCACCAAACCAATCTGTGCGTCACGGACGAAGTCGCTGCATATAAATGCAGCGACTTCATCTCCCCCGACCCACATCTCATTTGCATCTCAGCCCCTTCGCGATTTCGCTCCCAAGTCAAAGTGTTCGTTTCGTCACGTTTCGATTCAATCTGTCTGTCACGATCCATAAGGTTAGTTAAATCTGTATTTGTTCTTCCCTTAGTTTAATTATGTTGAAATTATTGAAGTTGTTAGAAAATTTTAATTTTTTTTTCATTTTTGGATTACTTGTCTAGGGTTAGATTTACACATCCAGATCTACACTTACGACCCATAAGATTGATTTAATGTCGGTTTTGAATGTGGATATGCAGTTATGAAATCTGGAAAAAAAAATCGATCTGCAAAGAACTGGATCTGTTTAAACTCAGCCATCCAGATCTGGTCCGTGACGCATGGACTGAGTTCATCTGTCACGGACGGATCGGTTTGATCCGTCACGGACGGATCTGTTTGATCTGTGACGGACGGATTGGTTTGGTCCGTGACGGACGGATCAGTTTGATCCGTGACGGACGAATCCACTTGACCCGTCACAGACCCAGATCTGGTGTTGGTGTTGTTTTTGTTATTGATGATGTGGTTGATGTTGTTGTTGTTTTGGTTGTTGATGTTTTTGTTGTTTTGGTTCTTGATGTTGTTTTTGTTGCTCTTCCTGAAGTTTTGTTTTTTCCTATTTCAGATGGAAAACGAAACAAGATATGCACGTCACAGAAGGTGGAATGTTGTACGTGAGGAGCAAGAACAGGAACAAGTAGACAATGCTTTAGTATATCGAAGGAGGCATAAGAAATCCAAAAACAATGACGAAGCATGACCGAGTACGAACCGTGACCCTCCTGCTTTACCGGTGTATGTAGACCCGACACTCAACAACACGATGCTTAATGATCCACCTATATACCAGAATGACCCGAATGTGGTAAGTAACTATACATACGCTTAATGATCCACGGGATTCTTGGGAGCTCTAATCTGAGATGACCTCAAAGGAGTGATAGGAGCTGTAGGGCTTGGTGAATGTGTACTAGTGGGATTTGGTGGCCTACCTCGTTGCTTCTTGGGAGGTGTCCATTCCATCTCTTTGTCTGGGTATTCCCATGAAGAAGGGTGTCTTTTAGTGTTATCTTTGTTTGGAGCTCCCATTGGTCGTCCCTTATGCCTCACAATAGCCGGCTCTTGCAGACTGGTCCCCTCGGGGCGAGCAATGTCGTAAAGCCGCGAGACACATTTTTCTTGATCATCTGCTGACAGATTGGGGAACTCATCCGTATAAAATTGATCCATCAAACATCTCACGACTTTGCGCTTCACCTCAGCATCACCTTCGTCTTGCACTTCTGACAAACTCAATTGTCTCCAAAAAGGATGCAACTTTGTCGGGTTAATAGGGATTGAACTCGTAACATATCTAGCGATACGATGCACACACAGCAATCCATCTCTCACCCTCATCTGGCATATGCAGGTACTGTCATAAAATGGATTCCCCTTTTCTGTATTCCTCAGTCAAGCGATCAAGTGCAACATTAGATACTTTGTACTTCAACAGCTTGAAAACATCAGCCCCAGTCACAAGCGTCATCATGTTCTGTGCACTCTCGTTGAAGGTTCCCTTGATTTCCTTCACTTGGTTAACCATCTTTGAATGATATTGACCGAATATCGTGTCTAGACTGCCATGTGGAGTAGTCAAGAAGTCTTTTAAACTAGAGTGTGCTCCTTCAACCCTATATTTAGTACAATAGAGTTTAAAGTTTGATCATAGAAATCGTGTTATGAAAATGCAATACAGATTCAGACGTGGCCACTAACCTGTTTGTCGTTGACGTTCCAAGCGTGAAAATAGTATATGTCCAAGCTGACACAAGTCTTTCCCTGTACGGGATGAGCCAGCTGTTTCTTACATACTGAAGTAGACGTGGCCAAACTCTCCATTCCGACTGAATTCTACGCAACTCCATCTCGTACTCGGATACAGTTGTTTGCTTGAATAAATTATAGTATGCATTTGCAAACCTTACACCCAAGCTTTTATCCTTCATCTCCTTCCTAGCATTGTCCTCTATGTTCTTCTTCACATGGTGCCTACATAGCATAGACTTGGCACTTGGAAAGAGTTCATCTAATGCATTCATCAAGGCCTTTTCACGATCTGTCACTAGGCATGTCGGTGTTACTTGACACTTTGAGCACATTTTAAGAAGTTGTTGTGCGGCCCACATGTAGTTGTCTTCTTTCTCATGTTGTAGAAACGCCCCCACCACATTATAGTTCTTCCATGTAGACATGACTCCTATTATTTCCAGGAAAGGCAAGTCATACCTGCACAAGAAGATGTGTCATGCATAATGAATAAACATAAGTTAAAATAAATGTAGCAAGTAGATATGTTACACTAACATGTTAGTGTTGTATGTGGAGTCTAGCAAAAGGACGTACGGAAATGCCTTTAGGAGTTTCATGGAATCTGGATGTGCAAAGAAAATGTCGGTGATCTTATTCGTCGTTCGATCCGACCTATGCTCCACAAAGTAGTTGTTCTCCTTGCACTTATGGAAGAACTCTTGGACCACGGTTCTTCCTTCCATCTCACTATGTCGGACATTGTACACTTCATTGTAAATCTGATGCATTTTAGTGCAGTTGTTCAGGTCCTGGTTAAGTGTTGTTGCAATCTTTGATGGTTTACTATGATTTTCTGTCATGACCTTAACCAACTTCTTCTGCTCAGGTGTCAACCTGCCAGCAACTACATGCCCGTACAAGTCATCAACAATGACATGGTTGTGGGTTCCAACAACTACCTTGATTGTATATGAGTCCCTCGGATTTTCTTGACACAACAATCTGAATGGACAATCATATTTTTTGCTCCTTGTTCTTTGCCTTACTTTGTTTTCATCTTTAGGAATGTAAATTCCCGCTTTTTCACACAACAACCATGACTTCCGAAGGCTTCCTCCACCAAAGTTTCTATCCAGGCCAATAGTGAGGCAGAAGTGATTATCAAAGGCAATTTGTCTAGCCCTTTTAATTGCATCATCTCTGGAGCCGAATACTTCACCCGTGGTGAACTTCTCTGAATAATCTTCAGAAACAATAACCTCTTCAGGTGTAGGAAATTAAAATGCGGTTGTGTGTGTAATGCCGGAAACCCAAACTTAGGTGGAGTTTGCCACCTTACTGACGGAATGCCACTATGAGCAAAACATTCTAATCCCGGAAAATGAGGTTGTTGAGGCGGCATAGGTTCGGCGAACAACCCAAGTGAGAAGGACGGTGGTGCCATGTCTCATGCATCATTTAGGGACAGATTGTTAATATCGTTGTTCACGATATTGTTCTCCTATTGAAGTAAAAAAACAAGTTAGCGAAGTATTTAGTTTCTGACAGACACAACCATACGTGACGAATAAACACAGACCATCCGTCACGGACAAACCAAATCCATCCATCACAGACCAACTACATCCATCCATCACGGACCAACTACATCCATCCGTCACGGACCAACTACTTCCATCCGTCACGGACCAACTAAATCTATCTGTCACGGATGAGACAAATCCATCTGTCACAGACCAACTCAATTCGTCAGTCACGTACTGTTTTTGATTCAAAAAACAAACACGAACAAAGATGAAGCCTTGTAGTTTTGCACTCAACATAACAACGCTCAAAACTAAAACATGCAGTTTTTTGCACACAAAATCTACAACTTTTTAATATAACTTAATCAAAGATGAAGTTTTTATGAACATATAGTCACAACTAGTGAAATTACCTTAAGAAGGTGTTTGTTTTGGGGTAAGAACAACTCAATCATATACATTCACAAGAAAAACCCATAAAAATCTTAACTTTTACTAACATGTAAAATAAAAACTTAAAAAACATACCTCATTGTAATTGTATGCATTTGCAAGATCTTCTCCACCATTGAAGTTGAAAAAATCATCTTCATTTGCCATGGAATGAACTCTTGGAAGATGATGACAATGGAAGATGTATGTGGGAGGGAAAGGGAAGAGTGATGGTTTAGGGTTTAATGTTGGCCGTAATATTGGTAAAGATATGACGGTAGTTAATGTAGTTAGGTGGAGACAAGTAACATTCAATTTTCTGGTTTAGGGTTCGTCTGTCACGGACCATCACAATCCATGCGTCATGTACCATCACAATCCACGTGTCACGTACCATCACAATCCATGCGTCACGTATGGATGTATTCTGTCCGTCACGGATGGATTGGGTTGGTCCGTCACGGACCAACCGGTGCGTGAAATAGAAAATTGCCCGGTGCGTGAAATAGAAATCGTGTATTTTTATGTCAGTATTTCTAATTTTTCTATTAACTCTAATTTTCTATATATCTTTATATCTAAATTTAATTACATTTTTAAGGACATGAGATAATCAATCTTTTTTTTTGGTATGGAGGTAATAGATCTCTACAAACAATGATGAAAAGATCGGTTATATATCTTTGACCCCAAAAAAAGATAGGTTATATATTCCTTCACGTATTTTTTTTCTAGGTTCACTAAATTATCAATTAGAGTTACGGAAAATAATTGAGAATCATTTGATGTCTAAGAGCATCCACAAAATAAGTTCTAGGGTTTTTCACTTGTTACATTAGAAAAAAAATTAAAGCCTTTAATTATCTGAATGAATTTCTTATTTGACACTCTAAGTCTCTAGTGCAACTCTGCAAGAGACATTCATTTGACAATAAGAAACTATTTTCTGAAAATTTCTAACACAAATTACTTCTCTTTATTTTTGTTTGAGAAATTCTTGGAACCTTCTTTGTGTACACTTCTCCCCTCTCGCTTTATTTGATCCATTTTGAAGTCGTGTGTAGCCAGTAGTGATCTATTTTGAGCAAAACACTTCACAATATATATCTTTGTCCTTTTTAATACAAATCATAACATTCTTTAAAAAAAATAGTATTTGAGAGGTGGTAGTGTTTTTTTTAATTATCAAATATCAAGAGTTATATAGAAATAGAATAATTACATTGGATTGATAAAAAAGAATTGCATAGTAAGCTATTGTTGTTGCATTTATAGATTTTACTCTTAAGAAATTGGAATCAACCTTCATTTGACACATGCTTTATTTTGCTTTACATATGTTTCATCCTTCACATCTATGTGAGACTTGTAAATTGCGTAAAATTTGACACAAACATAGTACCTTGTGTTATGAAACTAATCATTTTGTCCATCAACCAAAATTTAATTATAAACTGAACGATATTATTAAAAAAATAATCTATTGATATGCATGAATGTTTAATGTATGTGTTTGATTCAGTATCATCCTTCAAGTAATAGATGTTTTGAAAAATATTACAATATATAGTAGAAGATCATTAGATGTGAAAAAAAGTACATTTGAAATTTGAATGCGTACGAATGATGAATTTCATCATGTGTTAATATTTGTTTTATGCATATAGTGGTGCTTTATTTCCCAAATGAGTTTAATTGATAGTTTTTCATATTCTTTGTATAATGGGTATTTTTTCCTTTTTGCAACGGTTTACAAATAAATAGTGTGATTTTTAAATTGAAATTCTTATTAATTTAACATTATCATATTATAACTTTTTAAAATATATGTTTTTAAGTAAATCATTTTATAATACAATAAAAATTATAGATATGAAAAAAGTGTTAATATAATAAAATAATATTTAATATTGTGACAAATTATTATTTTTATAAGGAGTATGCATTACAAAATTATTTGACATTAATTATCTCGTTATCTCGTCATCAATTCTAATTTTTTTAATTACTGTAATTTTATTTTTTGTTTTCGATGTGTGATCTTCTAAAAAAGTAAATAAAAAATGATCAAAATTGCTAAATTATCGAAATATGCTAATAATATATATAATTTAACATGAGAAACATCACGATATATTAAAATATTTTTATAGACAGATAAAAAAATAGAAAAAAGGAATATGTATGTTTGATCACTTTCTATATAGAAACTGCATAGTACAATTCAATCAATCCCAAAAACATCAAATTTGCGAAATACAGTTTAGCATGTATTAATTATATATTACAATTCAATCAAACATACATGATCTCTAATCTATTAACAAATTCAACATGAATATGTCAACACAATATAAAGTTATTATAAATAAATAAGTTTCCATGAACACTAAAAGACACATATACACCATTTTTTATATAAAATTAGAATTTAAAATGATTCTTCTTACTTTAAAAATGTATGAATTCTTTTAGATGTGCTCTTGAACTCAAATCTTCTTTGTCTTTTAAACTCATATCTTCTTCGTGTTAGATGTGCTTCACATTTTGCCACGTTTCGATCAGTTTTTTTTCCTAAATAAAGTATATTGACAAATTCAACAAATATCAATATAATATAAAACGTTTTTACGCATAAACTAATATTCCGAAATACTAATGAAAATATACATTATATATTGCTTGTGAAACTAAAACTTATACATTATATGGTGCTTACTCGAGCTCTCCATTTTGTTGTTGGCTTACTACATGTGACGACTCCTCTTTTGCTTAATTTATTGAGCTTCTGCAATTTAAAGCATCAAACTTCCTTTCCCAGTATTCCTCCTTTCTATTTGAAGGCAAAAAGTACGGTGAATGTAAAAGGTTGGCTAATGCAATTTAAGCGATTAATTGCTCCTACTTAATGTATTAAGTCAATTTCAAGCCTTTCACTTTTATGAATCTCCCATCATTCAACAAAATTTGTAAACGGTTCACCGACCGATTGGATCGCGCGATTAAGAATAAGAAGAGAATAATTATATTTGTAATTTTTATGAATAATAGTATTTTTTCTCAATTGCAATACTAACATCATTTTATTGTATTTACACATCACTTTCTATGCAATCGGTATGATATTTCATCATATATTCATTTAACCGTGCTAAAAATGCAATACACAAAAACTGAACTCAACACCTATAATTGTGAAACATGACCATAAATAACCATTGACTTAAAGCTTACTTTATATCTTTATAGATGTAGATAAAAATATTATATACGTTTATAGATTGAATATGTAACTGTTTTAGGTTATATATTTGGTAAGTTATATAATTGTTTTTTTCATTTATATTTTGAATGTTAATTGTGTATCACTAATTTGAAAGTTTAATGCATGGTGCATTCATTGCTAAAGAAATATTACATACATTTACAAATTGAAGATATAACTATTTTAGGTTATTCATTGTTAATTGGATAATTTGTTTACTCTATAGATTACAAAAAGTCATTGAATTGTGATGCATACATTAAATTGAGGGGCATTAATTGGACATTCTATCTACTTTATATATTTACTAGAGGGCATACCTATGCTACGCACAGGTCGTAGGTTATATATATATTAATTTTATTGTTTTTTTTTGTTTTTAAATGAGAAAAGAAGTTAGAAAATTTATTTTAAACATTTTCAGCTTTAACAACACAAACATTCACATAAATTTGAATATTTTAGTATGACACGTACACAAATAACAACTACTTTTGTTCACCAAGCTAAGCTGTAGAATTTGTCATTTTTATGGACAAAGACACACTTAGATGCTATTGTAGAGAATAAATAACAATTTAGAATATATTGCCTTCTTATTTTCTCAATCACCATGTTTAAAACGGTTTTAAGTAGATCAAACATCTTATCTGCAAATCTTAGATGGATCTCAAATATCGTATGAAAATAAGAAATTTATTTACTCGTGATAGCATTTGTCTCACTTTGATTGCATAGTAATAAGCTTTAGTAGGTCATAATCTATAATATTTGATTTTGTATGTCTTCTTTACAAAATAATTTTTTTTAGATATGAACATGCATTTGAAAGGATTATTGAACGATTAAGTTATACGACAATTAATTGACATATAGAATGTTGTTAAGAAGTTATGATCATAGTTTTTATTACTTATATTTATTTATTAAAAGGGGTTACATGTTTCAAAAGTAACAAAGAAGTCACAAAGATAGAGGATATTATAACAATCATTGATGATCAATTATGTATATATACGAATACAAACTTGTACTCCTATAGAGTATGTAATAAACATATAGCAAACAAAAATGCTTATTTCTTAAGCTATTATTCAATGAATCTCTTATTTTGCATCAAAATTTTAGATAATTAAATAATATTATAATATAAGTTAAATTTAACTTTTTATAGTACATATATTGTAAAAAAAACCTTCATTTGTAGTGGACAATAACATCGTTCACGATAATCATATATATATACTCATGATCTCAATTATTTATGTCACTTTAGTAAATTAATTATAGTTATTGCATGTAGCCATGTAAATAATTCAGCGATCAGTTAAAACTGTCTCATTTAAGAATAAAAACATATTGTTCTTTTATTTACTAATAGATGTTTACCAATTGATCACATATACAAATTTGTGATATCGGTAGGAGGTGACCTCAGGGAATGCAAAACCACCCAAAAATCTACATTTGACAAATGTATATTTTTAGTTTTAAAGTTGTTAATGAGTAGTAATAATTGGCTTAGTTATTATTATATCAACAATTTAATAAAATAATTAATTAAATATCATCACTGTGGCTTGAAGCTAAAAAAATTATGGGAAAAAGTATTCTGAAAAAAGAACAGAGCTAATAAAATAGCTTAAGCTTTCAATTTGGCTCATGTGAATGAACATCAGTAGTCCAGGAGGATTGTGATAATGTGCTCAAGAGATCGAGATTATACTCGCCACTGAACAAAATATCAACAAAAAATACATAAATATCAATTCAAATTCCAATTCATAAAACGGGGAACAACAAAATATACAATCTGTCAATTACAAGTCATACAATATATATCAATAAACTAACCGTATAAAAATCTAATCCAAGCAATTGTAGGAATAAGGTGTAAGATCATAAGAAAATGGAAATGTGGATTGAGATCTTTTATTTTTTAGAATGGATGTCTTGTATCCGTATGACATTTATGTAGAGGTAAAAAAATTCTGTATGGTCACATTCATTTGTCATCTACATTAAATCAGCCTCTAATCAATTAGGAGTTTGATATATGAAAAGAAGAAATTACGATCTATAATTTAAATGTGATTAATTGACATTAGAAACATGTAATGAAGATGTAACGGTTACAACAAAATATATTACTATAAATTAAAATAATGTTTTAATCTAATATCTTAAATGAGTTCATTTCTTTAAAAAATGAAATAAATTTTCGTATAAAAGTTATGTGCAAGTGAGTTTGAACGACCATGCAAGCGTTTTTAAATATATATTTTCCCGTCAAAGTTGATGTCCAAGTGAGTTTGAATGACCCGAACATTACTAAGGTTAAAATAATTATCATTGATATAAGTATATCACCATTTAGTATAATGAACTTTTCAATTTCTTGATGTTGCAATTCAATGGTAACTTTTCATGTTCTAATCCTCTTCTTAATTACTTCTTCCAAAATGTATACTTTTATTGATAATATTTTTTCTTAAGTGACACATAAATTATTATTTATTACAGACAATTTAATAGGGGAATGTGTTACAGATTTTCAAACCAGTTACATTTCTAAGATAACGTTTGCGGCAAACTTATTCTAACTTGAATGAGGTAAGCAGTATTTTAATTTTTAAGTGATTAGTTGAATTATTACATTAAAATACTTTATAATTTAATCATGATAAGGTGGATACAATATTTGTTTTGGTACTCAAGTGGGTACAATTTTTTATATTCGAATTATGTTATTTGGATTTATAATGTCTTAATTTTGATATATTGTTTTACATTTAATGATGTATTTTATGTTATATAGATATTTTGATTTATATATATATAACTATGAGTAGTAAAAACATATAATTGTTTAGCTAGGCATGAAAAAGACCATAAAATAAATAAAAATATATATTCTAATTGTGATTTTAAATTTTCAATTGCATTTACCAAACCACCTCAAATTGTCTATTTTTTGGTAGAAATATCACATTGTTTCCTTAGGTATGAAGAAGACAATAAATGTATTCGTATTTCCTTTTTAGGTTTGTTTTTTCTTTTTTTCGGTTTTTAATGTTACTTTTAGGTTTACTTATTGAGATAATTGTCAAGTACTATAGATTTTAGTGACTGATTTAAAAAATTAAATAACTTCATAGGTTTTGGAAAAATATCAAAAATCAAATTGTTTCTAAGAAGATTTGAACTTTCAACTTTTTTGTTTTACCAAGTCCTTTCACTAAACCATTGAAATAAAATAGAATATTTGACTTCTAGTGAAATGTAAAAATAAAATGAGATTGAATTTATGAGGCATTAAATGGGCAAAATGTCTACTTTATATATTTATAGATAGATACAAAAATTTGAATAACTAATTAATATAAACAAAAAAATAATGAAAGATAAAATAGTAAAACAAAGTTGTTAAGAATGGGGATTGAACCCTAGACTTTTTGTATTATGAGAGTGTCTTTAGCCATTGAACTATATTAGGTTATTTAGTTTGTAATGAAAGATTAACAAAAAAATAAGAGATAATTTATCATATTTATTGGGCATTAATTGCACCCTTAGTCTACTTTATATATTTATAGATAGATAGATTGTGTATGCTAAATGAGATTGTGTTGTAGTACATAATATATGTTTATGGTTAAGAGTTATGTGCCTAGTTAGAGAACTCTCAATCAAACAAATATTTTGATATTGTGTGCCTCATCATTACCTCATACCTAGTTGTTGAATGTCTTCATATGTTATTTCAATATTCCAATAACAATATATAAGAGAGGATAATTACATTGTAATGTGCAATGATAAATCATGAAATTACTGTAAGGATCAATCATAAAGCCTGAACACCCTAGAAAATTGTTGACATACCATATTATCTGATAGAATGAAGTATGTGTTGTTGTACATGCCAAGCATGTTGAACACGTCTCATTTTCGACAAACCATAACTTGGATGTCACAGCTTATCCCTTCAGTGAAATGGTTAAGTGGTATATGTGCTTTCCTTGGTTCTTTTTGGTATTGGAAGAAGAGATGAACTGGAGTGAAGTGGGCATTCATTTGGCTTTCATATATAGGTGAGAATAAGGTCAGAAGAATGCTAATATGATTTAATAATATTAATGACAATGTTGTTTGGTTTCACTACCAATCGATAGACATTTGAGTGGTCGTACATATTAATATATTTATAGTCGTTAAATGGTTGTATTTCTATAATTATCACATTAAATTATTTTAGATTTTATGCTATACAACTGTTTAGAAAAGAATGTAGAAGACTATTTAGCACTTAACTCATCTATATCTACTTAAAAATTGGCTTTCTTGCCATTCAATGCTAGCTTTTAAGTAGATAAATAGGACAAAACAATGGCAAACGCCACCTTTGTTTAGCAAAGTTTTTTTTGTAAGGATTTTCAAAATACTTATCAGATTAAAAACAAAATTTTAAATTCCTTTATCATAAAACATGCCCTCATTCTATAAAATGTTTTAAACTAAGCAATGAGTGCCCTATAGAAAAATACAAAAAATGCCATAAAATTTTAAATGATCGATTGAATCCTCAATGTTATATTGATGTAAAAATTCAACTATGAAGTTTAAACATTATTGGTCATATTATGGTATTTTTTTAAGGAAACTCTTTGGTAGAATTCAAAAACTATATAGCAAAAAAGTTATATATCGATAAAAGTTAAAATTAAAAAATATAAATAGATATATAAAAAAGATAATCATGATTAAAAAAATTGTATTTAACAATCAAGAATTCAAGATTTATTCAACTCTACCTCTCTTATTTTTTTCAATTCTATTCAAATTGAACCCTTTAGCGACAAATCAACAAATATTATTAAGTTCTCTACATCGTGATAATGACAATCTAATAGGTTAGATTAGAAGGATTTGTTTGATGTGACTATTTATAAAGACTTTTATAGAAATATGTATTTTCTTTTTAAAAGTTGCTTGGATAAAATGTATGTACCAATAGAAAAATATATGTAGTACAATTAAGAGAAATGTGTAGAAAATTTTACTTTTACACAACTTTTAAAATGCTAAAAATATTTTTTCTTAAGAAATACCTTTGTGAACTCCTCAATTTTTCAAAATAAAAAGCAACAAAATTTTGAATTCCTTACTTTCTCAAAACAAAGAACAAAAAACTAGAAGACAATTTAGATAATGTTATTATTTTTAATTTCATTTTAAAAATAATCCGGTATAGATTTTTTCTCCTTTTGGGAGTTCTTCTTTGATATCTATATCCCCTGTCTTTTCCCTCAACTGTTACCTTTTTAGGGTTCGTATCATTTCCTCCGTAGATTTTTTGTTCAATAGATCGTAGAAGATCAAAAAGCTCGATGGAGAAACATTCATGGTTGCTCAACCCGCTAGAGCTAGAGCCGATTTAATACTTTCAAAATTGTATGGTATTAAATGAACACACTTAATGCACAAAAATGCAAACTTTTTATTAGATATAGAAGATTTCTAAAATATTCACAAAAACTTTCATCAAAATATAAACACATCCCTACAAAAACAAACTTTCACTTTAATTCAAAATTAAAATTATACTTCTAACCAAAATTATAAAAAATAAAATAACCCGCTTCTTATGTACAATCATAACATTTTATACCTAGCATACTTACATTTAAATAAATATCAAATAATAGATGTCTAACATAAAAAAAACAGAATAACGATCCATGTATTACAAACTTATTTTGTATATCGTGACACTACATATACACAAATGGCCCGTGCGAAGCACGGGCTTTGATTTCTAGTTTATGTAAAAAGAGGTCATTCCAAAATTAACCGTCGGGGGTATTGATGGAAATTTGTATTGAATGGCTAATTCTGACATTGAATTATTTCTTAATTAGTTTTGGTGTTTTCAATGGAATGTAAAAGGCCATTTGACACGTAACTCATTTGTGTTAGAATGAGGTAGATTATTTTAGATTCTATGCTCAATGGAAGGTATAAGGTCATTTGGCACTTATGTCAGTTAGTCAATTATAAAAGAGGTAATTTGCATTGATATCGAGGATTGCGTAATTTGAATAAACGCGTATCACAATAATTAGTACGGTGTATTGTGTAATACCAATTCAGTTACTAAACTTGTAAAGCCAAGAAATGAAGGCCAAACCGTTACAAATGATGTTAGAGCAGTTTTATAATGGAAACCAATCAATTTGTCATATATACTCCATCTGAATAATTATAAATGACAAATCTATTGCCATACATTTGTTACATATTATGCCATATTTCCTTTTTATTCAAATTTGAATCAATTCTGAATATTGTTTACGTTACAGTATAATTTTGCTCTTGAATAAAAGTTTCTAACCCATTCTTAATTTTAACACTATCTACATGCGTTTATTGAATGAAACTATGCCATATTTGTTGTTTTACTTAAAATTGAATCATTTGTTTAAACCTGTGGACGTTACAACATAATTTTGCTCTTGAGTAACTTTTTTAAAACCAATCTTAATTCTAATACTATCTACATATGTTTGCTTTTTTTAAGATTAAAATTATATGTAGAAGTAACTATTGATGGAATTAACGACATGGGGTATTGATGGAATTATAAAGGGTCATTTGTTTCTTATTTGTGTAAGAATGCTATAATAAATTGTTGGTGTATTAATTGACTTAAAAATCAATAGATAGATATAAAGATTTGAGTAACTAATTAATAAGAACAAAGAAATAATGAAAGATAAAATAGTAAAAGTTGTTAAGAAGAGAGATTGAACCTAGACCTCTTGTATTATAAGAGTATCTTTAACCATTGAGCTTTATTAGAAGATTTAGTTTGTGATGAATGATCAACACAAAAATATGAGACAATTTCTCATATTTATTGGATATTAATTGCATCCTTAGTCTACTTTATATATTTATAGATTCTTTTATAGAGGAATGCATGTATACATATAAACCAATGGATTTTTAGATTGATTTGTCCGTATTAATTTTTCATTTCATATGATCGAACTTTCTATTTATATCATACATATTTTCCCATATTATGTTTTCGTGGTATACCATCAAGTTTATTCATTTATTTGTCGTTAAGAAAATATTGTTCCACAATGGAAAGAGGGGTTTTAATTGAATATATTGTATTGTTTTTCATTGCATAAAAAGCAACCTATTTTCTCTTACATACCCTAATTTCGCTACAATATGCATTCCTCTTGTCCTCCAGTTGAATTTCAAAAAAGGAAGAGATCTCGATCTTGCATGCTAGTTCAACTTGTGTATAAAGCTATTGGTTTTGACTGTGTACTGACAAGACCACTTAGATTGCCTTCAACTACAACGTGTAGGCATTATAGAGCATTAAAGTATGCCTTTGAATGTTCGACACTTTGTTGTTTCAATGTTGAGGTACCTCTAGCACCAATTGAGCCTTGTGCTGAAATCATTGATCTTTTTAGAAAGGTTGACGAATTGGGAACATTCTTCGGACGA
The DNA here is from genome assembly GCA_027886185.1 of Rheum nobile. Lineage (NCBI taxonomy): Eukaryota > Viridiplantae > Streptophyta > Magnoliopsida > Caryophyllales > Polygonaceae > Rheum > Rheum nobile. The sequence continues at coordinate 1,117,700 of WOAB01000481.1, forward strand.
TATGCTAGGATATACCACTAATTTGCTTTTAGTAGCATTAGTGGTAACATACTAACATAAATGCATACACTGAAAAGGGTATTCATACGTTCACATTACATGACCAGTTATATCACTTCATTCCAAATCTATTGCTTACATATAATAATCCAAAATGTCTTCAGATGTATTTCTATGATGGTGCTTCAAAATTTGATACTCGAATGAACTATTTTGCTGACCTAAAATCAGAAGTAATATCACTTTTCATTTTTGTTGTGAATGCAAATCCTTATGCTTATTTTTTCCCTTCTCTTCGTGTAATTAATATACAGAAAATGAAAACTCAGAATTTCCAAAAATCCTGTTTTAGACCGAAGGGTGTTCAATACCCCAACTTCTAATGAGGTTGCATCTATCTTGGTTAACAGTCCGTATATATTATTACATGGGAAAGCTAATGATAAACATGGAATTATGCACTTTTATGGTTGTTATGATCAACTACAATACTCTCTCTTATTCAATCAAGCAATTAGTGAACAATGTTATTTCCTTTGATATTTTTACGAAAGCATAAATTGCATGAGTGAGGTGTTAGCATACACAAAATTTTGTAGATATCTAAATAGACGAAAGTAAAGATTGGATGCAATTCTATAAAATTTGATGTTATTTCCTATTTTTGTTGTAATCGAGTGTAATATCGTAGTTTGAAATAAATCAAGTCTACATTTTCATTTATTATTCATCGAAAAGTACATTTTCTGATAGACTACATTTAACCTGTTAATTTAAAAAATAATACAATTTTAAGATTTCTGTTTCCCCGTACAGAGCACGTGGCCTTCAACTAGTCTCACACAAATATTAAAATCTAAGGTCATGTTTAACCAAGTCCCATGCCATGGGTCATTTAGCTTTATTTTGGATGAATTAATTGTTAAACAGGGAGAATGTTTGCACCCGTTTTTTTAAGCATCGCACCGCTTTTTGGTTGCGCCCAAAAAGCAGATTTTTTTTTATAAAAAAGGAAATTCCTTGGGCGCAACCAGGTTGCACCCAAGATGTCAACTGATTTTTGTTGAACCAGTTCATCATTGAACCGGTTTAAATGTAAACCCGATCATCTGGTTTTTTTTTTAAAATAAAAAATATGAACCGGTTGAAATATAAAAAAAAAGAAAAGAAAATTTAATTTTTTTATTTAAGAAATAAATCAAATAATTTAAAAAACAAATTATATTTTTTTTTTACCCGGAAAAAAAAAATTGAAATTTGAATTTACCTGGGCGCTACTACGCAGCACCCATGTAAATTTTATAAGCATTAAAAACATTCGGCGTTACGAAGTAGCGCAGTCCCAATTCATCTTCCCCATCTCAACTTCGGCATCTTCTTCCTCGATTTCATCTTCAACCGGCTTTGATGGAGATGGCGGCGAGCGGAAGCGGCGACAACGGCGGCGAGAGGGACAAACAGCATGGGGAGAAGGCCGCCGAGAGCGGGACACATCTGGAAAAAAATCCAGATCTGGGAAAAATTCCAGATCCGGCGGCTTCGATAGAGATGGCGGCGAGCGAAAGCGGGGATAGCGGCGGCGATAGGAATCGGCGGCATCGTGAGGAGACGACGACCGAGAGTGGGACAGCGGCGGAGGGGGGTGGCCGGTTTAGGGTCAGATTTGGAAAAAAAATGAGATCCTGAATTTGCGGCGGATTGGGCGGCGTGGGTGGTGGCGGCTGACGCAGAGGACGCAGTGGTGGAAAAGGCGGCGAGTGCAGCGGCAAAACAGGCGGCGAGTGCGGCGGAACAAGCGGCAGGGGAGACGGTCGACGATATTTCGGCGACGACGAGTGGCGAGTTTCCGGTCGGGGCGGAAGCAGAGGTGGGGTCGGAAAATGCATTGGACGTTGCCGCGTTCGTTGGTGTCGAGGAGGTGGCGCAACTTGGAGAGGCAAGCCGACCCAGACTGCCACGAAAATACACTCGTCGGAAACGAGCTCAAGTACGTATTTTTCCTTATTAAATTCCATATTTAATAATATATATAATTAATTTGTTATTTTATTTATAGGAATAGTTAGATTTATTAGAAAATATTAGAATTGCATAAAAAAATAGTATATTATTAGAATAAATTTATGTAATTATATTTACAATTAAATAAAATTAATGAAACATAATTTGAATAAAATGAGATGAATTAGATAATTTTATTAATGTATTGGAAAAGTTAGTATATAATTTTAATAGGTTATGTAAAATTAGTATAATATACGAATAATTATATGAAATTAGTGAAGTTTACGAATAATTGTATGAATTTAGTGAAGTATTGAAATTAGTGAAGTATTTTAATAGTGAATAATTAGTCAAATGTAATGGAATATTACAATAAGTGTTGGTAATGTATGAAAAATAGTATATGATTATATACAACAAAATGTATTAGAATTTGTAAATAAAAGTTGAATTAGATAAAATTGATTTTTAATTTAAATTAGATATTTAATTTAAATTAAATTAGAAATTTAATTAAATTAGAATTTTAGGTAAAATGAATTGTAATTTTATAGCAATTAGAAATTTATATAAATTAGACAAATATAATGGAATATTAGAATTTAAAAATTCAGCAAAATAAGAAGTGGGTATAATTAAGTTAATTTGGGACAATTATTTGAATAAAACAGGATGTAGTCGAGAGAATTAAACGAAAGATGCGGGGGGTCCTGGGGTGGAATCTCGACCCGTGACAACTTCCGTTCGTAAGCACTAAAACCTCCTAAATCCCCCCAACCTACGTGGTCGTAAGCGCAAGAGTAGAATTCCAAAGGATCCCGTTCCAATAGCGGATCCCATTATTGGAACGGTATCCAGTTCGTTAGCGGATTCTCATCCTGACGTGTGTTCACCTCCGGCTTCACAGAGTCCCGTCTGTGACATGGGCGATTCGCATATGGAGGATGCATTTGCCGAGACAGAGGATATTGCGGGCGAGAGTCCTCATTTGGACGTCGTCGTTATGGAGGATGTCCCTCCCGCCCCACAGGAGCACGTTCTCCTTCCCTTTCCCGCCCCCAACAGCCCGTTCCCCCTTCCTCTAGCGAGGGTCCACCTGTCGTGGAGCTTGCCCTGTACGGGCTTGAGTTGCTTGATGTGCTTCGGAGTTTCGAGACTCACATTGCGCACCGGGTTTGGCACGCCCCTCCTCTGCCTGCATCATCCCTCGTACGACGTTTGAGGGCTTATACTCGCCCGACCGACTTCAATGACTGGAGGATATACATTCCGAGAGAGGTGGTTGAGGGGAGTTGGTTTTGGCTCGCGGAGCAGTCCAGATTGGTTAGTCTCTGGGATTTTCAGTTCAGTAGGGTCGATCACGTTCTTATATCAGCGTTCATCGAGATGTGGCACCCTAAGACGAACAACTTTCATTTTTCGTGGGGCAAGATTACGATCACGCTTCACGACATGGAGAGGATCTTAGGGCTGAGCATAGAGGGGTTGTCGTGCCGCGTACCTTCAGTCTCTATGGATGCCGAGCCAAAGAAGATTGATGAGGCACTGAAGATGTTTGGGCGGCAGGTTTTCAGGTATATGTACGGTGTTTGGGATAGGAAGATGCAGAGGGAGGTTAGGAAGGGTCGGGTTTCTTCCAACGAATTTTTTGAGTACCTGCTATACATGATACAGGAGGGCGACGAGCCCCATTCGATAGCGGCAGGATACCTATGGCATGCCATGTCTTGCATCATTTTCGTGGATAAGTCCACGAACCAGCTGATGGTGAAGATGCTTCCGTTGTTCGAGGATTGGGACCGTGTCGTCGGCACAACTTGGGGGACCGGGGTGCTTGTCTGGTTGTATAGGAACCTTGGTGAGGTTTATCGGGGGGATGTTGCAGGCATAGCGGGGTGCACCTATATGCTTCATGTAATAGAACGTAAAATTAATGTCGTTGCATTAATTATTAATTTTTTGAAATTATTGTTAACCAAATATATTATTTATTTCGTATGTAGATGTGGATATGGATGTACTTCGTATATTTCCCGGGGAACCCTAACCCCCTCCCTGGAATGGGCGACGACGAGCGACGCGCTGCTCGGTATTAAATCCAGCACACCGCGCTGCGTGATCTCGACACCTACCGGCATTACATGTGTATTTTGGACGAGTATCGGCCTGAGGATGTAAGCACCCTAATTGTTTAATACTTATGTCTCCTCTATGATTAACTATTTACAAGATTGTACTTTTTTTATCATTGCATGTACGGTGGACGCCATATGGCAGTCTAGATTTTGCTGGTGCTTATAGGGCGTCCACATACAGAGGGACGATCGTGTTCATGGACGTTGAGGAGCCGTACATGCCTGATCGAGTCGTGCACCAGTTTGGACGTCGTCAGAGCGGGCCCTTGGATGTCATAGAGCCGTCGTCTGCCTTACGGCCCATCAAGTTTAAAGGGAAATATGCGTACAAGTTTACTTTTGCTCGCGCATGCGACGGCTAGGAGCACCTCGATAAGCATCTGTGTCCATTCATTTTGGAGATCCCGATGGCCGTCCCAGCGTGGGATATGGACGATGAGTACCTAGACTGGTATTTACAGATCGCATATCCGTATGTGAGCCCCCTTGCACGAGTCCAGCCTCGTATTCTAGGTCCTCCTCCTGTTGTGGAGGCTTATAGAGTACGTTTCTCCACCAATCTCTGCTATAAATGTTTGTTTTTATTATTCTCGAAAATAATAGTTTTGTTTTGCAGCGTTTGGCCATGGCGACAACATTTGCTCGGGAGATTATTCAGACCCGGAGCAGTGGTCCGGATTGGGACCATATTCTGGCCATTCTATGCGGCGATGAGCTTCTTGTAGCTGAGACGCTTATCCGGGCGTCACAACTATCTTTCCAGTCCTTGGGTCCTGCTGCCGAGTCGTCTACAGTAGCAGAGTATCGAGCCCGTACGGGGCGTGTCCCGTCTATATATGAGAGGGGAGAGCCTTCCAAGGCCGCAACTGAGCGGGCCATGCCGATGATGAGTCCAGCGATGACTCGATGTAGCTACTGACATTATGGATATAGCTACTGACATTATGGATTTTGTACTGACATTATGGATTTTGTACTGAGATTATGGATTTTGTACTGACATTTTGTGTATATACGTGTTTTATGTCTATTCGAATTGTGGATTTTATGGATTTCCAAACCGACCTTAATTGTAAAAATATTGTTATGGATTTCCAAACCGACCTTAATTAAAAAAATATTGTTAAAAAACCCAAACGCATACAAATATGTCATACATATCGGGGACCGAATTCAAATACGTCATTCAAAGATGCCATACATAAACAAACTTAGAAATAACATTCACGTTCGAAACAAACTTAGAACTCGAAATAAGTACTAAAATAAACTTATGTGTAATCATAACCCCGATAATATATCTTCCTCCTTAACTTCACGTTTGAATCTGAAAGGGTCTGGTTTAGCTGTTTAAGCTCATCTCTTTCCAGCACCAATTCTCTGATAATCTTGACAACATTGTCGTCATATGGTGGATCAAGCCACTTAAAGGTACGACACCCTGTCATTGTACCATCCCGCTCCATTGGGATGTAACCCTTGCATGCGAGATACCTTCTTTTGTAGTGATTGGGTTTGTCGCAAGTGTACATGACGACTGGAAAATTGCAATGGCACATTGTAACCGGAGCCTGGGCACTGCTGGACGATGAAGCCATCCTCCTATGCACTTGATATCCCTTGATGTGAGTAATAGAGTTGGTAACATGACTTTTTATAGACGAGTATTTTGCGCAAAAAGTTACGTTGTACAATGGTAACATGCCTTTTTACAACGGTAACTTCTTGGGCGTAACCTGGTTGCACCCAAAAAGTTACCCTTGGGCGCAACCAGGTTGCGCCCAAGGTACCTAATGTTTTTAGGGTTTTGGATTTAGGGTTTCTATTGTTTTTTAGGGTTTAGGGATTAAGACGTAAGTGGGAAAGCTGAAAATAGTTTGTTTCTCCTATTTGTTGTTTCCCCTCAACGTTTTCATACCTCTCCCGAAAATCATCAATGGCGAATCCGCTTCTTGTTTCGAAGCAATTTATCAATTTTTTTGTCGATCTCTAGATATTGGAAGTTAGTTTTCACAAATAAAACCTGAAAACCTTAAACTTTGTACTATAATGACCTAAAAGCAACACCCTAAACCCCCAAATCCTAAACCCTAAACAGATCCCCCTCACAACCCTCGGGGCACAACGTCATTGCGCCCATACCCTTGTGCGCATCGTTGTTGCACCCAGACGGTTGTGAGGTTTTTTTTTTGTTTAGGAGGGTTTAGGGTTTGGTGTTTAGGGCTTAGGTCTGGAACCGAATTCAAAGATATTCAAGAGTACATATGTAGCTTTTTGTTACAATTGATTACCTGCTGCTATACATACTAAAATAAAAAGCTTTTAATGGAAGTCTATTTCATTTTCTCAAGAGTACGTATGTAGCTTTTGGCAAATTCCCCTTGCTTCTTCTATAGGTTTAGGAGGGTTTAGGGTTTGAGGGTTTATAGGGTTTGAGATTTCATGCCTCGTATTGCATCCATAAGTCCACCATTGTACTTGAACTATAGATTGGGTTTGAGTGTAACTGATTACCAATTCACCTTTCATCAAACTCTCTACATATTATTTTTGTTATTTAAAATATTATGTCGATATGTAGATATTGGAAGTTATTTTTCCAAATAAAATCTGAAAACCTTAAACTTTATACTGTAATGACCTAAACCCTAAACCCCCAAACCCTAAACAAATCCCCCTCACAACCCTTTAGGCGTAACGACGTTGCGCCCAGACTCTTGAGTGCAACGCCGTTGCACCCAGATGGATATTAGGTTTTTTTTTTGGGTTTAGGGTTTATGGTTTAAGGTATAGGATAGTGTTAAAATTTCTGACCCTAATTCGCATAAAGGATATCGAGGACGTATATATGGACCAAACGTTTCAAAAAAAATTATTATGAGTAAATGCAACGAGCAATCACAGCCACCGCTTGGAGCTAAAGTCAAGAGAAAGCTTGAACTTCTAGGAGAGTAGGAGGCTCTGTGATTGCTATGGTTATATTATTTGATTATATCTTATAATTATATCAAATTTGATTATATCATATCGTTATACCCTATAGTTATATACTATGATTACATCTTATGGTTGTATTAGATAGTTATATAGTATGGTTATATTCTATATATATTCTATAGTTATATACTATGCTTATATCATATATTCCATATTTATATACTATGGTTGTATTCTATATTATATTCGATGCGCTAGTGATGCGCATCCAGACAGCTGGAAGAAACCAAATGTGGTTTGGGGTTTATCAAAATATTATGTCGATATGTACATATTGGAAGTTATTTTACCAAATAAAACCTGAAAACCTTAAATTTTGTATTGTAATGACCTAAACCCAACACCCTAAATCCTAAATCCCTAAACCCTAAAAAATCCTAAACAAATACCCCTCACAACCCTCTGGACGCAATGACGTCGCGCCCATTATGTCCGGGTTGTGAGGGAGATTTTTTTGGGTTTAGGGTTTAGGGTTTCATAGAGTATAGGATAGTGTTAAATATTTCTCTCATGTGGATTGATGGAGAGAGCACATCTCTTTAACCCAGGATTCCCAACCTTTGGGGTTATTTGTTTACGGTCCAACAAATTTCACTTTAGAGGTTGCAGATTGCATCTACATCCAACTCTATTTAGCAAAATATTATGTCGGTATGTATATATTGGAAGTTATTTTTCCAAATAAAACCAGAAAACCTTAAATTTTGTACTGTAATGACCTAAACTCAACACCCTAAAAAACCTTAAACAAATCCCCCTTACAACCCTCTGGGTGCAACGACGTCACGCCCAGTATGTTGGGGCCCTTGCGCCCAAAGGGTTATGAGGGTTTTTTTTAGGGTTCAGGATTTAGGGTTTCTTAGAGTATAGGTATCGAGGACGTGTATCAAGGACATATATATGGACCGAACGTTTCAAAAAAACTTATTATGAGTATATGCAACGAGCAATCGCAGCCACCGCTTGGAGCTAAAGTCAAGAGAAAGCTTGAACTGCTAGGAGAGTAGGAGGCTCTGCGATTGCTATGGTTATATTATATGATTATATCTTATAATTATATCAAATTTGGTTATATCATATCGTTATACCCTATAGTTATATACTATGATTACCTTATGGTTGTATTAGATAGTTATATAGTATGCTTATATTCTATATTATATTCTATAGTTATATATTATGCTTATGTCATATATTCCATAGTTATATACTATGCTTATATTCTATATTATTTGCAGTTATCCTAACGAGCGTCTATTGATGCTGAACCTCCCCAACCGCCGTCATACCTTTCAAGGTTCGAAGCAATTTAGCAAAATATTATGTCGATATGTAGATATTGGAAGCCTTTTTTTCCAAATGACGGTTAAAAACCTTAAACTTTGTAATGTCGTGACCTAAACCCAACACCCTAAACCCCTAAACCCTAAACAAATCCCCCTCACAAGATGTTGGGCTTAACAACGTCGTGCCTAAATTCTTATGCGTAATGACGTTGCACCTATCATCTTGTGAGGGGGATTTTTTGGGGGTTTAGGGTTTTAAGGGTATTGTGAAGTATTAATGACCTATAGTGTGTAAAAAAATCCAGTACGTAAAAATGCAAGATTTCTATTGTTTTTATGGTTTAATGAGGGTTTAGGGTTTAAGACGTAAGCGGAAAAGCTTAAAAGATATTGTTTCCCCTCAACGTTTATGTAATCATCCGAAATCATCAATGGCAAATCACCATCGTGCGTCGGTGGTGTTCCTCCTCCAACTAATCTCGTCAGAACAGTTTAGTGGTTTTATCATGTACTTGGCCAACCAGTATCAAGGTTCGAAATAATTTAGCAAAACATTATGTCGATATGTAGATATTGGAAGTTATTTTCCCAAATAGAACTTGAAAACCTTAAACTTTGTACTGTAATGGCCCTAAAATCAACACCGTAAACCCTAAACAAAGCCCCCTCACAATGGAATGGGCGCAACGCGGTTGCGCTCAGACCCTTGGACGCAACGTCGTTGCGCCTAGATGGTTGTGAGGGGGATTTTTTTGGGTTTAGGGTTTGGGGGTTTATAGGGTATTGTCAAGTATTACCGTCCCTATAGTGCGTAAAGGAAATGTAGTACCTAAAAATGCAAGATTTTTAGGGGCATTCTTAGTAAGTGTAAAAAACAACTAATAGTCGTCTGATTTTTGTGGTTTTGTATGTTTTCGAATCAATTTAGCAAAATATTATGTCGATATCTAGATATTGGAAGTTATTGTTTCCAAATTAAACCTGAAAACCTTAAACTTTGTACTATAATGACCTAAACCCAACACCCTAAACCCCCAAACCTTAAACCCTAAACAAATTCCCCTCACAAGATGTTGGGCGCAACAACGTCGCGCCCAGATTCTTATGCGCAACGACGTTGCGCCTAGACGTTGGGCGCAAGGAGGTTGCGCCCAAATGGTTGAGAGGCACGGTTTGTCACTTACTGTGCCTCTGTAAAGTGTAACGGTATGTGACAAACCGTGCCTCTCAACCATTTGGGCGCAACCTCCTTGCACCCAACGTCTGGGCGCAACGTCGTTGCGCATAAGAATCTGGGCGCGACGTTGTTGCGCCCAACATCTTGTGAGGGGGATTTGTTTAGGGTTTAGGGTTTAATGTTTGGGGGTTTAGGGTGTTGGGTTTAGGTCATTGTAGTATAAAGTTTAAGGTTTTGTCCACCATTGTACGGACAGAGACAAGTTGGCACGGTTTGTCCACCATTGTACCTGAACTATAGATTAGGTTTGAGATTCTCGAAGATTGGGTTTGTAACACCCCCAAATACATAACCTTGAAAGGTATTACCGCCAGTGACTTCAAACGTTCTGTCCGATGTCACCCAAGGCTCAGTAGTGGAAAAAACACTTTTTACTGCTCCCTTTTAGAGGCGTACATAGTTCAAAATGCCTCAACAATGACTTAGGCAATCATTTTTTTTGGTTTTTGAGGCGGATAATTAATTTATACGCCTCAAAAACATCTTTTGAGGCGGACAAATTAATATACGCCTCAACAAATATCCGAAAAAACATTTCCCGCTAAAGTATTAGAGGCGGGCCAGGGTAAGGCCCGCATCTAATGCTAACTAATTGAGGCGGGCCAAGTAGCCCGCCTCAATTAAAGCTTGTTGAGGCGGGCCTCTTAAAGCCCGCCTTAAAAAGTATGTCCAATAGAGGCGGGCATGTAAGGCCCGCCTCTATTAGACCATTACTCGGCCGACTCGGCCGAGTCGTAATACTTATAGAGGCGGGCGTGTTAGGCCCGCCTCTATAAGCTCAACCCTAATTCCCTACTACGTAAAAAGCGTGAGTTTTCCAAGCTTAATTTTGCATGATTTTTTGTCTCTCTGTTGTGCCTTGATGCTTGCCACTTTAGTTTTTTATTTTGCTGTTGTTTTTTTACTGGTTGTTTTTTTCGGTCCTTTAATCTTTTCTTCTTTGATGGCTAAATTTAGCTTTTAGCCTATACAAGTACACTGGGAATTCAGAAGAAATTACTACTTATGCCATCCATTTCTTTTAGCAGCCATGGATTCATTCTCTTAACCCCGCCAATCCTTCTATTCTCTTCCCATCCTCCATTTTTGTGCTTCGATTCCATTCCCTCTCCACCGTCAATCCCTCACCGTCGACTTCGCCTCATCTACGAAGACGTCTGGCTTCGATCTTCCGATGGCGTCCGTCTCCATGCCTGGTTCATCAGGTTCTCTCCCGACTACCGAGGTGAGCTTTCTCGGTCTTTGATCGATTTCCTCTTCTGAACCGTTCCTGTTACTCCGCCAATCCCTCTATTCTCTTCCCATCCTCCATTTTTGTGCTTCGATTCCGTTCGTCTAAAATCTATCTTGATTTAGGGTTTGGTTGTGGACTTTTGACTTTCTTCTAACGCTTTTGTGTTTTGATTTTCTACATATTGCTGAATTTTGATTCTACATCTTTCTTATTCTGCTGATTTTACTTGTTTGTTCTGCAATTGTAGGAAAGTTAGTTACTTTTATGTGTAAAAATAATGTTATGGGAGTGAAACTTGGCACTTGTGTTATTTCCTGGCTCTCGACTTTGATAATCTGAAATAGGTGCTTCTTGAAAGATTATTAACCCTGTTAGCATGTTCCTAACAAGATATATATGTAAGCCCTGAACTGATAGCAAAAGCTTGAGCTATAATTTTTATGTTGTTAGCGTAGACTGTAGAATCTTTGGACTCTGAACAGACCTTTGTTTAAAAGGACATAGAAGAGAGATAAAGCCAATGGCTACCTTATGGTGTTTCTTAGTTACATGATATAATTGTTCAAAATAGTGAAAATTTAAATTAGCAACTTGGACAATAGTTTTCAAGATACTGCATATCTTATACCATGCCCCATTTATGCTACTATTTCATGATTTGACGATGAATTGGCCTCCATAAAGTTTGCACTACATTCTTTTTCATAAGCGTACTCTCGTCATTTAACTCAGAGATTATCCGACATTCATGAAGTGTAGATTTATATTTGGTGATTATCAGATGCTCAGTTCAATATGCAATTCCACAGGCCACAGGAAAATGTCAGGTTGTAAGCAACATCTACAGTGGTTATAAATCAACATTGGTAATCAAGTTTTACTTAACGCCACATAAGTTATGTTGATTAGAAATGTGGTGGTGACTGATAATAGGTAGAGGAAGATGCCTCTATGGAGGAACTGTTGAAAGGTAGGGGCAACTTCCTTCCAATCCCGAAGTTGCAAACACAGATTCACTACTCGACTTTCATCTGATTTTCTCTCCAAGAAACACTCTTTGACTGGCTATCACGGGTACATATTTGACTGTGAAGGCTAGAGTTAGATTACTTTATTGCTTTGTCTATAAGGTTTTTGCTCTGTTTATCTTTTGATTTTTCAAGTATTGTATCTAATAGTTAATATTGTCGCTCTATATCTAATATGTTACATGGTTTCAGGGTCTTATGAGAGAGGAAAAGGAAGTGGAGGTCGTGGCCTTGGAAATGGCGGATTTAGCAAAATCAAATAGACAAAGATCGATTTAGGACTGACTGACCGTGTTCGTTCGGAGTTTAAAATTGCAAGGTTATTCAAATCTCGTTCACATATTAAACCCATATATTCCCTTTTAAGTATACGACTAAGCTAATTTGGAGTAGAGTTTCTATAAATTACTGTAAATGGTGCTTTGCTTTCATGGATGTCATAGTCATGGATTTATGTTTCTTTGTCGTTCTATTTACTACTGCTCTCTTCAATGTGGATTTCGTTTGGTTTTGTTATGACTACATATCAGAATGGGAGGAGGTACACTTTTGCAACGGTAGCTATCTTATAACTTCTATTTTTCTGGTGGAGTTCGAAAAATATCTTTGTTAAGCCTTCACTCTACTAAGTTGATATTTCCTTGATATTTGGATAGATAACAAAGTTAGTGCTCTCTATTGCAAATGAATTGGTTAATTCACCATAAATATATGCTTCTTTTTTAAAAGAAAACAAAAATTATTCATGTGTCCTTTCTGGTTGCTGCTTTCTCCTAATATTTCCCCATTTGATCAGGGTGGGATGAAGGTGCATTTGGGATGCGAGTGGGCAAGGTTGCTCTTCTAACTGTAAGTGTTAACTACTTACCTTCTTCATTACTTATTCTTGCTTTGAATATTTGGTAAACACTTGAATAATACATTGTGTCAATTAACTAATTTGGATATGTCATTTGTCAAGATAGATATGGGCTTAACTAACTATGGACATTGACTTGTAAATTTTTTAGAACTATAGTTAATGAACTATCGTTGTGTAAAAATGATAAGAAAATACAAGTGGCGTTTGCTAAATTTGAATTGTGTTCCTCTGATGGTCTATAATGATGCACTTCTTATAGTATTTTAGAACTTGTGAATATAAAAGGTAGCTAAGTAGGTCTCCCCTGCGCTAGGTAGACAAAAGACTTCCGTCCAGACAATCAAAATGGGAAAGGCGGATTTTTTGGGAGTTTATATCAAGTATTTAGCTACTTATTTTGCTTAGTACTCATACACCGATTCTTTGATTGTTAGGACTTGATCAAATGATTTTCCATCTTTTTGTGATCAGGATACACTAGAAAAAATGGTGAAGTATCCATAGCATGGCGTGTAACCAACTTTTGTTGATTTAGTGCATTTATGCTTTCTTAGAGGCTTAATTAGTTCAAAATGAATTGAAGCTTCTTGTAACAATTTGTACACTCATCCCAATCTTATTTGAATCTTTGTTTTGCTGAAAATCTCATTTCTTGGACCTGGATATTGCAGGCTAAGTTCTCAAACTAATTAACCCAAGAAAGATGGACTCCTTAGACATCCTGCTGATTCTCCTCAAGACGTTGGGAGTATCAAGGTATGTAACTTAACTAACTATATATTGATAGTATTTGTGTTTTTTGTCAATAATTTATGTGTTTTTTATGAAGTTATATCCTAAGAGGAAGACATCGTATACTTATGAAGAAATGGATGTTGTTCGTGAGCAATGGGCACAGTATTTTACATCGAAGTATTTATTATCGGATTGAACTTGTTTTTACTTGTCATGTAAACTGTTGTTGAGAACCTGACTGTACTCGGATTGAACTTGTTTTTACTTGTTTTTATTATGTGAATAAAATCAGGAACCTATTCTGCAATGTGTGTATGGTGCATCATAAATCCAAAAAACATCCAAAAGAAGCGCAAAAGAAGGGACTTATAGAGGCGGACTTGTATGTCCGCCTCTATAAGTACTTAGACGCTGACTCGGCCGAGCTCTCGGTCGAGTCAGCGCGACTTGTTGAGGCGGGTCTATAGAGGCTTGCCTCAACAAGTGTTTACTTATTGAGGCGGGCCTCCGAAGCCCGCCTCAACAAGTCCCTCATTTTGGCGCCAAAGTGAGGGACTTGTTGAGGCGGGCTTCGTAGGCCCATCTCAATAAGGTCCTTTTAGAGGCGTAAAATGCCCGCCTCAAAAAGTGTCCCTACTTGTTGCAGCCCCCTTAGTTGAAGCGAACGGTGTTCGCCTCAATAAGTGTCCAAAGGCCCGCCTCTATAAGGATTTTTTCCACTAGTGGCTTTACTAGTTTATATAAAACAAAAACAACAATTATGATACAAATATCATAACTTTCATTTAAATCATCGTTTCGGAATTACAACATAATTCCAAATACATCAGAAATACAGCAGAAGTCTTTGTAAAGCATAAACACAAGGGTCTTGATCGCAATGATCACCCGCCAAGGATCTCAACCTTGATAAATCCGTTAAAAACACTGTTCGCCTTCATAGTCGTTCTAGCCTTCCCAAAACTGCAACTTATCTGATGTGCCGAATCAAACGGATGACACCAGCCAACCATGCAGAGAACAATTTCGGTTGGTTAGTCTAATGAAAGACTATGCAAGGGTTAAAAGCAGAGTAGTTCGAAGTAGTCGTATTAGGTTAGACTCATCGTTTCTCGAATTAAAACCGATGACGATAGTCAACCACCATACTCCTACTGGAATATATCAAGCAGCATGATCAAGAGAAGATTCTAGAAGACCGAGTCTTACATCAATCAACCCAAAAGAAGACTCCAATGAATTGAGTCTTATCGGAAAGCATGACAAATGTCTGGAACATTATAATTTCACACAAGCGTTTAAAATGACTTGATGTTTCGGTTCACGACCAACCTCATCGCACAATGCGAATCCATATTGGAAAGAGAACTTTACTCTGATCAAAGTCAAGACGAGCTTTCCTAGATGCACTACACTTAGCTGCACTACTTGCCCAAGGTATATTAATCATGTGCACTAAAACACTTATCTTGTTAAATTCCAAAACGCACATATACGTTATAGGCTTTTAAATCATCTCATCCCTCAAGATAAAGAGATATAAAGTCGGGAACTAAATCCCTAAAGCGGAGTTGACTCGGGAACTAAATCCCTAAAGTCGAATCGGGAACTAAATCCCTAGGGAACTAAATCCCTAAAAATGGAGTCGGGAACTAAATCCCTACAAACGGCATTAGAGAAGGATGGTAGGAACTAGATCCTAACCACCAGGTTATAAAGAAACGACTAGCACTCGCAATGAGATACGCAGTAGCGTTCCTACGAATACTCGTTCTAACTAAACAATTACAAACACAGTAGTAATTCACAGTAATAATCGTATCAAAGCCCTTAAGGCCAACATCATAGATATATCTCAATCTATCAATATATATATAATAGCGTTGATTCTAGCAGAATATACAACCTATTATAATATCATCTCTCAATTTCCAAAACAGTTATCAAAACTGTTCCCAGACAATAAACAATATTCATTCCAATTTAATTAACAATTAAGCAATTGATAATCAATGGAAATATGGAATGATAAGCAGGAGCGAACCGCCACTTGCCTTAGATCAGACGAGAGCTCTAACAAGCTTAGCAACAAGAGGTATCCGGGTCCGAAACTGGGACAGATCCTGGACAATAAATCCCTCTGGAACGACCCATAACGAGACCCTAAGTTAGATTTTATATCTACGTATATGAATCTAAAAGAATACAAAAGTAATCGAAGGAACCAAGCCTCGCCCGAAGCCAAACACCCAAGAACACACAACCCGGGTAAACTCGCCGTGGGTGCGGTGGAGCCTCTGCCGCGGGGTGCGGTCAAGTGCCAGGGGCGAGCTTCTTCGACATCGGCCATGGAGAAACTTACCCAAATCAATTCGTTCGACTTTGATTTGTTCTTGGTTTGATCTCCCACCTTCTTATGCCTTAGAATACCACTTAGGAACACCTTTCTAACACTCAAAAGGGATTCGAATCACTCACAAAACAAACTTGAACTAAGAACAACAATAGAGTTTTTCTTGGAGGAAGATGACTTGCAGCTGGAGTTGTGACCCTCCTCTCTCCTTTTATAGCCCCACAAGGCTGCTCAAGAGATGGACACGTCCTCCATGAGGTGTCCCGGCCAAATGGGAAGACGTGAGGAGCAAGTTCAGCCAAAGAGATAGGGTTGCAGAAGTTCAATCGCGATGATGTCGGAGCTGACGCCGACCGCGGGGTGCGGCAAGGGTGCGGTGGGGGTGCGGTGGTGACTCATGACCGCCACTGGCTTTGGCCTTCGCCGTGGGTGCGGCAGGGTGCGGCCAGGGTGCGGTCAAGGCCATTTTTGCCCCCCTTTTACCCGTTTTGTCTTTTCTTGCCAAGTGGTTAAATATTCTTAACCCCAGATTAAATATATTCGTACACGAACGACTTTTTAACCCAAAAGTATATTAACTATATTTTATATTACTCAGAAAAATATTACAAAGACCAAACATCTCGTAAAATGTCCGCACTTTTCTGAATTTAATCTGACTTGTAATATGGGCATAAGAAAATTTCAAAATTACCCCTACAAAATGAGGGATATTACATTACCTCCCCCTTAAAAGAAGTTTCGACCTTGAAACTTAAGCCGACAATAACTCGGGAAAGCGTCTAAGCATATCCTCCTCAGTCTCTCAAGTAACCTCTTTGGTTCTTGACTTGGACCACATAATCAGTACCAAGGGTACGACTTTGTGATGCGATTGACTTTCACGGCATTCCATGAAACTCAGCACACAAGGCTCTTGCAATTCGTGAAGATTAGGCGTCTCACACCATAGAGGTAATGCCCCCAAATCTTCAGCGCAAACACTACCGTTGCTAACTCCAGATCATGCGTCGGATAGTTTGCTTCATAGGTTTTTAGTTGTCGCGATGTATATGCAATACTTTGCCTCTTTGCATAAACACACAACCTAAACCACTCTTCGAAGCATCACTATAGACTTATATAATCATTATTTCCTTTTGGTAGCGCTAAAACTGGTACAGAGGTCCAATATTGTTTCAACTTCTGGAAACTGCCTCGCATTTGTCATCCCAACAAACTTATTGTGGAACTTGCGGAGCAGACCGGTCATAGGTAGAGTGAGGTTAGAAATTTCCTCCATGAACCGTCTGTAGTATCCAGCAAGTCCTAGGAAACTACGCACCTCCTTCACATTCTGAGGCCGCTTCCAGTTAGCTACTGCCTCAATCTTCTGGGGATCAACCATTATCCCCTTCTTATTGTTCACATGGCCTAAGAAAGCCATTTTCATGATCCAAAAATCGCACTTAGACAACTTAGCATACAACTCATTTTGTCTAAGGATTGACAAAACAATCCGCAGATGTTCCTCGTGAGCTTCCTCACTCGGAGAATAATTCAGAATGTCATCGATGAAGACCATCACGAACTTATTCAAGTACTGGTGAAAACACCGATTCAATGATGAACCGGTTCAATAATCACCGATAAATCATTTTTCAAAATAATACAAACAAAATCGGACCTTGGGCGCAACCCGAATTTCCTTTTTTTTAAAAAAAAAAAAAAAATCCGCTCTTTGGGCGCAACCAAAAAGCGGTGCGGGGCTAGAAAAAAAGCGGTGTGAACATGAATCCCCTTGTTAAAAGACTCATGGTGTATTGGGGGCTTTTAATTGGAGGCTTTTAGGAGGGGCTTTTAGGTTTAGTTTAAATTACAATTATATCCTTTTGTTTATATTAATTTATCAATATACCCTTTATTACAATTATACCCCTTATTATATATTAAATTAAAAAATATATATATATTAAAAAAAATCATACATAAAATTTATTAATGCTATTTTAATTTAATTATTTTGTTATAATATTTATTTAAAATTAAGACAAACATACATTGATATTATAATCAACAAAAGCGATGCATAAATTTAAGGATCATACGCATCCAATGACAAATCCCCAAAGTTATTTGAGATGTCATCTTGGTTTTGATTCATGATGAAAGAATAGAAGAGAGGAATGAGAGGTTACAAGAGATAAATGATAGATTGAGAATAGAGGATTGTGTGAGTTCTGCAACTGTAACTATATCTTATTTAAAGGCAAATAAAAAATCATTTACATTTTTTTCCTATTTTGTTAAATTATTAAAAAAAGTAGTTAGTACACCATAATCTTACATACCCTTCTATTTTGGACTTAATTATATTAAAATTTGTAAAAAAAGACATAAAATTTCTAAAATTTATTTACAATTTAATTTTCATATAAAGAAATTAAATTGGTATTTATTTCATTTTAAACCACCAATAATAATAATAAAATGATTTATTTTCACTTAATGATACCTATAATACAAAAATATATATTAAAATTTACCAAATATATCCAAAATGGATGTCTATGGATAGAGAAAAATGTAATTAGAATTATGGTAATTTTTTTTTAACTAGCCATTTTTTATTTAAATCAATTTTTAAAAATTAATGAACGGCTATGAATAAATACTGGCCGTCCGTGGCGTGCCACGCAACGTGCATCAGGCGCACGAGCGCGCGCCAATCAGCGCGCGCTGCATGGCACTTTATTGGGGGTTGATGCAATGGGGCGTGTTTGGTGGGGCTGTTCGAGGATGTGTTTTGGCTTGAATTTTTGGCAATTTTTTTTAAGAAACCAAACAGCCCTATGTTTATATAACTAAAAGACGATCCCTTAAAATCTTTATTTTTGGGACTCTTGATAGAGTCTTTTAGCAAATTTGCAATATTTTTTAAAAAAAAAAAAAATCCTCTAAGGGACTTCAGTTAAAAATGCTCGAACTATTGGTCGTAATAAGGCTCTATTTTTCCGGCTTCAATAACTTTTGAACTCTGTCCGACTTCGCCACTTACCAGGTGCTCATCAGCCCATGGCTTCTTCTCCAGATTCTAAATTCTATGAATGTGGATGTTCCTCGTGTCCCTCATCCTTCTGGAGTACTAAACCCATTGTATCAGAATGGAGCTTTCGATGAATTTCCGACCTTGAATCAAGCGGTGATCTGGCCTAAACAGAATCTTGCTCGTGTGTCATTCAAAGATGCGGTGACCCAAGGATATTCTACTCAACCCGCTGTAATCCCTAATTCTGTGATCTGGGAGGAAAGACCCGATTTATATGACATTGATTATGATGTAGACCCTGATGTCGTTGATCCA
This sequence comes from Rheum nobile, assembly GCA_027886185.1. NCBI lineage: Eukaryota > Viridiplantae > Streptophyta > Magnoliopsida > Caryophyllales > Polygonaceae > Rheum > Rheum nobile. The sequence goes on from WOAB01000481.1 coordinate 1,136,914, forward strand.
GCCTACCCCACAAGGCCACAATCACACTTTTAGCAACGGACAAACGTGATCTTCGGCGCCTTTGGGCTCGTTCGCTGATTGTACACGTGTTTGATAAAGGCATGGGGTACCTGTACATCAAGCGGCAATTTGAGCAAAAATGGACCCTCAAAAGAGGCTTTACCCTGGGGGATATTGGCAACGATCACTACATCGCTAGATTCACCAATAATGATGATTTTCACCATGTGCTGATGCAAGGTCCATGAATGTTAGCATGGATACGTATCTCGGGACTTAGCATGAAGTATTTTCACGAGGATTTTCTTCGGCGCGTTAGCTCGCTCGTAGGACAGGTGCTAAGGATCGATAAAACAACCATTGCAGCAACCAGGGGTCAATTTGTTTGTATTGTTGTCGAGATCGATTTGGCCAAGCCACTTTTATCTCGTTTTCGATTCCAAGGGCACATTTGGATCATTCAATATGAAGGGATTAAGCAATTATGTTATAACCGTGGTAAAATTTGCCATATTATTGAGAAGTGTCTGTTGAAGTGCTCCAATCAACCATCTGGTTTAGGAACAACTACTGAACCCATCTTAGAGGTGGCTGCTATACATGAAAATGTACCTTGGGGAGACTTCATGAAGCCTAAAAAATTCACACGTCGTTCACGACAACATAATGCATCCGGCCAAGCATTTTGCTTCTATTGCGCAGACCTGCAAAGATGATCATCAGACTGGAACTGTCGTTTCCACTAATCCTACAAAGTTAGTGGGTGGGTCCAGATTTGATGCGCTTAGCTCAAACGAATTGTTGTTTCTCCGAGGACGGAAAGGGCAGAAACAGAATCGGTACAGGTTACATCGGAGGCAGAAAATCCGGATGTGAACTGTGAATTGATTTGATTCCAATTGAACATCGCACAAATGCTGATATTTCCATATCTAAACGTGTGGACCCCTCCCATGCCAATCAATAATCCAAGAAAAAATATTAAAAAGATTTTAAAGAAACAACTTTATCCTATACCCGCAAATCTAGAGGGAAGCAATCTTCCAAGAATATTATTCCATCCAAAAAAAGCTGAAGTCAAAAGATCCCACCTAATTAAGGATATGATTCTAAGCCCGCTAAGTCTACTTTGTTGCCACCTAAGCCTGTTACAATCAAAACTAACTAGCAACCTCCGATTCCCCTCCTCTACTTCACACCCATCTCCGTCCTCGCTTCCTCTTTCTGATGGCCATGAACAAAATCAACTCTCCGATGGTGGCCCAACTATTACCGGTCTTCATAAAGATAAGCTTGGTGGTAACAAACCACAATAATCGAGCCCTTCCTGTCGTTCCTCTCGGCGCTGACCAACAAAATGTTGGTGGATCTTCTACCAATCAACACGAAGACACAACCTGTCCTATGTCAGGTTTCAATTCCCCCTTGCTCAATGATGCAATGCACCGCCTTGCGGATGTGTTTGATTCATATGCCGATTCAATCTCTATAATTTGGTTTATTCCATGACTGAGACCAATTTGTTGATTTGGAACACTCGAGGCGTCGGGGCCACCAACTTTATGACTTCTCTGCAAGAACTGATCAGGCTTAATCACCCCTCTGTTTTGATTTTTATGGAGACCCATATTAGTGGTGTTCGCGCTGATACAGTTTGTAATAGAATTGGGTACGATGGAAGGGTTTGCTGGTGGCATTTGGCTTTTGTGGATAATAGAGGAAGTTATTGTCATTCCCATTACGCTCAATTCCAACATATTTCAATTGAGGTAGTTCGTATAACAAAGGAGCCGTGGATTCTCACGACGATTTATGCTTAGCCGAACCCGACCCCTCGCTCTAAATTGTGGAGGGCTCTCGAAGAGTTTGTTGATATGAACAACAAACCATGGTTGATCGCATAAGATTTTAACGCCACCTTGTTTGCTCAGGAGCGTTATCTTCTTCAGTTGGTTCTAATAGATCGACTTAGGCTTTCTGGGACTGATTTGATGATCTTCATTTGATTGATTTAGTATTCTTTGATTCTTCATACACTTGGACTATCGGTCATACCCCTCAAACCTTTCGAGGTGCTCGGCTTGATAGGGCGCTTTGCTCGCCTGAATGGCGATTGCGCTTTCCTGAGGCCTGTGTACGCCATCTCTCGGTTGCATATTCCGATCATCTTTCTCTCCTCCTTTAGTTGGACTGATGAGTGCTATTTTGTAGCACATATCTAAGGGTTATTACCAGGTTTGAGACGCCATTTGGTTGGATTTTATGCACAATTGGAGATTATGGAGTTAGAGTGGAGAAGTGAAGAAATCATGAGATTTATAGAGGTTTGAAGTGTATTGAAGAGTAGAAGAACAATGTACTGAATTCAAATGGTTCGTTCTCTCTACTCAGATGTCCAAATGAAGTGATTACAATTCGAGGAGTTAGATCTTGAAGTCTACTGCAAGTCCTCAAAATATGAGCGCAATCCGAGTTGGGAATCAAAAGTTATGGCGTTTTTACTAAAGTGTCGCAGAAGCTGAAAAGTCACCGCCCCGCGCCAGAAGCCACCGTGACCCGGCGGTGGATCTCAGAGAAGACTGACGCCCCGCAGTGGGCACGTAGCGCCTCGCGGCCAGAAGACTTTATTTCCTTATTTTTGCTATTTTGGATTTCCTTATTTTCTATTATTTTATTTCCTTTGTTATTTTCATTAGGTTAACTTATTTCCTAAACCTATTTAAGACCTCTTTCTAGGTTAAGAGACATACACTTTACAATCTACAATTTAGTTTTACAAGTTCGTCTGCCTCCAGGGTTCCAACCCATGGAGAGCTAAACACCTTTATTTCGCTAGACAATTGAAACATTGCAATGGATTGGTTGTGAGATTTCTATTCCTTGTTCTATATCTTATAAGTGTTGGTTTGATTCTCTTGGTTATATTGTCTATTGATTTATGTTGGTTTATCTAGAGTTGCTAACTAGGCTTATCGACATCTATCATAGTGCTAGGATTGCATATAGGGGTTCCGAGTGCATATCTAGTGGCAAACACAATTGTGCGTATAGGGGTTCCGAGCGTACAATTGTGAGAATCAGTTGCATGTTAAGTAGGGGAGTGAGTACTTGTACGTCTTTCTACTTGCATGTATCCTATATCCTTGTGTGCATTGCTATTGCTTTGTTGGTGGTAATGTACCCCGGTCTGGTACCGCGTGACAGGCGTGACTAGTGTATTTTACCATTGGCATAGTAATAAGTCTATTGACAACTGTGAGAATCAGTAGTACTTAAGATCAGGATGGGAACAACTATAATATTGTGAAAAGAACTTGGATTTAATAGATTTCAGTGATCAACCTGTTTCCTTTGCAGTGTGGATATTTGTCTAGTGGAATATTCACACCCATCATTCTTATTCTTTCTCTAAAGCTTGCATCTTTGTTACTTTGTTTGATAATCAAAACCCCCCTTCCTTTGTTACTTTGCATGTTCATAAACACATGAATTGATCACTTCCTCCCTGTGGATTCGACCCTTGCTTGCCTCTACTACTTGTGTTCAAAATGGCAACCAAGGCTATTGTGAACAAACTAAAGGCAATTTCTCCGTCCATGGCTCTCCTGCTCAAGCTGCTTTCATCCCGGGTGGACAACTTCTCGATAATATTGTCATAGTCCCAGAGGCCTTGCACTCTATGGACTCATCCCAATCAACAAAATGAATGATCCTGAAGGTGGATTTGGCTAAGGCGTATGATCGGGTCAGATGAGATTTTCTGAAAGCTACCCTACAACAGGCGGGATTACTGCCTTCCCTGATTGAGGTCATTATGTTGTGTCAAACTCAGGGCTCGATGAATTTGTTGTGGAAGGGTGCACGATCGGGAAACTTTTTACCGTCTCGGGGAATTCGCCAAGGTGATCCGCTTTCACCTTATTTGTTTGTGTTATGTATGGAGCGCCTCTCCCATATTATCCAAGATGTTGTGTTGGTCGTTGGGATCCTATCACGATTGGTTTTGTTCATATGTCTTACCTCTTTTTCGATGATGATCTTGTCCTTTTTGCCAAAGAAAATGCGAGACAAGTTCTGGTGATTTGGGAATGTCTTGAACAATTTTGTGCAATGTCATGGGAGCAAGTAAACTATCACAAGAGTATCATTTTGTTCTAGGGCGTGTGTGATCAAATGCAGAATGTGGTAAGCAATCTTCTGTCTATGCCGATATCCACCGATTTTTGCAACTATTTGGGTGTTCCAATTGCAATTGGGCGTATGCCTCACGATATATATCAATTCCTTCTTAACAAGGTTTTGGGACGATTACGGGGTTGGAAAGCGAGGACTCTATCAACGGCGGGTCGAGTTACATTAGCAAATTCGGTTCTCACGAGCCTTCCTCCATATTGTATGCAATCTTGTTACCATCCATGGGCTGTTTGTGACAAGATTGATCAGCTTATTCGAGGCTTTGTTTGGGGTTTCACTTTGAAATGGCGTCGGATACATATCCTTTCATGGGATAATATTGCTAAGTCTAAATCTGAGGGTGGTTTGGATCTCAAACAGATAAGACAACCTTGGCAAAATTGAGTTGGAGAACACTTCTAAACCCTTCGATGCTTTGGTCTCGGGCTATTCACAACAAGTATTGTAATGGTCGATTAGATATCGACATGTTTAATAGATATCCACGCTCGTCCATAACTTGGCAGGGTACCGTACATGGAGCTCAATTGTTAAAGAAGGGACTCCAGACAACAGTTGGTAATGGCACATCAACATTGTTTTGGACACATTCGTGGCATGACGATCAACCTCTCATTAACCACGCGGTCTTGCCCCTTCTTCTTGCATTTGAGGATGGCACTATTGTTGAATTATGGTTCACATATGGGTGGAACTGGGCTATCTTGAATCAATTCCTACCCCCTGATATTTGTCACCGCCTTGACGTTGTCTGTGTGGATTCAAATGATAAATTATTTTGGGCAGCTCTTCCAATGGCCTGTTTTCTGCAAAGTCGGCTCCTTGTTTTCTCCAGGGACTTTTTTTATTGAGGCAAATTCCGAAGTTTTCGTTCAATTTGGAAGGTTCAGGCACATGAGCGTGCTCGCATGTTCCTTTTCATGGTTGCTCACAACTGCTTCCTCTGCAACTTCAATCGTGTCCATCGTCATCTCTCTTCCGACCCCAATTGTCCTCGCTGCAGGATGGAAGAAGCGGCGCTTCATGTTCTACGAGATTGTGACGCCATCAAACAAACATGGTTGGCCTTAGCTGGAAATAAGCTCTCCAATGATTTTCTCACATCACCTACCGTGCTTAATTGGGTGAATCTTAACATCAGTATGGATGCAAGTTGGGCATCCCTATTTACTGCCATGTCCTGGTTCACATGGAAATGTCGGAACGCCTTAGTGTTTGACAACCAGGACTTGGTGAGCTCTTTATCTGCTATGATGGTAGCTCAAGTTCAAGCAAGGAGGCTCAGGTTTGGGCTTGCCCTTCATCTCAGTAGGTCAGTTCGCAACTTTCTCAAAATGGTACGTGGTGGAAACGACCTCAATTGGGGTGGATCAAATTAAATGCAGATGGTGCATCGAAAGGTAACTTGGGGCGGGTTGGAGGTGGTGGCATCTTCCGCAATGACCAGGGCCATTTTCTGCATGATTTTGTTTTGTCAAATTACCATGACAATACATTATTTGCTGAACTTATGGCCATTCATTGGAGGCTCTAGTTGGTGTTCGAGTTGGGCTTTACTATGTTGATCGTGGAAAGCGACTCTTTGGAGGCATGTCGTCTTCTTGGCGTTCGACATTTAGTTACTCAACTCTACTACTTCTTGATCATTCGGTGTTGGCGTTTGTTTGACAATAATAACTGGATAATACGACTGCAACACACTCTGCGGACCAATAATGTCGTTGCTAACGAGCTTGCACAACTTTCATTTACAATTTCTAATGGTTTTCTTCATTTTTCTGAAATTCCTTCTAGTATTAAACCTTTGTATGATGCTGTTCTGTTGTCCTCTTCCGAGGATTGTTTGGTTTTAAGTTAAAACAGTACAATTTTTTTAAAAATACAATCTAATAACTACTCACCTTTTTTTAAGCAATGAATAAAGAAAATTTGTATAAAATTATATCAATATCTGCAACTTCCAATTAGGGCTGAGAAAACCGAACCCGACCCGAAAAACCCGAACCGAACCCGAACCCACATGACTTCGGTTCGGGTTTCGGTCTGAATTTATTAGGATTTCGGGTTCGGTTCGGGTTCGGTTCGGGTCGGGTTTAGGCCCGTGCTCAGCCCTACTTCCAATAACATACCACATAACTCAACAATTTAACAAAAAATGAAGGCTGAAATGACACTTATTTTTTAATGAAAGGAGTAATTAATATTTAGCCATTAACAACATGTGTTGGTTCTCGTGAACCCCTATGAGAAACAAAAATGATCATGGGTTGTCTAATCTAAGAAATTAAAGGCCTAGATTGAAAAAATATAATGAATTGGCACGAGCGAATTTTAAATTGTGGAAAACAAAAGTGACGCGTGTGTGCTTTTTTAGATCAGTCCAGTACAAAAGTTATACGCGTATATGTAAATGTTTATACCATAGAAGTAAAAATCTATGTATTTTGAAAGTCGTACACATAAAAAAATATGCACATTTCAAAAGACAATGTATGCACATCTAGTACAAAAGTTATGTACATTCAGGTTGATGTGCATCCACATTGATAAGATTTTGACCTCGAATGATTGCCCGACGTCGAAGAAAGTTCCAACTTTGCTTGGTCTTGTTATGCACATTCAGGATACTCAAGCAACCAGTCTTGATTTGTGTTTTTGAATTGTTTTTGGATGAAACAAGAAGAAAAATAATAGAAATCGAACGAAATATAAACTGAATTTTGTTATAAGTATAAGGAATAAGCAATCGAAAGACCAAGGATACAACACACCAAGGTAATTCGAAAGAGGGTTCAAGTCTCTTAAGATATAACGCATCTAAAGGGAAACGAAGGTTTTGTTCGAATACCACTCACCGAACATGTTTGGATGTCATTCATCAAACAAGTGAATCTCTCCCAAAACACTCTCAATAATTTTCTCCACTCAAGTTTGTCCAAAATGAAAGACATAGAAGCATAATAACAAAAGAAAATTGATGTGAACTAGACTTTTCATCATCAAAAGAAAATTGAAGATGAGCAACCCTTGGGTTGGGATCTTTGATGAGCTTCTTGCACCCCTCTCTTCAAAATGGGAATACAAATCTCGTCAAAAGTGGAGACGAGGAAAAATGGTCCTTTTGCGTCATCTTCGAGTCCTTGAATGAACTGTGTTGACCACAAATGTTGTAGGTATTTCAAAGAGTTTTCAATAAGTCTTCTGATAGAGACTAAAGTCGTGATGCCTAATCAAAGTAAATCCTCAAGAACCTAACTAAGTATAGTAGGCAAGCAAGGGTCGAATCCCACATGGAGGAAGTAATCTTTCTAAGTGCACAAAAGTATGCCAAAGTAACAAAGGGGGTTTTGTTGGTTTGTTTGCAATTAAACTAAATAAAGTAAAACAAAGGTTGTAATCAATTGGGAATAAGTACTTAGCCAGACAAATACCCACCATTCATTTGATTGGTTGATCCTAGATTATCTCTAATTCCTTCCTATGAATGTTCCTATTCCTTTTCTTAAGTTATAAACAGGACAAACAGATCCTGAGAATACTAACTATTAAATAACCAGGAAAACCTCCATGATTCAATTCAACAACAACAATGAACACATGAATTTCAATAGATACATGCAAGAGTAGCAAACAGTCATACTATTGCATGCAATCAATTCTCTCTATAATAAACCAGTCCAAACAGTTCTTAGAATATTACAGTTGCTACTCATGAATCAAGTAACTCAAACAGTAATTACCAAACCCTAACAATAGACAATTACTAATATCAACTAGATGATCAGGCCAATCAAATCAGTAAGAATCAATGGGATGAAGCACAAGAGAATCAATACATTCAAAGGAAAAGAAATAGAATTATAACCTCACAACCATTATTCAAACGAAGGCTTCAATCGTCGGACTAAGCAAAAGTTGCTTAGTTCTTCATAGTCTTGAAACGTAAACTCAAAGGGAAAAACAATACTGAATGGAATAAATGATGATAATGAAAGTGGCTGCTAGGAAACTAATAATATAGAAAACCTAGCAAACCCTAGTCTAAGGAAAAGGAAAAAATATCTTAAAAGGAAATAAAATGGAATAAAGAAAAGAAAATAGGAAATAAAATAACTTCAACTTCGGACGAAACGGAAATTCTCGGACCCGCGTCTAATGCTGATTTCCGCGACCGCGGAGGAATTTCCGCAATCGCGGAAAATTTTCTGTAAAGCTTGATGTCTTGCATTTCCGTGACCATCCGTGCCCGCGGCTGGCCTTCTGCACCGTCTTCTTCGTTCTGCTGCGGTCTTCTCGTGGTGGCTTCCTTCCATCTTCTATATGTCTTCATTTTAGCTTCTCCAAACCACCATAATCATACTTCTTCTCCTCAACTCCATACTCCACAATAACGCTCTAAACATGTAACACCCCCAAAACTTAACCCTTTTGGAAATGTATTATCGCCAGTGACCCCAGTGTTCCTTACCGAGATCACCCAAGGCTTTACCGTTTAAATACAATTTATGAAATACAAATGATACATAATGATCAAAGCATTCAATTCCAAAACATAACATTGTCAAGGAAACAAGAGTTACGGGATTACAACCCAATCCCGAATAGGCTAACACAGAGTTTAAACCAAATACAGCGGAAGTCTTATAAAGTAGGGTACAACGAAAGTCTTATAAAATACATTACAACCAAAGTCATTGTCCAAAAGATCTCAACCTGATTAACGAAATAACTCAAACATTCGAAAACCACCGTCGACTCCATAGTCCTTCTATTCTTCTGAGCTACTTTCTATCTGATGTGCCGAATCGAACGGATGACACCAACCCACATGCAGAGAACAAAGTTTGTGGGTTAGTCTACTTGAATAGACTAGCAAGGGTACAAAGCAGAATGGTTCGAAGCAGTCATATTAGGTTAGACTCATCGCTTCTCGAATAACAACCGATGAAGATAGTCAACCATCATACTCCTACTGGAATAAACAAGAGGTATGCACAAGAGAAGATTCTGGAAGACTGAATCTTCACAGAAATCGACTCGAAAGAAGACTCCAACGGAAATGAGTCTTTAAGGAATTATGACAAATCTGGAAAGTTTACAGAATCATACAACAATGATTTAAAAGTTGACTGAGATGTTTCGGTTCACGATCAACCTCACCGCATACAACGAGTCCAGATTGGAAAGAGAACGTACTATGATCAAAGTCAAGACGAGTTTTCCTAGCTGCGCTATAACTTAGCTGCACTACTCGCCGAAGGTTTATTAATTATGTGCGTCAGAGTAGCACTTATCTGATTTATATTACAAACCACACATCACATTATTAGACTTTTACATGTGTATCCCACCATTGGGACGACACATCTTAGTATACGTTTCGTCGAGAGTGACGTACACCGGAAGGTTTGTGACACCAGCTAAGTGTCCTGTCTCTACACACTTGTGAAAGAGACCGATCATGATCTTAGAATAGTACCAGATGGAGACAAGCCACCCCGATACCAGATTATAAAGAAACGACCGGACGAAGTGCGAGTACATTCCTAACTAACAGTGCTAACCACACAGATACAACACAATCACAGTTACAGAATAAATCCACATAAAGGCCCGAAAGGCGATCACAGATAATAGCGTTGTTCTAATAGATATACAACCTATTATATGATTTTCAAAACAGTTTATAAATCACTTCCAGAAGAACATAGTAATAATCGTTCCAAATTAATTACTCAGATAAACAACTGATAATCAATGTAAATATGGAAACGATGAGCAAGAGCGAACCGCCACTTGCCTTAATCCGCAGAATAGAAACAAGCCTAATGACAACGACGAGATTCCGGACTCGACACGGGTATAGCTCCGACAGCACAACGACCTTCGAGTCGACCCATAAAAGGAACCCTAAGTTAGATCCGACATAACAACAGTACGAATCTAAAAACGGTGAAAGAAATCGAAAGGAAAGATGCCACGACGACAACCAACCAAGCCAAAGCCACAAAGGCATTCTGGGCACTGGCGGCGGTCGTCGTTCTTGGCGGCGGTCGCCGCATTCATCACGGCGGACGCCGTAAAGAACACGACGGTCGCCGTGAAGAACTCCGACGACAGAATGAGAGAAAGACTCACCCAAATGATGCGCGTTTCGACCCCTTTTTGCCTTGCCTGGGTTCCAACCTCCAAAGGCAACCAAAAGGCTTCACAAGGGCTTCTAGAAACACCACCAACCGACACCAACGAAGCTTCCGAAATCCGGCGAAACTAACACTCCGACGAGGCGAAAATTTGGCAGAGATTCGATGCTGGGATGGCTCAAAATCCTTCCCCCAACACCTCCTTTTATAGCCAAAGCATTGGGAGCATCATCATCACCCTAGACGAGGCCGAGCAGGGCTAGATCGGTGCGGCCAGAGCTCGCCGGCGACCAACGGTTAATGACTGCTGGGTAATCACGGCGGGCGCCGTAATTACGGCGGTCGCCGTTCCTAGCCCTGGCGAGCCCAGAGTAGGAGACGATGGCCTGACACCTCGGGCCCAACGACGGCGGGCGCCGTTACTGTACGGCGGTCGCCGTTTTTGCCTTTTCCCGCCCATTCAGCCTTTGAACGAGCAAGACATTAACCCGTGATAAAAATTAACGTACGCGAACGTGTATAAACATCCGAAGCACGTCGTCTGTATTTTATTTCACTGAGAAAAATATTACAGATACAGAGCACATTACAGAATGTCTCAAGCTACCTGAATTAAATCCGACGTACTAAACGGGTACTCGGGAAAATTCCAAAATTCCCAAAATAACCTTACAAAAATACGGGGTATCACATCTCCCCCCCTTAAAAGAAGTTTCGACCCCAAAACTTAGGACGAAAATAACTCGGGAAAACGCCTGAGCATATCTGACTCAGTTTCCCACGTCTCCCAAGTAACTTCTTCGGTCCCTGACTTGGACCACAACACTCGTACCAACTGCACGATCTTGTTGCGTAAACGCTTCTCCCGACGCTCCAAAATGCGCACGGGCAACTCTTCATAAGTACCATTAGCTTGAATCTCGATGTCCTCATAGCTAAGCACATGAGACTCATCTGGCACATACTTTCTGAGTAAAGATACGTGGAACACGTTATGCACCGGGTGAGCCGATGGCGGCAACGCCAAGCGGTACGCTAAGGTTCCCACCCTATCCAGAATCTCGAATGGTCCCACGTAGCGAGGGTTAAGCTTTCCACGCTTACCAAACCTGAAAACTCCTTTGGAAGGCGACACCTTGACGAAGACCTTGTCGCCAACCTCGAACTTGACATTCCTACGCTTCTTATCTGCGTAAGATTTCCGTCGACTCTGAGCAGTCAACATTCTCTGCCTGATCAAAGCAATATCTGCAGCTGTCTTCTCGACCAACTCTGGTCCAAGCAGAATCTTGTCGGAGTTATCGTCCCAACAAATCGGAGATCTGCATCTGCGACCGTACAAAGCTTCAAACGGAGCCATCTTGATTGTAGCATGCCGGTATTGTTGTATGTGAACTCAATCAGACTCAAGCTGTCCTCCCAGCTAGTCGTACGATCGAGCACACAAGCTCTAAGCATATCCTCCAGAGTCTGGATGGTCCTTTCAGACTGGCCATCTGTCTGAGGATGAAAAGCTATACTGAACCTTAACTCGGTCCCCATAGTCTTATGAAGCTCCTTCCAGAACCTCAGCATGAAACGGCTATCTCGATCAGATACAATGGTCTTAGGGATACCATGCAAACGGACAATCTCCTTCTGATAGACCTCTGCTAACTTCTGGACTTCCCACGTGGTCTTAATGGCTATGAAATGAGCACTCTTCATAAGCCGATCCACGATCACCCAGATAGCATCTTTCTGACCTCGAGTCTTGGGTAGCCCTGTGACGAAATCCATGGCAATGCCTTCCCACTTCCACTCTGGCACAGGGAGAGGTAGCAACTCACCACCTGGCCTGCGATGCTCAATCTTGACCTTCTGACAAGTCAAGCACCTAGCCACGAAGTCCGCTACATCCCACTTCATGTTTGGCCACCAAAACTTCTTCCTCAGATCCTTGTACATCTTGCTGGAGCCTGGATGCACAAAATAAGCAGATGAATGAGCTTCTCTCATCACCAACTGACGAAGACCTTCCGTGTCTGGCACACAGATTCTGTCCTGAAACCACAACAATCCATCATCCTGAATCACGAAACTGGGAGCTTTCCCATCCATCACTTCACTGATTAGCTTCACCAAGACGATGTCATCAACTTGCTTTTCCTTGATCTGATCGAGCAATGTAGCCTGAATTTCCAACATACTCAGAAAACATCTACGCTGATCATATAGGACTTCAATGTCGTACGACTCTTGGTTTAGCTTGGTCTGAGCAGTAAGTAGAGCTACTACAGTCTCGTGGGTTGTCTTCCGACTCAGTGCATCAGCTACTACATTAGCCTTGCCCGGATGATACAACAACTCCATGTCGTAGTCCTTGAGCAACTCTAGCCAGCGGCGTTGTCTCATACTCAACTCCTTTTGAGTAAATATATACTTGAGACTTTTGTTGATGTGACTACGTCGCATCATGAACAAGACTCAAGCCATTCAAGCCATGAAGACTCAAGCGCTGACGCCGCCACGCCTAGGGCATCCGAGCTAGGGCATGGAAGTTGGCCCGACAATTCTCACAACCCTCTGAGCCATCTTTTGGGGGATGATCCCACTGGCCCTATAGGAGATATGGAGCACAAGAATGCCTATGAAATTGGCGTGGAAGCAAGGAAGTGCCGCACACCTATGGTAGGCACAAGGGAGGCCGACACTCGGGTCCTTTCGGGTCGAATCACTCGGGCTCGGGCTCGAGCCTTGCAAGAGGGACTCCAAGCTGGCTTGATGACCATGGGATCTCCGAGCCTAGTGGAAGAGAAGGCCATGTGTGCTTTGGTGCAACAACCGGACCAAGGCGCAAGGATTCCTTAAGCCATGTGGGGCTTGTTTTAAAGAGGCATTCAATGCCGATTTTGTGTGGGTATTTATGACATTTTCTACCTTATTTATTGTCTATGTGATGGTTAAACTCGAGCATTATGGGTTGGGTTTATAAGGGGGTAGCCGGCCCTTGTTTTAAAAAAGCAAAACTTGAACCAAAAACGTTGTTTTCTCTCTCATTTTTCAATGGAGTTTTCTGCAGAATTTTAGTGTTTCTTCCATCACTTAGATAGCTTGAAAACCCAGGTTGTGAGTCATATCAACCTTCGTGCAAGGCCTCCTTTGGTGCGTCATATCCAAGGCGAGTTCTTCACTAGTTCTTACAAGGTGCGGTGCGTCATATCCAACCCTTGTAAGTCCATATCCCTTTGACTTTTACCCTATCTCTCCGCCTCAAATCTTGCCCTCAAAACCACCCTTGAATCACCCCAAGATCATACAAAGAACCAGCCCAAGACGTGCTTCCAATCTGCCCTCAAACTTCCTCTCGCCAGAGCCAAGTTCCTTGCGGAAACCATCTGCAACACCTCAGTATATTCGCTATATCTTCTGATTCCTAGATCGGTTCACTCTCAAATTTTGAGGCTTTCATCTAGACTTCCGGATATACCACTGGGACTTGGAATCGCTCAATTCGGAGCCCGGAACAGAGAGAACCATCCATCTGAATACAGACGATTCCCCTTGCCGGTTTGGTGTTGTCTCGCCTAACTCCTTTGGCTCTTGTGGACTTCCTCGCACCGAAGGCTTCATCCCGATCCTCACGCATCATTTGTGGTCAGTAAAGACTTGGCATCTTATACCGTAGAGGTAATGCCTCCAAATCTTCAGCGCAAAGACAACCGCTGCTAGCTCAAGATCATGTGTCGGATAGTTTTCTCCGTAAGTCTTGAGTTGCCTGGATGCATAAGCAATGACTTTGCCCCTTCTGCATCAAAACACAACCAAGACCACACTTTGAAGCATCACTATAGACCACATAATCGTCATTCCCCTCTGGGAGTGCTAACACGGGTGCCGAGGTCAGCCGTCGTTTCAACTCCTGGAAACTGGCCTCGCACTTGTCATTCCAGACAAACTTCTTGTGGACCTTGCGGAGTAGATTGGTCATAGGTAGAGCGATCTTTGAAAATCCTTCTACGAACCTTCTATAATACCCGGCAAGCCCAAGAAAACTGCGCACCTCCTTCACGTTCTGGGGCTGTGTCCAATTAGCCACCGCTTCAATCTTTTGGGGATCAACCATAACCCCATTCTCATTGATCATGTGGCCTAATAAAGCCACCTCTTTCATCCAGAAATCACACTTGGACAGTTTAGCATAAAGCTGATGTTGTCTAAGGATTGACAAAGCAATCCGCAGATATTCCTCATGGACTTCTTCACTCAGAGAGTAGATCAGAATGTCGTCTATGAAGACCACTACGAACTTGTCCAAGTATTGGTGAAAACATCGATTCATCAGGTCCATAAAGACAGCTGGAGCATTTGTAAGCCCAAAAGGCATCACTACGAACTCGTAATGACCATATCTGGTCCTGAACGCAGTTCTAGAAATGTCATGCTCACGAATTCTGAGCTGGTGATAACCCGATCTCAGGTCGATCTTGGAGAAAACCTTTGCTCCCTGCAACTGGTCCAACAAGTCATCAATCCTAGGCAGGGGATACTTGTTCTTAATCGTCACCTTGTTCAACTCTCGGTAGTCGATACAAAGTCGGAATGATCCATCCTTCTTTTTGATGAACAATACGGGAGCACCCCACGGCGATGCACTCGGCCTGACATAACCTTTGTCAAGAAGATCTTCAAGTTGATTCTTCAACTCTTGCATCTCAGCTGGAGCCATCCGATACGGTGATTTGGAAATCGGCGCCGTACCAGGCTCAAGATGAATTGAAAATTCCACATCACGGTTCGGGGGTAATCCAGGAATTTCTTCCGGAAAGACATCCGAAAACTCCCTAACCACAGGAATATCAAGAACCCCAGGTCCATCCTTCGTGGGCGAATCCAAGTAGCAAAGGTACCCGACACATCCTTGTCGTAGTAGCTTAAACGCAGCCATCGCATTGATCAGCTTACCGTTATCAGCGTCATTCCGACCTTTGAACTTGCACACGAACTGGCCCCCAGATGACACCGTCACCGTTCTTGAACTGAAGTCGATCACCGCCTTGTGATGCGTCAGCCAATCCATACCAAGAATAATGTCGTATGGAGCCATGGCTATACAGATCAGATCTGCCTCAAACTCCTTACCCTGAATGGTAATTGGAAAGTCGGACAGATGCTTGGTTCCCACCAAACGTTCTCCATTAGGAAGACTAACGACGAAAGGGTCGCACGAATCGTTGCACACTAAGTCTAACTTGCTAACACAGCTATCCGAAATAAAGGAATGCGTAGCACCAGAATCAAATAGAATGCACACTGAAGTAGAGTGAAGGTATAAAGTACCTTGAGCAATTGGAGCATTGGGTCCATCTGTTTCACGCATCTCGTACAAGCGTTGACCCTGACTTCCAGAAACAGCTGGGGTCTTTCCCTTATTCTGAGCAGTCGTCTGAACTGACGGGCTAGGAGTTTCGACAGGCTTGAACCTAGGTCGGTTGCTCTGATGAACTGACCCTTGCTGCGACTCTACTCCCTTCTGCTTCCCCTACTTGTAGAACTTCTGCAGATGACCATCACGTCCACACCCAAAGCACAATCTCTTCTCCTTCTGGCACTCGTTGCTCTTATGGCCAGCAATGCCACAGTTATAGCACTGAACTGAACTCCTGGTCTGCCCTGACTGCTGTGTCGATCCTCCATGCGTCATCTCCGTCTTAGCTCGGCCGGACTTGACAAAGTTAGACGGTGACACAGGGCGCTTAAAGCCACCTCCCTGGTTCTGGTTCTACATCGACTTCTGTCGGTTGCGCCTCTTGGTCGACTCCTCTAGAGTTATCTCCAGCTTATAGGCACAATCCACATACTGCTCCAAGGTAGAGCATGTGTGGTGCACCATTAACGGCTTGGTATTCGGGCTCATCCACTCGTGGAAGTACCAGATCTTTTGGGCCTCGCTGGTAATCTCGGCAGGGGCGTATTGTAAAAGATGATTGAACTTAGATGCCAACTCGGTCACTTTCAGACCATTCATCTTTGGGTACAAGAACTCTTTATGCTTCTCCTCTCTCATAGCACGAGAGAAAAAACGATCAACCATCTTGGTCTTGAACATCGACCAAGTCAACACTGGGATTTCTGCCAAACCTGTGCTCTCCCACCACTCGCTAGCCTCCTCCTTCAGCTGAAGAGAAGCGATATGGACCTTCTTGGCCTCAGTACACTCCACGTTCCGAAACAGCCTCTCCATATGGGAGAATCAATGAGTCACTACTACTGGCTCCCCTTTCCCATTATAGCAATCGGGCCTCATGGAAGTGATGGTCTTAAGAGCGCGACCATAGCTGTCTCTAGCCCCGATGGCATTCTCCTGAACCACAGGGTTTCCGGGCTCCACAACATCAGGAACCGCTGTGTGAGTAGGCACTTCTTGCGCTTGAGGCGCACTGGGTCTCAATACATCTGCAATTGCCTGCATCACAATCCCGCGAATCGCCTCAACAGCTGCGGCATCAAATAGTGCCGACGCTTGGGTCTGATCCTGACCTTCACGCCTATGCTGAACGCGAGACTCTGACTCGTGCTCATCCTGAACACCTCTTCCTACTGGCCTGGGATCTTGGTTAGTCCCAACACCGACTCGAGTCGAGTTCCTCGTGCTTCTTGGGTTCACCATCTGTTTACCGATCCAATTCCAAGCATTCAATACATTAATATTATGCAATATACTTATGCAATATACCAACGTAAATAAATTACTCAGAATAGATCAACTTGGAATTTTATAGATGAACCTTCGAACTTTTACACAAGCAACACATGAGTCAAATCATCGAGCATCAAAACAGAACTTGCTCGGAAATCTAGAAAATCCACAGACACTAGCCGAAACACTGAAACAAAAATACAAACACAACTGAAATACTAGCAAAAGAAGCTACGACACTAGGCAACGCCAAACCACACTAAGGCGTTCCAAGACGTCTCCTGTAAGACCGGCTATCCATGCAAGGTCTCTTCGAGCTTGGCTCACCATCATGCTCTGGTGATGAGCTTCGCACCCTGCTTGGTCCTGGGTCACACGGCTCTGGTGACTCAGTTCCAATCTCAGCTGCTGAAAAGAAAGGATCGTCCATAAGAGGTCCAGCAATTCTAGCTCTCCTCTGAGCGCTAGCGATCTCCTGATCCATCTGCTGCTGCTGCTCCATATGAGAGTTCATTTCGCTCTGGCGAAGGATCTCTCTCAACTCAGCCTCTGATCTCCTCCTAATACCGTACTCAGTGAACAGTGCCTCCCAATCAGCATCAGTCATGAGTGCATAAGCCGACACTGATGATAGTTCTGGACTGGGGGAAATAAACTGCACCCCCGGTTCTTGACTGTCCACTAGCAAGTGCCTCAAGTTGTCTGGCTCCTGGCTTTGTTCTTCCAGGTCTATCTCAGTGTCCTCCTCTGGATCATCCTCTATGGGATCCTCATCCTCGGGATCATCCTCAATCATATCCTCGTCCTCGACAGGATCTATCTCAAGCATCTCCTCTTCCTCCTCCTCGTACTCGATCTCCTCTGTAATTGGTCCCAGCAGAAAGTCGTCTTGGTAAACCCCTTGTTCATACCTTGACAACTCATCTTCCTGCTCCTCTTCCTGTACTTCCTCCACCCTTGGTGGCGGCACAGGTGCAGGCTCAGGGACCATAGCATCCCTAGCTACAAGGACAACCGACTCGGGGAGAACGTGCTTGATGTCTTCGGGCGGGCTACTCGGGCCTCCCACCTCGAAACATTGCTGAGGAATCGGAAAATCTAGCCTCGGCTGGTCCGTCTTGGCGTCTTCCGACCCCCTACCAACAGAAAAGCATACACCCATCCTACCGAACAATAAGGAAGGAATTAGTCTTTCTAGACATAGAAGCAAGCTTACTATATCAGACTATAAATAAGACACGACTATGAACGGTATTTTGAAATTCTTTTCACTTTGAAAATTCAGAGCCCTTTAAAAGCATTTTGAAAAATGGATAAATGATAAAAAAAAAATCCCAAACCCGTTTTAAAACATTTGGCTCTGATACCACAACTGTAACACCCCCAAAACTTAACCCTTTTGGAAAGGTATTACCGCCAGTGACCCCAGTGTTCCTTACCGAGATCACCCAAGGCTTTACCGTTTAAATACAATTTATGAAATACAAATGATACATAATGATCAAAGCATTCAATTCCAAAACATAACATTGTCAAGGAAACAAGAGTTACGGGATTACAACCCAATCCCGAATAGGCTAACACAGAGTTTAAACCAAATACAGCGGAAGTCTTATAAAGTAGGGTACAACGGAAGTCTTATAAAATACATTACAACCAAAGTCATTGTCCAAAATATCTCAACCTGATTCACGAAATAACTCAAACATTCGAAAACCACCGTCGACTCCATAGTCCTTCTATTCTTCTGAGCTACTTTCTATCTGATATGCTGAATCGAACGGATGACACCAGCCCACATGCAGAGAACAAAGTTCGTGGGTTAGTCTACTTGAATAGACTAGCAAGGGTACAAAGCAAAATGGTTCGAAGCAGTCGTATTAGGTTAGACTCATCGCTTCTCGAATAACAACCGATGACGATAGTCAACCATCATACTCCTACTGGAATAAACAAGAGGTATGCACAAGAGAAGATTCTGGAAGACTGAATCTTCACAGAAATCGACTCGAAAGAAGACTCCAACGGAAATGAGTCTTTAAGGAATTATGACAAATCTGGAAAGTTTATAGAATCTTACAACAATGATTTAAAAGTTGACTGAGATGCTTCGGTTCACGACCAACCTCACCGCATATAGCGAGTCCAGATTGGAAAGAGAACGTACTATGATCAAAGTCGAGACGAGTTTTCCTAGCTGCACTATAACTTAGCTGCACTACTCGCCGAAGGTTTATTAATTATGTGCGTCAGAGTAACACTTATATGATTTATATTACAAACCACACATCACATTATTAGACTTTTACATGTGTACCCCACCATTGGGACGACACATCTTAGTATACGTTTCGTCGAGAGAGACGTACACCGAAAGGTTTGTGACACCAGCTAAGTGTCCTGTCTCTACACACTTGTGAAAGAGACCGATCATGATCTTAGAATAGTACCAGATGGAGACGAGCCACCCCGATACCAGATTATAAAGAAATGATCGGACGAAGTCTGAGTACATTCCTAACTAACATTGCTAACCACACAGATACAACACAATCACAGTTACAGAATAAATCCACATAAAGGCCCGAAAGGCGATCACAGATAATAGCGTTGTTCTAACAGATATACAACCTATTATATGATTTTCAAAACAGTTTATAAATCACTTCCAGAAGAACACAGTAATAATCGTTCCAAATTAATTACTCAGATAAACAACTGATAATCAATGTAAATATGGAAACAATGAGCAAGAGCGAACCGCCACTTGCCTTAATCCGCAGAATAGAAACAAGCCTAACGACAACGACGAGATTCCGGGCTCGACTCGGGTATAGCTCCGACAGTACAACGACCTTCGAGTCGACCCATAAAAGGAACCCTAAGTTAGATCCGACATAACAACAGTACGAATCTAAAAATGGCGAAAGAAATCGAAAGGAAAGACGCCACGACGACAACCAACCAAGCCAAAGCCACGAAGGCATTCTGGGCACTGGCGGCGGTCGCCGTTCTTGGCGGCGGTCGCCGCATTCATCACGGCGGGCGCCGTAAAGAACACGGCGGTCGCCATGAAGAACTCCGACGACAGAATGAGAGAAAGACTCACCCAAATGATGCGCGTTTTGACCCCTTTTTGCCTTGCCTGGGTTCCAACCTCCAAAGGCAACCAAAATGCTTCACAAGGGCTTCTGGAAACACCACCAACCGACACCAACGAAGCTTCCGAAATCCGGCGAAACTAACACTCCGACGAGGCAAAAATTTGGCAGAGATTCGGTGCTGGGATGACTCAAAATCCTTCCCCCAACACCTCCTTTTATAGCCAAAGCATTGGGAGCATCATCATCACCCTAGACGAGGCCGAGCAAGGCTAGATCGGCGCGGACAGAGCTCGCCGGCGACCAACGGTTAATGACTGCTGGGTAATCACGGCGGGTGCCGCAACTTTGCCTACGGCGGGCCGCGGCGGGCGCCGTAATTACGGCGATCGCCGTTCCTAGCCCTGGCGAGCCCAGAGTAGGAGACGACGGCCTGACACCTCGGGCCCAACGACGGCAGGCGCCGTTACTGTACGGCGGTCGCCGTTTTTGCCTTTTCCCGCCCATTCAGCCTTTGAACGAGCAAGACATTAACCCAGGATAAAAATTAACGTACGCGAACGCGTATAAACATCCGAAGCACGTCGTCTGTATTTTATTTCACTGAGAAAAATATTATAGATACAAAACACATTACAGAATGTCTCAAGCTACCTGAATTAAATCCGACGTACTAAACGGGTACTCGGGAAAATTCCAAAATTCCCAAAATAACCTTACAAAAATAAGGGGTATCACAAAACACATCCATATGGTACCCAAAACTCTGGTAACAACTCCTAGTTAAACCCTACAAAGTAGCGCTGATCATCTTCATTTGCCTCAATCGAACAACTACATCCTACAAACGAGCCAAAATACTAAAAGGTTGTCTGAACATCCGAGAAGTATGATGTTGCCTTGATACATTGATCTTGTTTGGCGGTGTGGATTCTCGTATCACGTCATCATGTAAATACTTATGCACATCAAAAAGTCACGCATGCACACATTTTAAAAACTCATGTACATTATTAATCAAAATGATATACACATCTAGTAAAACAAGTAAACCAATTTATATGTATAATCCGGTAAAAACTTATGCACTTCAAAAAGTCAAGCATATATAGTATAAAACGTTACCCATGCACATTCTCAATATAAAAACCATATATACATACCTAATACAAAATATATACACATGCATGTATACCAATTTATTTGCGCATCTAGGCAAAAACTTATGCACTTCAAAAAGTCAGATACTCGCGGTTTAAAAGTCATGCACATTGTCAATACAAAAATCATTAATGCACCCTTATTGCAAATTAGATGCACATGTAGGCTAATTAATGTGCAGATTCATGCAAAAACGTATGCACTTCAAGGATCATGCACACAGTTTACAACTCATGCACATTTCGAATACAAAAATTATATATGCACACCTAATACAAAACATATGCACATACAAGCAATAACGTATGTACCTCAAAAGTCGTGCACACATAGATTAAAACTCATATACTTTTTCACGAGGAAAAAATATGCACACCAAGTACAGTTTGAATGCACATACATGTCTTTATTTATGCATACACATGCAAAAACTTACGTACATGCCATTTTGGGGACGTCCTATTTGAGTTTTTTCAAAAAAATGCCCTTTCTTAAAAAAGGGTAATGTATGTGCTGTATAATTCATTCATATTTCTCATCTGGACATCCATTCACACTTGACATTTTTTGTTACAATATATGATGAAAAAATATTAATTATTACATAAGCTTTGAAATTTGAAAACCCAAAAATATATTACTCCGTAGTATATTTGAACAATTTAGAATACGCCCCTATTAAATACACTCCCTTTTTTATATTTATACTCTGAGATGTACGCGTACGGCTCATGTAACCAAGAGATAGGCGTACACTCCGCGTACTGATGTGGCTAAAACCTACCCGCAAGTGTACGAGATCAGTTATAGTAGTCAAGTGTCGATCCCACAGAGACCAATGTAATATTAATTGAAACACTATTAATGAACTAGGCCATAAAATAAGGAATTGGGAAAAAGTATAACTAAACTAATAATAAAAAGGGTTAAAACAATGGGATAAATGTGTCTAAGGTTAAGGATCACCGCAACGATACAACAGTAAATAAAACCACACTTCACCTGAATCTAGTCCAAATTATTTGAAGGTAGGCTATCTAAGATAATCTTCTAACTCCTTTCAGACGATAGTAAACATGTCTGGACTAAACTAACAATCGCTATCGCGCAGAGCTAATCTCATCCAAACCCTTTAACGCACTTAGAGTCTAGGGATAAACTGAAATAACAATTGATGTCGCGCTCCACTAATCCAACTCAAACCTAGAACATCTATGATAGCCTATTAATCCTCAATAGTAATTAAGTTGATGTCGCACAAATAACACTCAGGTTCAATTCCTAGGATTCTAATAGAAGTTATTACATCTCAGTCGGAAACCCTATCTGACTACCTATTAAAGTTATCACATTTCAGTCTCAAACCCTAATAGGATCCATTTCGCATAGGCTAATATAGGCATAAAGCGTCTAGTAAAGAATCAAATATTATTTCAATTCAGGCAAATAAATAATTTTAATTACATACACATCGTCGGGATCACCCCAACCTTAGAGCTAGGAATTTAGCCGAGCATAATTGAAGACACATTCAATATATTTAAACTATCCATCAACATATATGAATTAATCAATAAAAACGAGAGATAAGAAACTTAGTCTCAATGTAAAAATAGTTCAAATTGACAAAAGCTAAAACAATAATACCCAAATCTTCAAATGTGCAAAGCACAAAATTCCTTCTTGAATTTCAACCTATGTACGACAATCCTGTCAAAACTAAAAACTCCATTAAAACCTAAACTAGTGCTTGACCCGTACCATGTACGGGTAATTACACAAATACATAACAATATATGAGACAAATACAATAATACTTTAATGTTCAATTTGTGAGAAATTTCAAAACACATTAAACTTGTCTTTACTATACATTTGCAAATATATAAACATAATCATATGTTTTGGAGTACTTCTTTGTACACAACATTCGTGGTCTCAGAGATTGGCTTCCCATTTTTGTCCAAAATCATAACCTTCAAACCTTCAATGCTTGTAACCCGAGATAAACCAACATAAAGTTGGTCGTGGGTAAATACAGGCCTTGAAAGATATAAGCCTACTTGAGACAACGATTGTCCTTGGCTTTTATTAATCGTCATGGCAAATGAAACAATTATAGGAAACTGACGACGTTGAAACTTGAACGGTAAGGTGGAATCTGATGGACTCAGGAGCATTCTAGGAATGAGAACTATTTGACCAATATTGCGACCACTAATAATTCTTCCTTCAACCATTCGGGTACCCAACTTAGTGATCATCAATCTTGTTCCATTGCATAGACTATTCGATTGGTCTATATTGCGCAACAACATCACATGAACGCCTATTTTAAGCTTCAACACATGATTTGGGACTCCAAAACATTTGATGTTGTGCAACATATCAGATGAATACATTATAGCATCATTTTCATCTGCCTTGCAAATGCTATCTGCATTGTAATAAACTTTCTCTTCCCCTGGTATTAGAGAAAGCATATAGTCGTTCACTTCATCAACAACATCATGGGTATGTGACAAAATTTCTCTCTCTTGAAAGTATTGGGGGTCGTCCAAGTGTTGAAACAAAGAAGGGTATGTAGCCTCAACAATAGATGCAACTGGTGTTTTAGTCTTATCTGTAATTAATACCTCTTCTGGGAATTGTATAGATACTTCTCCATCATTGGGACCTCCAATAGTACCATCATCAACTTCAAGTATCCATTCTGCAAACTTTTGAAGTTTATGAGAATTGGAAGTAGAGGATCCTTGTTGAAGTCTCGTATTTTTTGTAAGCTTTAAAACCTGCATAACACATTTATATATGCATGTCATAATAAATACTACTCTAAACAGTTTAATGAGGAACAAATTAATTTGAAGGAAATAAGAATGTTTTACCTCACAATGTTGCCATAAATATGAAGAATAATTGTAGCATTTACGATATCATGTCTACTTCCTCGAGTTACAACCGGCAAGATATGTCTGAAGTCACCACCAAAGACAACAACTTTGCCTCCAAAAGGTTGGTCTATACTCATGGGATTAGAAAATCTCAAAACATCCCTTAAGCTCTGATCCAGTGCTTCAAAGCAAAATCTTTTTGTCATTGGACATTCATCCCATATAATAAGTTTTGCAATTGATAATAGTTCCGCCAACGGGCTTCCTTCTTTGATCTGACAAGTTGAATCTTCATCTATATCCAGGGGAATTGCAAATCTTGAATGCGCGGTTCACCCCCTAGGGATCTGTTGGAATATAATTGTCAACATGATCTGCAACTTCTTAATACCATATCCCACTGGTACAAGTTTTGATGCCCCCCAGAACAAGCCTTCCATCTCGAGCTTATATACTAGGCAAGTTATGTCCCAACTTTAGATGTGGGACAATTATATTCCAACACGCCCCCGCAAGTGCAACGGGCGGGCAATTGGCCAGGCCCAGTTGATACTTGAACAAATAGGTGTGGGTGGGCATCTCAATCTCTTTATAGCCAGACACAATCAACCCAATAAAGGGACCCAGGACCGAACCCGCTCTGATACCATGTCAAAGTTCATGGGCCCATAGACTGGGGGTCGTGCGGACACGAGCGCATATGCGCAGATAAGCGCAGATTAGCCCAGTACACAAGCCCAATGAGGTTCCATCCTAAAACCAATTGACAATAGGAAGAGTAGCCCATCAAGCTTATATACTAGGCAAGTTATGTCCCAACTTTAGATGTGGGACAATTATATTCCAACAGGATCAATAAAGATGCAATGCCACTCGAAGCGATCGTTAGTACAATATCCCCTCTAGACCTGATTGCAGATGACAATGCTCTCTATACAAAGGTTTTGCATGTTCCGCCATGTCCATATAGAAAGAAAACACCTCTAGTATTGTTGTTAATAACAAACATTATCTTTTCATATACATTCAGTTGCTCCTCTATACGTCATGCTGGACATAAGTCTTGTATGCTCACTACGGAGTTCTTCTTTATCATAACGTAATTCTTCTTGTATGAACTTGTTGCTCCCTTCACTCAAAAGTATATCATTCGGTAATGGCATTGACGGATAACGTCGAAGGCTACTTCCATTATGTCCCAACAACAACTCAAGCTCTGCCAGTTTTGTAGTTGTTCATCACTGAGCTGTAAATATGAAAACAAATACATAACTTGTAATAAATTGAGTTTGGAATAGTATACATAATAAAATTTCATTTAGCAGTATTGACTACAATCAAGTATTTAGCAGTAATGTACATAAGCCAAAATAATAAATGGTCACACATACATGGTATTTGCAAAAGTCTTCTTTGTCTCACAAGAATATCATCAACTAAGAATTGCCATGTTTGTTGCCATACATATTCTGGTCGAGACAAAGTATTTGTCAACAACAACATAACGAATAAATGTCTCACATAATGTGCAGATCCCCAGGTACTACATTCAATAATTCCATCAATGTATTCCTTCTCATCATCTAACAATCTCAGATGATAGCAAGCATCCTTGAAGGACTCATATGTGTGTCCATTAACAGTCCGTAGATCTTCATATGATGTTGTCCCCTTAACTTCATTAAGCATAAGACGAAGATATTACAACACTCCACTACCTGGTGTACAATGAAAGATGCGACAAAGAGTCAATCGAGCCTTAACTCTTCGTGTCCACTTCTTTTCTTTTTCGTTCCAGACATATTTCTCTGGAAATTCACTGTATATCAAATCTCTAGCTTCTGCATCCCTTTTATTACACTCCATCCATGAAAGAAACATAAACGCATCTGTTCCAGCTTTATTTACAACATCACCTATTGGTTCATCATCCTTAAAAAGAATATTATGCTCATCAGGTAGATAAAAGAATAATCTTTAAACTGAAGGACGTCAGAAATGAATGTCAAAAGCAAATATTCTCCAAGCAGTCTCACATGATGAAACATATCGATAGTCATAATACATTTTTATCTCATTCACTTTTTCATCACTGTTCACAGCAAATTGCATAGTGATGCGATCATGACCTTTGCTTATGATCATGACCTTTGCTTATATACTTACATAAATATTTGATGATTTTACTCTGATTACATGCTTCAACATTAATGTTGCCCTATACTTCAATAATAGATATGGATTATATGGTACAACATATGCAGCCCATTCCAAAACAAAAGTCCAAGTCAAAGTCAAACTCAACTTAATATATTCCCACAAAAACGTAACCAAATCACCCCCAAAGTGCG
The DNA here is from genome assembly GCA_027886185.1 of Rheum nobile. Lineage (NCBI taxonomy): Eukaryota > Viridiplantae > Streptophyta > Magnoliopsida > Caryophyllales > Polygonaceae > Rheum > Rheum nobile. The sequence goes on from WOAB01000481.1 coordinate 1,163,437, forward strand.
GTTGTCATCTTCATCCTATTCTCCAAGTGGGCCACCAGCGGTTGTCATCTTCATCCTATTCTCCAAGTGGGCCACCAGCCGAGGCATGTTTCAATTAAAATCATATGGGCCTCTACCCCTCAGTGGATAGGCCGAATAATGGTTGGCTCATGAGAAGATATTCCTCCAAAATTGTTGTAGTATTTTTTTGATCGGTCCATCACATTCAATATAGTCTTGAAATGTCTGAAATATATAAAAGTACGAGTGTAGACTTCGAATATAAAATAATATAAAATTAACTATAAAATATATAAAATATGCATGTAAATGAATTATTTTAATATACAACTAGACTCCTAAAATATGTATAAATTAGGTGTTATCACATACTAATACCTACAAAAAATACCTGAAAAGTATTTGAAGGTGCTAATTAGTAATTAGGTACGCGTTCATGACGTGTACCAATTTTTTTTAAATGTAAATATTTTTTAACCTTTTTTTAAAGATGGTATGCGATCTAAACACGTATCAACCTTTATAAAATTCTATTAAAAAAGAAATTTTAAACTCTTTTTATATAAGTTAAGGTGGTACACATTCTAAATGCGTAACAATCTTTTATAAACATATAAAAAAATATTTAAATTAAATATTTTTTTAAATGAGGTATCCTAACTTGTCTTTTTTTTAGAAAAAAAGTGGTCTAAGTATAAAAAGCGACTTTTCAAATTTGAATACTATATATAACGTTTATAACCTGTAGGGTTTCCATACCCTATTTTGGGATTTGGGGGTATCGAAATCCTATGATTTTCATATCCTATAATGTTTGCAACCCATAGGGTGTCCATACCATGTTATGTGTTGTTTTGGCGTCTCAGAGGACCCTAAATTTCATACCCTAGATACCCCATGGTAAGTAAGGTTTAGGATTTAAGTTTATCAAACCCTATGACTTTCATACCCTATAAATCTTGTAACACATAGGCGTTTGTACCCTATTTTGTCTTGTTTCAGAGTCTCGGGAAACCCTAAATCTCATACCCTAGAAACCCAAAAGTTAGTAGGGTTTGAGATTTAGGGTTATTGAAACCCTATGATTTTCATAACCTATAATGTTTGTAACCCATAGCCGGGCATCCATACCCTGTTTTGTCCTATTTCAGAGTTTCAGAGGACCCGAAATCTCATACCGTGTAAACCCCAGAGTAAGTATGGTTTGAGATTTAGGGTTATCAAAACCCTATGATTTTCATACCCTATAATGCTTGTAACCAATAGGGCGTCCATACTTTGTTTTGTCTTGTTTCAGAGTCCTAGGGGACCCTAAATCTCATATCATAGAAATCCCAAGGCAAGCAAGGTTTGAGATTTAGGGTTATTAAAATTCTATGATTTTCATACCCTATAATGCTTGTAACTTTATTATTTCATTATACGGATATCGATTATACTAAGTATAATGTAGTTATAACTTTCATTATCGTATTTTTCGAACATCGGTTGTATTAAGTATAATGTAATCCTAAGTTCAATATTATATTATTCGAATATCGATTATACTAAGTATAATGTAATCTTAACTTCATTATCGTATGATTATCGTATTATTCGAACATTGGTTATACTAAGTATAATGTAGTCCTAACTTGATCATCGTATTATTCGAATATCGGTTATACTAAGTATAATATAATTTCAAGCTTGTTATTGTATTATTCGAACATCGGTTATACTAATGTAATCCTAAGTTCATTATCAAACATCAGTTACATTATACTTAGTTGAAGCAATATTCGAATAATAAGATAATGAAGTTAAGATTACATTATACTTAGTATTACTGATATTCGAATAATACGATAATCAAGTTAAGATTACATTATACTTAATGGCCGATATTCGAATAATATGATAATATATAGTATTCAAATTTGGAAAGACGATTTTTATACTTTGAAGTTCAGGTTCATTCCAAGTGTTATTGTTGAGTACAAATTCGCTCACAGTTGTTAGTGGATTGATCGTTATGTTTCCAATTATATCTACGAAAGGATTGGTATCTTGAATCGAATTATCGGTCCAGAAATTAATTGATTTACCATCCCCCACAAGCCAATGAAGACCTTATTTGAATTCCTCTATGAGTTTCAGAAGTTGTGACCACTGCCATGAGTTGTTTGTTTTTTTGTTGTGTTGAAGTATATTGGTACCTTACAAATACTTTTCATTGATTATCTTAACCCATATATCATCCAGTCCCGCCATGATTTTCCAAAGCAGCTTCATTTGGAGTGCTTTGTTCATATCTTGGGTTTTTCTAATACCCGGACCCCCATTTTCCCTTGATTTATAAATTTTGGTCCATCCAATAATTGGTTTGTAGTTGTTTTCTTTATTCGAAAAGAAAGATCTATTGATTTTATCAAGTTCCTTGTGTATAGATACGGGTAACATAAAACTCTACATTATGAAGTTTAGTTTTGCAGCCAGATTGGCTTTGATTAGTATAGTTCTACGTTCCCAAGACAATGAATTTTCTTTCCATTTTGTTAGTTGGTTTCTTGAGGCCAAAATTGTGTCTTGGAAAGTATCATGATTTATCTTGCCATTGATGATCATGCATCCAAGATATTTTTCTAGGGAGTTTGTACTTGTGATATTGAGCACAATTTGGAGTTGGAGTCTTAGAGTATTTTCGGTATTTTTTGTTATCTGGAAAGCATATTTATGATAGTTAATGCATTGTCCAGATATGGAGCAATATTCTTCTATTACTATTTTAACTTTATAGCAGGCTGATTGATATGCTTTAGTAAATAAGAGAACATCATCAACAAAGGCAAGGAAGGGAACATTAGATCCATCTCTGGAAATTTTCAATCCTAATTGATTGTCGCCATTATTGCTCTCATTTTGTAATTTTTGTGCCATGATTTCTATGCAAAGAATAAATAGGTAGGGGGAGAATGGGTCTCCTTGGCATAAGCCTCGTTTTCGTGACAATGGTTCAATTGGTCCATTGTTAACAAGGTTAGAAAAAGAAACTATCTCAATGCATTCCTTAATCCATCCGATAAAGTGGGTTAAGAATCCAAATTTCTCAAGGACTTTAACGAGGAAATCCCATTCAATTTTATAATAAGCTTTTTCCATATCTAGTTTCATGGCAATCCATCCCTTATTTCCTTTCTTTTCCTGAAAGGAGTGAAAAATTTCATGAGCTATTAGTATGTTATCTTGAATGACACAATTTGTTACAAACAATAGGGGTGGATTAGTTTATTTAGAATCGATTTCAATCGATACGCTAGTATTTTTGATATAACTTAATAGATTGTTAAACATAGGCTGATAGGTCTATAATGATTAATCAAGTTAGGGTTGTCGCATTTTATGATTAGTGTGATAAATGTATGATTGATTTGTTTAAGCATTTTTCTTGAGTGGATGAAGCTTTTAACTACTTTGGTTACCAGTGGTCCCATTATGTGTGCCAATATTTTTGGTAAAATCATGCAGACATACCGTCCGGCCTAGGAATTTATCACTACTGATACAAAAAATTGCTTTTTTTAGATCCTCATTAGTGATTGCCTTTGTGAGTTCTTTATTATCAAGATTGGTGACTTCATTATCGATTAGGTTCAAGTAGTTTTGTAGAGTGTTTGGTTAATATTGCCTTTTTTGATATTTTTTTCAAAATCTGTTCTAATTTCATTACGAATGTTTTCTTGGCCCATAATAATAGTGCCTTCCGAGGTGCAGATTTCTCTAATGATTTTCCGACTTCTTCTTCCAGATGCAATCCTGTGGAAGTAGTTGGAGTTTGTGTCCTTGGTTTTTATGTGTTTTGTCTTTGCCATTTGGCTCCAATAATTTTTATGAAAGGTAAGAAGTTTTTCTTTTTTACTAATAAGTCTATTTTGTTTGGATAGGAGAGTTGGATGTGATGTTTGTATAATTTCTTTTTGAATGGTAGATAGATTCTCCTCTACCTCTTTTAATTGTTTGAAGATATTTTCAAAAGTTGTTTTGTTCCATTTTTGTGTGCTTGATTTAAATATCTGTGTTTCTTTTATAAGATTACACTTATGTGATCCATTTGTGTTAACGCACCAAGCCTTCTTTAGTATGTTTTCATAGTCTTTCATGTTCATCCACATATTTTGAAATCTGAAAGGTCAGTATTTAATTATAATTTGGTTATCAATTACAACAGAAATAGGACAGTGATCCGAAGTTGTAAAAGCGTGTTTTTTTTAATATTTTGGGGTACCATTGGATTTCTGATTATGGACTAAGACACGATCTAGTTTCTCTTAAATGCTGTCTATTTTGATTCTATTTTTTTGCTAAGTGAATACTCCTCCTTGGGTTGGAAGATCAATTAGATTGCACCCACTTTTGAATTGGTGTAGTCTTACTAGTTTGGTTGACGGAGGGTGACAACCTTCTTCTTTTCCCGATGGGACAAGGGAGTTGTGTTTGAATCACAATATATATATATTAAAGCAAAGGAATTTAGAGTCACCATATTGATTCTGGCCCCACAAATCCTATGTGTCAATTTGTGATTAATCCACTTTTTTATTAACAATCTATTCAATTTAAATCACAATATCTAATCACAACTAACTTCAAATATTTAAAATTTTAAATCACAAAATCTAATTATAACTAACTTCAAATATTTAAAAACTACATATAACTTTTTAATAAAATTTGATTTCTACAAATTACACAAACAATAAGCTTATAATATATGTCAAAATAATATATGATAGATTTTCTACTAAACTTATATATAAAATACATCTTATACTCATTAAATCCTCACTCGAATGTTGATTGACTTGACAATTCATTTTTAAATTTTAAAAAAGTTTCCACCTGTTATTTTTGTGCATCAAAATTTAAAATTATATTTTATATTTTTATCTTTAAAAATTTAGAATAATAAGTGTTCGGTACATAATTGTAATCTTCATCACAATATCTTCCGAAAAATATACAATTGTTGTTGAGATTGTGACACCAACTATTTACATTGACATATTTATGTTTTTAATTTTCTAAATATTATATTATCTTCATTGATCAAATCTCATCATTCATCATCAATATTACATTTCTTTCTTTTTTCTATTAAATCTTAAATCATTTACCCAAATCCAATATAATATCTACCTATATATCATTAATATATATATATAGATATATATATATGAAAGCTCAAACTTTTTGAGCCATGAGAGTGTTTTTAGGTCCAAGTTGTTAAGGTATTTTTTGGATTTTTTATTTGTAATTTATTATTATATTAATAATTTAACAAAATAACACCATAATTCTTAACCAAGTCTCAACATATAGATATTGTGGATTTGAATTATTATTTCTAATTCGAAATTCAAACTTATTTAAATTCCTTTTACTAACGCAACCAAACTTACGTAATTTAACATATCTAATTTAAAAATTAAACTTGACATTCAAGGTTGAGATTATATATAGAGATATTTTATGATTGATCTTATGATAATTGACTTTCATAACTTTAATTAACTTTTTCCCACCTATTAACATTGTCAAGTTCTAACCAACAAATCATAATAACATTTTTTTAGATTGTCAACTATGAATTTTCACTAAAATTTACATATATGTTAACATCTAATCCACCAATTATTTTAGTAGAAAAGTTCATCTATAAAAATTAATATACATGTCATTAATTTTTGAGATTTTTTTGATATTAAATAGGTGATTCATTTATAGATAAAGTGAAATAAATTATAACTTAGAGTGTCTTAGGTGTTATATTATTTCTTCTTCAATCAATCTATTCTACCATCAACTACATTCTTTAATATTTTCCCTTAATTTACAATATATATTTTAATATATTATGTTGATAAATACTATTTTTTCTTGAGTATTAGGAGAAAAGAGTTCTAAATATAAGATTTTCATTTATTAGATGGTATTTAAAATCTCATATTTGATTTGCATTTGTCATTGTTTTATAATGAAATTTTACTATAGTTTCAAAGCAATCTTGAGTCCAGATTGTTAACATACTATATGTAGAAAATTTATGTACATTAAGCTATCAACTTAGTAAATCATGACACTATTAAATTCTCATTGGTCTTCAAATTCTTATCATGCCATTAAATTAGATATATTAAACTAAACTTATTTAAGAATATATATATATATTAAAGTTTTCTCTTTTGAGCCCAGAATAATTCTAGGCCCAATTTTTTTAGTTTTCTTAGTCTATTATTATATCAATAATTAAATTAATAAATCTAAACAATATTTTTTTGAGCATAAATCTTAACAATATTTGATTCTTCGATCATGTGCAAATATATTTTTAAAACGGTTTATATTATTCATTTTGGTACTTGCAATTACTTCAACCATATTTTAAATTTACTAAACTATTTTTTTTATACATTTAGTTAACAAAACAGATATACCAAAGTACGTAATATGAATATATATATATGAAAACCATTCTAAATGAAATAAATATTGAATAAATTGACTTTATTCAATAATAATCACATGATAAATTTACATAAAATTCCACGAACTAACCAAAGATAATATTTTGCATATTTTAAAAATTAATATTATCAATCTTTCAATTCTTATCCTTATTCAAACTGGTGCATAGTACAAAAACTCAAATTAGATATTTTGTGACCAATTTAGATACTTACATATTTAATTAATTAATTTTAATATAATCTATTTTCAAACATATTTTCTTTTAATACACTTAGTATTGTTGAACCTATAATCCTACAACTACGTATCTAAAAGTAATTTTCTTAAAACGAAAAACCTATAAATTTGTTTTTTGAAAATTCTGCATAATAGCCACAAGGTTTTATGAATTTTGTGTGATACACTACATCTTCGGCAATTTTGCGTGATAATCATGAATATTTTTAAATCCCGCTTGGTAATCATGGAATATTATGAAGAACATCAAATATTTGCAAATATTGTTGAATCTACGATCCTACAATCACGAGCATTAGAAAATGTCATACATGCATCATCATGATCATTCCCATTTAAATTTAAATTTGGGAATTTATAAGTTTAAGAATTTTAATATATAGATGAAAAGATGCATAATATGTATAATCAATCACTTCTAACTATTTAACCTAATTTTATATGTAATGATACTTTAATATAAATTAGTGTTATTTTTTCAAAAAATATGTGAAAAATTATTATGCAAATATTTTTTTAAAAAAACACTAAAAAGTTGTTTTCATATGTGTTATTTTATCTATACTTCTAATTATTAATTTATTTTATTTGACTAATCTATATCATATATTTGTTATTCTTATCAATTATCACATATAATAGTGTTGCCAATTTTATAAATAATTATTAGATACATTTTCAAGTTTAATATATTCGCATCAAGCACATGACTCTCTTTTTATGGTACACACATCTCCACAATTGTATAAACTTTCAAACTTATTAGGTTACGATATTATTCACGATAAGTGTGTTTTTCTTTTTCATACAAATATACAATAATTTTTTTGACGGAATAAATGTAATGTTCTAACAATGTAAAATTTAAATAATTAAACGTAAACTACACATCTTGTGAGATATTTTAAAATTTATATTTCTCACTATACCCGTGCATGGCACGGGTAATACACTAGTTTTTATTAATTTTGCCCAAAATTCAGTATTTTCGTTTTCCATATGAGATGCACTAGTAAAGATAAACATGATGCAATAATTTTTGTCTAGTATTTTTGCATCACCCTTTAATCCTTTATGATATGAGGCTTTAAATTCCTTTCATAAAAAATAAAAATATGAGGCTCTAAATTAGCGCATCAATTCTATTCAATCATCACCCAAAAAAATTGATAAGGCACCTTTCTTAAATTTTTTATTTGTTGTTCGTTAATGCAAGTTTAATCACGCTTTGAGTTTAGTGACTGCAGTTGCACCAAATTTCACGTTTTGTAGGATTTCATTCGAAGTACTAACACGATGCTGGAATTTATCTTGCCTGTTACATTACATATTAATGAGATATCCCTAAGTAAGAATATAATATTTTCAGCATAAAAGATTGTGGTCTATCCTCTATCTTAGGCTAGTGAGATATGCGTGTATCTTTCCTCTCTATCTTTAGCTAATATCTTGTACATGTTTAGGAATAGATTATTCTGTTGCCTTCTCTGATGGCTTAATTGTTGCGTTAGTTTGTGTATATTAGGAGAAGCTTTGTAAAGGTTTTGCAGAATAAGAAATACACGTTTGAAATCAATTGTTCATCATGGTATCAGAGCTTTCAAGCTTGTCTTGATATTTTTTCAATCCTCTTTTTTTTCTTGTTCTGACTCAAAGTTGGCCATGACCAACGACGAAAACTCCTCTGGGAACAATGCTCCCAAGAAAACACCATCTCCTTATGATATAAACTCAAGCGATACACCTGGTAATATCATTACTCAGGTTCAATTGAAAGGTGACAATTACGATGAATGGGCTCGAGCAATTCGAACGTCTTTACGAGCAAGGCGTAAGTGGGGATTAACTGGTGATCAGATTCAAACCCTTATTGACTTGCTAAACAACCAAAAATCTGGATCACAAGAACACATGACTGGTAAGAATTCTCGTAATATGTGGATTATTGATTCCGGAGCAACTAACCACATGACAGGTAACCGAGAACAATTTAGTTCTCTTTGGAACATACCAGGAGTCAAAATTGGTCTTCTCGACGGTGATCAAGTGGTAGCCTCTATGAAAGGCGTGGTTCAATTAGATACACAATTTACTTTGAAAAATGTTTTATACGTACCTAAGTTGAAATGTGAATTGATCTCTATCACTCAATTGATGGATGAGGGAAAGTATCATGTTCAACTAACTCCCAATTTATGTGTCATACATGACCAATATTTGAAGACGCTGATTGGTGTGGGTAAAAGAAGAGGAGGACTTTATTACTTTCTACCGGGGTCTCAAGCAAAGGCGATGCAAGTAGGAGTTCAGCCGACATCTCACTTGTGGCACAATCGCATGGGACATCCATCGTGGGAAGTACACAAGTTACTTTCTCAAGTTGTTGGTAATCCTAGTATTGAAAGACTAAATAAGGCGTGTGATGTGTGTCAACGCGCCAAACATTCTCGTACTAGTTTTTCCTTAAGTCATAATATTGCGAACAATTGCTTTGATTTGATACATTGTGATTTATGGGGTCCTTATAGGCAGACCTCCTCATGTGGTGCACATTATTTTTTAACTATTGTCGACGACTTTAGTCGCGCTGTTTGGATCTACTTGCTAGTTGACAAGAAATCTGTGATGCGTACTGTGCTTCAATTTTTTGCTTATGTTAATCGTCATTTTGGGAGACAAGTTAAAGTCTTTCGAAGTGACAACAGGACATAATTTACGTGCATGAAAAACTATTTTTTGGACAATGGAATTGTGTTTCAAACCTCTTGTGCAAGAACTCCTCAACAAAATGGCCGGGTGGAGAGAAAACACCGCCATATTCTGAACGTAGCTAGGGCTCTTCGTTTTCAAGGGCACCTTCCCATCAAATTTTGGGGTGAATGTGTCCTCACCGCGGGCTATCTAATCAATCGAACGCCATCTCGAGTTCTCCATGGCAAAACGCCATATGAAATTCTTCATGTAGTGGCGCCAGTCTACGATCACTTACGAGTATTCGGATCCTTGTGCTATGCGCATAAATAGAAGGGAGGCGACAAGTTCTCTGATCGAAGTCAACGATGCGTATTTATGGGATACCCGAACGGTAAGAAAGCTTGGCTTCTATATCATATGGAAACTAACACTTTTATTACTTCCAAGGACGTCATATTTTTTGAACAAGATTTTCCCTTTTGCAATCAACGAACACAAGGAGGCCCCTGTGAGCTATCGGTTCCCTCAATTGTGTGAGGACAATGAAGATCCTCAATTCGACACAACTGCTCCCCAACAACCAGCGCCTTCTACTGAGCATCCTCAAACTGAAATCGAACCTGCCACAGCTCCAACTATCAACCTTGAATCGACTGTTGAACCCGATGTTGATGCCGAACCACCAACTCAACCGCCTGCTGCACCGCCGGTTCCTCCACCTGCTGCACCACCTGCTGGACGAGGACAACGCACCAGGAAACCGCCCTCAAAGCTGCAGGACTACGTCACCAACACAATGACTCTTCTCTCGGATATTAAATCCAACAAAGGTACAATTTACCCTTTACATAATTTTCTTTCTACTGATAGATTTTCTCGTCTCCATTGTGGCTTTCTTGCATCAGTAACAAATGCCGAGGAACCCTCCACATTCGCCCAAGCCATGCAAGATTCCCGATGGAGAGACGCAATGCAAATGGAGACTCGGGCTCTCGAAGACAACCAAACGTGGACATTGACGTCATTGCCTTCGGGCAAACGCGCATTAGGTTGCAAGTGGATTTACAAGATCAAACATAAATCCGATGGAACTGTGGAACGCTTCAAAGCACGGCTGGTCATTCTTGGAAATCGCCAAATCGAAGGGGTCGACTACTCCGACACTTTTGCACCCGTTGCCAAGATGGTAACCGTGTGGACCTTCTTGGCCGTAGCTGCCGTTAAAAAATGGGAGCTGCACCAAATGGACGTGCACAACGCGTTTCTCCATGGTGATTTGAACGATGAATTGTATATGAAACCGCCGCCGGGGTTCCGTGCTAGTTCCCCGAACTTGGTGTGCAAACTGCGTAAGTCCTTATATGGACTCAAACAAGCCCCTAGATGTTGGTTCGCCAAGCTGTCTCATGCATTAAAAAGGTACGGCTTTCGACAATCTCTATCCGATTACTCTTTGTTCAATTTCACTAAAGGTTCCGTTCAACTTCACGTTTTGCTTTATGTTGACGATCTAATTATTTCTGGAAATAATGGCACCGCGGTGACCAAATTTAAGTCTTATCTTAGTTCATGCTTTAAGATGAAGGATCTCGGACCCTTGAAATACTTTCTTGGGGTGGAGGTAGCCCGATCACCAAAGGGCGTCTATTTGTGCCAACGCAAGTATGCGCTCGACATCATCAACGAAGCAGGCCTGTTGGGCGCTAAACCAGCTGAGTTTCCCATGGAATCCAACCATAAACTTGCCCTTTCATCCTCGCCAAAACTGCATGATGCCGAGCCCTATAGAAGATTGGTTGGCCGTCTCATTTATCTATGCTTCACTCGTCCAGACCTCGCCTATTCCGTGCATATCCTTTCACAGTTCATGCAACAACCCACAATGGACCATTGGCAGGCTGCATTACGAGTGGTTCGATACCTCAAAGCACATCCAGGGCAAGGGATCATGCTCAAAGCTGACGCCACTCTCTAGCTCCATGGATGGTGTGACTCCGATTGGGCTAGTTGCCCTCTCACTCGCCGCTCCTTGTCTGGCTGGGTTGTGTTCTTAGACTCGTCTCCTATCTCATGGAAAACTAAAAAGCAACACACAGTGTCCCGCTCATCCGCAGAAGCCGAATACCGGGCTATGGCATCGATTACATGTGAGCTAAAATGGTTAAAAGGCGTGTTGCTTGATCTTGGAGTCTCACATACTCAGCCTATCAAACTATATTGTGACAGCCAATCTGCTCTCCATATTGCCAACAATCCCGTGTTCCACGAGCGTACAAAACACATAGAAGTTGATTGCCATTTCTTACGAGACGAAATCATCAAAGGCACTCTCCGACCGTCCTATGTTCACACATCTACTCAATTGGCGGATATATTTACAAAAGCCTTAGGCAAGGCTTCCTTCTTTCGTCTCCTTAGCAAATTGGGCATACAAGATTTGCATGCTCCAACTTGAGGGAGGATAATGAGATATCCCTAAGTAAGGATATAATATTTTCAGCATAAAAGATTGTGGTCTATCCTCTACCTTAGGCTAGTGAGATATGCGTGTATCTTTCCTCTCTATCTTTAGCTAATATCTTGTACATGTTTAGGAATAGATTATTCTGTTACCTTCTCTGATGGCTTAATTGTTGCGTTAGTTTGTGTATATTAGGAGAAGCTTTGTAAAGGTTCTGCAGAATAAGAAATACACGTTTGAAATCAATTGTTCATCACATATTTTAATACTATTATGCAAAAGATTTTTTAAGTGTTAAATTGAACTCATTCTCGCTTTTACAAATGGTCTAAGGCTTGCTTTAAAAGAACTGGAGAAATTATACTTTACCCTTGCTGTTGAGTTGCGTGATCTTGATTTGATGAGGTCTAAGTTAATGTACACTTCGTTCTTTGACAAATAGAAAAAGTTGTGCTTGCTCGCTTTTGAGATTGATTAGTTTGGAACTTTAGAGAACTTGTTAATATTTTGAAAAAAGAAAAGAAAAGAAAAAGACTTGTATATATGAGGTGGATTCTATAAAACGATTGTTGTATGTGGTAAAACGAATGAACAAATATGGAGCGTTGAATGGAAGACGATGCAAGACTGGATTTTAGGGTGAATTGAGGGTATATGGTTGTGTATGACATGAGATTAGGAAGTAGATTAGGCAGTTAATCTATATATATTAAATAAAATAATTTCGAGCCACTAGAACGCTTCTGGACTCACAAATCTTACGTGTCATTTCGTGATTTTTTTGAATGTTTTACATTATAGATTTTGATATTATTTTATAAATAAAACTAAAAACTCAAAGATTTGTCAAACAAACTTAACATGAAGTTGCTATTAATTAGCTGGTACAACCTATAAGTTGCTAATATAAACAAGATACGTTAATGTATTTTTTCAAATTTAGATTGATTTGTATTTATCCTATTATGATAAATTTTGTTGTGTATTGTTACACGTAATCTTCAATTGCTAATAAATAATCATAAAATTTAATTACTTTCTCGATCGGCTAAGATATTAGTCTTAATAAGGTTTTACGTGCCCATAACATATTGGAGAATATTTTAAATCTTTAATAATTTTTTCAAATATCTATATTTTTTTCTTATTGCTCATGTGTACATTTTTAAAATGAAAAAATATGGTAAAAATGTATAAGCTCATCTATTAAAAGAATGGTAAACATGAATTATTACTATATTATAAGATGGTTGAACTTGAAATAAATCAATATTTTTAGGGCCTTACTATTCGGCGCATAGGCAAAATTGCCTTTCAGCGCATAGGGTCGCCACGTTACGTGTGGAGTGGCTCCACACGTAACGTGGGGTACATTTTTTAATTTTTTTTTTTTAATCCACACGTTACGTGTGGAATGGATCCACACGTTACGTGTGGAGTGGCTCCACACGTTACGTGTGGAATGGATCCACACGTTACGTGTGGAGTGGCTCCACACGTAACGTGTGGTATTTTTATTTAAAAAAAAAAAAATTAAAAAAAATTAAATTAAATTTTTTTTTTTTTTTTTTTTTTAACATCACGTAAAAAAATGTCTAAAACTTATATTTTTTTATCAATGTTAGGAAATTAGTCATAATTGGATGGAGGATGCTGGTTTGAGAACGTGAGCTGATTTTTTTTGTCTCCATGAAGGTTCAAGCTAGCGTACTTTTTTATCTGACATTTGATCATTTCAAGGCTTAATACATCATTGCTTATACGCCCTGCTTATTGCTGTGCACATCTTAAGCATTCATTTTTTGTTCATGTATGTAGTATTGGGTAAGTCTGACACTGGTCAAGCTTGGAGTATTAAAAATTTGAGGTTATAGAAAGAAAACTTCTTAGTAAAATATATATATTTTTGTTTAGAATTGACTCTTAATTTTCCAGCTAAGATACTTCATATTACAATCATTGCTCATACCACTTTTTGTCTTTTTTGGGGTCCTGTGACACCCTAAATCTCATGCCCTAGAAAACCCTAGGGTAAGTAGGGTTTCAGATTTAGGGTTTTCAAAACCATATTATTTTCATACCCTATCATGCTTGTAGCACATAGGGAGTTCATACCACATTTTGTCTTTTTTGGGATCATGTGACACCCTAAATTCCATGCCCTAGAAAACCCTAGGGTAAGTAGGGTTTTGGATTTAGGGTTTTCAAAACCATATTATTTTCATACCCTATCATGCTTGTAGCACATAGGGAGTATACCACTTTTTGTCTTTTTTGGGGTCCTGTGACACCCTAAATCCCATGTCCTAGAAAATCCTAGGGTAAGTAGGGTTTCAGATTTAGGATTTTCAAAACCATATTATTTTCATACCCTATCATGCTTGTAGCACATAGGGAGTTCATACAACTTTTTGTCTTTTTTGGGATCCTGTGACACCCTAAATCCCATGCCCTAGAAAACCCTAGGGTAAGTAGGGTTTCGGATTTTGGGTGTCACAAGACCGCAAAACAAGACAAAAAGTGGTATGAACTCCATATGTGCTACAAGCGTGATAGGGTATGAAAATAATATGGTTTTGAAAACCTTAAATCTGAAACCCTACTTACCCTAGGGTTTTCTAGGGCATGGGATTTAGGGTGTCACAGGACCCCAAAAAAGACAAAATGTGGTATGAACTCCCTATGTGCTACAAGCATGATAGGGTATGAAAATAATATGGTTTTGAAAACCCTAAATCTGAAACCCTACTTACCCTAGGGTTTTCTTGGGCATGAGATTTAGGGTGTCACAGGACCCCAAAAAAGACAAAAAATGGTATGAGCAATGATTGTAATATGAAGTATCTTAGTTGGAAAATTAAGAGTCAATTCTAAACAAAAATATATATATTTTACTAAGAAGTTTTCTTTCTATAACCTCAAATTTTTAATACTCCAAGCTTGACCAGTGTCAGACTTACCCAATACTACATACATGAACAAAAAATGAATGCTTAAGATGTGCACAACAATAAGCAGGGCGTATAAGCAATGATGTATTAAGCCTTGAAATGATCAAATGTCAGATAAAAAAGTACGCTAGCTTGAACCTTCATGGAGACAAAAAAAATCAGCTCACGTTCTCAAACCAGCATCCTCCATCCAGTTATGACTAATTTCCTAACATTTTAACATTGATAAAAAAAATATAAGTTTTAGACATTTTTTTACGTGATGTTAAAAAAAAATACCACACGTTACGTGTGGAGCCACTCCACACGTAACGTGTGGATCCACTCCACACGTAACGTGTGGATCCACTCCACACGTAACGTGTGGATCCACTCCACACGTAACGTGTGGATCCACTCCACACGTAACGTGTGGATCCACTTCACACGTAACGTGCGAGCCTATGCGCCAAACGGCAAAATGCCTATGCGCCGAAAAGTAATCGTGTATTTTTATAGCTTTGGATATATGAAATACGACCTCTTATAATTTATCACTTTGAATAGCACGATTAAATACATTATGTTTGTAGTATTTTTTTATTTATAAATTTGTTTCTTTTTAATCTAATCATAAAATATTATGCATTTAATATAATCAATCTATATCATTTATATATGTTAAGCATATCCTCTTTTGAGTCATCAAAATGCTTCTGGGCCTACCAGGCCACAACGCTTATGTATCATTGTTTTCCTTCTTTTATTATTGTTAATGTATCAATTATTTTATACAAATTAAAACAAAAATCTAATAAATATATTTATACTTTTTTGAATTTCTTTTTATCCTTTAAATCTCGACAACCAACCTATAAATCTTAACAATCATAAATATATTTACGTAATTATTTATTTTAGAAACCCATCTCATTTTCAATTAATACCTCTACATATATATGTAAAATACATACCTAATATCAACGATATTCACCATTAGTATTCATCGGTTTTCTTTTCATTCTTTTACAAAGCATTTATATTAAGTTTAATTATAATTGGTATATAAACCTACGAACTATGTTTAATTTGTATTATATAATACTATTTATCTTTGTAAGAGAGATCGTAATTATAAATAACAGAAATAAAGATGCAATTTTATCATAGGTCCAACATATTAAATATTATAAATTTTATAACGATTTAGATGTTAAAGTTACTTTAACTATATATTTTTATTAGTCTATTAACATGACATCATTTTGGATTGTGATTATAATATATATAGTTATATATTCTACTTCAAAAATGTAATTTATATTTATTATTATGTTAACAAACCGTCCTTATACAATGTCCAAAAAATATTAGTAAATCAAAGATTTTTTGAAGAAATCGAATTAATTCTAAAATTTCACGCCCATTTAAGAATGGGTTTGGTAGAAATATATTTACAATCATGGAAAAATATCATAATCATGAAATATATGTTAAATCAAAGATTTTTTGTTAACACCATAAAAATTAATTTTTGTTAATAACTGATAAAATCAAGATTTTCGAATCTAGCTTTATGTTATTTTTCATTAGGGCTAATTGTGTTAAATGTCTTGACCTTTATTGTAGTTGCATACTTTACCATGAAGTATTTGAATTTCATCAAATATCTCAATCTTTTGGGTATGTTGCAGACGGTACCTTGAAATTACATTTAATGAGATTTTTAGTGTTATTTCCCTTATTTTTACACTATTTTAAATTAGTAAACATGATTTATAATGACTATACTATTTAATTTATGGGACCTTGATTAAAGACAATTTTTTTATGAAATATTATGTTGAATACAAAGTAAGATCCTTATAATATGAAACTATTATTTCTACTATACTACACATATTTGTGTACATGCATGTCATTCATGATGATATTCCATATTGTATATATTGGTGCTTTCTATTTTTTTTTTAATGTTCTGTATAATATTTTTCTGGTCCCTTTTTAGAGGTTTCTGGTGAAGATGTGCTTGAAAAAAGATAAAACTTGATATACCTCCACTCTATATTTCTTTGGAGTGAATAGAACCTTTTCCTTTTTATATGTCTCTATTTATATTATGACATGTAAGTTGTAAGTTATATGTTATTGTCAATTTTATTAATAAGTTGTATTTTTATTTGTTTCACTATTTGTAACTTACTATGATTGAAAATTACTACACTAACAATGAGAAAGTAAACAACAAGTTGTGTTTAAGAAAAAACATATTGAAGAAGCATATATTAAAAAAAATCTTATAGTTGCTTTCATACTTCACAATAAGGTTGAATACCATAACTTTAAGAAATAACATAATAGCAATAAGGATTCACACCTTTTTATCTTGGTTACAATTATGTATTTTTACAAGAAAAAACCAATTTTAAGTGGGTCAAAAGGTAATGTGTACTCGATCTCATAGAAAAGCCACATTTTTCACCCTTCATACTTTATATAGATTAATAATTATGCTTTATAATTTAATTTTGACTTCGGCTTATGTTTAAAATTGATTTAGAGTAAGTTGAGAATTTTAAATAAATTATTTATCCAGCTTGAAAATATTAGAGAAAACAACTTAAATCTCTTGACTGAGTTATGTGTTAAACATTGCAATCCAAATTTTAATAATTGATAATATACTTTCTATTTCTTCATCGCTCCTAATTGAAAATATATTTCAAAAACTTTTACATTGTTTATTTTGATATTTACATTTACTTCAACTAGATTTTAGATTTTCAAAATTAAAAAAGAAAATTATTTACATTTGGTTAACAAACTAGATATACCAAAGTACGTAATATGAAAATATATGTATTAAGGCCAATCTAAAAGAAAGAAATATTAAATATGTTGACTTTATTCAGTAATAATCACATGATAAATATACATAAAAATCCATGAACTAAATAAAGATAATATTCTCATATTTTGAAAATTAAATGCTATCAATCTTTCAATTCTTAATCTTATCCAAAATGGTTCAGAGTACAAAAACTCAAACTAGATATTTTGCGACCAATCTAGATACTTACATATTTATTTAATTATTTTTAATATAATGCGTTTTTAAACAAATTTTTTTTAATACACATACTATTAATGTTGAACATACATTTTCACAATTACGTATCTAAAAGTCATTTTATTAAAACCAAAAACCTATAAACTTGTTTTTTTTGAAAATTCTACATAGTAATCACAAGGTTTTATGAATTTTGTGTGATACACAACATCTTTGACAATTCACGTGATAATCATGAATATTTTTAAATCCCGCTTGATAATCAGGAAGCATTATGAAGTACATCAAATATTGTGAATATATGATTCTACAGTCATGAAGCATTAGAAATTAATACACGCATCATCAATCATCATTCCTATTTATATTTAGATTTGGACATTTATTTAATATATGGATAAAAATGTGCCTAATATATATATAATCAGTCACTTATAACTATTTAGCATAATTTTATATGTGACCATACTTTAATATAAATAAGTTTTATTTTTTTAAAATATGAAAAAATTATTGTGAAAAATATTTAAAAAAAACAAAAAAATTGTATTCACATGTGTTCTTTTATCTATACTTTTATTTATTTATTTATTTATTTTATTTGACTAATCTTTATCATATATCTATTATGTTTATCACATATAATAATGTTGTCAATTTTATAAATAATTATTAGACATATTTTCAAGTTTAATATATTTTCAACAAGCACCTAACTTGCTTTTTATGGTACACACGCCTCCACCATTGTATAAACTTTCAAACTTATTATGTTGCGATGTTATTTAGGATAAGTGTTTTTTTCTTTTGCATACAAATATAGAATAACTTTTGACAGAATAAATGTAATATTCTTACAATATACAATTTAAATTAATTAAATGTAAACTACACTTCTTGTAAGATATCTTAAATTTTATATTTCTTACCATACCTGTGCATGGAACGGGTAATGCACTGGTGATAGATAATAATGGTGTTGATTTTTTAAAATTAAAAAAAGGTAGAATCTTTAGAAAAGAAATCATAACAACACAATCTTCTCTTAGATTCATCCTTCTACAACAATAAAACTCGTCCATCATCAAAACCACACGTCATAAATTCGTTCTCAACGTTTTTTACAACGTTCATGAATATTGATCACGCGTTTATGAATATCGATTAAGTGTGTCCTGATGCTCTGCAAATTCGCAAGGCTGTAAATTTGTTCTTGTTGTTTCCAACATTGTTTCTTGAATATCGTCCATATATGTATGAATATCTCTATTTGATATGTGGATTATTAATTTCTGAAAAACAATATCACCACTTAAAACATGAATATCACCACTTGATAATATGAATATCACAATCAAGTTATATGAATATCACACTCAGTTATATGAATATCACACTCAGTTACATGAATATCACACTCGATTACATGAATATCACTACCTAGTTACATGAATATTGCCATCCAATTCGTGAATATTGATCACTATCCGATCGGTGCAAGCTCTTAAACCATACATAGGCTCTAAGGTGCAAGCTCTTAAACCTTAACGTCTTGCTTGACCTAGGTAAGGCAATTTCGATTCAGTGATGTGTAGCACAATAAAGCGCACCAAGGCACACTAACTTATTGTGTATTTTTATGCTCCATCTCTCCTCTTTCCTGCCACCTTTTTTTTTTTTTGGCTCTGTTTCTCCCGTTTGTCTATTATCCTTCACATTTGCTAGTGTATGAGTATGACTTTGCTTGACTATGATATTCTTATTCAATTGACCAATTCCTTTTAAACACTAAAATACTAAATCTTGCATATTACTTATCATGACCTATATTTTAGGGAGAAATTTTACATTGATTTTGTATTGGAAACTATACAATGCATCTTTGTGATGTTCTTGAAAAAAGCTAGTATATTACATCTGAAGACTTTTTTTTAACATATATATACAAATACCTAGGTTTTGATTAATATATATATACATATGCTTAGGTTTTGATAATGTATGAGAATCAAAAGACTTCATACATAAATCTATACTTTACAATTATTTCATTACTACTATTCACCTGTTGTTATTATATTAATCCAAAGCTTACATATTTTTCTTTAGTCGGTCGACCGTTTTTTGGTCCATTTCAAATACAAGACACAATCTTAATATTTATTACAAAAAATTTGTAGCTTTATATAGTTTCAATTAGGTTGGATATTAGAGCCTATAACTACAAGATATATCACTTGACTTAGATTTGAGCAAATTCCCCTAGTTCTTCTGTTAGAGTTTTTTTCTTTGGTTGTATAGTGTTGTACTGTTGTGCTAACTTATGCTACTTTTTCATTGTTCTTATATGTTAACCAAGTAACTTATTTAAGTGTCCTCTTTTCAGGGGCTTGTGTTATAGAGCAAGAAGTAATTTGTGAGAAAATGTCTAAAAATATTTCTAGTCCTACTGAGGGACATATCGGGTCTTCTAATGCTGGGGATGTCTTGGCATTGCCATCCAAGCTGGACAGTTCTGAAGGTATATAGTTGAACAATCATTAGCATTGTAATAGAAGTGAAAACATGTTTATGCAGAATTTTTGAGGAGGTTCTAATTATTTATCTTGATTTATATTGAATTCTCTTTTGATGTTAGGGTTGTCTTGGCATTGACATCCGAGTTTTAGTTTTATTAAACTGAATGCTCTTTTTTTTAGAGCTTATTTAGAACCTATTTCTCCTGTGGATGAAGTTCATTTTGAGAAGTCAAATGATAAATCTGATGTTGATATGGCTATGGCGCTAAAATTGGATAAATCTCAGGGTACATGCCAAAGTTATAGTTCTTCTATAATAATGAAATTATAGAGCATATTTGTTCTAAGAGTTCTCCTTTTAGATTAAGTTGTCTTCCATATAAGGGATCACTTTATGTTTGCATTTTCTATACATATATGTTTAAAATGTTTTCTGTTGAGGATTACTCAAAGATAACTCATTTGTCATCTTGGTGGCAGGTTCTGTCAATTTGAAATCAATTTTTTTAGAAGTTCGTGCATCAACATCTTAGAGAGAGATATCTCATTTGTCATCTTGGTGGCAGGTTCTATCTCGATCGCTTGAGTGCTGCCAACGAAGCCACTGCCTTTGCTAATTGTCCTGCTCATTTTTTTGCTTTGTGTACACCTCCTAAACTTCGTCGGCTCCACTGTTTGTGGCTTTCTATATATAGAAATACTAATTAACTATATTTGGTTTCCAAGAACACATATATAATATCTAGATGTTTTATTGCATATTAATTCGTTAGTATCATATTTTTTTGTTCTATTATCTCGGCTTTTCAACGCTTTTTGTTGTCACTGTATGTCTTAGCTCCAATAAAAAATCTCGATGCTTTATTATGTCAAGAAATCGCAAGACATTAAAAGGAAAATCTCGACACTTTTTAGCGCCGAGATTTTAGTGTCAAAATGCCATTCTCAACGCCTTTTAGCGTCGACAAACAACTAACCCGCGAGATGTTACCACAATAAAAAAGGTTCGGGAAGTCAATTGCGACAGCAAAAAGCGTCGAGATCGGCGATGCAAAAAAATGTCGACCAATCTTGACATTGAAATTCTCGACGCTTTTTACAAGAGTCGAGATGAAAAACTACAACGCTTTTATGCGTCGGAAAGTGCTTGAAAAAGCGTCGGTATGTAACATGTTTTCTAGTAGTGCGATTATATTAATATCAACGTCAATGAGATTCTTGTTGTGTCTTTTGGCTTGGACAAAACACCACAAATTTGGCCATGATTACCATTGAACTGGATGGAGGCGTCAATTTCATTAAAAAAACACAAACAAACCCCAAAAAATCAAGCAAAAACAAAAACATGAATAAGTGGAGCGGAATAGTAGATTAGACAGGAGATGAGGTGGATGCAGGATGACTTGGAGCGAAAAGAAGGCGGAGAAGAAGCGATGCGGAGGCGAAGCGATGCGGAGTCGAAGGCAGACCGACGTGAAGCGGAGTTTGAGGAAGATCGACGTGAAGCGGAGTCGGAGCGACCTAGAACGGAGCTGGAGGCGAAGCGGTCTGGAGCGCAAGTGGAGAAGTCTAGTGCGGTCTGGAGCGGAGTCGGTGTTTCAATGGAGATTTAAGGGGTGATTTCAGTAGAGCTTTAATGTATACTCTTCAATGGAGTAAACAAGATTTGAAGAACCAATTGTGGGTGACGAGGAGATCGAAGAAGGAGGCTGGAATTAAAGAACCACTTGAAGCTTTTTGTGGGAGAGAGATCCGTAGAATTATGATACATGGTCAAATCATGGGAGAAATATGATAAATTTATAGGATTGGAGAAATAAATTTCCTACAATATCTCTGTTAAAAATTATCTAGTGAAATTAACCCTAAAACCTCATTTACACCTCTTTCTAGAGAAAATCTTCACCATTAAAAAAATCGATCTAAAGGGTCATAATAGTACTTTTGTTTTACAGTAACACTTCGTTTCACCATAAACTAAATCTACCGATGCTCCGTACTAGATTTGTAAAGTATAAAATGAAGATGTTTATAATTATAGAAATATATCGATTTTACATTTCGAGAAAAAAACACATGAAAAATTATATAGTTAATTAATGTACAAAATTTATCAAATTAATGACAATTTAGATCAAATTATAACATAAAGTATGACAATTAAAAAAGTATCTAAGACTAAAAATAATGACAATTATTATAGATATTTAAGATAATAATTATTATATTTATTACTCATTGTGTTCAATAAAAAGTATCATTTTTGCTCATGACACACTTTTTAAGAGTGTGATTATTTAGATTAACATATTTTTAATTTAGTTACTTTATTTGTTTTTCATTAGGGCTAATAAATTTGAAAAACCATCATCTAATAAATTAACACGACGATTTCTATTTCATGCACCGTCAAAATTGCTATTTCACGCACCGGTTCGTCCGTCACGGATCATGTGCATCTATCCGTGACGGACCAAATGGACGGATCAACATGTTTCGTCCGTCACGGATGAACATGCTGATCCGCGGCACAATTTTGGAATCGCCATAACGTTTGATTCCCTAGTCCAAACATGCTGAAATTTGGAGGAGTTATAGTTGACATCTTTATCTTTAATCTGACATTGGAATAACTCAATTCGGAGTTACGTAGAAAACGTTATACTTCTCCAAAGACAGGACAAAGAAATAGAGATCTCTTAAGCGCCAAGGTGAGTACAATAGCATTTAAGCCGGCTTACAATATCATTGCAATCATGGATCACAATAGCATTACAATGTGCGAGTACAATATCATTTAAGTCGGCTTGTGACCTCGTCTCTTTCTTGTGCAAGAAGGACTGAATGCCATCAGCTGAGATGGCCTGTGATGATGGAAATGCCGTTTATGAACACGGTAGGTACGAAGATTGATGTGAGCAGCGGTTCGCTCACAATGGAATTTGACGGGGTGAGGGTCGGATTCAGCATAGACGATTCAAAGAGACATCCTCCTGTAAGAGACCCCAAGTGTTCAATTGATGTGAGTAACTCAAGTTGATGGGAGAGCACCAAGTCGAGCCACGACAATAACTAAGGTGCTGCTCGGGAGGCAACCCGAGGTATGAAATTCTTTTCTTGTTTTTTTTCTTTCTAGTCTTTATTATTATTGTTTTCGTTTTGTTTTGCTTTGTTTTGTTTCGTTTTTACTTTAGACTAACATGCAGGTAGGAGACCCGGGCCAAATTGAAGACGGTGTTAATGTCGCACCAGTAACTTTTCCGCGGTCGCGGAAATATCACTGTAAGTCCCCTATTCCTAAAAAAAAAAATCAAAAAAAAAAGAAAGAAAAAAAGGTTCTACCGAAGGCCTTACTGTCCGATTTTTTATTGAGAGATGGTGTGCATCATGTTGCCAAGGAGGAGACATTCACCCCAACCTTTTTATTCGGCAACGATGATGGCCCAACATTCGACTGCTGAGGAGGAGGAACACCAGAGCCCATACCACGAGTACATCTGGGCTCTATTTTTGTGTTCATTGAAGGCCGTGCAACCCCGATTCTTTGATGTACCACTACACCTTACAGTGGATCTATTTGGTTGCACGGTGGAGTTTGATTGAGTTTGAAGACCGGCGCGACACCAGCGACATGTGCTTTTGATTGATTCACCGCCAGCAACAACTTTCGTGTCCAAGCCAACTCGGCGACGATTGTGAGTTATTTTTTGTCCTTCCCTGTGCTTCATCTTTTTTGTCTTTCATTACATTGAGGACAACGCAATGTTTAAGCATGGAGGAGTGTTCTATACTTGCTAGTCGTCTGAGGCGGAAAAGAAAAAAAAATAATGAAAAAAGAAAAAGTCAAAAATATTGAAAAAAAGACATGAATAAACCCTGAGATAAGTCGAAAACCCAAAAGGGCGGCTTAGGCAATAAGCAGGTGGCTTGGACCAACATTAGGCTGGGGTAATAATTGGTCAAGAGTGATGTGAGTTTATGTGAGCCCATCTATTGAAAAATGAAATGAGTGGTTTGGTGAAAACCCGAAAGGGCGCCTTGGCAAAATGAGTGAAAAGAAGAAGAGTGATTATTAGGATTTCTCATTTTTTCCTGGCGTGGTGACATAAGAAGAGGTGATATAAGGAGGATTCGGGTAGGTCACTCTGGGAGGTATAAGAAGATAGATGGAGGCTAGGATTAGATGTTTATTCACTCTATGGTGTTCGGGATAAGCTTGGGGGAAGTACTCTGCTTTCCTTTAAGCTTGTATGTTTTGTGTGTTGTGCTTATTGTGTTGATGCCTTGGAGATTCATGTTTAGGTGCAGTTCTTAGTGGAGAGAGTTTTGCTATGCTTCATGAGACCTTGGGGATTTGATTGGAGGAGTAGGTTTATATTAGCTTACTCGAGGACGAGCAAGGTTTAAGCATGGAGGAATTTGATCAGCGCTACTTTGTAGGGTTTAACTAGGAGTTGTTACCAGAGTTTTAGGTACCGTTTGGAGATGTTTAGAGCACAATTGTGGAGTATAGAGTTGAGAAGTAGAAGTGCGGATATAGTGGTTTTGAGAAGCTTAATTGAAGACTTAATGAAGATGGAGAAGAAAGCCACGTGAGAAGAGAAGATAAGAGAAGAGAAGAGAAGAGAAGAGAAGAGAAGAGAAGAGAAGAGAAGAGAAGAGAAGAGCAAAACCGAGAATCCGCGGTCGCGGAAACCAATTGCCGCGGTCGCGGAAACCAATTGCCGCGGTCGCGGAAAAGTCGAGAGCAGCGAAGTTCAACAATGAATTTTCCGCGGCCGCGGAAAATCTTCCGCGGTCGCGGAAAATCTTCCGCGGTCACGGAAAATGACATCAGCAGCGCACGGCGAGGAGTTTCCGAAGCTTTTACTTTTATTTTATTATTTCCTTTTCTTTTATTTCTTTATTCCGGTTAGATTATTTTATTTCCTTTTAGATTATGTTTGTTATCTTTGGTTTTTAGGTTTAGCTAGGTTATTTAAACCTAGTTCCTGACATCCACTTGGAGGATCTTAGATTATCAGTCAGACTATTATTCAGTATTGTTTTCCCTTTGAGTTTTCGTTTCAAGACTATGAAGAACTAAGCAACCTTTGCTTAGTCTGACGATTGAAGCCTTCATTTGATATATGATTATGAAGTTATAATTCTATTCCTATTCCTTTGGATTAATTATATCTTTTCTCTTGAGCTTATTCCTATTGATTCTTATTGATGTGACTGGATTGATCACCTAGTTGATATTAGTAATTGTCTATTGCTAGGGTTTGGATATTTCGAGTTGAAATCCCTTATCTTGTGTAACAACCATGATATTCTAGGACTAGTTAGACTAGTTTATTATGAAAGAGAATTGATTATGTGTTAAATGCTGCGAGTTGTGGTGTTGCATGTATCCTGGCTAATTCCTATGCTTCCTGCTGCTATTGTTCTAAATCTTGATAGTTTCTCGTGCATTCGATAGTTAGGGTTGCCAGGACTAGTTGGACTGGTAACTATTTCAGAATAGGGACAAGAATAATCATAGGAAGGAATAGAGATAATCTAGGACCAATCAATCAAATGAATGTTGGATATTTGTCTGGCTAAGTACTTTTTCCCAATTGATTACAACCTTTGTTTTACTTACTTTGTTTATTTGCAATCAAACAACCAACAAATCCCCCCCCCCCTTTGTTACTTTGACATACTAATCTGCATTAAGAAAGATAACTCCTCCCTGTGGAATTCGATCCTTGTTTGCCTATTCTACTAAGTTAGGTTTTTAAGGATTTACTTTGATTGGACATCACGACATTTAGTCCATGTCACACATCATCTAGCAACATATTGAGTAGTATATGATAAAGATAAAAACATACATTGTTTAACGAAACACTTGAACAATCTAAACAACCTCATTGACAAATGTTTGAACAAAATGTATTACCAAATCCCGACAAAGGAGAATGAAACGTGAAAATAACTTAACTTATGGTTATCATGAAGAGGTGTCTTGATTCATGGTCGAGCGGCCCAATGCAAAGAAGACTTTAGAATCATTGCCATGTCTTCGGTATCCTAAAGTGAGAACTCATTGTGAAGAAGTTGTATTTCAAGCTGCAAATCACACAACATGGAGTTAAATATGATATGAAAATATTGATAAATTCACATAAAGTGGAAATTACCTTGTGGCGTTCATCATGGTTAGCAAAAATTTCATACGGACTTTGGGGGTTACGGATGGCAACTTCTGTTACTTTTTAGTTGAGTCTCTCTCTCTGCCATTAGTTTGTTGATTTTCCGATCTTGAATTTTTATGCTCGTCATATAGTCGACAGCCATTTCGAAGCTCATTGCGCGTTCTAATAACCATTTTTTTTTTGTAAAGTAACTATAGCATATGAAATTAAACG
Organism: Rheum nobile; assembly: GCA_027886185.1. NCBI lineage: Eukaryota > Viridiplantae > Streptophyta > Magnoliopsida > Caryophyllales > Polygonaceae > Rheum > Rheum nobile. The sequence goes on from WOAB01000481.1 coordinate 1,190,253, forward strand.
TATTGTGATTTTGTATGAAGGAAAATGCGATTGATTACCTCCATTGGGTGTGGTAGTCCTTATTGCAGTCTGAAGTAGGTCCCACAATTCCTAATACGTTGCGTTTTGAGGTCTGTAACCATCGCTTGTGTTAGTTGCCATTGAATTTGAAACTGCATTTGAACGATTTTGAGTTAGAACATGTCATGCTTTAAATAAAAACTATAGAAGTAAAATACATGATGGCAGTGTTGATTAATCCCTTGACATTTTTCCAACTACAATTAAATCAAAATACAACATGATGACAGAATGCTTCTTAGTGAAATGTTTGATGTTAAATTATGACAATAGAAAATAATGGCCACACATTCCATGTTATGTCTAAGAGGTATTTTGATATAATCCATATTTATATTCCACATCTTTAACAAAACTAATAAACCAATTTACAAGTTAACACAATGTGCTTGATCGAAGGTATCTACTTTTCTATCTTTTCTAGCTAGTAGTATTTCAGCCATATTCCACTGTCCCAGTAGTTCAAATCATAACAAATTATAATGAGAATAAAAAAGAGGGTAGCTATACTGTAAATTGTGCAACAGAATAAGTGAATTATCAAGTAGCACACCAATTTACAGATGTAAAGCCAAAAATATGTGACTTATCTTGAAATACAAATTTTTTGACCCACTTTATCCTAGGGAAATCTCAACGGTTGAGTGGTGATTAGAAAATACATACCTAACTTCATTACTGTAATTATAAGTTGTAGAGCTTAGTGATTTTAAAGACACACAATATGCAGCAAAATATAAATTTCCCAAGAATCAAGACCATCATTGTCAACTGCTAATTATAAGAACAAAGTATAAGAAAAGAAGGAAAACTGAAATCACATGTCAGAGGTTGAAACCTTTGAAACTGAACCAAAATCCAAGGAAAACTGAAATTACATGTCATAGGTTGAAACCTCTAAAACTGAATCAAAATCCATGTCCAAATTGAATAACTCAGTTTAAAAAATATGGTTGACTTCAATAAGGTTACATAGATTCACCAAACTCTTTCGTGCAAAGTCCTTCTATATTTAGAACATATTGCATTAAATGAAGGCAATTCCATAGTCTACAACGCATACCTTCCTTCTAATTGACAACAAATTATAAGGAAGATAGAAGCAACTATCAATAACTGAGCTATCCAAGGAAAAAAAAACATGTAGAAGTGGTAAATTATATGCAATATATAGTTAATTGAACCTATGACAGACTTCGAACAATTATGCTGTTCTACACATATTCATTTCAAACTTCCAATAATCTTTGGCATAGCAAACATCTGTGTTAAGCTAAGTATGAGCAAATATGTATTTGCATCATGTTTGGAAACAACCAAATAATAACCAACCCGTAAGGAAGTCCACTTCTTCAAACTCCACCCAAGAAAAAAATTAATAAGATAGCTACCACCTGCAAAATTCCATCTCTTCCATTTTTGATATATAGTCATAAACTCATAATAAAACCAAACAAAATCAACATTTAAGAGATCAATAGTAAATGGAATGTCAAAGAAACATAAGTTCATGACTATGACAATAATGAAAGCAAAGCACCATTTACTGTAATTCATAGAAACTCTAGTCCAAATTAGGTTATTCGTATACTTAAAAGGGAATATAAGCGTTTAATATGTGAACTAGATTAGAATTATCATGCAATTTTAAACTTGGAGCAAACACGATCATTCTTAAATCAGCCTTTGTCTCTTCGGCAATAAGGTGCTGACTGTTTCAGTAAAAGAAAATATTCGATATGGTTGTGAGCTTTCTCTCTCAACACCACCAATTACATCATATATTCATAATAGTCGATCTCTCACTTGCAGTTATACAAAGAACGATCATGTTTACATTAATATGGATGCAACTTCAATCGTAATAAGGACAAACTAAAATTCTGATTCATGATAATCTACCGAGTCCAAATTAACACGATTTCGGATAAGCAATCATGGATTACGCATGCAAAACACACAAAATGTATCCAAAATTTTCGGAAATCCAATCAGATAATACAAAATTTAAGGCCAATATTATCAATTTCGGTCACCTTGAGATAGAGGTCAACAAGCGAAGCACAACTTATGGCTGTTGCTGATGAGAGCAAAACGGTGAAGACAAATTGATTAAGGGTTGCAGATGCGGAAGGGTAAGGTTTAGGGGTGTATTTGTATAGATTTTGTGAAACAGAACAATTAAACTGGCGGAATCCATTGGTGATGTAATGGATTTTTTTGACATTTGGCTTTCCAGACGCAATTTTCACACTTTACGAAGTTTGTAGGTGAGAATGTGCATTTTTTTGCAGGAGAGTGAAAAGACGCAGGAGGAACACGGTGATGAGACAGAAAATAGGATACACAGGATATAAACTCTAATTATCCTCCTACACATTAACTACACATTAGGCTTTAGCTATATTAGTTTAGTTCAAATAATTAATCATATATGTGGGGTAGAAAATGAATGTTCACATTTAAATTTTTCAAAGAAATAGGATTTAATAAAATATGCCTTTATTTCAAAGGATTCAATTAAATCCTTTCACACATAAGCAATACGTAAACCTTTAATTATGTAAAATTAATTAAAACCATTTATCAGATGTGCATAGTACATTTTAAGGATATCATTTAAGACAAAATAAAATTAGGATTTAGTAATAGAGTGCTTTACTTTAGAGGATATCTTTGTTTACAAATATTATAGCTTATTTATAACAACAAAATATCCAGGCAATTATAAAACGATTATAATGCATTATAACAGAATTTAATAACTTTATATTAAAAATAAATGGCTGATATTATTGTGAAACAAATATTTTTTATCCATTTCATAAGTATAGACATTGCCTGGCATAAATATAGCACTTATATTCAAGTATAAAGAGTATAAGATTCTTGAGCAATTTTAGCATCTTGAGCAATTGTTGTTGTTTTCTAAAGCTAAGTGTTTTTTGAGCACATTTGCATATTAAAAGAAGTACTTATAATTTTAAAGTAGAATCTTAACAAACAATGTATAAATGTAAAAACAACAAATGAGTTATAGGTGACACTAATAAGAATTACATATTTAGATATGTTTTATACTTGCAGCCATAAAAACAAAAGTAATATTATTATATCTGTAATCGTAATACTCATATTTTTATTCAAATTGCATTTATGATTTTCGCAACCTGTTTGAAAGATGAGTACATAGTGAAGGTTTGAAATCAGAAATATTTGCGTGCAGAAGCTTGAAAGTCGTGACTTGACCGTCTTACTCTACTTGCTATTTAAAGATAAGCCGATTTCGAAAAAGACTCTATGAATCTCATCGGCTATTATAACCCCATATTTTATTGTTGAATTACCACTCCTGCCTTATCGTGGTATATGGCCGTGCATGGTCCAATGTCTGATCCAACTCCCTACGATCGTCAGATCCAAGACCATACAAAGTAGGAATGGTAACTCATTTTTAAGAACTCGAATAGGTGCGAATTGGTGGCCTAATAGCGTTTCACTCCAAGATCTGTAAGTTCTTCTGCACAAGTCACATTTTCATAATCCATAGCACCAAATCGGATATTGAAATATTCTAGAGATGGCTTGATTCCTTGCTGTTTTCGTTTTTTTGGGTGAGGACTCTTTTTCAGCTAGTAAGAGCTTCAAACAATGATGAGTGAAAAGATACTTGACAATGATGTACCACTTCATTTTTTGGTTCGAGTGGAAATCCCTGCTAGCACAATGAAAAGTAGACAATAGAGATGAAAATACATTAGTATATGATATTGTGAACATTATGTATACAATATTTATTTGTAAATCTGTTCTGGTGCAAAGCATGTTTAGAATTGGTTCTTTATAAAAGTTAAGATTGCGAAAATAAGATGGAAATCTTTTGTAAACTTATAATTTAATCAATAGTATAAGGAAGCTGTGAGAATAAATCAAAAGCATAATTCAGATTTTCCTTACTTGTGAAAGCATATAGTATGCTTTCGTTTCTTGTGGGAAGATGAAAATGATTTTATATGAATCATAAGATTTTTGTGAATCTATTCAATAATATGTGTATCTCATTACTACCGAGCATATGTACATATAAATAGCCCATTTGGGTTTGTCGTCTGTGAGTCCACTGGGCGTGTAGCAGGTTGAGAGTGTGAGCGTGTAGCAGGTTTGATGAAAAGGATAAACTGTGCCATGAAGCATTACATTTGTGTATACATGCAACTACTTAAAAAGTCAGCCCTATCATTCTATGTTTAATTTCCTAAATAATTTAGATTCAATTTAGCTGCTAGGTTCTTCTGTTTTGCTGTACTTTCTGACATCTCATGAGAAAATTGAAGAATCGGTATGTGTTCATGTGAATGGTTTGAAGTTTGATGCATGTAGATGTTTTTTTGTTTTGTCTTTTATTCATTCTTATAAGCATCATTTTTTGTCGTGCCTTGCTTGGTATTGTCTTTCGAAATATACATTGAACAAAGAAGGGTGTAAAAAGGTGTACTTAAGATACATTTTTTTTTGTTTTTATGTTTTTTTTTGCTGTAACAGCTTCAAATTTGTTTGCTTGTCCGACTTAATTATATATCTATTATCTTAGTTATTATTGTAGGCTTCAAGATTGTGAACATGAGTAAACACTTTCATTTGGAGGAAGATGTTGAAGTCATAGGATCCGAAGAAGGATTGATCGGTTCTTATCATTCTGCCACAATAATTGAAATCTCACCATTAGTGGGATTTTATCGTATTGCGTATGACAAATTATCACGTGATGATCGCTTGGGCCGACTTCAAGACATTTTACCATCTGGATTGTTACGACCTGTCCCGCCTATTAGAACGCGAGTTTTGTATCAGATAAGAGAACATGTAGATCTATGGGCAAGGGATGGTTGGTGGTATGTTATTATAATAAGAATTCATGATGTTGATAGGTATGAAATTAATTTCTCTTATTTCAATTACAACAATGTAATTGTCGGTGGGCAGGATCTACGACTTCATTTTCATTGGAATGGGAATGCATGGATACATCCTAAACCTGATGTGATTAATATAGATTAGCATGGTATGGCTTATATGTCACATTTTGGTTTGTTCTACGAGGTACTGTAGTTGTTTGTGTTTGATTGGGTTGAACGTGCAAGTGAACGTTTTATCTTTTTTTTTATGTTTCTAACAAAGTTTAATTGATTTGGAAAAAAAATGGATTTTTTTTCTTCTGGGCCTTCATGCTGTACATGGGGTTACTTTAGTAATTGAAATAGAGAAGACGTTTATTTTGATATTGATGGTGATCACACAGTTGTTTGCTATGCAAAATAAGTGTTAAGAAAGAATATAAATTGTATGTTTGATTTTTTGTCGAGTTATTTTCTTGGTATGGTAGTTGATTATCATTTGACTGAATAGTATAACTTATACTTTTATTAATAATTACTTTATAAGAATGTGTGGCAAAATAAGTACTCATATTTTAATAACAATTAGTACCTTCTAAAACATTTCACAATTGTATGAAGGGAAGGATTTATTTAACCTATATAATATATCGGAGCTTAGATAATTATGTTTACATATTATTCTTTTATTAATGTTTTTGTATGTGTTTGGAGTGGAAGTCTCTTTTCCAACTTAAGTTTTGAATGGTAGTCAGTATTTCTGCCTTTTTAAAATTGACCAAAATGCTGGTAAAATAGAGGAAATAGATGGGAATTTATGTTTAATAGTGGAAAACATAACGAAACATTTTCTTTACATAAAATTTGGGCGTAATTTCGAACAATTTTGTACACAAATCGAACAAAGACAATAGTCACTTTGTTAAGGCCCAAACCTTTTTTACCTTCATCAGCTATCTGTAAATGTAGTTGTAAGTATATATATGTTCTAGTGATGGATTAATCCTCTATCGAAACCATGTAAATTGTGATTTTGATAAAGGAATCAAGCCATCTCTAAAGCTCATATATAACATTATGTGTAGAATAAAATATTTTAAGTACAATTTGTGTATATGTAAGGAGATAATTTTAGAGAATAGAAGATATGAATGTAAGAGTTTGATCCCAAGCTACATATATATATATATCAGAGGTGATGGCCGTATGCTTTGGTGTTCAAAATTGTTTAAGGTGTGAGGCAGTCTGGATTAATGGTTGATTGGACCAATTTTTTTTGATCGAGATTGTACCAAAATATAGTGGTATAGGAATTTGAGATTTATTTGCTAGCTCCTAAAGTAAGAACCTGCTTTTGCACATTAGATGGTATATGGCTGCATGCCCTTTTTTTGGAGTTTTTTTGTTTGAACTATTGGTTGAGTGGGCAGACAATAGTACAAAATGTTTAGTTTACAAGTCATGTAAATTAATAATTCATGTTTACATAGGGACTCTCAATTCTTGTTTTAATGATAAGACAATATAGTGTATATCTTGATCTAATATGATAGGTAGCAAGTATAGTTAAATAATCAAATCTACTTTAATAGTATGCAATTTGTTTGGTGTGTGCAAGAATGAAAACCGGCAATGGTGTTTGAGCGTAAAAAAATTGATGCTATTTTTAACTGTTTAAAAAACAATTGCAGATAATTATTAAGTAAAACAAAGAAATACATTTCCATATGCAATGCTGAACTCGTGTACCACGTCATATCTACGATGTCTTAAGAGGAAACAAAATAGTTAAATGCTAGGTTAATATAACTAACTATATAAGTATTTCTTGCTTACACAGCTTGAACTTGAATGTAGAGGTTCTTTGTCTTTCTTCATCACCACTTGTATGTAAACATGCCTTAATTGTTTTTTTTGCTAGAAAAATCATGTAAGATGATTGGCTCAGCTGATGCGAATAGTACATGTGAAAGGTTGCTCAGGTGCACAAACCTGAATAATGAAACATAGAGTAAGGTCAGATAGCAAAAGCGTGGCTATATACAGTATTACATGAGTCTAATGTATTTATTCCTATTGCTCATATAATATATTCATTATACATATATTGGGATCTCAAATCTTAAGAGTAATAGGGTATTCATTAGGATTTTAATTTTCTACTTACATGAAATAATGTGAGTTTAAAATGTTGAATAGATATATCTTCAGTAATTCATTTGAAGAGGCGAAAGAGTTGCTAACTTGTATCACTTCCGCTTTTTTAAGGATTTCAAAGGATACCATATTTTCGACCATTTGTTTGCTGCAAAGGTTGTTCGTAGGTGGATTTGTAAATACTTTAAGATTAGTGCTTTGTTTTGCTCTTGAGCATCCAAAATAAAACTGGCCATGTGAAAAGGATGGTTGTCGTGAGTATATTCCAACTTGATCAAGTGTTTGTCCTTGAGATTTGTTAATTGTCATTGCAAAATACAAGTTTATAGGAAATTGTTTCCGCTAAAATTGGAAATGATACTTGCACGATGATGGAGCTTTAAGGGTAATTCGCGGAATAAAAACTTGTTCATCTTTATAATACCCAGATGAAATTTCACAGACAATTGTATTTTGATAAAATTTCTTACAAAGCATTCTTGTACCATTACACAAACCAGATGGTAGATCTAGATTCCTCAGTAGAATTATAGGACAATCCTTTTTAGAACAAATTCATGTGGACTTATTCTTGAAGGACATATAGTATTTATGAATTCTAGCGGGTATACTTTGCAATTCTCATCTATGGCGGAATCAATACTCCTATATTTGGTTGAAACTCCAGGAAATTTTTCAATCAAAGCTGTATTTATAATATCAACATCTTCATTCATAGGAGTTAATATGACTCGACTACAAAAAATAAAGGTGTCTAATGCAGATCGAATCATTTTTGGGAATATATATTGCACCAAAAGATCGAAGCAATTTTCATTAATGCTTATTCAATCTGTAATTTCAGTTGGCATTTCGACAAAAGCCTTTTCTGTATTTTGTAGAGATCCGTTAGCAAGTTGCAGTAAAAATCCATGAAAAAATAGGATATTGGCTTGCTCGTATATCTTTTATGAGCTTGAACTTTATGAGTTTGGGCCAAATGTAAGAACTTACAAGGCTAGAATAAGCTGCTTCATGTTGTGTTTTGTGCGGCAGAACCGGTAAGACTTGTCTGAAATCACCACCAAAAACTTAGACCTTTCCTCCAAAAAGAGTGGTATTATCACATAAATCCTGCAAGAGTAAATCCAATGCTTCGATGTTATCTTTTTTCCCCATAGACGCCTCATCTCATATTAAAAGAAAAGATTCTCTAAGCAAGTGTGCAATACTACTTTGTTTTGAAACATTACAAACTAAAGATCCATTATCATCAATGGGTAGCTTGAAACGTGAATGTGTTGTTCTTCTAGTGGGTATATTTGATGCCGTAATTCCCGAGGTGGCGGTTGGAAGAACAATCTTTCCAATAGAAGGGTTTTGGCATAAAGAGCACAATATAGAAAGGTTTTTCCTGTTCCACCTGGACCATCAATGAAAAAAGCGCCAGGAGTATTTGATTTAATTCAATTCATTATGCATTTGTATGCAGTACGATGTTCTTCATTAAGAAGTTTTGGCGCATTAATATAACAAGCATGAACAGGAGCATTCAATGCGTCACTGATGTCTCTGGTTATCTTATGGCCGTATGTCTCCAGCTTCTCATAAAAATCCAAGTTATAAAACTTTAGATTTTTTCCCATTGCATCCAAATACTTCTCAATCTCGACACATGTTAGATGCAATTTTTTTTCATTCTCTCCTTTGTAGCGATACGCAAAATCCTCCGAAAAAGATTTGTAATGTCGTTCCCATAATGATATTGGATCTATATGTTCACAATGCACAAGCAATGTTGTGAATAATCTAAATGCTGATGGCATTTAGGCTTCCTTTGCTTCGTCCATGCATGAATCAGCATAGTCATTGCACTCCACCAAGCCGTTCTTTTCAGTTGCTTCTTGAAATGTAGTACATATGTGCCTATCAACTGTTCGAAGGTCTATGAATGATTTTGGTGCCTTAATGTGTATGAGAAGAAGTGAAAGGTAATATCTCTCTCCTTCCGCAGGATTTACATATGTAAGCCTTCCAACCGCAGTCGAACACTTTCTTTTCGTCCATGACTTGTTAGATTTATTCCAGACGTAGTGCATTGGAAATTCAGAGTACAAATATGGAGTATCATTAGGATGATCATTGTTGTAACTAAAAAATGCCATCAGTATAGTTTTTTGGCGATTTTCGTTCGCAACCACATTATGTAAATTCTCAGATTCATGAAATGTGACAAAATGCATGTGAGGTAAATGTATTTGCAGCGGAATTATAGCAGGAGTCATTTGACATTAGTCAAAGCCAAATATTCTCCAAGTAGATTCCAGAGGAGATACCCATCTAGTAGATTGAAATGATGTGATATCGTCTTCGATATGATATCGAAAGCTGTATTAGATATGTTAAAAGAAATCTGGTCATGGCCTTTGTATATGTACTTGTAAATGTATTTGATGACTTCTACTGTGGAACAAACCTCAACATTTATGTGGCAATCAAAAGCAGAAAGAATATAGGGATTGTACGGAATAACCCATCGATTATCCAAGTTAACACCTTTAATGCGAATACAATCCCCATTTTTGCCTTCTTCTGTAAATCAGGTAGGAATCATTGCCACATGTTGTTAAATCGGCATAGTTTTTTGGATAGTTAAA